>CM041779.1:265266197-265866197 GCA_023374045.1 Limonium bicolor
CGCTGCTAAGGTTGAGATAACCGTCCAGCTGAGGGACGAGGACAATGCTAAGAGAAAGAACGCTGGGAAGAGCACTGAGCATCAAGGGCAAGGAGGGTACAAGAAACAGAAGTACCAGCCTCAAGCCCAGAAAAGTTAGAACCAAAAGGGAAGGAGGAAAAGGAGAAGGCTCCAGAAGAGCCACTGAAGTTGACATATGCATATGCAGCTAAGCCCCTGCGCTCAAGGGCGCCAAAGGGTAAAGGAATTAATATTGAGTGAGTTAAGAGACAATTAGTAACCGTTTAAGATATGAGTACTGATATTGTGAATAATCAGGATCTGAGACTGAAAAGGGAGCCGGTGGTGGCTACCAGCGACGCTACATCTGTCAGTGGTGTCACAAGGACCACCCCGGGCTTGATTGTAAGGGGAACAAGGTGGAGTGCAATTACTGTGGGGTATACGGACACCGAGCATACGAGTGCTTCCGGAACCCCGCTAGCAGAGCCTTTAGGCCCGAGACGAAGGGCAAGGGCAAGACCGATCAGGGAGCTGGATCTGACGGTCAGAGGAGGGTGCAGCAAGCTGCAGATAAGAACCCACGGGTAGCCCAGAAGTCGGGACCCACACTACACCTGGTGGACCGGGACGATGAGCCTGAACCCTCATCGAGACCAGGTACTGCTAAAACCGTTAAGTGATATAATTACCTGCCTACCGCATTATCATGCATGTTTGGTGAATAATTGAGTTAAGTGAGAGTGAGATAAGATCAGAACTTAAGTAAGATATAACCTACTACCACCTTAGGAAACTTCAACATTTGCTATCCAATGCCTTCAATACCTAACCCGGAGTACACCGACATCGAAACCCTAGACTTTCCAACCGAACAATGTTAGGTTATCTGCCCAGGTATGATTTTGTTAAGGGGATACCTGACACCAGCAGCGCAAATAGCCATCATCAGGAAATGCAGTCAACTGGGAATGGGACCGGGAGGTTTTTATACACCGGAGTACCCAGGAGGAGCAAGGATGAAATTAAAGATGATGAGCTTAGGCAAGGACTGGAATCCGTATGCCATGACCTACCAAACCACAAGGATGCATGATGGAGCCTCACCACCGGGAATACCCGAAGAGTTCCATCCGGTTATTACACAAGTCGTGGAGATCGCTCAGTAGTTGGAAGCTGACCCGATTCCAGACATACAAGCGGACATCTGTATTGTAAATTTCTATGAGAAAGATGGGCGACTTGGACTACATTAGGACAAGGACGAGACAACGGAGTCTCTCGAACGAGGGATACCCGTAGTGTCTTGGTCCATTGGAGATGATGCAGAATTTTTATACGGCGAGTAGAAGCGTGCGGACCGTGCAAATAAGTTAGTACTTAAGTCAGGGGATGTATTAGTTATGGGAGGAGAATCACGGATGTTACACCATGTAATTAAGAGAATCAAGCTGAATACAACACCGTCAACAGTAATCAATGCGACACATATGAGACCTGGGAGATTGAACCTAACCTTTAGACAATATTAGCCATGTAATGTTTTGGGTATGAGATAAGGAATGAGATGTAAGATTAAAACACATGTTGTAAAAAGGATGGTTATTAATAAAATAACAGTGTTGTTCATTTCAATTGTTACGACTCTTGTTATACCATCAATACTCATGAAGCTTGTGAATACAATTAGGTCATGGACTCGGTACGGAAGGTACGCTAAGCATACTTACAGAGGCACAGGCCGACGCCAGCGGTACTATCCTCACCGGCACCTTTCCGATTAATGGGATTGAGGCATCAGTTCTCTTCGACTCAGGGGCCTCGCATACCTTTGTCTCAGCATCTTTCACAAGAAGGTTGGGGCTAGACGCTGATGAGCTACCCGACTTCACGGTTACGCTCCCGTCTAAGGAGAAGGTTCGTTGCACTCGCTACTACCGAGGAGCCATTGTTAGAATTAAGGGGGAAGACTTTCCAGTCAATTTTATTGAGTTCAGGGAGTTGGGATTTGATGTTATCTTCGGGATGAACTGGTTGGAGCGGCACAAGGGACGTATCCTCTGCGCCGAGCATAGGTTGCTGCTTAGGAGCCCGTCTGGGGTAACAATATCATACCGCCAGAGGCCCAGAGAGCCTTCGACTAAGATCATCACCGCTATGGCAATGTATAAGGAGTTGAGGAGAAAAGAAGAAGTATACCTCTACTATGTACAGGACATAGAGAGAGACCCCGAGTTCGACCCTGACTTACCGGTAGTGTCGGAGTTCCCCGACCTCTTTCCACGGGAACTGCCCGGCATGCCACCCACTCGGGAGGTAGAGTTCACCATCGAGCTGCTACCTGGTACCAGACCGATAGCCAAGGCACCATACCGCATGGCTCCGGCAGAGATGAATGAGTTAAAAGAACAGTTAAAAGATTTGTTAGAAAGGGATTCATCAGACCAAGTGTATCACCATGGGGAGCGCCAGTTCTCTTCGTGAAGAAGAAGGATGGTAGTCTCCGCCTCTGCATCGACTACAGAGAGTTGAATGCAGTGACAGTGAAGAATAAGTACCCACTACCCTGCATTGACGATCTGTTCGATCAGTTGAAGGGAGCATCTGTGTTTTCCAAGATTGATCTCAGATTGGGGTATCATCAGATAGCCATTAAGGATGGAGACATTGAGAAGACGGCATTCCGGACACGATACGGCCACTATGAGTTTACAGTGATGCCGTTCGGTTTGTCGAACGCGCCGGCGAAATTTATGGATCTGATGAACCGCTTGTTCCGGGAGCAGCTGGACAAGTCGGTTGTGGTGTTCATTGATGACATTTTAATGTATTCGAAATCAAGAGTTGAGCATGAGGAACACTTGAGGAGAGTATTGGAGATATTGAGGGAGAACCAGCTATATGCTAAGTTCTCCAAGTTGAGTTTTGGCTTGACCAGGTCTCTTTCCTGGGTCATGTCATCTCAGATGCTGGGATCTCGGTGGATCCAGCAAAGATTGATGCCGTACGTACTTGGCCAAGACCGAAGACTGTTACCGACATACGGAGCTTTCTCGGTCTGGCAGGTTACTACAGGAGGTTTGTTAAGGATTTCAGCAAGGTCGTGAAGCCGATGACAAGTCTGGTGAAGAAAGATGCACCGTTCTTATGGACGGCTGACTGTGAGAGATCATTTTAGAGTTTGAAAGACTCACTGACCACTACACCGGTTCTGACCATTCCAGATGGTACGGAGGGCCTTGAGGTCTACTGTGATGCATCAGGCAGAGGGCTGGGTTGCGTGCTCATGCAACATGGCAAGGTGGTGGCATATGCATCACGCCAGTTGAAGAAACATGAGGAGAACTACCCCACACATGATTTAGAGCTGGGAGCTGTAGTCTTCGCTTTGAAGATATGGCGCCACTACTTATACGGGGTTAGTGTGACGATCTATACCGATCACAAGAGCTTGAAATATATATTCACTCAGAAGGAGTTGAATCTCAGACAAAGGAGATGGTTAGAATTTCTGAAAGACTATGACATTGACCTCCAATACAAAGGGGGGGAGGCCAATGTTGTAGCGGACGCCCTGAGTCGTCGAGCACACTCACTCCATTCGCTAGTTTCTTACTCCAGCTTGGTTGATGAGGTGCGAGAGGCTCAGAGGACAGATGAGTACATGAGGGAAGTCAGACAGAAGCTGACAGATGGTACCTTTGAAAGTCAGAAATATGACTTCAGACTTCACGATGATGATCTGATCAGACTTAAGGGCAGGTTATGCATACCACAGGGCAACACGGATCTGAAAGACCGTATACTTAGGGAATCACACTGTTCTTCAGTTTCCATCCATCCGGGAGCCTCTAAGATGTATAAAGACATGAAGTGATACTTCTGGTGGTCGGGGATGAAGACAGATGTTACAGAGTTTGTCTTGAGGTGTCTCACATGCCAGAAGGTGAAATTTGAGCACCGACGACCGGGCGGAATGGTACAGTCGATGCCAGTTTTGGAGTGGAAGTTTCATGATATCTTCATGGACTTCGTAGTTGGACTTCCACCTGCTAGGGGAGGTCTCAACATGATATGGGTGGTGGTGGATCACCTTACCAAAGTAGCCCGATTCATACCGATGAAGGATACTTGGAAGGTGACCAAATTAGCTGAGTTGTTTGAGAAAGAAATTATGAGACATCACGGGATACCAAAGACCATAGTGTCGGATAGAGATACCAGATTCCTTTCGAGGTACTGGAGAGCTACTAGAGAAGCGTTGGGTACAGAACTGAAGCTGAGTACCGCGTTCCATCCTTAGAACAGATGGTCAGACTGAGCGTACAATTCAGACACTCGAGGACATGCTAAGGGCATGTGCCTTAGACTTCCAGGGCAGTTGGATCGATAAATTACATCTGATCGAGTTTTCATACAACAACCGCTATCACGCTTCGATCAAGATGGCACCTTTTCAAGCATTGTACGGTAGACCATGTCGTACACCACTCTGCTGGGATGAGTCGAGTGAGACGGTCATTATAGGACCAGAATATCTAGAACAAGTTAAGGCTGAGGTTCAGCAAATCAGGGAGAACATGAAAGCTGCTCAAGATAGGCAGAATTCGTATGCTGATGTTCGGCGACGAGACCTGGAGTTCGCAGTGGGCGACCGGGTATTTCTGCGAGTTTCACCGATGAAGGGTGTATTCAGATTTGGACAGAAGGGCAAGTTGAGCCCGAAGCTTGTTGGTCCTTATGATATTACGGAGCGGGTGGGCCCGGTTGCTTACAGGTTGAATTTACCTGCTGAACTGGGTAAAGTGCATGATGTTTTTCATGTTTCACAGCTAAAGAAATACATGCACCACCCCTCCCATGTGTTAGAACCTGAGAGGTTGACATTAGAACCGAATATGAGATCAGTGGAGGTTCCTTAGAGAATGTTGGATAGTAAGACTAGGGACACTCGCCATTAGTCAGTGCGACTGGTGAAGGTTCTCTGGTCTAACCAGGATGTCGAAGAGGCCACGTGGGAATTAGAGGATAAGATGAGGGCGAAGTACCCTTCTTTGTTTACTGACTAGATCGTCTGTATAGGGTACGGGGCGTACCCCTTTTTAAGGGGGGTAGAGCCTCCTCGCTTTTGAGTTAGGAAACGAACATGTTTGTCGTTTGTTTGGTTGTGTAAGATATGATTTTGTGTAAGTTGCTACACTTTGGTGATAAGTTTGGGATATGTATAATACTTATGTATTGTATTTGGGATTGACCTTTTAGTCTTGAGATGTGTGAATGAGAATATAAGATGTGGTATCAAGATTAAGAAATTGAGTATCGTGAATGATTTAGTACACGTGTGAACTTTGGGGACAAAGTTCTTTTAAGGGGGGTAGATTGAAATACCCCAAACTTAGGTATGGTGCTTAAGTGGTAAACTACGATATAAGAAGGCTAAATAATGCCTTAGAAACGTTAAGAAACATTTTTAATCAAAGAAAACATAAGGAAACACCAAAAGAGCAGTTTAAGCAAAAACGTGCTCTAAGCTTGGAGAGACTTGGGTGAGCACCCAAATATCATTCTTAGACCTTAGTAATATCCTAATGGACATTTAAGTCAATTACCAAAGAAAACCAAGCTCAAAAACAAGTTAAAACACAAATTGTGCTTTAAGGACTCTTAAAGCACATTTTTGAAAAATTGTCTTAGAAAGGGGTTTTAAGTGGCTAAATTCCCATGATTACTCCTTAATTAACTTGTGTACTAATTAGTATCATATTAGGAAGTCTAAATCAATGGGAAATCAAAAATTTCACAAATATGTGCACTAATTTGTGAATAGTAACCAAATAGTGCCTAGTTTAGTCTTTAATCAATTAAGTATAATTAATTGGTCAAACAAGACCATGACTAGCCTAATTAATGTGGGGGCCGGTTTTCTAAGGGTGTGAGTCACCAAGTGTAGCCAATTAATGTTAGAAGAAAAAGAGGAAAAGTAAGTGGTTACTATTTCCTCTTAAGGAATCAAATATCTTATATGCCACCTCTCTCCTCCTTTCTTCATTCTTCATCTTCTCCATCGATTTCTCTTGCTCTCTTTCTTCTCTTTCACGTAAGAAGACAACTCCATGCTAGCTCCATCTTCTTTTGCCCACATCTTGCTCATTTAAGCTCCAAAATCAAAACCAAGCACATATATCTCTTAGTTAGCTCAAGCCCTTCCTTTCTATCTTTTCAAAACTTCAAGAGCCTCATTTTGGAGCCAAGGCAAACCGCCATTAGAGGAGGAAACTCAAGCTTGGAGACTCCATTAGCTTCTCCATTCTCTTAAGGTAAAGAATATGTAAGAAAAATGAAGTTCCCACCATTTCTTCACATGTCCGAAAATTATCACTCATGGGGCTTCATGTTTATGCCTTGTTCTATCTTATTTTCTATTCTCCAAGGGATAGAGGAGGTCCTTCTTGCTTCATATCCAAGCTTATTCTAAGACTCCAAGGTAAAATAATCAATTTAATACCTTAAAGCACATTTTTAACCTAGGGTTTGTTCCTTAAGGTTAATGTATTATATAGCACTCATTAGAGTCATTGGATATTGGTTAGAACATTGGCAAGGAGAGTTTAAGTGGTGACCGAGATTGTTCAAGGAAAAAGGCTAAGGAGGGAAGTTTGTGAGCTTGTAAAGAACAAGGTAAATTACTTACCTTAAGGTGTTTTATTGTTTAAGGGAATGGGATTTAGATATGTGATGAGTTTAGTGTAGAGTTTACATTGGGGAAAGGGGTTATAAAACCTAGGAGAAAGAACAATGATTATACTTGTGAACTTGTGACTAAGGAGCAAATGAGAAAAGGAGATAGTTTAAGAATGTCAAGGTGAATTATAAGAGCATTTAAATTGCAATAGGAGCCTTGTTGTGTGTATTTGCAGGTCAAAGGCTATATATATTGAGGAAATTCAGTGTTTAAGATTTATGCATTTAAGGGCCTAAGAGCCAAGTCATTTAAGGGCCTAAGTGCCAAGCAATTTAACTTTATGCACTATATTGTGATGTAGTGTAGTTTTGATGTTTGATGTGTGCTAAGGAGGTTTGGTGAGAATTTGAATGTTGATAGCTAATTAATGGTGAAAAAACTAAATGTTTTGGTGTAACAATATACTACGGAACCCATGGCAAAAATTTAGTGAAGAACCTAAGTGTTTAAGATGTTCTAAGGAAATTTCATGACTAAGGTAGTACTAGGAAACTTTAGGGGTTGTTTTGATGAAAAAGAGTGAGTTTAAGGTGTTCTTGTGAGTTATAATGACTTAGGCATCATCATGGACGATTTAGGAATCAAATGAATGTTTTGAGGTATACTTGTGTAGTTAGGACTTGGGCAAATATTGATAAAGAAGTAGGAAAGAGAATAATATGCTGATAGATGGAGGCATAAACTTGTGTAGAAACTTTAAGTGGTTGCATAAAGGAGTTTTAGATGGTGAAAGATGCTTGGGAGATGATGTTATAGTGGTGAGGAAGCATTTGGCATAGTGGTTATATTAGGTACGAACCACCACTTAGGAACCTAGTGGAAAACATTACAAGTGTTGGCATTATTATAAGGAGAATGCATAATGACTAAGGTGGATATTGGTGAGTGATTAAATGAGTTTAGTAGAAGACTTAAGGTGTATTTGAAGTGCCCAAATGAGGTTAGAACATACTAGGATAAATGAGGTGAAGTTTGGAGTCAAATGGGAATTTAGAAACAAAGTTCTGGAGTCGACCGACCTTAAGGACCGGACCTGCAAGGTCGGTCGAGCTCAGTTTACACTACCGGAAAGAGTTTCTGGAATGGACGGACCTTGGGGACCGAACTTGCAAGGTCGGTCGGGCTAGTGATTTGAGTACGGATTGAGTCTCTGGAATGGACCGACCTTGGGACCGGACTTACAAGGTCGGTCATGCCTAGAATTTTGTACGGGAATTGGTCTCTAGAATCGACCGAACTTGGGACCGACCTTGGCAAGGTCGGTCAGGCTTAAATTTCCCACGGGGAAAACTCTCGGGAATGGACCAACCTTGGGGACGGACTTGCAAGGTCGGTCGGGGTAAAATTTTCAAACGGTAACATGTCCTGGAATGGACCGACCTTGGGTAAGGTCGGTCGGTAAGGTCGGTCGAGCCAAAAATGAAAAAAAAAAATCAAATTCTAAAGATGTTAATTGGTAATGAGGTATGCTATTGGTAGGGTAATAATGATTAGGAACATAAGAACCTAAGGAATTAAGTTAAGTTAAGAATAACCTTAATGTTTAAAGTTAAGTTTATAAGGTTAAGTGGTAAGGACTTAAGAGAGTATTGGATGGGAATCTTTAGGGACTAAATGAGTTAAGAGAGGTGCAAATAACTGATGGCCTAAAAATGAATGAATGTTTTAGGTTTGTGAATTGGGACCCCGGAGAAGGTTAAACAAACGACAGTCGACGGTGAACGGTACAGTCTTTCTTGTGACCTGCTTGCTAACGAGGTGTCCCTCGGCTTGTGTGCTATCTGTTTATTGCTATGACTAAGACAAGATAAAGCATGCAACCGGTTATACTTGTTCTCGTTGTGAATGTGTTTTCTTTACACTAACCCACGAGACTTGAGATTGTTACTAACTAAGTTTAGTACTTATTGAGTTAAGAAAAGGAGTTAAGTATTGGTATCTGTTGGTTAATACCCGTTAAGGTTTAACTAACACATGGTTTGTAAGATTTTCACTAACTGGAACTTAAGGGGGGAGTGAGGAACCCGGGGCTGACTCTGGTCATGCATGGTAAGGAAAGGGGGTCGGTATCTGAATCAGATCCGCCCTCCGCTTGAGGACTTGTCTTCGGACTTGTTGCCTAGGGTCGGTTGCCGGCTCAGCTACACTGGACTCCCGTCCAAGGTAGGTGGCATTAAGATGGTGCGGTAGGATCACCTAAATCCTAAGTTTGAGTTAAGCTACAACCATTTCCATTCTAGGAACGGTTTGTATACTGAGGTTAAGATAAGATGGAGACTGAGGTAAGTTAAGGAGAACTGATGATAAGAGGAATCAGATTTGGACGAGGTTATTACTAACCCATTTGTTAAGGGAACGCTTGTGTCATTCATTTGTTGTGGACTATGTATGTTCATTTGGGGATGGTTGTTTATTGCACTTCATATTATGCTTGTGTATCTAATCAATTTCCATGTTATCGACAATTAGTCGTCGTAGCCCCGTTAGCTTGGGGGCCATGAGAGGGTCGTACCAGCATTCGTGCTGACCCCCTTTGGGGGCTGTTTTTACACTTGCAGGTAAGAGACCCATGAAGTCACACCACGAGAGTAGGAGCGGTTAGACTTAGGATGGGTTACTTATTTTTGAGCACGGGTTGCGCATGTGTGCCCGTCTGTTTATATTTAAACTGATGTAAGTTTGTGACTATCACTTAGATACTGAAACTCGGTTGGTTGGTGGTATTTTGGTTGGTGGTATTTTGGATAAGTGTTGTAAATCGGTTTAAGGTTTGGTATATTCTAATGATCAGACCGTGGCAAGGTCCCGGTGTTCGTTATTTCCGCTGTGACGTTTTTGATTAAGTGTTAAGTTTGCGATAACCACGATTGGCTTTGGACGGGGTGTAACAGGCAGTATGAGAAAGCTAAAGCTACTTCGATAGTGGAGGCCATGAGAATAATACCTGTCAGGTAAATTAAATTATGGTGCACAGCAAAGCAACCACTATGTACAAGCCATCAAATATTGACACGAAAGCAATCAGATTTATGAATTAAAAATCGATGTAAGTAAGGTGATGAAATGGGAGACAGACTGTGCAATAACGCCGGTAGCCTGGGCCATGTGATGAAAGATTTCACAGGAAGCACACTGTCCATTCCGTAAGGGACTGGAAGTGCATTCCTAGTAGATCGACATAAGAAATAAGATAAGAGGCTCTAAGGAAAGAGACCTCAAATTACTAATGAATCGAGTCCGTACTAAATACAGAAGGTATAATGCAGTTATGAACCCATAGATGGATATTCCTTGATTGAGTTCAAGAAGAACGACATGTGCGTTATAATGGATTGATGAAAGAAGAGATCAAAAATAGAATACTTCACAAATAGCTGTAACTAAGCGTGTAACGAACACTACGAGCATACTTAAACGAGATGTGGGACGACCACACTCCAAAGAGCTTGTGGACCTGATGGACTTATTTATAAGTTAGTCGGGTAAGTGGCAATGTATCAGTAATGTACCCCATATATGTAAACGAGTAGTCTAAGGAACACGAGAAGTAGTCGACTCCGTATGATAGTCAGAGATGCAAACTCACACCAGAACAACAAGTTACCGTGAACAATTGAGGAGGAAGAACTCAGTTAAACCAATGAGATTAAAAGAGTCAGAGAACTCATTCCAGGAGGAAACAATTAAGAGTTATGAAGTACGAGGAGAACTGATTAGTAAGTATAAACAGTTTATATGTCTCAAGAATTTGGAGGAAACTATAAAGAGCAATAAGAACTAAACAGTAAGTCCGAATAATATAGAAATCTCAGACGGAGAGTCAGTTAGTAGGAAACAATTCAGACGGGGAAAGGCGTAATAACAACATGAACATCAGATCTCCAGAGAACTGGATAGACAAGCTATAACTCATAAAGACCGTGTATAGATAAAGATACCACGCGTCCATTAAGAGAACTTTATTCCTAAGTTATAAGGATACAAAGGAGCTGAAAACATATTGAAGAGGATAGGAAGGGCAAACTAAGCTCCAAGATTATCAGAGTCGCGTAGCAGAAGCTAGTGGACCGTATCTTTAAGGTTTGATATACCTAACAAAAGAGAAAAGGAAATGATGTGTCTCACATCTTCTAGTCGAATAAAATATACGACTAAACTACCAAATACTTTGGAGCCTTAGAGACTACACTGGAACACAGTTGTAAGATTGGTATGAACACTAATAAGAATCCTTGATACAGAAACTAAGCCATTACCATGGTGAAGACCCTCAGACCCAATCATAATGTGAGATAGACTGCGTGGGAGCTAGAATGCTCCATGACACCTAAACATCTTGAACCTATGTTCAAGGATGATATAATGTTGATTACGTGGGCGTAATCCATTTTAAGGGGGGTAGAGCGTACAATCGCTTAGCCTATATTTCACGTATTGAGCATGTAACCTACAGTGTGCATAGCACAATACAATTAGTTGTGATGTTTGATACGTATGTTATATAAACACATGTATTCATTCTTATGTGGCTGTGGTTGTTGCGCACAATTAAATGCGAATATCAGATGTATTAGAGGACGACCTCGTTAACTTCGGTGCGAGAATTCAGGAAAAGAGGAGTAGAAACTCCAGGGGAATTAAAATCCCTATGATATGTATTGATATGAGACCGAATATGGTAATGTTATGAGGTATGAATTGATATGAGACCAAATATGGTAATGTTCTGAGGTATGAATCGGTGTGAGACCGATGTAGAACCTAGTAGGAATTAAATTCTCTAAGTAATTGCTAAGAGGTGAATTAAGAATGACTGATGGACTGAGTTCCATAATTTGGAGATGTATTGATTTATGATTATGACTAGAAGGACTAAAAGATATAAAATGCTACATGAATAATTATTTGGATGTTTGAAGTTGATGTGGGAGGTAGAACTTGATCTTGGCCAGATCAAGGAAAACTGAACACAAATTGGGGTGAAAGGATAGTTCAACACTGATGCTGATCACATCAGGGTCGGATGATTCCTGAAACTCCCTACAAGTGGTCACAAATAACCACGTTAAGAGTAGATGCAGTAGCATAATGTGGAATTGGAGTTGACATGTATTTTCTGTATTACTCGCTCATGAACTCGAGGACATGAAAACCTTTGTCTCCGGACCGGTTACTTGAGGAGTATACAACAAAGAATATATAAAGAGTATTTTGATTACTAAAACATGCAAAGACATGTTGTGTGACAAGTGTGGTAAATATATATATACATATGGCAAACCTTATGAGTCAGAATGCCTATACAGATATTGAGTGATCTATATGATCTTTTAGTGTGAAGTTACCTGTGTATTCTAAGTGCTATAGATACATAGGAACTTTGGGGACAAAGTTCTTTTAAGGGGGGTAGATTGAAATACCCCAAACCTTAATATATTAATGAACTATCTAATTAGGATATACTAAGGCTAGAACGTGCCTTAGAAACATTAGAAGAAGTGTTAAACAACAATTTACACCAAAACATGCTTTAGGAACAATTAGAGCAAAAAGTGTTTTAAAGAGTATAAATAAATTAAGGAACTACCAATAAGTTCCCAAGAGATTTCAAATGTGAAATACCTCTAAGATTAGTAATAAACATTAAGCGAATTAGCGTTTAAACCAAAAACGCACCTTAGAGCACAAAAATGTGCTTTAAAGAAAAATGTGCTTTAAAGGAGAATGTGCCTTAAGCATTAATATATGGAAATAAAAGGCTAGTGAGCCTAAATACCAATAAGGAATAAGGGAACGACAATAAAATGGTCATAGGAGCCATAGCGTATACACACAATGAAATACCCCGAACTTAAATATAAGGATTTAAAATTAATCTAGTACGTATTTAAGGGCCTAATGACGCCTAAGTAATATTAGTAAGGAAAAATAAACCCAAGAGAAATAAATAAACGCTAAATAAGCGTTAAATAACCATAGGAGGTATGAGACCTCGGTTAACGTATTATATGGATTCAAAAGGTTTAATAATACCTAAATAATATATGGAAACAACTCCCGAAGAAAACGGAACCAAATAATGCATTAAAACGCTAATAGAGCTTTAGCGCACGTTTTTCGAGAAAACCAGAAAAACGTGACTTTAAGTGGTCAAACAGACCCGTAAAAATTGTGAATCATTAAATAATAATTATTAAGCATTTATGGAAGCTTAATAACCAATAAAAATAATTAAACGAGAAAATTCTGGAAAACGGGCCCGGTTAGTGAATAGTACCGAAACCGGGTAAAATAAGGAGTGTTTTCTGTAAAAGACGAAAAACGCTCCAACTAGTATACTATATGGGGGCCGGTTTTACTAGTTAAATAACTCCCTCACACTCACACAACTAGCTAATTAAATAAGGTCAAAAGCAAAAAAGAGAAAAGTGAGTACATTACCTTTTCTCTCACCTCTCCTTTCCTCCTCTCTTTATTCTCTCACCTCCCTCATTCCCTCCCAGCCGATTTCTCTCACCTTCTCCCCCTGCATCTGGCGATTTTTGAGCTTCCCCTCTACAACAATGGAAGCTCTCCCTTCTTCTCCATGCTCTACCCTCATGTGAGCTTCAAATGCAAAAATAATTACATATTTGTAATCCCCTCATTCTCCTCTACACTTCCCTCTTTTTAAAATTCCAAAATGATGAAGTTCATTTTCGTGGGTATACCCCAATGGTGAAGAAAATGGCATCAAAGTAGAGCTTGGAGTCTCCTCTCTCCATTAAGGTAAAAATCTACATGAAAAACTCATGTTTTCTTCATCTTCCTTTGAAACCGATTTTTACCCCTCTTGTAATGCCCTATTTCTCTCTCTATTTGAGCATCAATTACACCTTGCAATGGTGGTGGATTCTCCTTCTTGAGCCAAGGGCTAAAACCCCTCCTAAAACACTCCAAAGGTAAACCCTAGAAATCTTGCTTTAAACATTTCATTGAACAAGCATTAATTTAAGGGTTAATATATTAATTGTAATTGTTTGTGTTCATTGGGTGATGGGAATGGAGTTGGCAACTCCATTCCCCACATAACTGATTTTGAGGCAAGAAAGGAAGAGGAGAATTGAAAAAGGAATTGAAAAAAATAAGAGCTTTAAGGTAAGATCTCTCTCTCAATGCCATATTTTCATGCATTAGAGTAACGGGAATGGGTAAACAAATAAAAGAACCGAAACTATTGTACTAGTATTGTAGTTGTGGAAGTTTAGGTATTTGTGGGCTAAGTATTTGAATTGTAGGCCTTGGAGCCAAATGTAATGTGTATGTGTACTAGTATTGTGGTTGATGGAAATATTGATGTATTGGTAATGTAATGATTGCTGGTAGGACCCTTGTATGGGTGTAGCTAGATTAGGGATGAATTTGAAGAAAAAGTATATGTGTGGCTAAGTAAGAAAAGTAGGTGAACTATGGCAAAATTTTAGTAGGAATTGTGCTTTAATGAATGACTTGGTGGAAGGAAGAACCGAGGTGCGTATTAGGGATTGTAGAGATGTTTAATGACCATGGAGTAGTGGCTATAGTATGAGAATGAAAGCATGTAAAATCTACAACAAGAATTGTTGAATGGCATTAGAGAAACTAGGAAGACTTATGTACATGACCTAGGGAATGAGTGTTGGACTTGAAGAGGTGAGGCAATGCATTTTAGGCCTTGGAAATGACATTAGTAGAGGAAGTAATGTATGGTAGAAGTTGGTTTAAAAATCTGTAGCATAAGTAAAACAAAAACTGTTACATTGTTGGAAAAGAAGAGAAGGAATTGTGTAAGTTGATTGATGGATTTAGTAATGGGATTGGTGGATGAATTATGGTATATTTGGAAGCCTAAATGGTGCTAAATCACGTGGGGAAATATTGGTAAAAATTGGGGAAGCAACGGGTAAAGAAACCAGCTGAAAACAGATTTAAAACTGAAGTACTGGGCCGGACCGGACTTGCGACCGGACTTGCAAGGTCAGTCGAGCCCAGAATCACAAAGACGGGAAGCTTCTGGAATAGACCGGATTTGCGACCGGACTCGGACCAGAAAGTTTTCCCGTCTGAAACTTCTGGAATGGACCGGACTTGCGACCGGACATGCAAGTTCGGTCGGACCAGAAAATTCTCCCGTAATGAGAGCTACTGGAATGGACCGGACTTGCGACCGGATTTGCAAGTTCAGTCGAGACAAAAAAAAAGTTTTATATATGATTATAGTAATCATAGGTATGTATATATATGCCTATACACATATATGCATATGTGAGTTGTAATACACCATTAATGAAGTAGTAATGGTAAGAAAATAAGTAGACGAGTAAGGAAACAAACTAAGGGAATTGTAAGTATAAGAACATTAAGTTAAACCGAAACAACGGGATAACGGGGTAAGTACGGGCGTAGTAATTATGTATGTACTGTAATGCTTAGTATTAATAGAATCATTTGGCATGTAGTCATTGATTCGAGAGTAAGATTCGAGAACAAATGTGAACCAGAGGAACAAGGGAACACCCGCTAGAGTAAATCAACGGTGAAAGGTATGATTTCTTCATGCCCTGTATCCTAATCTGGTTACCCCGTTTTGTGTGCTTATTTGATCACCTAATAAGATAAATGCATGAATCGGACTATATGTGCACTTACTTGTGCTTGTTTACATTGTTCTTGATATTTGTCTTGAACAATAGTTTGTATAATTCATGAAATATATGAATGATGATGAACTGTATTCGAATCTTGTATTGTACTTAAGTATTGTATTGTATTTCGTATGAATGTGTATTGAGCAATGTATTTGTGTATGTGGCTTGAGTGAATGACTTCTACTAATTCCTAACCACCTAACTCCTAACAAAAGTACTAAGTAAATTGGAATGAGTAGAAGTCCGATATAGCTTCGGCCACGCGTGAGGATGAGGAGACACAAGAGGTTGGATCCGATTCCTGGTTCTTAACTGGTCCACGGCCCAAATCCCTTAAAAGGGTAGCATCCTGGATTGGTGAACCAAGTAAAGCCTGGTGGTGGGACGGTGTAGTCCCTGCCCAGAGGTCATACCGACTTAACATGAGTAAGAGTAAGTAAGTAAGTATGGATCAGTAAGTATGTATGAGTATGTATGCGTAAGTACTGTGGAACGAGTAAAAGAGTAATCTCCACCCGATTAACCCGGGTGGACCAACATGAGCTAACAAGGATGGTGTATTGTGTAAGTATTGCGTATGTATGTATATGAATTGGGTATTGCGGACCTCGGAAAGGTAAGAACGTATATGATGGCTTGTATGGGTTACCATGTATGTATTGATGTGTATGTATGTATTCCTTGCGTAATGTATTGTAATGTTATGTATAAGAGCATGTATGCATGTATGTTTGAATGAAATCAATCGCATGTATTCGACCAAGTGGTCGGCGTACCCTCACTAGTACGCGGGTATGCGGTTATCATGCGCAGCGAAAGCTGACCCCCTAGGGGGAACGTTTTTAGTGTGCAGGTACCCGAAGCGGATATGGTCAAGGTAAGAGACCGGTGGCTACACTCGGATAGTAAAAGTAGAATGTAGAGGTGTACTAAGTGGTACACCCTTGTACTTAGGAAGTAAGTAGTTTGTGAGGAATGGGTAGTGGATAGACTCGTGATGAGTATGTATGAAATTGAAGGAAGCGTTGTATTTGTATTTGGAACCTAGTAAACTCGGTTATGTATATTGTATTGTATGGATTATGAAGGAGTAAAGTATTGAATGGAGCATTGTAGTATTTGATTGATAAATGGAGTATGTATGGTAGATGTGTAGTACTCGGGATTCCGGTCCATCAGACCGATGCTGTATGTAGTAGTAGTAGCTTTGTTAGTCACGTGGGTGACTAACGGCATTGTATCACCCACCGTATGTAAGTATGCACTGCTGCATGAATCTAGAAGTACGAGGAGATTGGACGGTAATGACAGTATTAACAGTAGGGTGTTACACACAAACTAAGTATACGAGTCCACACAAAAACCGGTACTAAACTGACGAAAGTCAAGGAGAAACCACCAAACGACTTGGTTTAATTGGAATTAGCAACATGCTATTCATGAAAAAAGTTTCTAAAGGTTGTAAATGTACTAAGAACACATTTAAACTAGCCAAAACAAATTGCAAAATCAATGTGAACCGGGAAGCACATAAAATGTGTTTTAAGGCATTTTTGGCCTGGTAACATACCTATAACATGGTATAAGTCATAATGAACAAAATTAAGTCATTAAATGTTACATAATATAAGAATAAACAAAAAAAAATTAGATCAAATGAGGATAGGGCTGGCCGACATCAAGGGGGGACAAACCATGTCCAAAATACTTTACTTTATACTATTACACCTAATCAAGACTTCCTTGCATTGCATTATTACCTTGTCCCCTTAGTGAATGATTAACCAGACTCTTACCTATCAAATGAGAGCTTCAAAATTCGGAACTCATCCTCTCTTTGAAGGAAGAACACAAAAACAAGCCAAAGTTCACGGTTTTGAACCTTAAAACACACCCTTCCTTGTAAGAATCATAACTTTCTCATCCTAGCTCCAAATCACAAGCTTGATAGCTCGTTGGAATCCTCTCTTCAAGAGCTTTACAACCATAGGTCATGAGCCCCAAGATTCGTAGGAAAAACCACTAAGAAGTTTCTTTGATTCTCGAGGTAAAACATTGCCTTCTTGAAACTTCTTATTCTTTGGTTTTTGTCACAGCCGATTGGCATGGGATACTAAACCATCTTATTATTCATCTTGTTGTATAATTTTGGAGCCAATTTCTCTAGCAATTTGCTGTCAAAATTTCTAAGGAAATCAAGCTTATGATATTAAGCTAATGTTAATATACAAGGTAAATCCTACAACTACCTATTTTAAGGTCTAAGTTCTAATTGTTGATCTATATATGATCTAACATGTTATTTATTTTGTTTAGGATTACAGAAATTATTGATGTGTTAGATTCAATAATTAACACATTAAATGTTAATGTTTTGTAAATCTAAAATTAGATTTATACTCCGTATGATATAAGGTACAATATAAGCAATCATAATATACAATAAAAATTCATATACTATGAATTTTTATATGGCCGAAAATTAGGAGGTTATATATGAGTTAGAAAAATTATCTAACTTAGTTAAATTAAAGGAATTAGTATAATTAAGAGTAATATGTAAAATTTAAGAAGTTTTAGTACCTAATGGTGATTACCAAAAATATATGAGGCCAATATGGAATTTTTAAGAGTTTAGATGATGAGAAAATAATTGTAGAATTAAGTTTACAATTTATATAGAGTTTATAAGTGTTATAAGGAATTTATAAGTTTTTGGTGTATTTAAGGTTAATAAAAATGGTATATATATACTATAACATTAGATAATTAAATCTGGTGATTTAGAGATGTTTAAAATGATTTTTGATGTTCAAAAATCTGTAGGAAAATTAGTTACGAAAATTAGAAATTAATTGGAGTTAATTTGGTTAAAAAATGAGTTAGGATAAAAGAAAAGACCACAAGGGTAGAATGGTAATTTCCCTGGTCAAACTTGGTCAAACATGGTCCAACATGGTCAAACTTGGTCAATGGCAGTTTGTAAAATATTTTAGGGAGCTAGAATAAAATTTGTAGCAAAAGATTAGATATTAAAAGGATAAAGGGATAAAAAGTTAAGTTAAATTAACTTTAGGGGTAATGTTGTAAATAATAGAAAGTTAGGGGTTTGACCATAAAAGGCTGGTCAACTCGGGTGTATTTTGATAATTGACCAAAATATAAAATAAATTAATTAATTAAGACTTTGGAAGAAATTAGAAATAAAGATAACAAGTTTAGAAATTATTAAGAGTAAAATTGAGATTAAGAGAAAACTATGGGTAAGTAATATAAATAACACATTTTTATGTGTTTAGAAGGTTAAGGAAATTAAATAAAGAATTTAGAAACAAGTTGTAAAAGAAACAGAGTTAAGACGGGTTTAAACGAGGCCCGTATATAAATTAAGGTATACGAGGGGTATACCCGTAATTTAAATAATATAGGAGAAATCAATACTTAAAGTATTTTAATGAAAATAAGTTATATTGGAAAAAGAAATAAATACGTATGATACGTATCATACGGGCGTATACGAAAATTTTAGTGTACATGAATAGTACTCATATACGCGAATAGTATACGTATACATGAATAGTAAATACGTATACATGAATAATGAATACGTATACATGAATAGTATACATATACATGAATAGTAAATACGTATACATGAATAGTAAATACGTATACATGAATAGTGAATACGTATACATGAATAGTAAACACATATACATGAATAGTGAATATGTATACATGAATAATGAATACGTATACATGAATAGTAACTACGTATATATGAATAGTCAAATACGAGACGTATATGTGAATAGTAAAATACGTATACGTGAATAGTGAAATACGGTGAATAGTAAAATATGAGGCCGTATAAATGAATAGTAGAATACGAGACCGTATAAATGAATAGTGAAATACGGATGAATAGTTAAAAATACGAAAATCTAATACAAGGTCCGTATGAGTCTAAAGTTGCTAACTGTGCAACTAAATAACTGCTAACGACGTTAGTGTGTTAACACTAGTACAAAAAACATCTATTTCGGCGCCCCATTTCGGCGGTTGTAGATAAAACCGCCGTAATAGGGGCCCGAGATGTATACCGCATGTAAAGAAGGGGTCTATTTCGGCGGTCCTTGTTAGAACCGCCGAAATAGGCCATTTTTAATTATTAAAAATTAAGAGACCTATTTCGGCGGTTTCTTACACGAAACCGCCGAAATAAGTATTTCTATTTTTCTTTTTTTTTTAAAATTTAATCATCTATTTCGGCGGTTCTTTGTTAGGAACCGCCGAAATAGGTCTCTTTAATTTTTTAATAATTAAAAATGGCCTATTTCGGCGGTTCCTAACAAGGAACCGCCGAAATAGGTCCTTTTAATTAACCCCCAACCCCGTTTCGAAACAATTACGATTTTCATTAGCCTAATCCCCTCTTCTCCTCTCTCTATTCACGGCGACTGCGAACGAACTCCGCCACCACAGCCCTATTCCGGCCGCCCTCCTCCTCCTCTCGCTGTCGCCGGTGTCGCGCCGTCGGTGGTGGTCTTCGTGTGGCGTCGCCGCCCTCATCCGCCATTTAATAGAGGCGAACAGAGGTGAGCAAAACCCTAAGTTTGTTTTCGATTTGTTTATTAAATTGTTAATTTGTTGTTAAAAGTGATAGATTGTTGTCACATTATGATTGTGGATGATGATATTTATTGTGTGTGTGAAATTTTTGCAAGATTTGGTTGTTAAACTATTAAGTTTATGTATGCACACAAGGTGTTCGACGAAATGTCCGAGTGAATTTTTGTGCTGTTTTTGGCCCTTCTTTTAAGTATAGTTAGGTTAGCTTATTTGGGCTAGATTTATTAAGCTTATAAACGTATGAATGAGTGTTGTAATATGTGCAGTAAATATAAGTATAGTGATTGCGAGTAAAAGATATGTTGTTAATTAAGATGAGCATTAAGTATGAGTAGTTGTTTTCTTATATATTAAAAGTATTGCGTGTGTGGAGAATTAGAGAAGTGTTAAGTGGTAAACAATTATATGTGCAGCACATGAAAGATGTAATGTAAGTGTAGAACGTTTCGTAGTGTATAATTGAATAAGAGCGTGAACAAGCAGTCATAGTATAGAAAAATATTGTAGTAGGTGAGGTATTAGCCGTTTTAGTAGCGGTTTGAAGTAGAGGTGTGAGAATGTATTTATATATATATATGAGTATTGTATAGTCGTTAAGTTTAATATAAAATTATTCTAATTGATCTGAATGTTGTTCAATCTTTATGCGTTGCCTCTGTAGAGATTGGCGTTGCTACACAAGTCTCGCACGCCCGATTGAGAAGAGGGGCTGAAAACAATTCATTTATGAACAGTATTTTTTTTTAATTTAACTCTTCATTCTCTTCATTCTCTTCATTCTCAATTTTTATCTAAACAAGTTCCACATAACACTCAGGCACCCACTGAGTGCCATCTGTTTTTACAAATTGGAGTACAAGAGGTCATGGTTGCATGGGGAAAACTTTTCCCCTCTCGTCCAAGTGATATTGTGCACGGTGAACCACTCCGACATTACCATGCACGAGTGCTTGTAGACGAATTTGTTGCAGAGCATGCTGACGTCGGTTTACCGGTGCCGGTCCCACAAAGACCTACCGTGCGTTCTGCACAAACTGCGACAGTGCAGTGGCCTGCACGATTGGTCAGACTCCCTGGGCAGGTATTACTCTTAACCGTTGCTATAAAACTATTGGTGTACCACCTTGCATCCATATACTTAATTAGACTAATATCATAGGATATGACCCCACCGAAGACTGATAAGGGCAAAGGAAAAAGAATTGCCACACCTGTGCAATCAAAGGCATCCACAAATTTTGTGCTTAGACCTGCTTTGGTGGAGAAGAGATATTGGCCGGCTTGTCGACCAATATGCAGATTCTGCATTCCTCGTTGTTGGTGCTACCACCGGATAGTGATCCCTCATTGTGGAAGATCCCGAGCGGATATTTCACTATATAGTTCAAGGAGAAGATATACATCGATTTGAGATGTATATGTCCGACTTCGAGGAGTGCTTCAGGAGGGATTGGTTGAATGTGTCGATTATCAAGTCGGCCGCCATGTGAGTGACTTCTACCTTTATATTTTGAATTCATTAATTGGTGATGAATTAGATGTTTGAATATAAAGTTAATGACTAATGATATTGCCTCATAGGTGGGTGCATGATAAGGCGATCAATGTCTATCAAGATCAAAGATTTGGATTCCTGTGTCCTGCTATGTGCAATGAAGTCCAGATGACAAGTGATCCGCAAGGCCTTATGCAATATATGACGAATGCCCTCTATGAATGTTCGAAAAAGTCATTTATTATGCTGCCATATCATTCAGGGTATGATATTTGACTATTTCTATTAGTATTATCTAAAACATATAGTTTGTGTTAGTTGCTTAATGATTTCAACACATTGTGTAATTTTGTGGACAGTCGACATTGGTCATTGCTTGTGCTGGTGATGGGGAAGCACCCACGAATCTTGCAATTTGACTCACTTGGTGCGGGTGCCAGAGACCGAAGATCACCACCGCAATACTGGGGTAATTATTTTGTTATCGTAAACAACAATTATTTTACATAACATTAACTGTTTCATAATTTGCTACTGATGCTTAAAACTATATATATGCTGATGTA
This sequence comes from Limonium bicolor, assembly GCA_023374045.1. Lineage (NCBI taxonomy): Eukaryota > Viridiplantae > Streptophyta > Magnoliopsida > Caryophyllales > Plumbaginaceae > Limonium > Limonium bicolor. The sequence goes on from CM041779.1 coordinate 265,288,299, forward strand.
TATAGTTCCATGAAAGCTGCATTAAGACTCCAGGGTATAACAATGAAGAATAACATCCCTTGGAACACTGTCAAGGTACTCTATTAATTGATAAATTTGTGTGATAATGTTTAAACTTGTTTATAACTGTCAATATGTGTGTTTGTATAGTGTCCGATGCAGCCTGGGGGTCAGAATGTGGATACTATGTCATGAGATTCATGAGTGACATAGTAGGAGCGGCGAGCCTTTTACCAGAGCACTCGTTAGACATGGTAACATTCTTTGAAAGTTTCAGTTATGCTCTTTACATGTTGTTAGACTTGTACGTTTTAGATTAATGTTCATTTTTTTTCAAGGCTTACGAACAAGTGTTCAAAGATGGTCAGTATGATGATGCTCAAATTGTTGAGATGCTTGAGGAATGGTCGGAGTTCGTCTGCACAAGTTTAATGAATTGATGATCATGAAGATGTTTTGCTAACTTTTTCGAGTATGTAAATATAACTCTGTACACTTGTGGATGGTGTAATGGTAGATTTGAATTGTAATGGTGTTTTTTTATTTGTATTGAAAGTGTGAAAGTAAGTGTAATTGCATTGGTTTTGTTAACTCTCAAATTGTGGTGCGTCGTTGGTATTAATTGGGAGCTTTTATAACTTTTTAAATGTGTGCTGGAGCTCCCTGTATGGATGAAGCATTATTACAGGTCTGATTGAATCAAATGTGGTGAATATATATATATATAAGCTGGGATGGAAAAAACAAAAAAAAAATATACCTATCTCGGCGGTTCTTAGAGAACAACCGCCGAGATAGGCCCCTGGGATTGACCGTGTGTGAGATTGACCATGGGTCTATCTCGGCGGTTGTTCTCTAAGAACCGCCGAGATAGACTCATGGTCAATCTCACACACGGTCAATCCCAGGGGCCTATCTCGGCGGTTGTTCTCTAAGAACCGCCGAGATAGGTACATCTAGTTCGGCGGTTTACAACCGCCGAAATAGGTGCTCACACCTATTTCGGCGGTGCTCATTTCGGCGGTTCACAACCGCCGAAATAGCCCTTGGAACCGCCGAAATAGGCCTTTTTTCTACTAGTGTAATGAATTGAAATTGAGCTCGAAACGCTCCTAAATGAATGAACCCGTTTAACGGTATACTATAATACCTGGGTTAACCTAGGAAGAGGTTTAAGTTGAAAAGAGAACCAATTAGTTCTAAGACACAGGGTACTATACTAGTTCTGATTACAGATCTAGATAAGTCAGAGGCGTTCGGCGGATTAGGCGAATGTGGGATTAAGAGCTAGCCAGTCTCCGGTGTACGGTATGGGATTCTTGTAGCTTGTTTGCTAACGAGGTCTACCTCGGTTTGTGCGCTATGTGTTATTGTGATACCTCGGTTTGTGCGCTATGGTGTTATTGTGATTAGAGCTTGTTCAATATTAACTTTGTTTAATTAACATTTGTATAAAGTTATCAGTACCCCTATTGTTAGTTGGTTAATACCGAGAGAGGTTTAACTAACCAATTGTCAAAGAGACTTCAGCTAACTGGAACTTGTGAGGAGAGGAATCCGGGACTGACTCCGGTCATGCATGTTCAGGTTTAGGAGGTCGGCATCTGCATCAGATCTGTCTTCTGCCTAGGGTCGACAAACTGACCTGGCCATCTCGAGTGAACAGTTCGAGATGGGAGGCAATTTCAGGAGGCGCAGAGGGTCAAGCCTACACCCCTCATAACTTAAGAATTATTGTTTATTAAACCAATGGAGCTAATAACTCATTGGCTAGGGTTACTCTGACCCGACAAAATAAACAATTCAGTTAGAGAACAACCAATTCTAATAGGAGAATGGTTGACACTTATAAGGAATGGTCAAACACGAGAACTAAACAATTCTCTGGCCTCAAGATTTAGGAATCTAACATACTCATTAATGGGCGTCCATTATGACGTTCGATTATTTGAGCTGTGAATGTTTCACATAATGTATTGTTTGTTATTGTACTTCTTATTATTATTTGTATGAATAAACAATTGCATGTATACGACAAAGTAGTCGTGTGTAACCGGCTAGCTTGTGGGCTGCGCGTTTTCTATACCAGCTATATGCTGAGCCCCTTGGGGCCTGTGATTTAAACTTTGCAGGTAGGTACCGGACGAAGACTCAACCTGAGAGTGGGAGCGGGTAGAGTACTTCGGGTTGCTTTTACATTTGTTACACGAGTTGTGCATGTACACTCGTTCAGTATATTGATGAGATGTTAGTATGATGTACTAGGATGTGAGATACTCGGTATAAGTTGTGGTTTGTGAATTGTAATGTTTTAGATGCTCGAGTAATTATCCGGTTAGTCAGACCGTGACTTGTTAAGAGAATAGGCCTAGTTAGTCACATGGGTGACTAACGGCGGTAACACCAATTTAGTAGAACTTTTCCGCAGCGTTGTTAATGTACGAGATGGACTTAGGGAGACAATCATTGTATTTGGAGATGGGGTGTTACATTAGCAGTTGAGGTGTTACAAAAAGTGGTATCAGAGCGTAGTTACGCTCTAATAACTAGAGTTACCTAACTAGAGTAGGTACCGAGTTAGAGAAAAAGTCATGGGTTTGGGTGTGAGATAGTAGTGTGAGCTGAGTCAGATAACCACTAATAAGTGGATTATCTTACTGTTTAGAGGATTTTATAAACACTTAGACCAAAGCCTTTGTAATCACAAGCTTACTGTGCATTTATACTTATTCAGGTGTCAGGAAGAAAAGGGCGAGGCCGAGGCCGTGGCGAAGAAGGAGATCAGGCTGCTGAGATTCCGGGTGGGCAGACGATAGCTGAGATCGTTGCTGCCGCCCTGGGGTACATGAGCTATCAGCCCGGTGCGGGACCGCCTGCTCCACCACCACAGCCCCGGGAGCCAAACTGGGTGAAGAGTCTCGTTGACCTTCGACCCCCACCGTTTAGAGGGGAGACAGACCCCACCAAACTTGAGGCGTACATCTCAGAGCTGGAGACAGCCTTCGAGACTCTTGATATACTGCAGGTGCCAAGGTAAGGCTTGCTGCGTTCTACCTGAAGGATGCGGCGGGCGATTGGTGGAAGCTAGTTAGGGCCGATCATGTGGCCAACCCCAACTTCGGCTTGGAGCAGTACGCGGCCTTGCTGAGAGCCAAGTACTACCCCACCCATGTCCAGACTAAGAAGCGTTTAGAGTTGGACGCGTTGAAGCAACTGACAAGATGACAGTGGACGACTACTACTCTCAGTTCACCGCTCTTATCCGTCTTCTGCCAGGATTGGGATATTCAGACCAGATTCTGGTCGACCGCTTCTATGGTGGGCTGAGTCACCGACTACGCTATGGCATGGCGCGACAAGCTACACTACCTTGCAGGTAAAGAAAGTTGAGATTAGTTGAAATGAATGAACGTTTATGAGAATGAATGTGAGACTTTTAAGAGCAGGAGTGCTATCATGCCGCTGCTAAAGTTGAAATCACCGTCCAGCTGAGGGACGAAGATCAAGCACTGAGAGAAAAGTTACTGGAAATTGCTCTAACAATCAGGGGCAGGGAGGACAGAAGAAGGTAAGTACCAGCCCCCACCCCAGAAAGGCTCAAAAGGTAACCAACCTAAGGCTGCTGAAGAGCCCCAAAGCAAACCTACGGCATAGCAGCGAAGCCTCTGCGCTCGCCTGCACCAAAGGGTAACAAGTAACTCCTTAAATTGAGTTAACAGTCAGATATCAACCTTGAAATTCAATTACTAATGCTGCAAAGCAAACAGGTACTGAGACCGCAAAGGGACCGGCGGGGGATATAAGCGCCGCTTCAACTGTCGCCGGTGCAACCAAGACCACCCTGGAGTTGATTGTGAAGGCAATAAGGTGGAATGCAATTTCTGTGGTGTGTTCGGACACCGAGCTTTCGAATGTTTCAGAAACCCCGAGAGTAAAGCCTATAGGCCTAGGTGGAAGGCCAAGGGCAAGGTGTGGCCACTCCGAATCCTGGAACCGACGGTCCAAAGGCGACACAGCTAGCTGCTAGCAGGGGACCCCGGGTTGTCGAGCGATCAGGGCCGCCTGCACTACATATGGTGGACCGGGAAGACGAGGCTGAACCCTCATCGAGACCAGGTACCACTACAACCTATTAGGAAGGAAACTGTATGCTTATCGCATTTCATGCATGAATCAGTGACTATATGTTTTGAGTGAGTTTCTAGTTAGTTAATTAGAATTCGTGTAAGATAAATTATTACCACCTTAGGAAACTTCAACATCTGTTATCCAATACCTTCAACACCTAGCTTAGAAGAGACCGACCTAAAGATTCACGAATTCCCAAGGGAGCAGTGTCAGGTCATCCGACCAGGTATGATCTTATTAAAAGGATACCTATCACCAAAGGCACAAATCGCCATCATCAGGAGATGTAGCCAGCTAGGAGTGGGACCGGGAGGTTTCTATACACCGGAATACCCTGGAGGATCGAGAATGAAGCTAAGAATGATGTGCTTGGGTAAGGACTGGAACCATTACACCAACACTTACCAAAAGACGAGAGTAGTGGATGGAACAACAACACCAGGGATACCTGAGGAGTATCATACGGCTAATACACAAGCCGTAGGGATCGCTCAACAACTTGAGGCAGATCCAATCCCGAACCTTGAAGCAGACCTCTGCATTATCAACTTCTACGAAAAGGAGGGACGCCTTGGACTACACCAAGATAAGGACGAGACAGTGGAGTCTCTTAACTGAGGGATACCCGTAGTGTCTTGGTCCATTGGAGACGACGCCAAATTCCTATATGGCGATCAGAAGCGCGTAGACCTTGCCCAGAAAGTGGTACTTAAGTCAGGGGATATTCTAATCATGGGTGGAAAATCGAGAATGCTGTATCACGGTATCAAGAGGATTAAGTTGAATACGGCACCATCGACAGTAATCAATGCCACACACATGAGACCTGGACGCCTGAACTTAACCTTTAGAAAGTATTAGCCATGTAATACACTGAAGTGTTGTAATAGAAAACTCATATGTAATAGGATGTTTTAAATAATATCAGTGCTGATTACTCATTTCGACTCGTATTATACCATCAATACTTATGATCCTTATGAAATACATAGGTTGTGGATTCGGTTCGGAAGGTCCGTTAAGCTTACTCACTGAGGCACAGGCCGATGAGAGCGGCACTATCTCACGGGTACCTTTCCAATCAATGGAATTGATGCATCAATACTATTCGACTCAGGGGCCTCGCATACCTTCGTCTCATCATCATTTGCAAGGAGGTTGGGGCTAGACGCTAGCGAGCTGCCAGACTTTACGGTTACGCTCCCGTCTAAGGAGAAGGTTCGATGCACTCGCTACTACCGAGCAGCCACTATCCGAATTAGGGAGAAGACTTTCCTGTCACCTTGATTGAGTTCAGAGATTTAGGGTTTGATGTTATATTCGGGATGAACTGGTTAGCGGCACAGGGCGTATCCTCTGCGCCGAGCACCGACTGCTACTCAGAAGTCCATTTAGGGTTACTATATCATACCGCCAGAGACCTAGAGAGCCTTCAACCAAGATCATCACCGCTATGGCCATGTATCGAGAACTGAGAAAGAAGAAAGAAGTGTACCTCTGCTATGTTCAGGATATAGAGAGAGATTCAGAGTTCGACCCCAAAGTACTAGTGATGTCGAAGTTTCCCGACCTCTTTCCAAGGGAACTACCCAGCATGCCACCACCACAGGAGGTAGAGTTCACCATCGAGCTGCTACCAGGAACTGGACCCATAGCCAAGGCACCTTACCGCATGGCTCTAGATGAGATGAATGAATTGAAAGAACAGCTGAGAGACCTGCTCGACAAAGGGTTTGTGTGGCCTAGTGTATCACTATGGGGAGCGCCAGTACTCTTCGTGAAGAAGAAGGATGGCAGTCTCCACCTCTGCATCGACTACAGGGAGTTGAATAATGTTAAAATAAAGAACAAGTATCCGCTACAACGCATAGACGATTTGTTTGATCAATTGAAAGGGGCATCTGTGTTCTCCAAGATTGATCTCAGATCAGGGTATCATTAGATTCCTGTTAGAGAGAGAGAGATATTGAGAAGATGGCATTTCCGGACGAGATATGGCCACTACGAGTTTACAGTGATGCGTTTGGTTTGTTGAACGCACGACGATATTTATGGATTTGATGAACCTTTGTTCAGGGAACAGTTGGACAAGTCAGTTGTGGTCTTCATTGATGATATACTCATATATTCAGGGTCGAGAGGTGAACATGAAAGTCACGTGAGACAAGTTTTAGAGATACTAAGGGAGAACCAGCTTTATGCAAAGTTCTCCAAGTGTGAGTTTTGGCTTGACCAGGTCTCTCTCCTTGGTCATGTCATCTCAGATGCTGGGATCTCAGTGGATCCAGCAAAGATTGACGCTGTGCGCACCTGGCCAAGACCGAAGTCAGTTACGGACATCAGGAGTTTCTCGGCTTGGCAGGTTATTACAGGAGATTTGTTAGGACTTTTCTAAAGTCAGCAAGCCAATGACCAGTTTGATGAAGAAGGATGCCCGTTTGTATGGACAGATGACTGTGAGAGTTCATTTCAGAGCTTGAAGGACTCATTGACTTCTGCACCTGTTCTGACTATCCCAATGGTACAAAGGGATTTGAGGTATATTGTGACGCATCAGGTAAGGGATTGGGTGTGTACTCATGCAGCATGGCAAGGTAGTTGCTTATGCCTCTCGCCAGCTGAAGAAACATGAGGAAAACTACCCTACGCAGGATCTTGAGTTGGAGTGGTAGTCTTCGCCTTGAAGATATGGCGTCATTACTTATACGGAGTTAGTTTGACAGTCTACACCGACCATAAGAGCTTGAAGTACATATTCACTCAGAAGGAGTTGAATATGAGACAGAGAAGATGATTAGAGTTCCTGAAGGACTACGACATTGACCTCCAGTACAAAGAAGGGAAGGCCAATGTTGTAGTTGATGCTCTGAGTCGTCGAGCACACTCGCTTCATGCCATGGTTGCTAGTTCCAGCTTGATGACGAGGTGCGAGAGGCGCATCAGAGCGATTCATATATGATGGAGATCAGGCAGAAGCTGATAGAGGGTACATTCGAGAGCCAGAAATATGACTTCGAGTTACATGATGATGATCTGATCAGATTGAAAGGCCGATTATGCATTCCTCGTAGCAGCACTGAGCTGAAAGGAGCGCATTCTATGAGAGTCACACTGTTCTTCTGTTTCTATCCATCCGGGAGCTTCGAAAAATATGATAAAGACATGAAGCGTTACTTCTGGTGGACTGGGATAAAGAGTGACGTTACTGAGTTTGTAGTGAGGTGCCTAACTTGCCAGAAGGTAAAGTTCGAGCACAGGCGACCTGGAGGCATGGTTCAATCAATGCCAGTTCCATAGTGGAAGTTTCATGATATCTCCATGTTTTTGTGGTTGGACTCCCACCTACCAGGGGAGGTCTGAACATGATATGGGTTGTAGTTGATCGCCTGACCAAGGTAGCCCGATTCATACCGATGAAGGACACTTGGAAGGTAATGAAGCTTGCTGAACGCTCGATAAGGAGATCATGAGACACCACGGAATACCTAAGACCATAGTAGCTGATAGAGACAGCAGATTCCTTTCAAGATACTGGAAACTACACGGCAAGCGCTGGGTACAGAATTGAAGCTAAGTACCGCGTTCCACCCTCAGACAGATGGTCAGACTGAGCATACGATTCTGACACTTGAGGACATGTTGCGAGCATGTGCCTTGGACTTCCATAGTAGTTGGATTGATAAGTTGCATTTGATCGAATTTTCATACAATAATAGCTATCATGCTACGATCAAGATGGCACCGATTGAAATACCCCAAACCTAAGTATGCTAAGTGAACATCAAATTATGATGTAGTAAGGCTAGAATATGCCTTAGAAAGATTGGTAGACAATTTAAACCAAGGAAAACACAAGAAAGTGCCTTAAGGGCAATCAGGGCAAAAACGTGCTCTAAGCTTGGGAGTGACTTTGATTAGCACCCAAATACCATTATAAGACTTTAGTAATATGCTAATGGACATTTTAAATCAATTAGCAAAGAAAACCAAACTTGAAAACAAGTGAAAACACAAAATGTGCTTTAAGAAGTCTTAAAGCACATTTTGAGAAATTGTCTTAGAATTGAGTTTTGAGTGGCTAAATGTCCATCATTACTCTTTAATCAACATGTGTACTAATTAGTATCACATTAGGAGGTCTAAATCAATGGGAAATCAAAAATTTCCCGATTATGTGCCTTGGTTAGTGAATAGTAACTATTTAGTGACTAGTTTAAGTTTTAATCAATATAAGTCAATTAATTGGTCAACAAAGACCATGTTGGCCTATATTAAGAGGGTGGCCGGTTTTTATGTGGGGAGTCACCACATGAGTCATCAAATGAGAAAGGAAAAGAAGAGATAAGTAAAGAAGTTACTATTTGCTTTATTAAAGCAAAATACCTTATATTAGCCACTTTTTCTTCTTCTCTCTTATTCATCTCTCTCCTTCACCCAGGTTTCTTCTTCTTCTCTCTGTTCCAAAACCGAGAGAGCTGCTCTTCCATGGTTCTCCATCTTCAATCACTTGCCAAATACAACTCCAAGCTCCAAATCCAAAACAAATTGCATATTTGTCTTAGTTAGGTCAAGACCTATCTTTCTATCTTTTCAAATCTTTCAAAGCTCCATTTTGGTGCCATGAGAAAACTCCATTGATGGGGGAAAATCAAGTTTGAAGAGCTCATTAGCTTCTCCATTCTCTTAAGGTAAAGAATATGTAAGAAAAATCAAGTTTCCACCATTTCTTCTACATGGCCGAAAATTTCTACTCATGGGGCCTTGTTTTTATGCCTTGTTCTAGCTTGATTTATTCACCAAGGACTAGTGGATGTCCTATTTCATTCAATGCCAAAGTCTACATTGAGACTTCAAAGGTAATCATCCACTTTATGCCTTAGAACACATTTCTAACCTAGGTTTTTATTCCTTGAGGTTAGTGCATTGTTTAGTACTCATATGAGTCCTTGAATATTGATTAGAACATTGGCAAGGGGAATTTAAGTGGTGGCCGAGATCTATGCAAGAAGAAGGCCTAAGGAGGAGATTAAGATAAGCTTGAGAAAACAAGGTAAAATGCTTACCTAATGGTGGTTTAAGATTAAGGAATGAGTTTTAGATAAAATACCAATGTGGCTTAGAGCTTACATTTGTATTGGGTTATATAACCTAAGGAAAAAGAACTTAAACAAGCTTATGAACTTGTGATTAAGGAGCTAATGAGAATGAGTTAGCAATATAAGTTTAAGGTGGATTTAAGAGCATTATAAATACTATGAGATTGATGAGTGTATTTGCAGGTTGAAAGCTTATATATGTGGGAAATTCAGTGTTTAAGTTTAAGTCATTTAAGGGCCTAAGAGCCATGTCATTTAAGAGCCTTAGTGCTATGCAATTTAAGATTAATTGCAAATATTGAGATTGTTGTGAATGAGTTGGTTTGGTGATGAGATATGATGAGAAAGAACTTGAGGTATGTGAGATGGTTAAATGAGGAAAAATAATACGTTTGGGCATGCTATGATGCTAGAGGTGCTATGGCAAAATTGAGTAGAAAATAAGTGTTTAGGCGATGGTGGTGAATTAATGACCTAGGATTTACTAGGAGTCATTATGAGGAATTTGAGTGGAGATTAGTTAACTAAGGAGTTCTTGAGGTTTAGAATGACCTAGAGATGTCTAGGAGGAATTGGAGGAATGGTGAGTGTTTGAACACACCAAAATCATGAGATGAGGAATGTAAGACTTGTGCATAAGTGTAAGGAGAAGGTGTAATGCTTAAGGTGATTTAGATATGTTCTAAGGGAAATTAATGACTAAGGAAGTACTAGGAAGTCTTAGAGGTGTCTTGATGAAAAAAAGGGGTGAGATAAAGTGTTATAACGAGTTATAATGACTTGGGCATTACTTTTAAGGATTTAGGAATCAAGAGAATGTAATTGAGTAATTAGGACTTAGGTAAATGTTGGTAAACATCTAGGAAGGAATAAGGAGTTGGTGGGTGGAAGCTTAAGCTTATGAAGGAACTTTAAGTAAATGCATAAAAGAGTTTTAGATGGTGAAAGATGCTTGGGAGTGGATGTTATAGTGATGAGGGAAACATTTGGCATAGTGGTTACATTAAGTATGAACCACCACCTAGAAACCTAGAGGAAAACATTAAGTGTAGCATTATTACAAGGAAAATGCATAATGACTAAGGTGGATTTTGGTGAATGGTTTAATGTGTTTGGTGGAGGTTAAAGGTGGATTTAAGGTGCCTAGATGGTGTTGGACCTATTAGGACACTTGTGGAAAATTTTGGAATTGAAAGAGGCAATTTAAGAGGAAGGGTCTGTAGAGGACCGACCCAGGGTCCGACCCAGTGTTGGGTCGGTCGGGCCAAGTTAAGCCAGCCGGAATGCCTCTGGACTGGACCGACCCAGAGGGTTTGGGTCGGTCGGCTTAGCCTTGGGTCGGTCGGGCAAGGTTTAAGTAGGAAAATGGGTTCTGTAAGGGACCGACCCAGAGGGTTGGGTCGGTCGGTCTAGCTCTGGGTCGGTCGGATGGGTTTCAAGAGACGGAAGAGTTTCTGTAATGGACCGACCCAGGGGTTGGGTCGGTCGGTGGGTCGGTCGACCCTTAACACTTAAAAAAAAAAAGAAATTTTGAATTCTAAGAATGGTGATATGTAATGAGGATACCTTTGGTACGGTGGTAATGATTAGGACCCTAAGAACTTAAGGAATTAAGCTAAGATTAAGTATAAGTTTTAATGTTTAAAGTTAAGGTTGTAAGCTAAGTGGCAAAGACTTAAGAGGGTATTAAATGGGAATCGTTAAGTAAGTTAAGTAGGTTAAGTAAGTTGAATTAAGCTAAGTGATTAATAACCTAAAACTGAATGAATGTTTTAGGACTTGGAATTTGGACTCCGGAAGAGAGTAAGCAACCAACGGCCAACGGTGAACGGTACGGTACAGTGTTTCTTCTTGTGACCTGCTTGCTAACGAGGTGTCCCTCGGCTTGTGTGCTATTTGTTTTGTGTGCTCACTAAACAAGATAAAGCATGCAACCGGAACATATTATATATATATATTGTATGTTGTGTGTTTGAAAACTAACGCAACATACCGTGAGAACTTACTAACCAATGCTTAGTAAGGAATTGAGTGAGACTAAGGAACGCCCCCTAATGAGGGACGATATGAACCGAAAGAGGTTAACCAACAAACAGGGTCTTGAGATAACTACTAACTGGAACTTGAGTGAGGAAACCCGGGACCGATCTCCGGTCATGCATGCTAAGGAAAGGGGGTCGTTATCTATAGTAGATTCGACCTCCGATTAAGGACTTGTCTTCGGACTTGTTGCCTAGGGCCGGTTGCCGGCTCAGCTACGCTGGACTCCCGTCTAGAGTAGGTGGCATTAAGATGGTGCGGTGGGATCACCTAAATCCCAGGTTCGAATTAGATACGGCCAATCCCTTCCAGGAAAGGTTTGTATATAGAGATTAAGATAAGATTAAGGTAAGATTAAGTTAAGTTACAATCATTCCTTTCTAAAGGATGGTTTGTATTATTAAGATTAAGATTAAGGTAAGATTAAGTTAAGTTACAATCATTCCTTTTAAAGGATGATTTGTATTATTAAGATTAAGACTAAGGTGAGGTTAAGATAGGTTGCAACCATTCCTTTTTAAAGGATGGTTTGTAATATTAAGATTAAGATAAACTACATCCACTCCTGATGGAAGGATGGTTGTTCTAAGATTAAGATAAGAATCAGATTGAGGTAAGGTAAGGATGAACTAAGATTAAGAGAGAACATTACTTAAGGAGTTAAATAACTAACTCTCTAATTAAGGGAACGCATTAAGTCGTTCATTGTGTGTGAACTTTGATTGTTCATATCTGAGTGTTGTTGTTTACTGCACTTTCTATTATGTTGTGCATCTAATCAACCTCCATGCTATCGACAATTAGTCGTCGTAGCCACGTTAGCTTGGGGGCCATGAGGGGATCGTACCAGCATTCGTGCTGACCCCCTTTGGGGGCTGTTTTTACTACACAGGTACATCAGGAAGCGGCCGTCGCAAGAGTAAGAAGAGGACACAAGTGTTAGGGATTAAGTGTGACCTACGAGCTGTGCATGTACACTCGTATGGCAATTGAGTTAGTAAAATGTATAGGTTGTGAGAGGATTGTAAGAAGGTTATGTAAATGGTTAAGGTTATTAGACTAATGTTCGGTATATTCTGTAGTCAGACCGTGGCAAGGTCCTGGATTGTAAAGAATTCCGCTGTTGTGACATGTTTATATAAATACTGTTAAGTTGCGAGACCACATTTGGATTGAGTTGGGGTGTTACAAAAAGTGGTATCAGAGCGTAGTTACGCTCTGAAGACAAGAAATACCGAACTTAGGAGGATATTGAGGCTGAGATTGAGTTATGGGTTAAGGGTTGAGAGATAGAGTGTGAGGTGCGTTAGCCAGGACTCCGGGGTGTTACCGGATATCCATAGTACCTAGGCCCGCCCTCCACATCCCTAACCCTAAGTATGTGGAACAAACGCCAGAGAGAAGAAAGTCTTCTCTTACTTGGGGAAACCCGATCTGGCAGTTAGCTAACGGTAAGCAATATGAGAAACAACTTGTTGTACAACAGTTAGGAGAATTGGGAGATTTTAATGGAGCGCAACAGAGAAACAGGCGCTACCTATGGAATTCTATCAATAGGGAAGGGAACGGAAATTACCGGCAACATGGGTCGACATGCTACGCAGTCGAAAATAACCCGCGATACCAATGGTAAGGAAAGCACTACGCGTGCAATAGATAAGGAAATGATAAGAGACATGAGTACCGGACAACGGTCCGAGTGAGCATAACAGTAGGATAATACAAAGCATGAGGATTGAGGTTACTGGAAAGTCCAGTAAGAACGGGAACTCCAAACCCCATACAATGAAAGGGTTGCAAACCTGCTAGACATAACACGGACAACGGTGGAAAACACATATAAATTGTTGTACCAAAATAGGACTACGGTGTAGTGCCTAAAGGAGAATCATTACTGAGTAACCACAACAGAATGTGTGGAGACAGGAGCAAGGATTAAGACATAAGAAAATATTAAGGGGTTCCCTCAGAAAGAGGAACGCCCTGGTAGATGACAGTACTGTCAAACAACAAGGAAACTGCCGGATGAACGGTTATCCAAAATAAGAGATTATCCAAGGAGTCCCGAGGACTACCAATTACATGGAAATTAGAAGAAGTGTCACTACCGATGTACCTTGTACCAATAACCCATCCTGCATGGCGCACTTGCCATAGCAAGTGCTACCACGGTTAAGCCACACGAAAAGCCATCAAGGCGAGATAGGAGAACGCTACAGTTGTAGCATATATTAATACCGGATTGTAAATCCATAAGAACAGAAAAAAAAGACCTTGGAAAGGCCCGATGGCCTGATCATGATGAGATGAGGTGACACACCAGTCAGCCGGAAGCAGGAACTTGGACAAAGTACTAGACCATATAAATACTATCAACGGTATAACTCACTACAACAACAACCGACAGTATGGTAAGAACACCAATTCAAACTCCAAGGGGAAAACCTAAGAGATGCTCGGTATGCGAGCAAAAACACTATATAAGCAATGATATACAAGGGATGTATTATAGATACTGTTGAGACTGTTGAAGCATCGGCTTACAACGAAAACGGGGATAAGACTCCCGGAGTGACCATTAAGGACACCAATGACAACATTCTTCAATGAAGATGTTGAAACCCGGAATCAAGGATAAAAGAAATAAACAAAAGAAATAAACATAAGCTAACCTACTAAGAATTAAAGTCGTACAACCTGGAAAAGGAAAGCTCAGAGGACTACCCCCACAGAGCGGGCATAGTCGAGCGAACAAACTGATGAATGACAGCTAGTACTGTTCGTCTAACTCATTAACACCCAAGTATGATTAGTCATCAAAGGGTGGCGTAGTCAACAGAAGTTGAACGAAGCGTTGAGATGGGAGTATGAGATGACGGGATGATATCCAACTTGGACACCGTAGGGAAAACACTAATACGAACCTAACCTTGACTATTAAAGGACATAAGTCTAGTAAAATGACAGCATTGTCAAAGACATTAAGTAACCTCAGACCACCTGAACAACTTCCCTAGCAGCAGGAAGCAGGATGCAGCAACTTATTATGAAACCCGATACTACATTTAGTATGTAACCAATGATTGATGGTGTTCCAAGGGACCAGAAGTTTATGAGGATAACCTACAGATGAGTAAAAGTACAAATAATGAACTGAGACATTAAGCATTAAGAGCCTACGAGCCAAGGATGTTAACCACATCAGAGCCCGAGGCGCAGTAAGTTATAAGAGAGCTTGTTTAAGCCACGAAGGGACTACAATTTGTAGATATGAATGGTTACCAAACCTATAACTTAGATTGGGAAGAACAATACCAAGAAAGGGTACCAATGAGAATATTGAGATAATACTAAGGACGGGAGCGGAGAACGAACCACGCCTTTAGGGTGGGGATACCTCTCCTTGTTGTGAGGCCAAGAGTGGGAATGAACCCCTCACAAAGGGCTTTCACTTGTTAGAGATGAAGTAAACTTATTTAGAAAATGGAAACTATGAACCTTGAGATTACCTTAGAACATACCAGATACACTTGAGTAATAGTGAAGGTGGCACAGATAGACCCCATATCCAACACCCAGGATGTAAGAATTAGTAATGGTCAGAGATAAACATTGTGACTGCACATTGTGGCACGTCAATTGATCGATGCTCAGGAGAGCCTGTGATTCAGTGATAATTTCTTCAGTAACCAATTAAATCACATGGTAGATAACATCATTAAGGATGAAAGAAAGCGAAAGAGATTTGCCTACTTACGAATCTGAGATTGGAGCAGATCATCTTCATATCAAGAGTCAACTATTTTACAACACGGTACGACAACCGCCTGTGCCGGAATGAAAGAACTCCCAGTGTGTTTACACCAAGAAGGGATTGAGTATAAGGTAAGACATTAGAATAAGTGAATAAGGGGTTGCACCATTAATGGGCAACATGGTAAAGGCCGACTACCACGGTAGTAGTGGTCGAGAGTGCAATAGTTAGATAAGTGGATTAAGTCATGGTGCGCGGTAAGGCGACCATTATGTATGAGCCGTCAAATATTGACACTGAGGCAATTAGATTTATGAGTTAAGACCGCATAAGTAAGGAAATAAGATGATAGACGAACTGAGCAGTGATGCCAGTAGTCTGGACCTGGTGAGGTAAGATTCACAGGAAGCACACTACCCATTCCTTAAGGAACTGGAAGTGCATTCCCAGTGAGAGCAATATGAAAAACAAGATAAGAGGCTCTACGAAAGAGACCTCAATTATTAAGAGACCGAATCAGTACAGAATACAGAAAGGAGCTGGAGCATACCATAACCAAGGACACAGTAAATAGACTTCCCTTGATTAACTTCAAGAAGAACAATAAATGTATTATGGAACGATGAAGAGGAGATCGACAACAGAATACTTCATAATTAGCAATAGCTAAACGTGTGACGGACACTATGAGTTTACTAAAACGAGACGTGGGACGACTGCACCCCACAGGGGCTTGCAGGCCTGACACACTCATTTATGAGTTAGTTGGGTAAGTAGTAGTAATGTACCAGTAAGGTACCCCATGCATGTAGACGAGTAGTGTAAGGAACACGGGAGGTAGTCGACTCCGTACCACGGACAACGACGCAAGATCACACAAGAGCAGCTACTACCACAGACAGTCGAAGAGAAGAATTCAGTTGAACCAGCAACACAGAGGAACCAGAGAACAGAATAATTAAGAAATGAAGTGCGAAGAGCACGAATTGTTAAGTACAGACATTGGACATGTCTTAAGATGTAAGGGATTAAGACTGTAAAGCGCATTATGCACTAAACAGTAGTTTCAGACTAAGAATCATCTCAGACCAAGGTCAGTTGGGGAGAACAATTTAGACATTCGAGAAAATACTAAGAGTATGAGCGTAAGATCTTCAAGGAGAATGGATAGACGAGTTACAACTCATTAAGGCCGTGTATATATAAAGATAACACGTGTCCATTGAGACAATTAGGCCTAAGATTATCAGAGTGGTTGCAGCGGAAGCTAGCAGATCACTACCTTGAGATTAGACCAAATAAGTTAAGGAAACGGTTATAAGTACGTTAAGAATCCTCGATACAGAGACTAAGTCATTTCTGATCGAATTATAAATAAGATAGCTGACGTGGAAGCTAGAATGCTTGGTAGAATTAGACATCTTGAACTTATGTTCAAAGATGATGTGACGCTCATTACGTGGGCGTAATCCATTTTAAGGGGGTAGAGCGAAAACCGCTTATTGTATGTTTGAGCACTTAGTACATAAACCACGGTGCGCATAGCACACAAAGATATGAGAATATGTTTTACATAAACATTTTGAGATAAATCATGGTTATTGCACACAGAAGATGTGAATGCCATACATATTAAGTACTTATCTTGTTAACTCCGGTGTGAGTACAAGTTAAGAGAATTAAGGAAGAGGATTAAGGAGACTTAAGAAATTTAAGAAATAAGAATATATGAGGTATGAGTCGATATGAGACTATGTGTGAGATAAGAATAAGATAACACTATGAGATATCATTTGATATGAGCATGAGTTAGGACATAGTAACGTTGTGTGGTATGAGACAGTGGAAGTTGGTATGAGACTGATATAGAATTTAGTAGGAATTTTAAGTCTTGAGGGAATTACCAAGAAATGAATGGGAATGTTTGAGGGAATGAGTTCCACACTTTGGAGATGTATTGATTATGATTAGAAGAACTAAAAAGATAGAAAATTGGACATTAGTGAATTATCTGATGTTTGAAAATGACGTGGGAGGTGGAAATTGATTTCTAGGGATCAAGGGAAACCGAACACAAATTGGAGTGGAAGGATGGTTTCTACACTGATGCTGATCACATCAGGGTAGGATTATTCCTGAAACTCCCTACCAGTGGTCACAATTAAATCACACTAAGATAGAGGCCTTAGGATAAAATGAAATTGGAGTTGATTGTATTTTTAATTAGAGGAATTATTCCTCACATGACCTCGTAAAACGGATTACCTTTTTACTGAGTCTCGCCCATGAAGTCGAGGACGCACGAGCCTTTGTCTTCGGACCGGTGACATGGGGAGAGCAGCGTGTTTTGTATTCTAGCCCATGGTGACGAGGACGAATGAGCCATTGTCTACGGACCGGTGACATGGGAGAATACGTTGGAAGTTATGTGAATGTTTTAATCATCAAAAAGGAACAAAAGGAATTTTGAGTGCTGCACATGCTTAAGCATGTTGTGTGATATTTAAGTATGAGAATATGGTGGATCCAATGATCCAATGAGATTAAGTATACATAAGTGTGATCTATATGATCTAAGGAATGAGGTAAGGCATGTATTTTAATAAGATAAGATGCATGGGAACTTTGGGGACAAAGTTCTTTTAAGGGGGGTAGATTGAAATACCCCAAACCTAAGTATGCTAAGTGAACATCAAATATGATGTAGTAAGGCTAAAATATGCCTTAGAAAGATTGGTAGACAATTTAAACCAAGGAAAACACAAGAAAGTGCCTTAAGGGCAATCAGGGCAAAAACGTGCTCTAAGCTTGGAGTGACTTTGTTAGCACCCAAATACCATATAAGACTTTAGTAATATGCTAATGGACATTTTAAATCAATTAGCAAAGAAAACCAACTTGAAAACAAGTGAAAACACAAAATGTGCTTTAAGAAGTCTTAAAGCACATTTTTGAGAAATTGTCTTAGAATTGAGTTTTGAGTGGCTAAATGTCCATCATTACTCTTTAATCAACATGTGTACTAATTAGTATCACATTAGGAGGTCTAAATCAATGGGAAATCAAAAATTTCCCGATTATGTGCCTTGATTAGTGAATAGTAACTATTTAGTGACTAGTTTAAGTTTTAATCAATATAAGTCAATTATTGGTCAACAAAGACCATGTTGGCCTTATATTAAGAGGGTGGCCGGTTTTTATGTGGGGAGTCACCACATGAGTCATCAAATGAGAAAGGAAAAGAAGAGATAAGTAAAGAAGTTACTATTTGCTTTATTAAAGCAAAATACTTATATTAGCCACCTTTTTCTTCTCTCTCTTCATTTCTCTCCTTCACCCACGGTTTCTTCTTCTTCTCTCTGTTCCAAAACCGAGAGAGCTGCTCTTCCATGGTTCTCCATCTTCAATCACTTGCCAAATACAACTCCAAGCTCCAAATCCAAAACAAATTGCATATTTGTCTTAGTTAGGTCAAGACCTATCTTTCTATCTTTTCAAATCTTTCAAAGCTCCATTTTGGTGCCATGAGAAAACTCCATTGATGGGGGAAAATCAAGTTTGAAGAGCTCATTAGCTTCTCCATTCTCTTAAGGTAAAGAAAATGTAAGAAAAACCAGTTTCCACATTTCTTCTACATGGCCGAAAATTTTACTCATGGGGCCTTGTTTTTATGCCTTGTTCTAGCTTGATTTATTCACCAAGGACTAGTGGATGTCCTATTTCATTCAATGCCAAAGTCTACATTGAGACTTCAAAGGTAATCATCCACTTTTATGCCTTAGAACACATTTCTAACCTAGGTTTTTATTCCTTGAGGTTAGTGCATGTTTAGTACTCATATGAGTCCTTGAATATTGATTAGAACATTGGCAAGGGGAATTTAAGTGGTGGCCGAGATCTATGCAAGAAGAAGGCCTAAGGAGGAGATTAAGATAAGCTTGAGAAAACAAGGTAAAATGCTTACCTAATGGTGGTTTAAGATTAAGGAATGAGTTTTAGATAAATACCAATGTGGCTTAGAGCTTACATTGTGTATTGGGTTATATAACCTAAGGAAAAGAACTTAAACAAGCTTATGAACTTGTGATTAAGGAGCTAATGAGAATGAGTTAGCAATATAAGTTTAAGGTGGATTTTAAGAGCATTATAACTACTATGAGATTGATGAGTGTATTTGCAGGTTGAAAGCTTATATATGTGGGAAATTCAGTGTTTAAGTTTAAGTCATTTAAGGGCCTAAGAGCCATGTCATTTAAGAGCCTTAGTGCTATGCAATTTAAGATTATTGCAAATATTGAGTTTGTTGTGAATGAGTTGGTTTGGTGATGAGATATGATGAGAAAGAACTTGGTGTGTGAGATGGTTAAATGAGGAAAAATAATACGTTTGGGCATGCTATGATGCTAGAGGTGCTATGGCAAAATTTGAGTAGAAAATAAGTGTTTAGGCGATGGTGGTGAATTAATATGACCTAGGATTTACTAGGAGTCATTATGAGGAATTTGAGTGGAGATTAGTTAACTAAGGAGTTCTTGAGGTTTAGAATGACCTAGAGATGTCTAGGAGGAATTGGAGGAATGGTGAGTGTTTTGAACACACCAAAATCATGAGATGAGGAATGTAAGACTTGTGCATAAGTGTAAGGAGAAGGTGTAATGCTTAAGGTGATTTAGATATGTTCTAAGGGAAATTAATGACTAAGGAAGTACTAGGAAGTCTTAGAGGTGTCTTGATGAAAAAGGGGTGAGATAAAGTGTTATAACGAGTTATAATGACTTGGGCATTACTTTTAAGGATTTAGGAATCAAGAGAATGTAATTGAGTAATTAGGACTTAGGTAAATGTTGGTAAACATCTAGGAAGGAAATAAGGAGTTGGGGTGGAAGCTTAAGCTTATGAAGGAACTTTAAGTAAATGCATAAAAGAGTTTAGATGGTGAAAGATGGCTTGGGAGATGATGTTATAGTGATGAGGGAAACATTTGGCATAGTGGTTACATTAAGTATGAACCACCACCTAGAAACCTAGAGGAAAACATTACAAGTGTAGCATTATTACAAGGAAAATGCATAATGACTAAGGTGGATTTTGGTGAATGGTTTAATGTGTTTGGTGGAGGTTATAAGGTGGATTTAAGGTGCCAAGATGGTGTTGGACCTATTAGGACACTTGTGGAAAAGTTTGGAATTGAAAGAGGCAATTTAAGAGGAAGGTCTGTAGAGGACCGACCCAGGGTCCGACCCAGTGTTGGGTCGGTCGGGCCAAGTTAAGCCAGCCGGAATGCCTCTGGACTGGACCGACCCAGAGGGTTTGGGTCGGTCGGCTTAGCCTTGGGTCGGTCGGGCAAGGTTTAAGTAGGAAAATGGGTTCTGTAAGGGACCGACCCAGAGGGTTGGGTCGGTCGGTCGGTCTAGCTCTGGGTCGGTCGGATGGGTTTCAAGAGACGGAAGAGTTTCTGTAATGGACCGACCCAGGGGTTGGGTCGGTCGGTGGGTCGGTCGACCCTAACACTTAGAAAAAAAAAAAGAATTTTGAATTCTAAGAATGGTGATATGTAATGAGGTATACCTTTGGTACGGTGGTAATGATTAGGACCCTAAGAACTTAAGGAATTAAGCTAAGATTAAGTATAAGTTTTAAGTTTAAAGTTAAGGTTGTAGAGCTAAGTGGCAAAGACTTAAGAGGGTATTAAATGGGAATCGTTAAGTAAGTTAAGTAGGTTAAGTAAGTTGAATTAAGCTAAGTGATTAATAACCTAAAACTGAATGAATGTTTTAGGACTTGGAATTTGGACTCCGGAAGAGAGTAAGCAACCAAACGCCAACGGTGAACGGTACAGTTCTCTTGTGACCTGCTTGCTAACGAGGTGTCCCTCGGCTTGTGTGCTATTTGTTTTTGTGCTCAAACAAGATAAAGCATGCAACCGGAACATATTATATATATTGTATTGTGTTGTGGTGTTTGAAAACTAACACAACATACCGTGAGAACTTACTAACCAATGCTTAGTAAGGAATTGAGTGAGACTAAGGAACGCCCCCTAATGAGGGACGATATGAACCGAAAGAGGTTAACCAACAAACAGGGTCTTGAGATAACTACTAACTGGAACTTGAGTGAGGAAACCCGGGACCGATCTCCGGTCATGCATGCTAAGGAAAGGGGGTCGTTATCTATAGTAGATTCGACCTCCGATTAAGGACTTGTCTTCGGACTTGTTGCCTAGGGCCGGTTGCCGGCTCAGCTACGCTGGACTCCCGTCTAGAGTAGGTGGCATTAAGATGGTGCGGTGGGATCACCTAAATCCCAGGTTCGAATTAGATACGGCCAATCCCTTCCAGGAAAGGTTTGTATATGAGATAAGTAAGATTAAGGTAAGATTAAGTTAAGTTACAATCATCCTTTCTTAAAGGATGGTTTGTATTATTAAGATAAGATTAGGTAAGATTAAGTTAAGTTACAATCATTCCTTTTTAAAGGATGATTTGTATTATTAAGATTAAGACTAAGGTGAGGTTAAGAGGTTGCAACCATTCCTTTTTAAAGGATGGTTTGTAATATTAAGATTAAGATAAACTACATCCACTCCTGATAAAGGATGGTTGTTTCTAAGATTAAGATAAGAATCAGATTGAGGTAAGGTAAGGATGGACTAAGATTAAGAGAGAACATTACTTAAGGAGTTAAATAACTAACTCTCTAATTAAGGGAACGCATTTAAGTCGTTCATTGTGTGTGAACTTTGATTGTTCATATCTGAGTTGTTGTTTACTGCACTTTCTATTATGTTGTGCATCTAATCAACCTCCATGCTATCGACAATTAGTCGTCGTAGCCACGTTAGCTTGGGGGCCATGAGGGGATCGTACCAGCATTCGTGCTGACCCCTTTGGGGGGCTGTTTTTACTACACAGGTACATCAGGAAGCGGCCGTCGCGCAAGAGTAAGAAGAGGACACAAGTGTTAGGGATTAAGTGTGACCTACGAGTTGTGCATGTACACTCGTATGGCAATTGAGTTAGTAAATGTATAGGTTGTGAGAGGATTGTAAGAAGGTTATGTAAATGGTTAAGGTTATTAGACTAATGTTCGGTATATTCTGTAGTCAGACCGTGGCAAGGTCCTGGATTGTAAAGAATTCCGCTGTGACATGTTTATATAAATACTGTTAAGTTGCGAGACCACATTGGATTGAGTTGGGGGTGTTACAAAAAGTGGTATCAGAGCGTAGTTACGCTCTGAAGACAAGAATACCGAACTTAGGAGGATATTGAGGCTGAGATTGAGTTATGGGTTAAGGGTTGAGAGATAGAGTGTGAGGTGCGTTAGCCAGGACTCCCCGGTGTTTACCGGATATCCATAGTACCTAGGCCCGCCCTCCACATCCCTAACCCTAAGTATGTGGAACAAACGCCAGAGAGAAGAAAGTCTTCTCTTACTTGGGAAACCCGATCTGGCAGTTAGCTAACGGTAAGCAATATGAGAAACAACTTGTTGTACAACAGTTAAGGAGAATTGGGAGATTTTTAATGGAGCGCAACAGAGAAACAGGCGCTACCTATGGAATTCTATCAATAAGGGAACGGAAATTACCGGCAACATGGGTCGACATGCTACGCAGTCGAAATACCCGCGATACCAATGGTAAGGAAAGCACTACGCGTGCAATGGATAAGGAAATGATAAGAGGCATGAGTACCGGACAGCGGTCCGAGTGAGCATAACAGTAGGATAATACAGAGCATGAGGATTGAGATTACTGGAAGGTCCAGTTAAGAACCGGGAACTCCAAACCCCGTACAATGAAAAGGTTGCAAACCTGCTAAACATAACACGGACAACGGTGGAAACACATATAAATTGTGTACTAAAATAGGACTACGGTGTAGTGCCTAAAGGAGAATCATTACTGAGTAACCACAACAGAATGTGTGGAGACAGGAGCAAGGATTAAGACATAAGAAAATATTAAGGGGTTCCCTCAGAAAGAGGAACGCCCTGGTAGATGACAGTACTGTCAAACAACAAGGAAACTGCCGGATGAACGGTTATCCAAATAAGAGATTATCGAAGGAGTCCCGAGGACTACCAATTACATGGAAATTAGAAGAAGTGTCACTACCGATGTACCTTGTACCAATAACCCATCCTGCATGGCGCACTTGCCATAGCAAGTGCTACCACGGTTAAGCCACACGAAAAGCCATCAAGGCGAGATAGGAGAACGCTACAGTTGTAATACATGTTAATACCGGATTGTAAATCCATAAGAACAGAAAAATAAGACCTTGGAAAGGCCCGACGGCCTGACCATGATAAGAAGAGATGACACACCAGTCTGCTGGGAGCAGAACTTGGACAAAGTATAAAACCGTATAAATATTAGCAACGATACCACCTACTACAACAACAACAACCGACAGTACGTTAAGTACACCAATCCCGAACTCCAAAGGGAAAACCTAAGAGATCGCTCGGTAATGCGAGCAAAAACACTATATAAGCAATGATATACAAGGGATGTATTATAAGATACTATTGAGACTGTTGAAGCATTGACTTACAACGAAAACGGGATAAGACTCCCAGAGTGACCATTAAGGATACCAATAACAACATCCTTCGATGAAGATGTTGGACGACCCAGAAAACAAGGACAAAAGAAATAAACGTAAGCTATAACCTACTAAGGATTAAAGTCGTACAACCCTGGAAAAGGAAAGCTCAGAGGACTACCCCCCACAGAGCGGGCATAGTCGAGCCGAACAACTGATGAATGACGGTTAACACTGTTTGTTTAACTCATTAACACCCAAGTATGATTGATCATCAACGGTGGCGTAGTCAACGGAAGTTGAACGAAGCGTTGAGATAGAAGTATAAGATGCCAGGATGATATCCAACTTGGACACCGTAAGGCAAACGCCTAATACGAACTTATCCTTAATTGCCAAAAGACATAAGTCTAGTAAAATGACAGTGTTGTCAAGACATTAAGTAACCTCAGATCACCCGAACAACTTCCATAGCAGGAAGCGGATGTAACAACTTATCATAAAACCCGATACTACATTTGGTATGTACCTAATGATTGATGGTGTTCCAAGGGACCAAAAGTTTATGAGGATAACCTACAGATGAGTAAGAGTACAAATAATGAACTGAGACATTAAGCATTAAGAGCCTACGAGCCAAGGATGTTAACCACATCAGAGCCCGAGGCGCAGTAAGTTATAAGAGAGCTTGTCAATTAAGCCACGAAGGGACTACAATTTTAGATATGAACGGTTACCAAACCTATAACTTAGAATGGGAGAACATTACCAAGAAAGGGTACCAATGAGAACATTGAGATAATGCTAAGGACGGGAGCGGAGAACGAACCATGCCTTTTAGGGTGGGGATACCTCTCCTTGTTGTGAGGCCATGAGTGGGAATGAACCCCTCAAAAGGGCTTTCACATATTAGAGATAAAATACACTTTATTTAGAAAATGGAAACTATGAACCTTGAGATTACCTTAGAACACACCAGATACACTTGAGTAATAAGGAAGGTTGCACAGATAGACCCCATATCCAACACCCCAGGATGTAAGAATTGTAATGGGCAGATAAACATTGTGACTGCACATTATGGCACGTCAATTAATCAATGCTCAGAAGAGCTTGTGATTCAGTGGACGACTTCTTCAGTAACCAGTTAAAACTACATGGTAGATAACATCACTAAGGATGAAAGGAAGCGAAAGAATTAGCCTACTTACGAATCTGAGATTGGAACAGAACGTCTTCATATCAAGAGTCAACTATTTTACAACACGGTACGACAACCGCCAATACCGGAATGAGAGAACTCCCAGTGTGTTTACACCAAGAAGGGATTGAGTATAAGTTAAGACATTAGAATAAGTGAATAAGGGGTTGCACCATTAATGGGCAACATGGTAAAGGCCGACTACCACGGTAGTAGTGGTCGAGAGTGCAATAGTTAGATAAGTGGATTAAGTCATGGTGCGCGGTAAGGCGACCATTATGTATGAGCCGTCAAATATTGACACTGAGGCAATTAGATTTATGAGTTAGACCAGCATAAGTAAGGAAATAAGATGATAGACGAACTGAGCAGTGATGCCAGTAGTCTGGACCTGGTGAGGTAAGACTTCACAGGAAGCACACTACCCATTCCTTAAGGAACTGGAAGTGCATTCCCGTGAGAGCAATATGAAAAACAAGATAAGAGGCTCTACGGAAGAGACCTCAATTATTAAGAGACCGAATCAGTACGGAATACAGAAAGGAGCTGGAGCATACCATAACCAAGGACACAGTAAGTAGACTTCCCTTGATTAACTTCAAGAAGAACAATAAATGTTATTAGGAACGATGAAGAGGAGATCGACAACAGAATACTTCATAATTAGCAATAGCTAAACGTGTGACGGACACTATGAGTTTACTAAAACGAGACGTGGGACGACTGCACCCCACAGGGGCTTGCAGGCCTGACACGCTCATTTATGAGTTAGTTGGGTAAGTAGTAATGTACCAGTAAGGTACCCCATGCATGTAGACGAGTAGTGTAAGGAACACGGGAGGTAGTCGACTCCGTCCGTACCACGGACAACGACGCAAGATCACACAAGAGCAGCTACTACCACAGACAGTCGAAGAGAAGAATTTAGTTGAACCAGCAACACAGAGGAACCAGAGGACAGATAATTAAGAACTATGAAGTGCGAAGAGCACGGATTGTTAAGTACGGACATTGGACATGTCTTAAGATGTAAGGGATTAAGACTGTAAAGCGCGATATGCACTAAACAGTAGTTTCAGACTAAGAATCATCCTCAGACCAAAGGTCAGTTGGGGAGAACAATTTAGATGTTCGAGAAAATACTAAGAGTATGAGCGTAAGATCTTCAAGGAGAATGGATAGACGAGTTATAACTCATTAAGGCCGTGTATATATTAAGATAACACGTGTCCATTGAGACAATAAGGCCTAAGATTATCAGAGTGGTGCAGCGGAAGCTAGCAGATCACTACCTTTGAGATTAGACCAAACTAAGTTAAGAATACGGTATAAGCACCGTTAAGAATCCTCGATACAGAGACTAAGTCATTTCTGATCGAGTTATAAGTAAGATAGATGACGTGGAAGCTAGAATGCTTGGTGAGAATTAGGCATCTTGAACTTATGTTCAAGATGATGTAACGCTGATTACGTGGGCGTAATCCATTTTAAGGGGGGTAGAGCGAAAACCGCTTAGCGTATGTTTGTGTACTGAGTACATAAACTACGGTGTGCATAGCACAAAATAATTTGAGAATATGTTTTACATAAACATTTTGAGGTAAATCATGGTTATTGCACACGAAGATGTGAATACCATACATATTAAGTACCTATCTTGTTAACTCCGGGTGAGTACAAGTTAAGAGAATTAAGGAAGAGGATTAAGGAGACTTAAGAAATTTAAGAAATAAGAATATATGAGGTATGAGTCGATATGAGACTATGTGTGAGATAAGAATAAGATAACACTATGAGATATCATTTGATATGAGCATGAGTTAGGACATAGTAACGCTGTGTGGTATGAGACAGTGGAAGTTGGTATGAGACTGATATAGAATTTAGTAGGAATTTAAGTCTTGAGGTAATTACCAAGAATGAATTGGGAATGTTTGAGGGAATGAGTTCACACTTTGGAGATGTATTGATTATGATTAGAAGAACTAAAAAGATAGAAAATTGGACATTAGTGAATTATCTGATGTTTGAAAATGACGTGGGAGGTGGAACTTGATTTTCTAGGGATCAAGGGAAACCGAACACAAATTGGAGTGGAAGGATGGTTCTACACTGATGCTGATCACATCAGGGTAGGATTATTCCTGAAACTCCCTACCAGTGGTCACAATTAAATCATACTAAGAATAGAGGCCTTAGGATAAAATGAAATTGGAGTTGATTGTATTTTTAATTAGAGGAATTATTCCTCACATGACCTCGTAAAACGGATTACCTTTTTACTGAGTCTCGCCCATGAAGTCGAGGACGCACGAGCCTTTGTCTTCGGACCGGTGACATGGGAGAGCAGCGTGTTTTGTATTCTAGCCCATGGTGACGAGGACGAATGAGCCATTGTCTACGGACCGGTGACATGGGAGAATACGTTGGAAGTTATGTGAATGTTTTAATCATCAAAAAGGAACAAAAGGAATTTTGAGTGCTGCACATGCTTAAGCATGTTGTGTGATATTTAAGTATGAGAATATGGTGGATCCAATGATCCAATGAGATTAAGTATACATAAGTGTGATCTATATGATCTAAGGAATGAGGTAAGGCATGTATTTTAATAAGATAAGATGCATGGGAACTTGGGGACAAAGTTCTTTTAAGGGGGGTAGATTGAAATACCCCAAACCTAAGTATGCTAAGTGAACATCAAATTATGATGTAGTAAGGCTAGAATACGCCTTAGAAAGATTGGTAGACAATTTAAACCAAGGAAACACAAGAAAGTGCCTTAAGGGCAATCAGGGCAAAAACGTGCTCTAAGCTTGGAGTGACTTTGATTAGCACCCAAATACCATTATAAGACTTTAGTAATATGCTAATGGACATTTTAAATCAATTAGCAAAGAAAACCAAACTTGAAAACAAGTGAAAACACAAAATGTGCTTTAAGAAGTCTTAAAGCACATTTTTGAGAAATTGTCTTAGAATTGAGTTTTGAGTGGCTAAATGTCCATCATTACTCTTTAATCCAACATGTGTACTAATTAGTATCACATTAGGAGGTCTAAATCAATGGGAAATCAAAAATTTCCCGATTATGTGCCTTGATTAGTGAATAGTAACTATTTAGTGACTAGTTTAAGTTTTAATCAATATAAGTCAATTAATTGGTCAACAAAGACCATGTTGGCCTTATATTAAGAGGGTGGCCGGTTTTTATGTGGGGAGTCACCACATGAGTCATCAATGAGAAAGGAAAAGAAGAGATAAGTAAAGAAGTTACTATTTGCTTTATTAAAGCAAAATACCTTATATAGCCACCTTTCTTCTCTCTCTCTTCATTTCTCTCCTTCACCCACGGTTTTCTTCTTCTTCTCTCTCTGTTCCAAAACCGAGAGAGCTGCTCTTCCATGGTTCTCCATCTTCAATCACTTGCCAAATACAACTCCAAGCTCCAAATCCAAAACAAATTGCATATTTGTCTTAGTTAGGTCAAGACCTATCTTTCTATCTTTTCAAATCTTTCAAAGCTCCATTTTGGTGCCATGAGAAAACTCCATTGATGGGGGAAAATCAAGTTTGAAGAGCTCATTAGCTTCTCCATTCTCTTAAGGTAAAGAATATGTAAGAAAAATCAAGTTTCCACCATTTCTTCTACATGGCCGAAAATTTCTACTCATGGGGCCTTGTTTTTATGCCTTGTTCTAGCTTGATTTATTCACCAAGGACTAGTGGATGTCCTATTTCATTCAATGCCAAAGTCTACATTGAGACTTCAAAGGTAATCATCCACTTTTATGCCTTAGAACACATTTCTAACCTAGGTTTTTATTCCTTGAGGTTAGTGCATTGTTTAGTACTCATATGAGTCCTTGAATATTGATTAGAACATTGGCAAGGGGAATTTAAGTGGTGGCCGAGATCTATGCAAGAAGAAGCCTAAGGAGGAGATTAAGATAAGCTTGAGAAAACAAGGTAAAATGCTTACCTAATGGTGGTTTTAAGATTAAGGAATGAGTTTTAGATAAATACCAATGTGGCTTAGAGCTTACATTGTGTATTGGGTTATATAACCTAAGGAAAAAGAACTTAAACAAGCTTATGAACTTGTGATTAAGGAGCTAATGAGAATGAGTTAGCAATATAAGTTTAAGGTGGATTTTAAGAGCATTATAACTACTATGAGATTGATGAGTGTATTTGCAGGTTGAAAGCTTATATATGTGGGAAATTCAGTGTTTAAGGTTAAGTCATTTAAGGGCCTAAGAGCCATGTCATTTAAGAGCCTTAGTGCTATGCAATTTAAGATTAATTGCAAATATTGAGTTTGTTGTGAATGAGTTGGTTTGGTGATGAGATATGATGAGAAAGAACTTGAGGTATGTGAGATGGTTAAATGAGGAAAAATAATACGTTTGGGCATGCTATGATGCTAGAGGTGCTATGGCAAAATTTGAGTAGAAAATAAGTGTTTAGGCGATGGTGGTGAATTAATATGACCTAGGATTTACTAGGAGTCATTATGAGGAATTTGAGTGGAGATTAGTTAACTAAGGAGTTCTTGAGGTTTAGAATGACCTAGAGATGTCTAGGAGGAATTGGAGGAATGGTGAGCGTTTTGAACACACCAAAATCATGAGATGAGGAATGTAAGACTTGTGCATAAGTGTAAGGAGAAGGTGTAATGCTTAAGGTGATTTAGATATGTTCTAAGGGAAATTAATGACTAAGAAGTACTAGGAAGTCTTAGAGGTGTCTTGATGAAAAGGGGTGAGATAAAGTGTTATAACGATTATAATGACTTGGGCATTAATTTTAAGGATTTAGGAATCAAGAGAATGTAATTGAGTAATTAGGACTTAGGTAAATGTTGGTAAACATCTAGGAAGGAAATAAGGAGTTGGTGGGTGGAAGCTTAAGCTTATGAAGGAACTTTAAGTAAATGCATAAAAGAGTTTTAGATGGTGAAAGACGCTTGGGAGAGGATGTTATAGTGATGAGGGAAACATTTGGCATAGTGGTTACATTAAGTATGAACCACCACCTAGAAACCTAGAGGAAAACATTACAAGTGTAGCATTATTACAAGGAAAATGCATAATGACTAAGGTGGATTTTGGTGAATGGTTTAATGTGTTTGGTGGAGGTTATAAAGTGGATTTAAGGTGCCAAGATGGTGTTGGACCTATTAGGACACTTGTGGAAAAGTTTGGAATTGAAAGAGGCAATTTAAGAGGAAGGTCTGTAGAGGACCGACCAGGGTCCGACCCAGTGTTGGGTCGGTCGGGCCAAGTTAAGCCAGCCGGAATGCCTCTGGACTGACCGACCCAGAGGGTTTGGGTCGGTCGGCTTAGCCTTGGGTCGGTCGGGCAAGGTTTAAGTAGGAAAATGGGTTCTGTAAGGACCGACCCAGAGGGTTGGGTCGGTCGGTCTAGCTCTGGGTCGGTCGAATGGGTTTCAAGAGACGGAAGAGTTTCTGTAATGGACCGACCCAGGGGTTGGGTCGGTCGGTGGGTCGGTCGACCCTTAACACTTAGAAAAAAAAAAAGAAATTTTGAATTCTAAGAATGGTGATATGTAATGAGGTATACCTTTGGTACGGTGGTAATGATTAGGACCCTAAGAACTAAGGAATTAAGCTAAGATTAAGTATAAGTTTAATGTTTAAAGTTTAAGGGTTGTAAGCTAAGTGGCAAAGACTTAAGAGGGTATTAAATGGGAATCGTTAAGTAAGTTAAGTAGGTTAAGTAAGTTGAATTAAGCTAAGTGATTAATACCTAAAACTGAATGAATGTTTTAGGACTTGGAATTTGGACTCCGGAAGAGAGTAAGCAACCAAACGGCCAACGGTGAACGGTACAGTTCTCTTGTGACCTGCTTGCTAACGAGGTGTCCCTCGGCTTGTGTGCTATTTGTTTTGTGTGCTCACTAACAAGATAAAGCATGCAACCGGAACATATTATATGTATTGTATTGTTGTGTGGTGTTTGAAAACTAACACAACATACCGTGAGAACTTACTAACCAATGCTTAGTAAGGAATTGAGTGAGACTAAGGAACGCCCCTAATGAGGGACGATATGAACCGAAAGAGTTTAACCAACAAACAGGGTCTTGAGATAACTACTAACTGGAACTTGAGTGAGGAAACCCGGGACCGATCTCCGGTCATGCATGCTAAGGAAAGGGGTCGTTATCTATAGTAGATTCGACCTCCGATTAAGGACTTGTCTTCGGACTTGTTGCCTAGGGCCGGTTGCCGGCTCAGCTACGCTGGACTCCCGTCTAGAGTAGGTGGCATTAAGATGGTGCGGTGGGATCACCTAAATCCCAGGTTCGACTTAGATACGGCCAATCCCTTCCAGAAAGGTTTGTATATAGAGTTTAAGATAAGATTAAGGTAAGATTAAGTTAAGTTACAATCATTCCTTTCTAAAGGATGGTTTGTATTATTAAGATTAAGATTAAGGTAAGATTAAGTTAAGTTACAATCATTCCTTTCTAAAGGATGGTTTGTATTATTAAGATTAAGATTAAGGTAAGATTAAGTTAAGTTACAATCATTCCTTTTTAAAGGATGATTTGTATTATTAAGATTAAGACTAAGGTGAGGTTAAGATAGGTTGCAACCATTCCTTTTTAAAGGATGGTTTGTAATATTAAGATTAAGATAACTACATCCACTCCTGATGGAAGGATGGTTGTTTCTAAGATTAAGATAAGAATCAGATTGAGGTAAGGTAAGGATGGACTAAGATTAAGAGAGAACATTACTTAAGGAGTTAAATAACTAACTCTCTAATTAAGGGAACGCATTTAAGTCGTTCATTGTGTGTGAACTTTGATTGTTCATATCTGAGTTGTCGTTTACTGCACTTTCTATTATGTTGTGCATCTAATCAACCTCCATGCTATCGACAATTAGTCGTCGTAGCCACGTTAGCTTGGGGGCCATGAGGGGATCGTACCAGCATTCGTGCTGACCCCCTTTGGGGCTGTTTTTACTACACAGGTACATCAGGAAGCGGCCGTCGCAAGAGTAAGAAGAGGACACAAGTGTTAGGGATTAAGTGTGACCTACGAGCTGTGCATGTACACTCGTATGGCAATTGAGTTAGTAAAATGTATAGGTTGTGAGAGGATTGTAAGAAGGTTATGTAAATGGTTAAGGTTATTAGTCTAATGTTCGGTATATTCTGTAGTCAGACCGTGGCAAGGTCCTGGATTGTAAAGAATTCCGCTGTGACATGTTTATATAAATACTGTTAAGTTACGAGACCACATTTGGATTGAGTTGGGGTGTTACCAAACCTTGATTAAGTCCGGTGCAATGCTTGATCTCTTTTTTTCCAATACTCGTTTGCTCGTACTAACGCAACGTTAAAGCAACAGTTGATGCTGGAATTGCTAGCACATCTCGGACTATCTTCGCAAGGATGGGAAACTTGCTTTCATGTGCTGCCACCACTTAGAACATCTATATCACCATCATCATCAAAAACTAAAAGTAAAGTTAATATAATCATCATAAGTACAAAATATGGAACCCGACTGAACAGATTTTGGTCTTTTCAAAATACTAGAAATCAAATAAACGGCGTTTGCTACCGGGACTGGTGGTTTAGAAGAGGAACCACTACACTAGCAGAAGAAAGCTCATCTGGACGATACTTTGAAGTCTACTCATCATGTAGCTTCTTCAAGCTTCATTAACCTTGTCTACATGTTGTTGAACATAAACCATCAATGGGTGGACCTCCTGGAAAATACTATAATAATAACCAAGCAATTTTGTTAGACCATCCAATTTTATTTGTGGATTAAGACTAGTTACAATACAATAAATCAAAAGAAATTCATATGTAACACCCCACCAACCGCTAATCCTATGTGCTTACCGTCTAACCATCCTGTTAATCCTACGAGATCGCAGCGGAAAAATTACTACTACTTACTACGGCGGGTGGTACAACGCCGCTAACCGCCCATACGGCTAGCTAGGCTTACCTTACTTACAGTCACGGTCTGATGAACACATAATATACCGAGCTACTAAATTACTTGCCAAAATACCATATACCAATACTACTTATCATTGGATCACCGAGTATTAAAGTATATTTGATTACATCATTTCTAAGTTCCAAAAGAATGAGTTTCTAAGGCTCTACTACATCTCTATACCAATTCCCCATTCTCAAAATCCAAGAAGGTGTACCCATGGTACACCAGCTATTCAAAGTTACAGCCATGTACTACTTAGTACACCCATCACAATTCATCATTTACAATCCAAAAAAGAAGATAAAAGAAATAGAGCCAAGTCTTCACATCTTCATCCCTCGCGGGGTTACGTGAGTTAAAATTCGTTGTAGTCAGCAAATGTTTGTGCCCTCAAGGGGCTCGCAAACGCGGCTTAAAACTCCGCATATACCGCGTGCTAGCTAGGGCACGCCGACTATTTGACGTCCACTAAACATGCTGTTCATTATTTTCATACATACATGCTCTACATACAACATACATGCTTATACAATTCATACACAATTCAAGGCAAACAATACAAAATCACACATCTTACTTACCTTCACAAGGTTAGCCAAATTATGCATCCGGGTTAATCGGAATGCTTTTACTCTTTTACTACTCATTACTTACTTTTTCTTACTTACAATTACTTACTTTCATTTACTTTACTTACTCATTCTTACTTACTTACTTATACTCAAGTTAAGTCGTCGGGACCTCCGGCCCTGGGGACTACGCCGTCCCACCTCCGGGATTTACTAGACTCACCATCCGGGATGCTACCCACTTAAGGGATTTGGGCCGCGGACCAGTTAAGAGTCAGGAATTGAGCCAACCTCTCGTGACTCCGCATCCTCACGCGTGGCCGAAACTATATCGGACTTCTACTCATCCTCCATTTTAATTACCAATTTAAGTTAGAATGGTTAGCTGTTAGGAATAAGCTAGAAGTCCAAACACAATAAATAGCGGTCACAGTACAATACAACATACATACACACATTCATTATCATCCATACTTTTCATGAATTATACAAACTAAGATTTAAAAGAAATTCACAACATACAACACTACATTTTCACAAGTATGCATATTAACTCCGATTCATGCATTTATCTTATTGGTGATCAATTAGCACACAACACACAAATCAGAGTAACCAAGATAGCATACGGGGCATGAGGACATCCATACCGTTTCACCGTCGTACGTGTTTCCAACGTCCTCTCCGGTGTCACAATCCAAGTCCTAACATATACATACAATTGGGTGGTTAATTACCCTTACTTAACCTTACTAACTACTTTACTAAACATTCTTGGTTTATACTTCTATTTCATTATTGTTCAAATACATGTACTTATGTTACTTACTTAAAATTATTTTCTAACTTGTTTATGGCCTTAATGACCTTTAAACATCATTAATTATGTCTTAATCATCTTATAATATCATTACCTACCATCATTACCCATCCTTACCTAAGCTTTAAAATAGTTTCTGTACAATTTTGGGGTGGTCCGGGTTACTGTCCGAGTTTCCAACCCGGACCCCCACTTGGCAAAACTCTCGGGTAAGATTTGGGACGGTCCAGGTTTGTGTCCTGGTTTGCAAACCCGGACCATCCCATTGTAAAAACTTTCTGTTGGATTTTAAGGCTAGTCCGGTTTGTGTTCTGGTTTGCAAACCCAGACTAGTTTTTATAGTATTGTGATTTATATAAGTTTTTCAACTTGTTTCAATTCCAAACTTCTACCAATCTCTTCCCCAATATTTCTACATATAATCTAGTATGTTTTAACCTTGTTTAAGCATTTTAAACTAGCCTAAAAAACAACACTACAAAAATCTGTTACATTACACTCTTACTGTAATTTTTTCTTCCTCTGTTACATTTCCACTTCTTCAAATAATGCTACAGACCTTCCTATTCTTCTTCCCACTAACTCAATGACTCTTACACTAGCCTACTTAGTTTGACAACTCTCAATACACACCATTTACAACTCCACTCAACTACACTCTTCTCCCTGTTACAAAACAAAGTGAACCATCTCATTTTTCCTTCTCTGTAATTCTCTTCTGTTTCTTTCTTTTCTAACATCAACCAGACTCTACATTCCTAAACAAATTTTGACAGAGGTTCCCTACATTTCTAAGTGTTCTCACCACATAATTTTGCACACTCAATATATTCACAACCTGTGTTCAAATATACATTATTCTCACATATATTTCTAATGCCTCTTGCACACTCAACATTTACACTTAGCATATTATTTTCTTGTTTTCAAAAACTTCAAACTACAACTATCATTCACATTAATGTACCCATTCTTTTCCCACGGTCACAATAATTTAGTTCCTTGCTAAAACAATATCCCTACACATACACAAACATTAAAGTTATACAGAGGCTTCACATTACCTTGGTTTCTTTGTTCCTTTTCCTTTTTTCCTCTTTCTCCTTTCTTGCTCCTCCTTCCCTTCTTTGTTTTCTTGTTTTATTTCAACCAAACTACACCACGTAGCAAGGTATACACTTACACACCCAACTAATATATTTTTACGTAGGTTTCAAACCCTAACTTATGAGAACTTATTTAAACACTTAGGAGATCTTACCTTGAGTTTCTAATGGTGTTTTTGGAGTGGAAAATGACAAGACTCCAACCCTCAAGATGGAACACCAAAACGGCTAGCAATAGAATAGTGTGTTACGTGAGTTTTATTTTTATTTTTTTGCAAGGAAACATGGAAAAGAGTGAAGTTTTGGTCTACTTCTTACCTTAGAACATTGTTAGAATGGATGATAGATCTTGAAATGTGTTCTTGAAGCTCTCAACCGATAATACCCTCAAAATTCAAGTTGGTGGTTTTAGATTTTTGAAAGGTGGAGAATGATCTCCTTGACGATACGAATTCAACGGTATGGTTTTTGTAGCATTTGGTGAAGGTTTGAGGTTTCAAAAGTGAGGAAGAAGAGGCTCTGTATGTGGAGTTTCTCAAATCGCCATTACAGTGGCTAGAGAAGAAAATAGAGAGGAAGGGGGAAGATGCAGATGCAGTACGTGGGTGTGAGTGAGTGAAGAGAGAGATTTTACTTTTTTGACTTTTATGGGTTTTGTCTTTTGCAAATAGGGGATTAAGAGGGTGTGTGAGAGAGGGAAGGGAGCCGGCTGCTACAGCACCCACACA
Source organism: Limonium bicolor (assembly GCA_023374045.1). Lineage (NCBI taxonomy): Eukaryota > Viridiplantae > Streptophyta > Magnoliopsida > Caryophyllales > Plumbaginaceae > Limonium > Limonium bicolor. The sequence goes on from CM041779.1 coordinate 265,324,294, forward strand.
CTCACTTACATTTTTTTATTTTCAAAAGTGGACACACTAACTTATTTTAATTACACTCTCACCCCACAACTTCCCGTTTTTGACAGTTTTTACTATTTTCTCGTTTTATTTGTTTTATTGGTTCTAGACCTTCACTAATATTTATTAATGGCTATTTAGTTGACTAAAATCGTTACGAGTCTATTTGACCCGCTTAAAGTCACGTTTTCCCGGTTACCTCGAAAAACGCGCTTTAATGTTCATTAGTGTTTTTAATCCATTTTAAGGATCCGTTTTCTTCGGGATTTGTTCCCTAATATTTATTTAGGCTTAATTAAGCTTCTAAATTATTTATTAGCCTAATTAATCACTATTTTTAATTACGGGGTATTTCAATCTACCCCCCTTAAGATACTTTGCCCTCAAAGTTGCTCAAGGTTTATAGTTTAGTAATTCTACTCATTAGGCAAACCAATTGCCATAATGTGTCTTACTACACCTATGAGGTGTTTACTTCCTTCCACATTGCAAGCATACACACTTCAAGTATCATACACAATTCACATACACAATCCATCATTTTCATACATATCATCACACAATACCCATCACAATTCACAATACACACATTACACGAAACACACACACATCAATACATTGCACATTACACATACACACCACATACACTCCGCACTACATGTGCCATCAAAACATACTACGGTACCTACACACTATGCAATGCTAACCCGAAGCAATGCAAAAGCAAAAAGGCTCTACCCCCCTTAAAAGGGGTACGCCCCGTACCCGTACTAACACTAGACTAACTAGTCTATGAATAACTGTGGGTACTTAGCCTTCATGGCATCTTCCAACTCCCATGTCGCTTCTTCGACGTCATGGTTTGACCATAGGACCTTCACCATTCGTATAGACTTATGGCGAGTGTCTCTGGTCTTCCTATCCAGGATTCTCACTGGGGTTTCAACATATCGCATAGTCGGCTTGATGGATAGTCTCTCAGGCTCTAAGACATGAGAAGGATCAGCAATGTACTTCTTGAGTTGTGACACATGAAATACATCATGGACACGTCCCAAGTCCTCAGGTAATGCTAACCTGTAGGCTACAGCTCCCACTCTCTCAGTGATAGCATACGGCCCTACAAACTTTGGCTCAAATTGCCCTTCTGACCAAAACGGAAGACACCCTTCATAGGGTGAAACGCGCAAGAACACTTGGTCGCCCACGGCGAACTCAAGGTCGCGTCGTCTCACATCCATAGATTGTTAGGATTTTGTCTATCTTGGGCTGCCTTCATATTAGCTCTAATCTGCTGAACCTCAGCTTGTACTTGCTCAAGATACTCCGGTCCTTTTATGACCGCTTCGCTTGACTCATCCCAACACAAGGGTGTACGGCACGGTCTACCGTATAGAGCTGGAAAGGCGACATCTTAATCGAAGCATGATAGCTATGTTGTAAGAAAACTCGATAAGATGAAGCTTATCTAACCAACTCCCCTAAAAGTCTAAGGCACATGCCCGAAGCATGTCCTCCAGTGTCTGGATGGTCCTTTCTGTCTGACCGTCGGTCTGAGGATGGAAGGCGGTACTCAACTTCAGTTCTGTACCCAACGCTTCCCTTGTAGCTCTCCAGTATCTCGAAAGAAATCTGGTGTCGCGGTCAGATACTATAGTCTTAGGGACTCCGTGGTGTCTGATAATCTCCCTATCGAATAGCTCAGCTAGCTTCACTACCTTCCAGGTGTCCTTCATCGGTATGAATCTGGCAACCTTGGTAAGGCGATCGACTACAACCCAGATCATGTTGAGTCCTCCCCTGGCAGGTGGGAGTCCTACAACAAAATCCATGGAGATATCATGAAATTTCCACTCCGGAACTGGCATAGATTGTACCATTCCGCCCGGTCTACGATGTTCAAATTTCACCTTTGGCATGTTAAGCACCTCAATACAAATTCCGTCACATCTGATTTCATTCCAGACCACCAGAAGTACCTCTTCATGTCTTTGTACATCTTGGAGGCTCCCGGATGGACTGACAATGTGGAACAGTGTGACTCTCGCAGGATACGATCCTTAGCTCAGCATTGCTTCGGGGAACGCATAGCCTGCCATTCAGCCGAATCAGACCATCTTCATGCAACTGAAAATCATATTTCTTCTTCTCAAATGTACCATCTGTGATCTTCTGTCTGATTTCGGTCATATAGGGGTCGCTCAATGAGCGTCTCGCACCTCGTCAACCAAGCTAGAAGAAGAGAGTAGCGGAAGTAGCGAATGGAGCGAGTGTGCTCGACGGCTCAGGGCGTCGGCTACAATGTTTGCCTTCCCTTCCTTATACTACAAGTTGATGTCATAATCTGAAAGAAATTCCATCCATCTTCTCTGTCTCAGATTCAGTTCTTTCTGTGTGAATACATACTGTAAGCTCTTATGGTCGAAGTAGATGGTGATGCTTACCCCATAGAGATAGTGTCGCCATATCTTCAAGGCGAAGACAATGGCTCCTAACTCTAAGTCGTGAGTCGGGTAATTCTCCTCATGCTTTTTCAGCTGGCGGGAGGCATAAGCAACTACCTTGCCATGCTGCATGAGTACGCATCCCATTCCTTTGCCTGATGCATCACAGTACACCTCAAATCCCTCTGTGCCCTCTGGAAGAGTAAGAACGGGCGCTGAGGTCAATGAGTCCTTTAGTTTCTGAAATGATAGCTCGGTCTTGTCCATACAAACGGTGCATCTTTCTTCATCAGTGTAGTCATGGGCTTGGCGACTTTCGAGAAGTCCCTTACAAATCTCCGGTAGTAACCGGCCTAGACCAAGAAAGCTCCTAATGTCGGTAATAGTCTTGGGTCTAGGCCATGATCGTACAGCTTCTATCTTAGAAGGGTCAACCGAGATACCTGCGCTCGAGATGACATGTCCAAGGAATGATACCTGATCAAGCCAAAACTCGCATTTGGAGAACTTCGCATACAGCTGGTTCTCGCGCAGTGTCTCAAGCACTTTCCTCAAGTGAGTTTCATGTTCCTCTGCTGATTTGGAGTATACAAGTATGTCGTCGATAAAGACAACAACTGAAGTGTCCAACTGCTCACTGAATAATCGGTTCATGAGGTCCATGAATTTAGCTGGTGCATTTGACAAACCGAATGGCATCACTGTGAATTCGTAGTGGCCATATCTGGTACAGAATGCCGTTTTCTCAATGTCTTGTTCTTTGATTGCAATCTGATGATACCCAGAACGGAGGTCGATCTTGGAGAAGACTGAGGCTCCTTTCAGCTGTCGAATAGGTTGTCGATGCGTGGCAATGGGTATTTATTCTTGACTGTGACCGCATTCAGCTCGCGGTAGTCAATACAAAGTCGTAGGCTACCGTCCTTCTTCTCACAAAGAGGACGGTGCTCCCCCAGGGTGATACGCTCGGGCGTATAAACCCTTTGTCAAGAAGGTCTCTTAACTGCTCTTTTAGTTCGGTCATTTCTGCAGGTGCCATGCGGTACGGTGCCCTGGCAATGGGACGGTACCTGGCAATAGATCAATTTCAAATTCCACTGCTCTCGGAGGTGGCATGCCGGGTAGCTCCTTAGGGAATACATCGGGAAATTCGGATACAATGGGTACATCATCACTGAACTCTGGATCTCGCTCCAGGTCTTGTACATAACATAGATACACCTCTTGGCCCTTTCTGAGCTCCCGGTACATAGCCATGGCAGATATGAGTGGTCGAAGGAGCTCTCTCAGTGTCAGGCAGTCTGGACAGATAGTAACCCCAGTAGGACTCTTGAGCAGCAAACGATGCTCGGCGCAGAGAATTCTACCCTTGTGCCGCTCCAACCAATTCATCCCAATGATTAAGTCGAATCCCAATCTATTGAATGATGTTCGAAAGGAAATGGGAAACGATTCGCTTTGATTTGAAGTGTGGCTGATTGATAATACTTGGTGCACTTTACTCGCTCCTTCGATGGGAGGTGTAACCATGAAGTTCGGTAGCTCTCATCCGCATCTAGCTTCACCTCTTCACAAAGGATGGTGATACGAAAGTGTGAGAGGCGCCGGAGTCGAATAAACATTTTGGCATCAATGCCATTTACTGGGAAGGTTCCCGTCAAGATGGTGCCGCTCTTGTCGGCTTGTGCTTCGGTGAGGATGCTCAGGTTACCTTCGGTACCGAGTCCACAACCTATTGGATTCACAATTGGATAAGTGCTGATGATGGACACGAGTGGAATTAAATCAACACTGCTCTTTATTGATAAACCCAACCATCATACATACCGTGTCTCTAATACACGTTACTAAAACATTACATGATACTATGAATTTAATACTTTCTAAAGGTAAGGTTCAGGCATCCTGGTTTCATGTGTGTGGCATTGATTACTGCCGGCGGTGCCGTATTCAACTTGATCTTGTTGATCCCGTGATACAGCATCCTAGAGTTTTCCCCCCATGATTAGGACATCTCCTGATCTCAATACCAGTTTCTCTGCGAGGTCCACATGCTTCTGCTCGCTATACAGGAATACGGCGTCATCACCAATGGACCAAGACACTACGGGCACTCCTTGTTCAAGAGATTCTGCTGTCTCGTCCTTGTCTTGGTGTAACCCAAGTCGTCCTTCTTTCTCATAGAAGTTGACGATACAGAGGTCCGCTTCAAGTGCGGGGATCGGTTCATGTTCGCATTGTCGTGCAAGTTCTACTGCTTGTGTGACAAGTGTCTGAAACTCTGATGGTATTGTCGGTGGCGTCGCCCATCTTGTGTTCGTGTCTCCTGGTATGCTTGGTATAAGGATTCCAGTCCTTTCCCAAGCACATCATTTTTAGCTTCATCTTCGCTCCACCGGGGAATTCGGGTGTGTAAAATCCACCTTGACCGTTCCTAGCTCGTTGCATCGTGGATGATTGAGATTTGCGCTTCGGGTGTCAGGTATCCCTTAATAAGATCATACCTGGTCGGATGACCTAACACTGTTCAGTTGTTGTAGTAGTGGTTGGTGATGTCGATCTCTTCTTGATTCAGGTTTACCGGTATAGGCGGGAAAGATACTAAAGTTTCCTATGGTTACAAATTTTGTCTACGGTGAGTACTAGTTTCAACTACTTCATTTCATGCTTAATACACACTTGCATCTTAGTTACTCATGCATTCACTCATACAGTTACTCCAATACTTAGGACATGCTACTTCAAGGATTAAAGGTTTAGATTATTACCTGGGCCGGATTTAGAACCGGACCCGTCACGGTCTATCACGTGAAGGACAGGCTGCCTCTGAGGTGCACCCCGCGGAGGTCCCCGGGATCCCTGTCCCTGTGGTGCCTGCTGGGTCGGTGCATCGCCAGATGCAACCTCCTTGCCTTCCCTCTGCCTGTAGCTTTGGTAGTTCCCCTTTGGCTTCCCATTCTCTGGGCACTTGTTAGCGGTGTGACCGGGTTTTTGGCAGCTATAGCACTTGATTTCCCTCCCATAGCAGTCCTTGCCGGGATGGTCTAGGTTGCACTTTCTGCACACATAGGTGCGGCCATCGGCGAAGGTTTTGGCGGCACCGGAGCTAGAACCTGAGGTTAGAGGGTTAGCACATGTGTGCGTGGATATACTAGATACATTACTTATACGAATACAAATTGGATTAGGAATTTACCCTTTGGTGGGTGTGATCTCAGTGGCTTGGCTGCCACCGGTGCAGAATAACCAAGCTGAAGAAGCTCAACTGGTTTGCCCTGCTCAGCATGGGCACTGCTCTCACCCTGGGATTTCTTTTGGGATTGCTGAAAGAAATTCCCTTTCTTCTTTTTCCAGCTCTTCCCCTGGTTCTGCTCCTCAGTACTGGTGTTTGTTGTTGGCTTTGCGCTTCAGCGCGGTCTCTTCATCCCTTAACTGGCAAGTGATTTCAACGCGAGAGGCCGTGATAACACTCCTGAAATCTCAGGTATTAGCCGGGATTCTCATTTAAGAAGGATAAGGAAAAGATTCAAAGAATTCAAGGAATTAAGGAATTCAAGGAATTGAATTGATACTAAGGGTTAACTGATATTTACCTGAAGGGAGGTAAATCTCGTGTAGCCCATACCGTACCGAAGGCGATGGCTCAGACCGCCATAGAAGCGATCGACCAACACCTGCCGGTGTATCCTAGATCAGGGAGGAGACGGAGGATAGAAGTGAAGGTGCGGTAGTACTCATCCACAGACATCTTGTTTGTCATCTTCAAGGCATCTAATTCTAGCCTTTTCTTGGTCTTTACGTGCTCTGGGTAGTACTTGGAACGGAGGAGTGATGCAAAAGAATCCCAATCGAATGTGGGGTCACTAACGTGCTCGTGCTTGACCAGCTTCCACCAATCCATAGCAGCATCCTTTAGGTAGTAAGCAGCAACTCTGACTCGAACTCCAGCAGGAGCTTCGAGGGTTTCGAAAGCCGTCTCCATCTCGGAGATGTAGGCCTCGAGCTTAGCCGGATCACTCTCGCCCCTAAAGCAGGGAGGACGGAGTTCCACTACAGCTTTTACCCAGTTCGCTTCTCTGGGTGGCGGGGGAGGGATTGGCCCCGCTTGAGTTTTTTGGGTTTTGCTGGGTTTTGTTGCATAGCTTGGATTACTTGGGGTAGCATCTGCGCTACCGTGGCAGCGACGATCTCAGCTATCGTCTGCGTGCCCGGTCCGTCATTGCCCCCTCCTTAGGGCGACCTGGACCTCTCCCTGACATCTGAATATTTAACAGTTACGTTAGGCTTGCAAGATATGACTCAAAGGTCTTGGAATTTAAGCAAGATATCGTTCCTAAGAACGTCAAGGGGATCCGTTGTTAACAACGGTAGTTCCTAGTTAGGTTCCTAAGTGTCCGTCTTAAGACGGTTGAAATCCTAACTCGGTAATCCCCTATGCTCGGTAACAAGGACATCAGAGCGTAACTACGCTCTGATACCACTTTTTGTAACACCCTAACCGCTAATCCTATGCTTACCGTCTAACTGTCCTGTTAATCCTACGAGATCGCAGCAGAAATATTACTACTTACTACGGCGGGTGGTACAACGCCGCTAACCGCCCATACGGCTAGCTAGGCTTACCTTACTTACAGTCACGGTCTGATGAACATAATATACCGAGCTACTAAATTACTTGCCAAAATACCATATACCAAATACTTACATCATTGGATCACCGAGTATTAAAGTATATTCGATTACATCATTTCTAAGTTCCAAAAGAATGAGTTTCTAAGGCTACTCATCTATACCAATTCCCATTCTATCAAAATCCAAAAAGGTGTACCCCATGGTACACCAGCTATTCAAAAGTTACAGCCATGTACTACTTAGTACACCCATCACAATTCATCATTTACAATCCAAAAAGAAGATAAAGAAATAGAGCCAAGTCTTCACATCTTCATCCCTCGCGGGTACCTGTGTGTAGTAAAAATGGTGCCCCAAGGGGCTCAGCAAACGCTGCGTATAAACTCCGCATATACCGCGTGCTAGCTAGGGCACGCCGACTATTTGACGTCCACTAAACATGCTGTTCATTATTTTCATACATACATGCTCTACATACAACATACATGCTTATACAATTCATTACACAATTCAAGGCAACAATACAAAAGCACACATCTTACTTACCTTCACAAGGTTAGCCAAATTATGCATCCGGGTTAATCGGAATGCTTTTACTCTTTTACTCATTACTTACTTTTTTTACTTACAAATTACTTTCATTTACTTTACTTACTCATTCTTACTTACTTACTTATACTCAAGTTAAGTCGTCGGGACCTCCGGCCCTGGGGACTACGCCGTCCCACCTCCGGGATTTACTTGACTCACCAATCCGGGATGCTACCCACTTAAGGGATTTGGGCCGCGGACCAGTTTAAGAGTCAGGAATTGGAACCAACCTCTCGTGACTCCGCATCCTCACGCGTGGCCGAAACTATATCGGACTTCTACTCATTCCAATTTAATTACCAATTTAAGTTAGAATGGTTAGCTTGTTAGGAATAAGTTAGAAGTCCAAACACAATAAATAGCGGTCACAGTACAATACAACATACATACACACATTCATTATCATCCATACTTTTCCTGAATTATACAAACTAAGATTTAAAAGAATATTCACAACATACAACACTACATTTTCACAAATATGCATATTAACTCCGATTCGTGCATTTATCTTATTTGGTGATCAATTAGCACACAACACACAAATCAGAGTAACCAAGATAGCATACGGGGCACGAGGAATCCATACCGTTCACCGTCGTACGTGTTTCCAAACGTCCTCCCGGTGTCACAATCCAAGTCCTAACATATACATACAATTGGGCGGTTAATTACCCTTACTTAACCTTACTAACTACTTTACTAACATTTCTTGGTTTATACTTACTATTTCATTATTGTTCAAATACATGTACTTATGTTACTTACTTAAAATTATTTTCTAAACTTGTTTATGGCCTTAATGACCTTTAAACATCATTAATTATGTCTTAATCATCTTATAATATCATTACCCATCATTACCCATCCTTACCTAAGCTTTAAAATAGTTTCTGTACAAATTTTGGGGTGGTCCGGGTTACTGTCCGAGTTTACAAACCCGAACCCCCACTTGGAAAAACTCTCGGGTAAGATTTGGGACTGGTCCGGGTTTGTGTCCTACTTTACAAACCCGGACCACAAGGTTTTAGAACTCTCGGGTAAGATTTGAGCATGGTCCGGGTTTACATCCCTATTTACAAACCCAGACCATATGTCTGAAATTGCTACGGGTATGTTTTTGACACCGTCCGGGTTTGTGTGCTACTTTGCAAACCCGGACAATTCGTTTTAGTAACTTACGGGTGTATTTTTGGGGTGGTCCGGGTTAGCATCTTGGTTTGTAAACCCGGACCATCCCATTGTAAAACTTTCTGTCGGATTTTAAGGCTAGTCCAGGTTTGTGTTCTGGTTTGCAAACCCGGACTAGTTATAGTATTGTGATTTATATAAGTTTTTCAACTTGTTTCAATTCCAAACTTCTACCAATCTCTTCCCCAATATTTCTACATATAATCTAGTATGTTTTAACCTTTAAGCATTTTAAACTAGCCTAAAACAACACTACAAAAATCTGTTACATTAACACTCTTACTGTAATTTTTCTTCCTCTGTTACATTTCCACTTCTTCAAATAATGCTACAGACCTTCCTATTCTTCTTCCCACTAACTCATGACTCTTACACTAGCCTAACTTAGTTTGACAACTCTCAATACACCATTTACAACTCCACTCAACTACACTCTTTCTCCCTGTTACAAAACAAAGTGAACCATCTCATTTTTCCTTCTCTGTAATTCTCTTTGTTTCTTTCTCTAACAAACCAAGACTCTACATTCCTAAACAAATTTTGACAGAGGTTCCCTACATTCTAAGTGTTCTCACCACATAATTTGCACACTCAATATATTCACAACCTGTTCAACATATACATTATTCTCACATATATTTCTAATGCTCTTGCACACTCAACATTTACACTTAGCATATTATTTCTTGTTTTCAAAAACTTCAAACTACAACTATCATTCACATTAATGTACCCATTCTTTTCCCACGGTCACAATAATTTAGTTCCTTGCTAAAACAATATCCCTACACATACACAAACATTAAAGTTATACAGAGGCTTCACATTACCTTGGTTTCTTTGTTCCTTTTCCTTTTTTCCTCTTTCTCCTTTCTTGCTCCTTTCTTCTTTGTTTCTTGTTTTATTTCAACCAAACTACACCACGTAGCAAGGTATACACTTACACACCAAACTAATATATTTTCTACGTAGGTTTCAAACCCTAACTTATGAGAACTTATTTAAACACTTAGGAGATCTTACCTTGAGTTTCTAATGGAGTTTTTGGAGTGGAAAATGACAAGACTCCAACCCTCAAGATGGAACACCAAAACGGCTAGCATAGAATAGTGTGTTACGTGAGTTTTTTTTTTTGCAAGGAAACATGGAAAAGAGTGAAGTTTTGGTCTACTTCTTACCTTAGAACATGGAGAAGATGATAGATCTTGAAATGGTGTTCTTGAAGCTCTCAACCGATAATACCCTCAAAATTCAAGTTGGTGGTTTTAGATTTTTGAAAGGTGGAGAATGATCTCCTTGACGATACGAATTCAACGGTATGGTTTTGTAGCATTTAGTGAAGGTTTGAGGTTTCAAAAGTGAGGAAGAAGAGGCTCTGTATGTGGAGTTTCTCAAATCGCCATTACAGTGGCCAGAGAAGAAAATAGAGAGGAAGGGGGAAGATGCAGTACGTGGGTTGTGAGTGAGTGAAGAGAGAGATTTTACTTTTTTGACTTTTATGGGTTTTGTCTTTTGCAAATAAGGGAATTAAGAGGGGTGTGAGAGAGGGAAGGGAGCCGGCTGCTACAGCACCCACACACTCACTTACATTTTTTATTTTCAAAAGTGGACACACTAACTTATTTTAATTACACTCTCACCCCACAACTTCCGTTTTTGACAGTTTTTATTTTCTCGTTTTATTTGTTTTATTGGTTCTAGACCTTCACTAATATTTATTAATGGCTATTTAGTTTGACTAAAATCGTTACGGTCTTTGACCCGCTTAAAGGTCACGTTTCCCGGTTTACGAAAAACGCGCTTTATGTTCATTAGTGTTTTTAATCCATTTTAAGGATCCGTCTTCTTCGGGATTTGTTCCCTAATTTATTTAGGCTTAATTAAGCTTCTAAATATTTATTAGCTAATTAATCACTATTTTTAATTACGGGGTTTTTCATTATGAAATATTAACCATTTAGAGCTCATATATAATAACCACACTTATCCCAACAACATACCTATTCTCATGCAAAACATGGAAAATACTAATGCATTCATTTATGAAAAGATGCGCATTGGGTTCATAAACTAATGAAAATACATTAGTTGCACTATCAAAACATTTAAAAATGTTGCACACAACATTAGCCTTTTCCTAAATTCCTCACTCATTAATTCTTGATTGGATTGAACAACCAGTGTTATACAAACTAGTCAAAATGGACTGATGTTTCTTAGTCTTAACTAACAATTCATATGTGGAATTCCATCTAGGTGTCAGGAGCAAAATGACGAGGACGTATACCGGATTGCTCACACAGTTTTTTGTATTCATTTTTAACATGTGATTTTCTAATTTTTCTCATAACACTTCTAAGTGGTTCTAGTGTAGCAGCCAAGTTAGATAAACCATCTTGTACACACAAATTTACAACATGTGCACAATAATATTGAACATGCAAGTAATCTCCTTTATACAAGAGTGTGAGTCTTTTATCAGCTTTTAGAAAATCTACACACCTAACTTTGTTCGAAGCATTATCTAAAGAAATGGAGAATACCTTGTCTAACAAATTCCACTTAAATAATACTTCAATAAGTTTCTCAAAAATATTATGACCGGTATGTGCATCATCAAAAATACAAAAAGCAATCATACAATTCTGAAGCATCCAAGAACTATCAATCCAATGAAGTGTAACACAAATAAATGCTTCATTAGTAGTAGATGTCCACATATCACTAGTTAAGGAAACACGACCATCAAATGCATTCATCATTTTCATTAGTTGGTTTCTAATTTTGCAAAAGCTCTACGTTTAATCGTATTCCTAGGCAAACAAAATTTTAAAAATAAGAGCTTTCACCAAAGGTAAGACAGGGGGGCAAGTGTTCTTCGGAATGACTGGGCGTAAAGGGCACGTAGGCGGTGAATCGGGTTGAAAGTCAAAGTCGCCAAAAACTGGCGGAATGCTCTCGAAACCAATTCACTTGGGTGAGACAGAGGAGAGTGGAATTTCGTGTGTAGGGGTGAAATCCGGAGATCTACGAAGGAACGCCAAAAGCGAAGGCAGCTCTCTGGGTCCCTACCGACGCTGGGGTGCGAAAGCATGGGGAGCGAACAGGATTAGATACCCTGGTAGTCCATGTAAAAGGCAATTGTTCAGCAATCATAAATAGCAATGTCATCTATCATTCTTTCTCTATCGTAATGAAAAAAAACTGGACATGGTTGTTGTTCGGTAAACCCAGTGAGCATAGTTTGTGAAATACCCCAAACCTTAGTATGTTGTTTAAACATTTAAATATGGTATATTAAGACTAAAAAGAGTCTTAGAAACATTAGTAAACAAATTTAAACAATAGAAAACACAAAATGTGCTTTAAGGTCAATAAAGGCCAAAATGTGCTCTAAGCTTGGGATAAGCTCGGTTAAGACCTAATGAACTTACCAAGACCTTATTTGTATACTAATGAACATATTAAACCAATTAGCGAAGAAAACCAAGCTTGAAAACAAGTTAAAACACAAAATGTGCTTTAAGGAGTCTTAAAGCACATTTTTGAAAAATTGTCTTGTAAATGAGTTTTGAATGGCTAAATGTCCATCATTACTCTTTAATTAACATGTGTACTATATAGTATCACATTTGGAAGTCTATATCAATGGGAAATCAAAATTTTCACATCTATGTGCCTTGTTTTTATGAATAGTAACTTTAATAAGCTAGTTTGTAACATATGTTGTTATAAGTAATTAAATTGATAAACAAAGACTAAAATACCCTTAGTAATATAAAGGGGGCCAGTTTTTGTAGCTATGAGTCACCAAACATGTTAGTTAATTAAGTAACAAATGATGACTAATGGTTACTATTTGCTTTAAGGTATAAATATCTTCAAAAAGCAAAACTTATCTCATTCTCTCATTTCCTTCCTCATTTCACACGCCTCCAAGCTCTCTTCTACCTCTTCTTCATTCTCCATTTACGGTTTTCAATAGTACACACCAAGACTCCATCTTTGACCACTTGTATTTCCTAGCTCACTTAACCAAATCAAAAACAAACACCACCATTCTCTTCCTCTCATCAAGCTCTTCATTCATATCTTCTCAAAACTTCAAGACCACCATTTCGGTGCCATGGAGTTCCACCATTGAAGGAGCTTGAGCTTATATTTCTACATATTATTGATCTTCTTTGCTTCTAGGTAAGGAATCTCAAATAAAAATGATGTTTCCTCCATGTTTTTATCTTGACCGAGAATCACCATTAATGGTGCTCATTATATTGCTTTGTTTTAGCTTCATTCCAACCTTTCAAGGACTAGGTGGAGTCCTCTCTTGATAGATATTCAAACTCTCTTCAAATACCAAGGTAAAACAACTATCTTAATGCTTTTGAAACAATGTGAAACTAGGGTTTACAATGAGATGAAGCTTAAAGCTTGTATACTCATTATGTCATTTGTATAATGTTTAGAAGTTAACAAACAATCAAAAGCCTTGCCGATTTAGTCAAGGAAACAAGAAAGAAGTTTGTGAGGAAAAGAGGTAAATATGCTAACCTAATGTGGTTTAAAGTCTTAGGAGAAATGAGCTTGTATTGCTTATGAAAATGATTTAAGGAGCCAATGGGAAATGACTTAGAAGAATGCTCTCAAGGGCTTAGTAAAAGGCATATGTGTTGTTGAGTGTATTTGCAGGTCAAAGGCAAATATAATGTGGGAAATTCAGTGTTTATGATTTATGCATCTTAAGGGCCTAAGAGCTATGTTATTTAAGGGCCTAAGTGCCATGCAATTTAAATTATGCACTATATTGTGATGTAGTGCTATATGAGTGAAGTTTTGTGTATAAGAAAGTGTTTGATGGATTTTTAGTGTTCTTGGTTGTTTAATGGTGAAAGCAATGTGTTTTGGGTTACTAATGTTCTAGGAGAGTTCATGTCAAAATTTAGGTAATAAACAAGAAGTTCTAAGGGTTTTAAATGAGTTGGTAAGTTAGGAAAGGTTTAGAATGGTTAAGTGTTAAACTAGTGGGAGAAACATGCATTAAGGTGCTTAAAGATGTGAAAAGGGCTTAGGCAATGTTCTAGAGGATTTAGAATGCAAAAGAATGCTTTGGGACATTTCAAGATTCATGGTGAGAGTTTATTTAGGACTTGTGTATTTTTGGTGAAAAAGGGATGAAGTGAATTGTTGCATGGGAATCTATAAACTTGTAAAGATGTTCAAGGAGTTGTTTAGGAAGAAAAGATGCTTGGGGATGATGTTGTAGTGGTGAGAAAACATTTGGGAATAGTGGGAGTTATAGGTATGAAACACCATATAGAAACTTAGTGAAAAACATTATAAGTGTAAACCCTTTTATAAGAATTTGTGTAAATGCTTGAGGAGGATTTTAGTGAATGATTTAAGGAGTTTTAAGGAGGTCTTAAGGTGTGTTTGAAGTGCCCAAATGAGGTTAGGACATACTAGGATATATGAGGTGAAGTTTGGAGTTAAATGGGCAATGGAAAATAAGGGTCTGGAGTAGACCGACCTTGCGACCGAATTTGCCAAGGTCGGTCGAGCCCAGTTTACCCTGCGAGAATTGGTTTCTGGAATGGACCGACCTTGGGGACCGGACTTGCAAGGTCGGTCGGGCATGGATTTTTAGTACGGATTGAGTCTCTGGAATAGACCGAACATGGGACCGGACTTACAAGTTCGGTCGGGCCTGAATTTTCAAAGGGGGAAAAACTCTCGGGAATAGACCGACCTTGTGGACCGAACTTGCAAGGTCGGTCGGAGTAGAAAATTTTAGCGGTAATATGTTCTGGAATGGACCGACTATGGGACCGAGTTTGTATGGTCGGTCGTAGTGTAAATTTTCAAACCCGGAAGTCACTGGAATGGACCGGCCTTGGGTAAGGTCGGTCGGACCAAAACTTGTTAAAAAAACAAACAAACAAGAATGGCTTAAGTAATAAACCCTAGGGGGTATAATATGGGTAATCAAGTATAAGTTAAGACATTGAGACATGTCATATAAACATGTTAAACACTTAATAAATTTGAAGTTAAGTAAGTAATTAACCGACATTCTTAAACATGTATAGGAGTGACCTACGGTGGAAATCGATCGAAGCAAGGACCAAGGTATGGTTTTCTTGCAGTCTGTTGCCTACCGGTTTACACCGGCTTGTGTGTTGTTTGTTTTTCTGTGTGTTTATGACCTTGTAAGATTAAATCATGTAACGAGTTTACAGTTGTTTATATTATTGTGATGATATGACGTGACTCATTTCCCTTGTATGTGTCTAACATGACTTACCACTTGTTGTGTATTGTTTGTTAAGTTCCACTGTGAACTTCTAACAAGTGCTAACTGGGAAGTGAGGAATCCGATTGTCCGGTCATGCATGTAAGTTAAGAGTAGATATCTGAATCAGATTCGACTCTTATGTTGTAAAGATTGTTCTCCTTAATTTGGCGTTCGATCTCCCGCTAGCTTCCTCCAAAGCTTACCTATTCTGACTTATGATCGGTTTAGTGGGAACATGTGTTTGTGTGATGTGTTCGGGTCACTATATCCGAACCATCTGTGACTTAAGTTACTCGTTCGAATAACAGAACGGTAATGAGTGTGTGTAACGAGCTTAACATGAGAGTGAACCATTCTCTAGGCTCTTATGTTATTTAACCTTCTTGGTTTGTGATTGTGGAAAGAGTATCCACTGTGTATGTGATGTTGTGCTATGCAATGATAACGCTATGCCACATGTTATGTTATGTTGTGTTATGTTTAAAATGAATGTCATGTTATCATGACAATTAGTTGCGCGTATCCCGGTAGCCGATGGGCTGCGCGTTAACCATACCAGCCAAGGGTTGCTGACCCCCTCGGGGGCTCCATATTTTTACTGCAGGATGAGGATTGAAGAAGCAGAATGGCTCTAGATTCTAGGATGCAGGATTACTTTTGATTATTTTTGGATGTTGGGCCCGGGATGCGCCTGTGCTCCCGTGGCGTTATGTATTTTGGTTGTGAACAGTTTACAGTGATGGTTTACAGTGAAGGAATGCAATTAAATACTCGGTATTGTATATGATGTAAGTATGGTTTTAGTTCTATGCTCGGGAGTCTGATCATCAGACCGGTACACTTGTATTTATTCTGCCTCGTTAACCACGTGGGTGGTTGACGGCGTTGTAGCACCGAAGCGTTTAGTTAATGTTTAGTTGTCTATTTCCGCTGCGATTTCATTTAGTTGTGAAGTTCGATGTAGGGGTGTTACAGTTTGACCGCTTGTACCGCCCACCCTTCGTATCCTTGTAGATTTTGTGCGTTTTCAAGTACTTTGTAAAGGATCCGGTTCTTGTGTCCGCCGCCCATGCAAGTCCTTTGCTGCAAAGGTTACAATATTGCTTGTATGTCCCGGCCTTCTTTGGATCTTCTTTCTTCGTGAAGTATGCCCACACCCAAGAAGCCGGTTTTGTCTTTGATGGAACGGTGTTGTCTGCATCATTATCTTGATCAAGATTGTGGGCATCGGATAGGGTAGAGAATGTACCTTTAATTGTAAAAAAAAAATTGATTTAGACTATATTAAGATAAGAATGCAATTAAACATAAAGTTTGTATAAAATAAATTGTATATAATATTAAAACTTACCAAATGAGGATATTCATTGTTGTGTTGGCCCCATGTTTGTAGATCCTTGATGAGAAAATGTATAACTTTCACCTTGCGGGATTGATGAAGGTGTATAAAGTGGTTGTTGATGATACCCGAATTCCATCTTGTCGATTTAGTCTTGCTCATCAACTTGAAAATTCGGATCGATTGGGAGGTTGGAAGAAGGCATCACTTTCTTTCCGGACATTTTGCTAGAATGTGAGAAATGAGAATTGAGAGCTAATGTGAGAAATGAGCTTTTTATTAGCTATAATGTTTAATAAGACTTAATTGCACAAGAAAATACTAGTAATAAGAGAGAAGTGTATGATGAGTTGTGTGGTGAGAATGATCATAAAATAGTGTATTTATAGGGTTTTGGGGCAAACTAGCCGTTTTTAGCCGTTTGGAGCCGTTAGAGACAAGGAAAAAAAAAGCTGTTGGAATTTCTGGCCAGAATCGGTTCCGGTTTCGATTCCTGTTTCGGTTTCAACGACTCTTTCGTCAGAAGAGCGAGCCCACCCCAGCCAAAATGACATCGTTTTGGCCATTGACCAATGACTAGTTTGACCGGTTCCGATTCCAGTTTTACGGTTCCGAACCCAACGGTGGTTCCAGGCGGTTCCGGGCCTAGGTCGGTCCCCAATCTCAAAACCTGTATTCGTATTAGCTTCGTCCAGCCGCGGTTCCGGTTCCAAACCTGTTCTGGACCGGTTCCGGATCCAATAGGTTCCAATTCTATTCGACACCATGACTAGAGGTGATCATTCGGGCGGGCGGGCCGGGCCAGAGGAAAATTTTAGGTCCGTCGGGCCTATTTTCAAAAACCAAGCCCGTTTTTTACATGCTCGGGCGGGCCGGGGGCTAGGCCCGGTTTTTTCCAGACTTTGCCGAAACCCGGCCCGCCCGGCCCGGTTTTTAATTTTTTTATTATAAATTATAAAAAAATTTAAAATTATTTATAGAATATATATATATATAACTATTTAAAATTAAATATTATATATATAACTTATTTAAAATTATATATTATATATAATTTTGTATATTATATAAAAATTAAATATGTATTATTACATTTTAAAATATAATAATAAATAATATAAAATCGGGCCGGGCCGGGCTTGCCCCGGGCTAAAAAATGTGCCGGGCCCGGCCGGTTTTTCATTCGGGCCTAATTTTATGTCCAGGCCCGCCCGGAAACCCTATCGGGTTGGGCGTCGGGCTTTTTTACGGGCCGGGTCGGAGGGCTGCCGGGCCGGACACATTATGATCAGCTCTACCCATGACCAACATTACCTGCAATGTCAGGGGTAAAATTATTATTATTTAAGGTCACTCCATGGATTATGGATATTTTATGAATTACAAAATATTTTAAGAGTATTTTGTGATCATGTTTTAAAAAAGGGTATATTGTGAATTATGAAAGTTTTTAGGGATATATAATGAATTTTCCCAATATTTAAACCAGCACAGCCACAAACGAACCAAAGAACAGAAATCAGCCAGTCTATCTATCGAAATGGGAAAAGAACAAGAGTTGACTGATATGTTTGTTGCACTCCGGTATCGTGTCATGTGTTCTTTATTATTCCTATAGTAATATAACAAAATTGCACTCCGGTATCGTGTCATATGTTTGTTGCACTCCGGTATCGTGTCATGTGCTCTTTATTATTCCTATCGTGTCATGTGTTCTTTATTATTCCTTAGGGCATCCTATTGATTAACCTCTCAAAATCAATTAACAACAGAAAAGAGAGAGGAAGGTAGTAGAATAAAGCAGCATAATTCACACGTACAAATAACAGGCATAAGCTCTTTTTCCTTGCATTAACAACAAGCAGATGGAGATTGTAAGGTTGTCGTTTAACAGAATCATCATCATCCATACACAAAATGATCAAAGGCGGCTTCAAAAGTACTACCAAGTACATGTAATTTTTCAGAAAACTGCTTTTTATTTTCCCATCTCCCCCGCACGCACACACAAATAACCAGCGCCTGCACCTGCACGATTCCATCACCACTACTGCATTAGTAGAAGAACAAAAATCTGACGAACACCCATAATTTCTCAGAAATAAAAGATGCACCCACAAAACACAATCCATGCACTCATGGCACGGATACAATACAAAGGCAGAAACAAACCATGAACTCACACAATCCTACACCCCCTTTACTCGACCAGACTAGATCACCAACGCCACTCTCAATTGACTTCACTTGAACGGATAAAGCCAAGTGGTCGACATACAAAACTAACATAGAAACATTGCCTCTTCGAACCAAACATACCAAAACAAACACAGAGACCTCAACGATTGGCTGCCAGAGTAAGATACCAAATCCAGCAGCATTATCTATACATACATTATAATAGCTGGAAGCTTAAAAAAGAAAAGAAACCCAAACCAAATTCTCAACAGTCAGGCATCAATAGGAGGACCATGTATGGCAATTTAAGCAAATGTTTGTGTAGGTGATACTTCTACGACCACCTCATCGCATCTTCCACTTCCACATTACTAAGGGACTGTGCTATCCCTGTTTGATCAACTATGGAATCTAACATGACTAGCACTTTAATAGATAGGATTACGATCCCTTCATGATTCTCCACGATTCTATTCACTCCTTCTGTCTCAACAACAGTGTTGCTTCTATTCAATTGCAATGGTGGAATTCTCAACAGCCTCTATCAACAACCTTCTTACCTGCTTTAATATCAACTGGTGCAAAGCTAACCTCTATTGCTACCCCTTGTTGGGCAACTGCTGCTTACCACAGATAACCCTTGGAGCTGCTAGGCTACTGAGATCACTAGGTCAGCTCACATCTTAAGGAATCTTCGCTTATTCTGAGAAAAGATCCTCCATATGGCATCCTTTCGGGCAAGTATCCGTCTTAGATCTTCATAGCAAGAATACCTAAAAACATTATCCACAAAACAGTAATGGGTTCAATTTGCACTTTCATCCATCAATGTTACTACTTCTTATCATCGGCTAGCTTATAATAGTAGAAACTGTTAGAAGGTAAACTTTTGAGACAGGCAAAGAATCTGGGGAAAATGACGTGGAACAAGGGCTTGGTTGAGTGAGGCGAATGATGGTTGCCGAAGATGCAGGGAAGAAGCAGAAATGATCAATTTTGGCTTTAGCAATGGGCGGGACAACACCTTTTGGCAACGGGATAAGCAATTACAAAGTTGGTTTGAAAGGGAGGGAGCACCAGCGGCATCTTGAATCAACACAACAAATTAAATAAGTGGTTTTCTGATAGGCCACCGGGTCATTAGTTTGAAGATAAGGGCAGTTTGGTAAATGCTTAGAGAACATGTACAGCTGTCCACCTTAGTGGAGTCTACTTAGGGAGAGGACCCCAGAGTTGAAGACAATGGGGAGGATTGATGAATGATAATAGGCCTCATATGAGGATGTTTAGGAGGATCGAGCTTAGATCCTATCATTTGGTATCAAAGCCAAATCTTGGGGAGCTGTGGTGGCTAGACATAGTTAAATGAACCAAATAGATAATGAGCAGACTGTGATGAACCAAATAGGTTGAGTCACTAAACCACGCCATAGAAGCTCTGAGCTCTGACGGAAGGGGCCCGCGAGGTTCACACACAAAGCCAGCCCTTATATTTCCTGCTGCAACATTCATGAACACAACAGATTCCAAGATGCTGCTAAATACATGGTGGGTGCGGCTTTCCAATGGCTTGATTGGATATGGATAAACTTTGGGAAAATTGTGGCCAGAATTCCAGCTATTCCTGGTAGAAAAATTTACACCCAGGAAACTTCCAGCAAAGGAGGTCGTGTCCAACACCTTGATTTTTACAAACCGCTCGAGAGGAGATGGCGGTTGGAAATCAAGAACCGGAAGAGAAGGTAAACTCAATCAGCATAGACGAGGAAAGAATTAAAAGAGCTAAGGCTGTCAAAAGGAAGGAAAGAGAGATGGTAAGTGTTAGAATTCAGCGGCAACGAAAAGAAGAAATTCCTCATCGTTGTTGTGTTGACAAAGAAGGAATGGAAAACTCAAAAATGAAGAAGACAGATGAAGATTCATAATTTGAAGAGAGAGAAGAGGACCCCATTTCACGTTGTTTCGGTGAACCAAAAGTTGTTAGGTAGCGGATATTAAACCCAGTCCTAGAGCAAGATTTTCTGGGTCCACTACCCAATTCCAAACTCCTGTACAATTCCGGTGTCAAAAAATCAATCTCAGCTCAACTTGGCGAATCAACCAAATCTTGGTTGGGCAAAATTGAAGACTGACTATGCACCTCAAAGCAAGATACACTCGCGGAGGAAGGAGAGGATACTGGCCGAAGGTTCATGCGAGACAAAGATGACCAGTAAACAGAAAACAAAGAGGAATTGGCAAATAAATTCTACATCGTCGATGCTGCTTCTACAAAGTTTTGACCAGAGCAAATTAGTTAGGGATAGCCCTACTCGTAAGGAAGCTCACGCTTCCAAAATTGGAGAAGACACGGTTGTGCGTTCACGAGTATTCTTCAGAATCTTGAGGCAGGAAGCATTAGCGGAAAAATATCATCAGTGATTCGAGTTTGATTCTGATCACTCTGTAGCCGTCTGCACTTCTGTCTAACGATTGACAACCCATACATATTACAGTTAAAAGGGAGAGTCCAGTTAAAACTTAACTTGGACCGCTTCTCTTTTGGTTAGGATTTCTATGGTCCAGTTAGACGCATCAACAATCCTAATCAAATTGAACCTACTCACAATTCCTATCCCCAAACATACTGAGTCCAATGCCTAATTCAGTCTCGAAGCTGGTCAATTTGTTTCAGGATTCTTCAAGTGCTTTGGTGTGCTCTGCTGCCACTTGCAGCATGGCAACCTTCCACCGGACTCCGAACGAGGTGAAGCAGAGGCCGCATTCTTAAGAAATCTGTAGTCGCGTGAAAGGAAGCGATATATCATGGTTTAGTGTCAAACTGCCGACCTTCAAATCTTGCCAATGGATTATGGCATAGGAGAAGACACATGTGTTTGTTCCTGTGATTCCGGTCAAAGTGACAGACACCAGCTCAGAAATTCAAAATCAAGTCATTGATCAACATAGAAGATGCGGAGCTAAGTCTTCTCTGTTAGGACGGTCAAGAATTAAGAAGAAGCTTATTCCTTACCGGACCGTTCAGGGTGGATTGTTCGCCTTCCGAATTTAGTGGGGTTGTCCACTCTAAGTGATGCATGGATAGGTCGAGAAAAGCTGCGAATTGGCATTCTGTGTCAAAGAAAATTGACGCACCTAGGAATACTATAGCTTCAGCAAGTCAGCAGACATAAAATGGAAGCACCTAACAATACCCTAGCTGAAGCAAGTCAGCAGATTGTGCTGGGCCCATATTTGACAATGGAAAAGCATGGTGGTCTTGGCCGCAAAACTCGACGTTCAGCTCATCCTGGTTTTCCATCATTGAAGCTACAGAATTGAAGCTAATGGCATCCGACAGAGCTCTTACGCACAAAAACCAGTGGAGGACTGAGTTCAGAGGTTTATATTTTTAGAGCAGTGGGCAGGAAAACCAAATCATTACGTTCATGGGAACTGATTCTTCTCATCGTACAGAATGTCTTAACTTCAACCTCAAGGACAACATTGTTTTTAGGGGGGTGTTAATGACAGGCCACCGCGTCATTAGTTTGTAAGATAGGGGCAGTTTAGTAAATGTTTATAGAGCATGTACAGCTGTCTAGTGGGTCTGCGGTTATACACCTTAGTGGAGTCTACTTAAGGAGAGGACCCCTAGAGTTTAAGACATTGGGGAAGATTGATGAATGAAAATAGGCCTCATTTGAGGATTGTTTAGGGTGATCTAGCTTAGATCCTATCATCTTCTTTGACCAAAGAACATGAAATTGATTAATATACAAAATCCTTAAAATTCTAAATTCGATTACTAATTACTAATATAAATGTGCAGATGACAAGTATGCACACTGCAATATTTCTAATTGTCACAACAGTAAGATTGATCTATGAAATTATCAAAACATTCCTTACTTCAGCAGAGACCCTATTCTTATGCTAGCAAAAGCCATTAGCTGATAGGTTATTTAGAAAGAGATAGAATTTAAACAGATGATGTGTGAGAAAAAAGGCTAATCATGTTATTGTAGCTGATGTGTGTGATCTAAAGTGTAAACAAGCTAACGGACAGCTGAAGCTAGCTGATGAAGGAGAACAGGGATGCTACTATTTTACATAGAGCAGGTGGACCTAGTGCAAACACAGGAAGTACTTAATAAGTAGTATAATGGCAGCTGAAGACCAAATTACCAATCCTGACACATGCTTAATCGTATTACCTCTACCATAAAAAAAAAAACAAATATACCAGGCCAAATTCACTCAACAAATGTGTTTCACAAAATTTGTCCTTCGCAAGGGGATCAGAGAGGTTATCCATCCAGCTTCATGATTTCAAATCTAAACGCCAGAGACAATACTCGATATACATTTCCTGATCATTTCACCTTTCATAGAAGTGTATCCTAAATTATTGTCTAATTTGTTTAGACGGTTACCCTGGCATGTGGCAACACCTGTGAAATAATTCCTGATATCGAGGAAGATTCCTGCTATAATCAAGCCCCCAATGTGAAAGCGGGAATGAGTAAGGAGTAATCCCACAACATGACTGCGATTTTGGGTCTAAGAAGGTCAACTACAACTCTAAGAAACAAAATAACATGAGACATCCTCCACAGCGAGGAGATTCGAGATTCTAGGTCATCAAGTTGCATAGTCGCTCTGGGATCAGTAAATTACCCTCCTATAGACAATGGATTGCAAGAATCCCTAGTTGATACAAAGACAATAAGTGCGCACTTGCTGAAACTCAACAGCAATTCTGAACTACGAATACGTCAGCAATCAGGAAAGATCCGATCCAATGAGACGAAACAAGATTGACAATGAACAAAACCCTAAGCCACTATACAATTATTTCAATCGAGGACGATAATGGAGGGAAAAAAAAGAAATGCAAGTTACCAGAAGAAAAATCGGGCTAGTCTAGTTCTTGTGGAGATCCATCATCTTCTTGTCCCTCCTTTCCATGGCGACGTCCCACATGTCATTGCCAATGTGCTTGGGCTGCAAAGAGAGGAAAGTATTTAACAAAATCCGAGCCGATGATGAAGATTACGTAAACTACGGCAATAATAACAAGATCTATTCGCTCTGGTTTTATTTTAAGGCGACAAGGTGTGTGTGAGAGACGGAAGTGAGATAACTGACGCGTCCATGAGCAGCCCTGTGGATGTAATACTGAGCATTTCCCATGATGCAGAGCATCCCAGCAATGATCCCTAAGGGCAGAGCTGCTTCCAACCATTGCAACTTCATCAGGCTTTTGTGAAATCTCTCTTTCCCTCTCCGGGCTTCTTTCTGGACAGCGTCTACTATCTTCTCGTCTAGAACCCTCGATCGGAACAGAATGATATGTTGCGGGTAGAGCTAATTAAATGGGTGTGCGGGCCGGGTTCGGCCGGGTTCAAAAGAAATTTAGGCCCGTTGAGTATGGTTCTAATGTTTAAGTTCGGTTTTTAGTTTTTGGGTCGGGTCGGGCCAGGTTCGGTTTTTTTTCTGGCTTTGTTACTACTTGACTCATTTTCTTCATTTTTTATAAATAATTAATAAACATTTAAATAAATAATAAAGTTCTAAATAAAAGTTTAAATAAATAAGATAATTCAACATAAAATATTAAATAATTATTAATTAATTAAATTCTAAATAAAAAATTATATATATTATATAAAAATGACATTAAATATATATTGTATTATATATATATATATTTTAAATAGTAGTAATATTTAACTTTGGGTCGGGTCGGGCTTTG
This sequence comes from Limonium bicolor, assembly GCA_023374045.1. NCBI lineage: Eukaryota > Viridiplantae > Streptophyta > Magnoliopsida > Caryophyllales > Plumbaginaceae > Limonium > Limonium bicolor. Next base: position 265,348,716 of record CM041779.1, read on the forward strand.
TTTCGGGTTACCGGAGCCCGCCCGGTTTTTAATTCGGGCCTGACATTTTGTCCAAGCCTGTCCAAAATTTTTTTCAAGTCCGGTTTTTCGGGCTTTTCTTCGGGGGCGGGTCAGGTTTGATCAGCTCTAGTTGCAGGTAAAATTTTAGATTCAGAAGTTGAAAAGAAATGAAGAAGCCTGGTGCGTGGTGCCACTTACACGAAAATTTTCACAACTGGGGACACATGTCATACTTTGATTGGATACCATCAGTTAACTACAATCAACTTTATCAAAAAGCTTCTATTTGCAGCTTTATCCCAAATATTAAGCTCACCAAAGAACAACCCTATAGGAAAAAATTATTTGGCGTGGTTAATTTTTAAAAAGTTATGTAGAGGTATGAAATTGTGGTACTGTAGGATTAATAACCAAAAACAGGTCAATCTGATAATAGTGTTTTTTCTAAATTTGATATTGTCACCATTCCATTTACATCGGTTAACCGCATCCAGGTTAATCTAACATGGTAAGGTAATTCAGGTTAATAGTTACCATTCCGTTTACACAATATAAGATAAGAATATAAGACAAAATGTAACGCCCCTATTTAACATATTTACAGCGGAACTAAAATACTAAAGGCGATACAGACCATCGGGTTCCAAACACCCGGTACCAAACCTCACCAATTACAACTTAAAAGATTAAAATAGTCACGGTCTGAACCTCAAGAAAACTTAATACAAATATACCCGTAGTATAATACATTAACTCTCCACACAACCTAATCTCATCCCAATCACTCGTTCTCTTCGTGGCCACTTGTATAATAATTCGTACCTGCAAGATAAAACCAAGCAGCCCACCCCGGGAGGGGTGGGTCAGTTCCCTGGAATGGAACTGGTACGATTCTCCAAAACAAAGCCTTTAAACATATCTCTTAAATAAGAAATAACTTGAAGTCAAACAACTTAAAACAAAATAGAGGAATAAAGCACTTAAAAAAACACCAAGTCAAAGATAACAGGATAAGGTTAGAGGTAAATAATAGAAAAGTAAAGTTAGTCCATCAAAAGTCACACCATGAGTTAGTGAACATCCAAAGTTTTAGTTAGAACCAATTCCAGTTAAGAAGAGAAAGACTCAGATAGTCACAAAGGACTAGGAATGAAAAGATAGATCCAAGAACCAATAACTCAAGAGTGGAATAAAGCCAATTGAGAGAGATGGCCCCCACCGCCAAATATAAATGTCCATATGGACGAGGGATATACAGCCCCCTACTGTCAAATTTCAATGTCCTGGTGGACGAGGGATATACAGCCCCCTGCTGTCAAATATAAATGTCCTTGTGGATGAGGGATATACAGCCCCCTGCTGTTACCGACCCGTTCTCAGTCATCGGTGAAGACGCGCGCACGTCACAACAAAAGACTCAGCTCATGGATGAACCAATATCCACAGTCAAAAGAAGAATTACCAAGATTGTCTTTTTCCATACTTCCACTAGATCACTAACTACACCAGAGCAATACCAAAACACTCAGTGCTATAGAGTGCAGAAGCGTAAACCCTAGGCAGTTAATGTCTAATGAAACAACCAAACAGAAGGAACTAATAACCATGTAAGTTTCACATACAAGGCTCAGTTAGTCACACAAGCTGAGTTAGTCACACAACCATTTCCTTTAGAAATCCATTTTAGCTCAATTAGCGTTTGTCAAAACATCCCTTAAGGCTTGTTAGCAAAGCATAAGAGTACGAGAAATTGTACCTGGTATGTGAAGAACAATGAATAACTCAAATGAGTGATCCCCCAATAGTAACCTATAATTAAGGTGTTCCAAGTGTCGATTAGTTATGGGACTTATAAACTAATCATCCTCTATTCCTACTGATTTATAGTTCCAGGTTTACCACTACTCTCTCACAAAGGTTTGGGCTTGACTTTGTTAATTAAATCCTTTGTTAGGCCCATTTCGTTTAATTTGGAATGATTTAGGATTTATCCCTGAGAGTGACCCAAACTCTCTTTGAATTGTTTAAGTGGGCTTTTGGAGTTCATAAACTTGGGCTCACTAGTTAACCCAAGACCGTGTTACGTTTAATATGTGTAATTAAACCCTTAAGTTATCAATGACTATTTTATTACACACCAATTAAAATCCTAAAGTTTAATATATATATATATATATTCTTCTTATTATATCTCTCTCAAGGAATGATATTTCCTTCATCTATGTTTAATGTTTTTTTTATATGTATATATATATATATATTATATATATTTATTATCCTTGTGTATTAAGGTTTATCCAGACATCTTAAAGAAATTTTTATTGTATTTAATCATGTTTAATAACTTTTAGGCATATCCACATCCGATATATGGTTTATAAAATAAGGTGTTTTCCCTTATTTATTTTATATATATACGTATGTACCCGTATTAGAATCTATTTAAGTCATCACCTAGGTAGCTTATTGTATTTAAATTATCTTTATTACTTCAACATTTATTTGCACTCCATGTATGTTTTATAAAGTATTTCTTTTACTACATCTTAGAATATTAGCTTCTATAGTATTAAGTTAATATAAGTTTTGATTTATTTAGCTCCCTGTTTTACCCTAAGTTACTATTTTATTCCCTTTTTATATATGTGTAAATATATATATTTTTCCTTAGTTTTAATTAAGAATGTTAACTTCCAAATTATATAATAATTAAAATATAGATTAGTTTAGTTCCTTAATTTAACATCAGTTTCTATTTTTATTTCTCTGATATAAGTATATATATATAATCATATATACGTAAATAATTTTACTTCACTTAAAGTTAATTCCCAAAATACTTATAAACATACTGTTACTAAATGTTAGTTTAATCTTTTCATTATTTCTCAACCTAAAAAGTTTATTATTAAACTATACTTTAATTTCTGTTACATTAAAAACCTTATATTATAAGTTATTCTTAAGAAAAATTCATAAACACAATTTTTAAACCCATTTACCATTGTCCAAAAATCCCAAAATTAAATATATAGTAGCTATAGCATTTTAGACATATTATAAAAATTTTATTTCATAAAAATATATTTTTTATTTAACCAAATAATTCCATAATACTCGTAACTTGCAAAAATCATAACTTACGTTTAAAAACTCCAAAACCATATTAATTTACATCAAAATAAACTAGATTTTATAAGAAATCTATGGTTAAAATTTCAAGTCAAAATACATTCGGGAAGGTATTTAAATTAATTCAACAAGTTAGGGTTTAATTCTGGAAATATTATAATTCATAACCAACTTAAACTCCCCAGATCTAATCTCGGCCGTCTGTTTCTAAAACTTACGATCGGACGGCCACTGAGTCTCGAGTTCTTCAGGAAATCAAAACTGATACCCGAGTACTAATCTGCTGATTTCTCTCAACTCACAGAACCAAATTCGATGATTTTTGTTTCTATGGATTCGAAATTCAATTCCGGTTCTAATGATACTAAATTCGCTAGCTAACGAGTGGATTCAGTGTTTTTCGATTCTGGTTCGAGGTTAGGGTTTATTTCGGGTTTCCAATTTCAATTCTCACAAATTCTCTCAATCTAACGCATAATAGATGAAATTGGAACATGGTTCTGACCGGTAATGCAATGCCGATTAGCAAAATCGAAAGAATTTGAAGGAAAACTCACCGGAATTGCACGAATCGAAGGAATTCGATTTCGGTTTCTGGAAAAACTCAACCTTTACGAGCTGATTGAGTAGCCAACTTTGCAACACTATAAGTTTCGGTACAGATCGAGTTAGGCTTTGTTCTTGGGCTTAATTTAAAGAGGAAACATAGCTCTACACATTGATTGCAAGAACCCACTCTAATTTGCATTATATAGAAAGAAATCTGAGTTACGAGTTTACCTTACGTATTTCCAATGATTTTATGTGATGTCGGATCATGAATTTAGGCACCTCGTTCTTCCAAACGGTTGGGAATTGGCTTTGGTCAACAACATGAAAGTTGTAGAGGTATTAGAGAACTTCAAAACAAGCTAAAGAACACAAAATTTGGCTGAGAAACAAAGAAGTTATGGCGAGACAAAGTTTACCTGCTCAACTGTTTTTTCTGGAAAACTGGTTACGGTTTTGCGGATAGGCTACTTTGGAACGATTTTCCGGCTGATGTATAATGACTTGGTTTGTGTATGAGTTATGATTGGAAATATCATTTGTAGAAGAAGAGAATGCAAAAGACGACACTGAAAAATTCCAAAAGATGAGAGAGATATGGATGTCACAAGTTAGGGCAGAATCTGAAATCGGTTAGCGAAAAACAAGGAGATAAAAATCGACTAAGTGTTGGGCGCGTATCCCGAGGTGCGCGGGTGAGTCAGCAGACTTGCCACATCAGCATCTTTTCAAAATTTTGACTCTAAACTTCATTTTATCATAACTTTGGCTAGGATGATCCGTTTTTGACGTTCTTTTTATCAATCTTCATGGTTTTCCATAACCTTTTTATTGGTATAGGTTTCATGAGCTAGTTTGACCATTCTCAAAAAGTCAACCCTAGCAAGGCTTGAGAAGCTTTATGGTTTCTAGGATTTTATATTGACTTTTATGTTTCAAATCAATGTTCCAACTCTTTCTAAAATCTTTATAATATACTTGGAGTCTTTAGAATTTTTTACAAGATTTATTGACTTATAAATCTTATTATTAAATTCATAATACTATATAATAATATATAACAATCCAATATTTAATAGTATTCTTTAGGATTAAATGGAAGAAATCCCATGGTTTAATTTTCATAATTCCATATAAGGATATAATGATTTATTATTCACGATTCCATACTATAATATAATAATTAATAGTATTATTTACGGTTTTAATAAAAGAAATCCCCTAAATTAATTTAATTAATTTAGGGGTATTTCAGTATATCCCCCATAAAAGAATCAACTTGAGACGATAATAATTCCAACGAATTTTCATACCAAACCAATCCTCCTTAACTTCCATCCATTCTATTTCAATATTCCACTCGAGATTACTCATAATCAAATCAAACTGAATCAAAATATACCAAGATATATTAAATCAAACGTCACATACTACCGTGCCATAACGTAAAACTACGTACATACATACACCTCTCACTATACTAATAATGTTCTCCCTCTACTAATAATGCAACAGGGCATAATCCGGATGAGGTAACGAAGGAGGAGTATGCCAGTATATCCCTCTTAAAAGAGCTAAGGTATGCCCTCGTACCGCTACTAACGTGAGCTATAGAGAGATAGGAAAGCATCATGCAAATAGATGTGGGTACTTCACTCTCATAGAGTCCTCAGTCTCCCAAGTAGCTTCCTCAACCCCATGATGCTCCCAAAGAACTTTCACCAGTTTGACTGATCTGCCTCTCGTTTCTCGGACCTTCGTGTCCAAGATCCGAATGGGAGTCTCCTCATACCTCAGTGTAGGTTCAATCTTCAATCTCTCTGGCTGCCAATACGTGAGAAGGGTCAGACATATACTTCTTCAGCTAAGATACATGAAACACGTCGTGTACCTTCCCTAACTCCGCTGGTAGCTCTAGTCTATAAGCAGCTGGGCCCACTCGCTCCGTAATCCTGTACGGACCGACATACCTAGGGCTTAGTTTCCCCCTCATCCCAAATCTGAATATCCCTCTCATCGGAGACACCCATAAGAAAACCATGTCACCCAACTGAAACTCGAGCTCTCTGGTGCACTGATCCCCATAGGATTTCTGTCTAGACTGCGCTGCCCTCATGTGCTGCTGAATAACTCTGACGTCATCCTGCAGTGTCTGAACGTACTCGGGCCCAATCAGGACTGCCTCGGAAGGGTCACTCCATGATAAGGGAGTCCGGCACGGCCTGCCATACAGAGCCTGGAATGGTGCTATGCCAATAGATGAGTGGCAGGAGTTATTGTAGGAGAACTCCACCAGGTGTAGACGCTCTACCCAACTCCCCTGATAGTCTAGAGCGACTGCTCACAGCATATCCTCCAGCGTCTGAATCGTCCTCTCAGTCTGCCCATCAGTTTGAGGGTGAAAAGTTGTGCTAAGGCGTAGCTGAGTACCAAACGCCTCCTGCACCTGACACCAAAATCTGCTGAGGAAACGTGTGTCACGATCGAAGACGATCGTCTTGGGTACTCCATGGTACCGGATGTGCTCTGTGGTGAACACCTCAGCCAGCTTGGGCACCTTCCATGTGTCCTTGATAGGTATAAACCTGGCTGTCTTGGTCAACCTATCGACTATCACCCAAATAGAATTCAGTCCGCCTCTAGCTGGAGGGAGACCGACCACAAAGTCCATGCTGATGTCGTCAAACTTCCAGCACGGTACTGGTAATGACTGAATCTGGCCTCCTGGTTGACGATGCTCAAACTTCACCTTCTGACAGGTGAGACATCGGGAGACGAAATCTGCTACATCCCTCTTCATCCCGCTCCACCAGAATAACTGCTTCAAATCCTTGTACATCTTGGTGGCTCCAGGGTGTACTGATAATGTAGAGGAATGAGCCTTAGAGAGAATCCTGGTCTAAAGTTCTGTCGCATCCTGAGGAATGCAGAGTCTGCCTTTAACTCGAAGGTGTCCCTCGCTGTCTAGTTCGTACTCATACTTCAGACCATCAGTCAAACCGTCTGCTAACTTCTGCCTGACGCCCTGTAGGTATACATCACTGTCTTGGGCTGCGTATATCTCCTCAGCTATCGTGGTCGTCTCTATCAAGGCTAGGAGTGAGTATACTCTCTTGCTCAAAGCGTCTGCCACGACATTCCCTTTACCTTCTGTGTACTGAAGGTTGATGTCATAATCAGCCAGTAGCTCGACCCATCGTCGCTGTCTCAGGTTCAGCTCCTTCTGGGTCCAGATGTACTTTAGACTCTTATGGTCTGTCATAATTCGGACTGTGGCTCCATACAAGTAATGTCGCCAGATCTTCAAGGCGAAGACTATGGCGAGGAGCTCAAGGTCGTGTGTGGGGTAATTTTCTTCGTGCTTCTTCAGCTGTCGAGAAGCATACGCTACCACTCTGCCATTCTGCATCAGTACCCCACCATTCCCTCTGCCTGCAGCATCACAATACACCTCGTATCCCTCGTTCCCCTCAGGGATCACTAATACTGGAGCTGTGGTCAGGGCGTCCTTCAGCGCCTGAAAGGAGACCTCACAAGCCTCTGTCCATACAAACGGGTTGTCCTTCTTCATCAGGGAGGTCAAGGGCTTGGCTAGCTTGGAGAAGTCCTTCACAAAACGTCTATAGTAGCCAGCCAACCCAAGGAAACTCCTAATCTCTGTCACAGTGCGAAGTCTATGCCAGCTCTTCACTGCCTCAATCTTAGCTGAGTCTACTGAAACTCCCTCAGCTGAGATCATATGTCCAAGAAATGACACCTTGTCCAGCCAGAATTCACACTTGCTGAACTTGGCATATAGTTTCTTCTCTCTTAGAGTCTCCAAGGCTGTCCTCAAATGCTGCTCGTGTTTCTCCCGACTCTTGGAGAAGATCAAGATGTTGTCTATGAACACGACCACTGCCTTATCTAACTGGGCTTGGAAGACTCTCTGCATCAGATCCATGAATCTCGCTGGTGCATTAGTCAGTCCGAACAGCATCACGGTGAACTCGTAGTGGCCGTATCTGGTCCGGAAGGCTGTCTTCTCTATATCTGACTCAGCTACAGCTATCTAATGATATCCAGAACGTAGGTCAATCTTGGAGAACACCTTATCTCCCCTCAGCTGGTCGAACAAGTCATCGATCCTGGGCAGTGGGTACCTGTTCTTGATCGTGACATTGTTCAGCTCCCTGTAGTCGATGCAGAGTCTTATGCTCCCGTCCTTCTTCTTGACGAAAAGCACTGGAACACCCCAAGGTGAGACACTGGGTCTGATGAAACCCTTATCTAGTAGCTCCTGCAGCTGCTTCTTCAACTCAACCATCTCTGCAGGGCCCATCCGGTAGGGAGCCTTAGCAATTGGTCCCGTGCCAGGTATGAGGTCGATGTTGAATTCAATCTCTCTCAGCGGTGGTAGTCCAGGTAGCTCCTCTGGAAAAACGTCGGGGTACTCCGACACAATGGGAACATCGCTCTAGAACTTCGGATCCGTCCTCAGATCCTGGGCATAACAGTAGTAGGCGGTAGTGCCCTTGGACACCTCCTTCATCAGGGATAAAGCCGATACAACCTTCACAGTCGGCTGCTTAGGCTGCATTCGGTATGACACAGTGATCCCTGTAGCTGACTTCAGGAGGAGACGATGCTCTGCATAGTGTAGTCTGCCTCGGTACCGTTGTAGCATGTCCATGCCCATAATTATGTCGAACCCCATGCTAGGGAAGACTATGGCATCCAGAAGGAAGTTTGCTCCCTTGATGAGTATGCTCAAATTCTTGCACTGCTTATTGCACTTGATCAGCTCTCTGGATGGCAGCAAGACTGAGTAGTCATGGATATCCTCTGTGGGAGCATGGATCTTAGCATGAAACGCTTGTGATATGAAGGAGTGGGAGGCACCAGAATCAAACAGGACTGTGGCCTCCACTCCATTAACTAGGAACGTGCCTGAAATTATAGGATAGATTTTAAAGATTCTGGGTAAACGTTCCAAGGTAATTACCTAGGGTTAATGTTTATACCTGTGATGACCATCCCATTGCTCTTTGCTTGAGCCTGGTTCAACACATTCAACCTGATCCCTGAGTTTCCAACCCCTATAATGAAGCAATAAAATTCTTAGGATTTCCATTTTTATTGAAAGCTTCATGAGCAACTTAAAATTTACAACGCTGAAATTGTAAAGTACAAGGCTAGGTCTGTCTAAAGGTTAGGTTTAGACGGCCCGGTTTCATGTGAGTCTGGTTAATGATGGGTGTGGGGGCTGTGTTGGGCTTGATTCTCTTCACCCCATGGTAGATGAGTCTAGCTACCCCACCAAAAATTAGTACATCACCCGACTTCAGGAGGATCTAGGTAGCAAGGTCCATCCTCCTTTGATCACCAAATAGGAACTCCGCGTCGTCTCCAAGCGATATGGACACCACTGGAACTCCTCTGGTGACGGACTCTGGCGATTCGTCCTTGTTTTGGTGCATCCCTAGCTTACCCTCCTTTCCATAGAAGTTGATGATGCACACGTCGGAGGTTAGGTCTGGGACGGGCTCATCCTCCAATTCTTGTGCTGCCTTAACTACAGCTCTAATGATGGTCTGCAGTTCCTCCGGGATTGGTGGCACCTCCATCTCTTCATAGCTCTTGGTGGTGTGGTTCCACTTCTTACCTAGGCACATGATCTTCACCTTCATGGTTGAACCATTCTTGAAGGTAGGGGTGTAAAAATTTCCTTCCTTCACACCTAACTCCCTGATCTTGAGGATCAATGCATACTGGACTGCTGGGGTCAGGTACTCTCGTAGTAAGATCATCCCGGGTCTCAAGACCTCACACTTCTCTGGTGGGTGTGGTTTGGCTTCAAAAGGGATGTTGGGTGTGGAATATGGCAAAATAGGAAAGCAAATATCGAAAGCTGAACAACAATTGCCATTAAATAACTAAGTCAAGGTTCACAACTGGTAATGAAAGGTTCGAAACGAAACAAAATAAAGGGTTTATAGTTCATCCCTTTTACATTGACAAAGAAAAACTAGCCAGTGGAATGTAAAGAAAGTAAGAGTCTAAGCCTCTTCGTGAGGGAAGTAGTCCTCACCAGGTGAACTCGGGTCATCACTTGCTGCCTCGACGCGGTCCACCAGGTTAAGGATCGGTGCCTTGCCCGGCCTCTGGGGGTAGTTCTGTCCCGGCCTCTGTGGATGGCTCTGGGCAGGGCGGCTGGTAGATGGTCCAGCACCTCTTGTGCCACCTCGACCTCCTCCAGTAGTAGTAGCAGCTGGGGCTCTAGCAGTGGTCCCGGTGGCGGGCTTGTAGTTCCAAGAATCCGGGTTCTTGTGGTATTCGAATCCCCTATGCCCCTTCTTACCACAGTAGTTGCATTCCACCAGATTTCCTTTACAATCCTTGCCCGGGTGGTCCTTCTTGCACCACTTGCAGAAGTATCTTCTTACCGGTCCATTTCCTGTTTTAGTCCAGTGTTAGTAACATAATAGCTCAATGTAACTACAACATAAGTTCTAATATATCTCACCCCTAGGTGGCTGGGAGCGGAGTGGCTCAGCATTAGTATATGAGGGGACCATGGCCTTCTTGTTCCTCCCCTTGTAGAACTTTCCCTTCCTCTCGTAGTTCTGGGAAAAGTTCCCTCCATTTCCTCTTTCTCCATCCCCCTTCCTCTTGCCTAGCACAGAGTCCTGGTAGGCAATGGTGGTCTTGCAGTCATTCGCGTCATCCGCTAGCTCCTGTGGTGACAATATGTGTTAGTGGGGAAATCTTTGCGTACCAGAAATTCTAAATCATGTTCCATACCTATAGGGTCATCCCTCTGGTGGAACCGATCATAGTCATGATCCTGAAGTTCAAGCCGGTGTGGAATTTATCCACCAGATACCTCGGAGTGTAAGCTCCCTCTCCAATAACAGCGAGCAGCTCCACAAATTTATTGTAGTACTCAGCAACAGAGGAAGTTCCTTGCTTCAGCTGCTCGAACTCGCTCCTCATCCTCTTCTGCAGGTAGGATGGATAGAACTTGGCTCTCAAGGCCACCAAGAAGGCTGGGAAGCCGAAGTCCGCCTGGGCAGTCAGCTCAGCTCTGGCGGTCTGCCACCATCGATGCGCGGGTCCCTGGAGAAAGTAGGCCGCTATGTCCACCTGGCGACCCGCTGGAACGTGCAGAGAGGTGAAGGCCTTCTGCATCTCGTCGATGTATCTCTCTAAGGTCTTCGGTTCTGGCTGGCCTTCGTAGACTAGAGGGCGTAGATCGTTGACCGCCTTCAGCCAGTTGAACTCCCGGGGACCGTTAGGTGGTGGCGGTGGTGGCTGTGGGATCTGAGCCTGCTGCTGAGCTAATGTAGCCGTCACGATCTGCGCTATGACCTCTGGGGTGACAGCGTCGGGTCCATAGCCTCCTGAGGGACCAGCTCCTCTTCCTCCTCTTCGAGACATCTAGCTGGTATTGACGGTTTTGTTACTCAGAAGGTGTATTGTCGAGTCTAAATATCTATGTAGTAAAGTATATAATATTTATAACGTCCTAAGGACGGTTCGTAGGTACGTGAAGTAAAATGTAAGTAGTAAAGTAAGTATGGGGTAAGGGTCACGCGCCTTTCTAAAATTCTCACTTCCCAATTCTACCCCAGTTCCCCAGTTTTAAGTGCACCTATAATCTAAGTATTTCACTCGGCTTGTTTTCTCGGGTTCAGAACGCAACTACGCTCTGATACCAATTTCTGTAACGCCCCTATTTAACATATTTACAGCGGAATTAAAATACTAAAGGCGATACAGACCATCGGGTTCCAAACACCCGGTACCAAACCTCACCAATTACAACTTAAAAGATTACAACAGTCACGGTCTGAACCTCAAGAAAACTTAATACAAATATACCCGTAGTATAATACATTAACTCTCCACACAACCTAATCTCATCCCAATCACTTGTTCTCTTCGTGGCCACCTGTATAATAATTCGTACCTGCAAGATAAAACCAAGCAGCCCACCCCGGGAGGGGTGGGTCAGTTCCCTGGAATGGAACTGGTACGATTCTCCAAAACAAAGCCTTTAAACATATCTCTTAAATAAGCAATAACTTGAAGTCAAACAACTTAAAACAAAATAGAGGAATAAAGCACTTAAAAAAACACCAAGTCAAAGATAACAAGATAAGGTTAGAGGTAAATAACAGAAAAGTAAAGTTAGTCAATCAAAAGTCACACCATGAGTTAGTGAACATCCAAAGTTTTAGTTATAACCAATTCCAGTTAAGAAGAGAAAGACTCAGATAGTCACAAAGGACTAGGAATGAAAAGATAGATCCAAGAACCAATAACTCAAGAGTGGAATAAAACCAATTGGGAGAGATGGCCCCCACCGCCAGATATAAATGTCCATATGGACAAGGGATATACAACCCCTGTTGTCAAATTTCAATGTCCTGGTGGACGAGGGATATACAGGCCCCTGCTGTCAAATATAAATGTTCTTGTGGACGAGGGATATACAACCCCCTGCTGTTACCGACCCGTTCTCAGTCATCGGTGAAGACGCGCGCACGTCACAACAAAAGACTCAGCTAATAGATGAAACAATATCCAGAGTCAAAAGAAGAATTACCAAGATTGTCCTTTTCCATACTTCCACTAGATCACTAACTACACCAGAGCAATACCAAAACACTCAGTCCTACAGAGTGCAGAAGCGTAAAGCCTAGGCAGTTAATGTCTAATGAAACAACCAAACAGAAGGAACCAATAACCATGTAAGTTTCACATCCAAGGCTCAGTTAGTCACACAAGCTGAGTTAGTCACACAACCATTTCCTTTAGAAATCCATTTTAGCTCAATTAGCGTTTGTCAAAACATCCCTTAAGTCTTGTTAGCAAAGCATAAGAGTACGAGAAATCGTACCTGGTATGTGAAGAACAATGAATAGCTCGAATGAGGGATCCCCCAATAGTAACCTATAATTAAGGTGTTCCAAGTGTCGATTAGTTATGGGACTTATAAACTAATCATCCTCTATTCCTACTGATTTATAGTTCCAGGTTTACCACTACTCTCTCACAAAGGTTTGGGCTTGACTTTGTTAATTAAATCCTTTGTTAGGCCCATTTCGTTTATTTTGGAATGATTTAGGATTTATCCTTGAGAGTGGCCCAAACTCACTTTGAATTGTTTAAGTGGGCTTTTGGAGTTCATAAACTTGGGCTCACTAGGTTAACCCAAGACCGTGTTACGTTTAATTTGTGTAATTAAACCCTTAAGTTATCAATGACTATTTTATTACACACCAATTAAAATCCTAAAGTTTAATATTATATATATATATATATATATTCTTCTTATTATATCTCTCACAAGGAATGATATTTCCTTCATCTATGTTTAATGTTTTTTTTTATATGTATATATATATATATATATCCTTGTGTATTAAGGTTTATCCAGACATCTTAAAGAAATTTTTATTGTATTTAATCATGTTTAATAACTTTTAGGCATATCCACATCCGATATATGGTTTATAAAATAAGGTGTTTTCCCTTATTTATTTTATATATATACGTATGTACCCGTATTAGAATCTATTTAAGTCATCCCCTAAGTAGCTTATTGTATTTTAATTATCTTTATTACTTCAACATTTATTTGCACTCCATGTATGTTTTATAAAGTATTTCTTTTACTACATCTTAGAATATTAGCTTCTATAGTATTAAGTTAATATAAGTGTTGATTTATTTAGCTCCCTGTTTTACCCTAAGTTACTATTTTATTCCTTTTTATATATGTGTAAATATATATATTTTTCCTTAGTTTTAATTAAGAATGTTAACTTCCAAATTATATAATAATTAAAGTGTAGATTAGTTTAGTTCCTTAATTTAACATCAGTTTCTATTTTTATTTCTCTGATATAAGTATATATATATAATCATATATACGTAAATAATTTTACTTCACTTAAAGTTAAATCCCAAAATACTTATAAACATACTGTTACTAAATGTTAGTTTAATCTTTTCAATATTTCCCAACCTAAAAAGTTTATTATTGAACTATACTTTAATTTCTGTTACATTAAAAACCTCATATTATAAGTTATTCTTAAGAAAAATTCATAAACACATTTTTTAAACCCATTTACCATTGTCCAAAAATCCCCAAATTAAATATATAGTAGCTATAACATTTTTAACATATTATAAAATTTTTATTTCATAAAAATATATTTTTTATTTAACCAAATAATTCCATAATACCCGTAACTTGCAAAAATCATAACTTACGTTTAAAAACTCCAAAACCATATTAATTTACATCAAAATAAACTAGATTTTATAAGGAATCTATGGTTAAAATGTCAAGTCAAAATACATTCAGGAAGGTATTTAAATTAATTCAACAAGTTAGGGTTTAATTCTGGAAATATTATAATTCATAACCAACTTAAACTCCCCAGATCTAATCTCGGCCGTCCGTTTCTAAAACTTACGATCGGACGGCCACTGAGTCTCGAGTTCTTCAGGAAATCAAAACCGATACCCGAGTACTAATCTGTTGATTTCTCTCAACTCACAGAACCAAATTCGATGATTTTTGTTTCTATGGATTCGAAATTCAATTCCGGTTCTAATGATACTAAATTCGCTAGCTAACATGCGGAATTCAGTGTTTTTCGATTCTGGTTTGAGGTTAGGGTTTATTTCAGGTTTCCAATTTCAATTCTCACAAATTCTCTCAATCTAACGCATAATAGATGAAATTGGAACATGGTTCTGACCGGTAATGCAATGCCGATTAGCAAAATCGAAAGAATTTGAAGGAAAACTCACTGGAATTGCACGAATCGAAGGAATTCGATTTCGGTTTCTGGAAAAACTCAACCTTTACGAGCTGAATGAGTAGCCAACTTTGCAACACTATAAGTTTCGGTACAGATCTAGTTAGGCTTTGTTCTTGGGCTTAATTTAAAGAGGAAACATAGCTCTACACATTGATAGTAAGAACTCACTCTAATTTGCATTATATAGAAAGAAATCTGACCCGAAAGTTACGAGTTTACCTTACGTTTTTCCTATGATTTTATGTGATGTCGGATCACGAACTTTAGGCACCTCGTTCTTCCAAACGGTTGGGAATTGGCTTTGGTCAACAACATAAAAGTTGTAGAGGTATTAGAGAACTTCAAAACAAGCTAAAGAACATAAAATTTGGCTGAGAAACAAAGAAGTTATGGCGAGACGAAGTTTACCTGCTCAACTGTGTTTTCTGGAAAACTGGTTACGGTTTTGCGGATAGGCTACTTTGGAACGATTTTCCGGCTGATGTATAATGAATTGGTTTGTGTATGAGTTATGATTGGAAATATCATTTGTAGGATAAGAGAATGCAAAAGACGGCACTCAAAAATTCCAAAAGATGAGAGAGATAAGGATGTCACAATTTAGGACAGAATCTGAAATCGGTTAGCGAAAAACAAGGAGATAAAAATTGACTAAGTGTTGGGCGCGTATCTCGAGGTGCGCGGGTGAGTCAGCAGACTTACCACATCAGCATCTTTTCAAAATTTTGGCTCTAACCTTCATTTTATCATAACTTTGGCTAGGATGATCCGTTTTTGACGTTCTTTTTATCAATCTTCATGGTTTTCCATAACCTTTTTATTGGTATAGGTTT
Organism: Limonium bicolor; assembly: GCA_023374045.1. Lineage (NCBI taxonomy): Eukaryota > Viridiplantae > Streptophyta > Magnoliopsida > Caryophyllales > Plumbaginaceae > Limonium > Limonium bicolor. Next base: position 265,364,053 of record CM041779.1, read on the forward strand.
CATGAGCTAGTTTGACCATGCTAAAAAAGTCAACCCTAGCAAGGCTTGAGAAGCTTTAGGGTTTCCAGGATTTTATATTGACTTTTATGTTTCAAATCAATGTTCCAACTCTTTCTAAAATCTTTATAATATACTTGGAGTGTTTAGAAAATTTTTCAAGATTTATTGACTTATAAATCTTATTATTAAATTCATAATACTATATAATAATATATAGCAATCCAATATTTAATAGTATTCTTTAGGATTAAATGGAAGAAATCCCATGGTTTAATTTTCATAATTCCATATAAGGATATAATGATTTATTATTCACGATTCCATACTATAATATAATAATTAATAGTATTATTTACGGTTTTAATAAAAGAAATCCCCTAAATTAATTTAGGGGTATTTCACAAAATCGATTCACTTAGATTCGAACAACGTAGTTTACAATCTGCTTTCTTAACTGAGTGATAGCAAAATACATCCTAAAAGATTTACAAACATAATTACAATATACACGATATTGTTTACCTTGTTCTTCACTACACATAATACATTATATCATAGGTAGGCAATGCCTTTTTTTATGGATTCTAGATTATCTTTGTTCAAGTTTTCAAAATATAAGTTAGAGGATATATAAAAGAAAGCCACCTAGCATAATTTTCAAAATATCAAAAACCAAAATAGAAGACTACCCAAAAGCGCCATCCGGTCCAATGGCATAAATATGTACCATGTATGCTGCATCATACAAAAGACATAGTGAGCAATCAACAAAAAACTTTCACAAAATATTCAATTTAGTATAGCTTCAGTACAACAAAAACTAGAGATGTATGTTTGCTATTCATTTCAATTAAGTTCAATTTTTGCATAATTAAACTATTATTTCTTATTAACTAAACAACAAATGCTATCACTTTACATAGTTTAGATTCCGCATAAGAGAACCTGAGATATCAGTTTGTTACTTAATTCAATGCAACTTCTTTCAAAACAAATAACTAACATCTTTGTTTTAATCACTAAAATAAATATATCACAAAGTATTCAATTTAGTTTGATTTAACACCAAAACAAAGTAATATAATGTTAAGTTTAGTAGTACTAATTAATACTATATATAAATGTCCATATAACCGGTTAAACGTGGTTAACCGTAGTATAGAAATTACATACCGTTACCAAAACCGCAATTGTCTGATTATAACGGTTTGGTTAACCGTACCGCCAAAGACGGTACGGTTAACGGGTTAGACAGTACGGTATAAATTCTTGACGGTACGGTACCGCGGTAATGGATTTTTTTTGCACCTCTAAAGAAGCCTCCCACCGTGAAATTGATTTAAAAAATGACCTAATCCGTCAACTTTTGGTTAATTTAAGTAAAACCATATCACAGAACTACGACTTTACTAAGGGTGTGTTAACTTCGGGGTTCTGTTTGTGGTTGTTTGTTTTGTATTTTATGTGATTCTGTTTCCCCCATATCAAGTTTCAATAACCACCCACATCCCTTTTGGTGATTCTCCGCATAAATCTTAGGGGATGATCTTCCCTTTCCTTCATCTTATCCCTGTCATCATCTTTAACATAAAAAAAATAATATATATGATATACGTATAATTTAGATAAATATTAATATATAATACATACTTTTAAAAAATATTAATACTCAATATTTATATCTTAAATAAATTATAATAAATATTATTCCTAATTTTTATAAATATGGATATGAATATGATATTTATATTTATATAAATATTTAATATATATCATTTATAATTAATATATATTAATTTATTATTTACATATATATATATATATATATATATATAACCTCCCAAACATTGCTTGAACTAAGAGTAACAATCAAAGAAAAATTAGTAAGAAGTTTGTACTGAAAATAACAACTAGAAAACTAGCTTTAAAACTCCTAGGTTGTACATGAGAGTTACCTGATTTCTCCTAGCCATTTTCTTGCTTAATTGTAACACCCCTACCGCTAATCCCGTTATTACCGTCTAATCATCTTGTGCCGCCATACGTACGCAGCGGATAATTCCTTACACAACGACGGGTGATACAATGTCGTTAGCCACCCATGTGACTAACAAGGCCTACTTCCATTACAGCATCGGTCTGATGGACCGGAATACCTGAGTACATTAATACAACTCTCACTTCAATTTCCAAACCGAGTACAAACAATTCTCCATTCATACATTGCTCAATACTTACAATATAATATACCGAGTCTTCTTAGGTACAATCCCAAAGTACAACGTTTCTCACAAGTCTATACACACTTATCGAGAGTCTAACCTCCTACCTATGTCTCACAATTCTACATGCTTCCCAAAATACATACGGGTGCACCACTTGGTACACCGGCAATTCAAAGGGCTACAAGCCCGTATACAAATAGTACACCATCCAAGATATTCCCTAGCTAAACTAAGCATAACCGCCCGGTCTCACTCTTGACCATTTAGCCTTGTTGGGTATCTGAAATAAAAACAGCGCCCCAAGGGGCTCAGCAAATAGCTGGTATGAAATTCGCATACCCCGCGTGCTAACGGGGGTACGCCAACTACTTTGTCGCATACATGGAGTTCATTTTTTTTATACATGCATACATTCTATAATAAACAACAATACATTTACCATAGGGCATACATATATACATTCCAATACATACAACGATAGACAATCACAATCAACCATTCATACTTACCAAGGCACTGAGATACACTTCTCAAGTTCATCCATAATACTTGTTAGTTACTTACCCATCCGGGTTAATCGGATGTACTTTACTCTTTTACTCGAGATCGTTTGACTTATACCAGTCACGATCTTACTTGGGCAATTACTTTTCTTACTTTAATACTCAAGTCAAGTCGGTGTGACCTTCGGGCAGGGACTACGATATCCCACCACCGGGCTTTAGGTTGGCTCACTTATCCAGGTAGCTACCCATTTAAGGGATTTGGACCGTGGAAAAGATTAGGCCAGGATTTGGTTAACAATCTCTCTTGTTACCTCATCCTCACGCGTGGCCGAAACTATATCGGGCTTCTCAAATACTCCAAATTACTCAATTCTCAAGGTTAGGGTGTTAGATAGTTAGGGAGTTAGTGAGAGGCCCACAATTATCAACCAATCAAGGTTATCACCACTAATCAACCAACACTTCACTTTCAATCACCACTTTCCAATTCAACCACAATTCAATCAAGGCACAATGTTCACAAGATAGTGAGAAGTGCACATTCAACCAGTCAAGGGTAGTGCCCTTGCACATACAACATCCAAGTACTTCATTCAAAATCACACATTTCATGAATGATACAAACTTCAAGTTCAAATACAATCCGACAAGAAACAGTACATTACAAGTACAAGAAAGTGCAATGAATCCGATTCGTGCATTTTATCTTGTTTAGATGATAACACATAGCACACAAACACACAAATCAGAGTAACCATGGTAGCATATTAGGCATGAGAAAATCATACCATTCACCGTAGTTGTTTGATCACCGACTCTCCTTCGGAGTCCAACAATTCCAATCCTATAACATACATGGAATCGGACGGTTAATTCTCTATAATTAACCTAACTCTTTAAATCTTTAGAGTTTCCCGATTTACGATTACTTACTCCTTACATTTCAAACTCACTTACATTAGTTACTTACTTCAAATTACTTCTTAAGCTTGGTCACTGTTGGGGTAAAACCTAACGGCAAGTGTACCGGTCAATTCTAGCAAGTTTTAATAGAGAGAATTCCCTAAGTATCGAACCAGAGGAGGCGATGTGTCTAGTTTAAATCTTTATTAAGCAGATTAAAACAGGAAATTGGGGTTTGATTTGATGATGATTAAAAACGGTAAACAGAATGCAAACAAGCAGGAAAATAAATGTTGTGAATTTGATTTGGAAAAGAGATCCCGGTTTACTACTGCACCCTAAATCTATGATTCCTATCCCTAAGTGATTAATAAGATAATTCTGAGTAAAACCCTAGAACAAAGATAATTTACCTCCGGTCTCCCGCTTAGCAAATACTAGTTAATAAAGACTGAATTCTAACTCTCGTTACGAACCCACTGTTTACTAACCGCCTTAATAACAATCTAGATTATTGATCAACTAGCAATTTAGAGGAATTACCGTCTCTAAGCTAACCGGTTATTTTCCTGAATTCAATTGAAAGCCGCAGTCGTCACATATAAGCTAACAAAATACTAATCTTTATAATTGGCCAAATTATAACGATTAAAGAAATTAAGCAAGGAAAATAACTTTACTCAATCAAATTGCATTAAATCACAAAGGAACAGGAATTGTAAATTTAGGGATACATAGCAAACCGAAATCTAAAGGAACTACTCAGCCATTGACATGTTTACAATAAGCTTAATAGTAATAGAGGACAAGAAGAAACTCTGTTCTGAGATTCCTGGTGAAGTCTCCGTGGTGAACTGCTTTCTGTGCTCTGCTCCAAACTTCCAACGCCAAACCAGACTCAAACTCCCAAACTAATACTCTCTGTGTGGTGATGATTTCGTGCGCTCCAGATCTCTCCTCACGTTGGCTAGCCTTTCCTTTTATAACAGACAGAATTTTATCTTCTAATTTTATCTCTAACCTAATCTAAACTCTTGAAACGGCGGCCAACATATGTTAAAGGAATACTTAAGTTCCGTTAATCGTGAAACAAAACTCCGCGCTTCGCCTGTGATGTTCCGGGTTCCAAACCCTTATGCAAACCCGGAACATATGCAATTAAAGGCAGTAGCTTCTCCGGTTGGAATGTTCCGGGTTTCAAACCCATGTGCAAACCCGGAACAAGTCTGAAATTAGACAGAAAGTCGCGCCCTGGTATGTTCCGGGTTCCAAACCCTTCCTCAAACCCGGAACAAGCCTGAAATTAGGCAGAATGTTCTGCGACGAGGAGATCCGGGTTTACAAACCCAGATGCAAACCCGGAACCTCTATAAAGTGCAACAGTGATGAATGAAAATCTGTATTTGACTCTGGTTTGACTTCCCATGTTGCTCTAACCTCTAAAATCTTCATTTAAGCACTTGTTGAGTAATTTATCCTGAAAACATGTGAAATCAATCATTGGAGACAAATATAACAATGAAGAGATTAAAGCATTAAAGAGGAAAGTTAATGTCATAATGTAGAATAACATGAATTTCTAGTTGAGACAAATTCCCGACTTATCAACTTCCTCACACTTAATCTTTGCTTTGCCCTCAAGCAAATAGAAACATACTAAAATCTTACAGAAGGGAGCCGTCAGTTCAGAACTGTGCACAAGGATCTAATAATGAAAAGCAGTCTTAGAGAACAATGATCCACACTTGCAGGTTTTCATAAACAGTGAATTGAGAAGTATTTTGCAAGAGCTTAAGGCACATAGTAAAACCACTGACTCCAATTTCACTCAGGGACTACTTTCCAATTAACTTTCCACAATCCATGGACGACAAGGGGTGAGAAGTAATATCTTATTCCATATTACCTTTCATCACCACGTACTCATAATCAAGAAAGATTTTGCACTTTGCATTTGAAATTAGCAAATTTCTTCAACTTTCTAAACAAGCATTAACTTTCTCTTTTGTATCCCTCAGACTTTTCTCTCCATTCATGTAGCGGTTTGGGTCTTCTATCCCAGATCAGATGACCTTAGGTAGATGGGTGATGAGGCACCCCAAGGACTTAATTACCAAATGGGCGAGGCCTGTTTTCTGGGTTAAAAGTTCGATTAGAGGAGTACCTTGCCTTTGTCCTTCCTTCCTTTCATTCAATAATCATTCCCAAAGTCCCCAAGTGAAATCAAAATCAAATAGTTGCACTAATAGGCTTAACTTTTTAAAGAAGAAATAGACAAACATTAGTTAAAACTGTACATACAAGAAGTGCAACCAGACTTCCCACAACTGTTTTCCACCTCCGACCTCATAAGAACTAGTGCTACTCGTGCGGTGTTCCAAACCAACTTAACCAACCACTGAATAAGACTCAGGTATGTTATGCAACCAAAATATTTTTTTGAGGGCCAACAAAAATATTGTGCAAATGGAATGATTGTCTTGAAAGAAAATTGGTCAAAATTAGCACATTCGAATGAAATTGAACATGAAAATGAGTATGTGCAATTTCCCTTCCTCACACTTAAAACTTAGCAATGGCCTCATTGCTTCATGAAAATGATTAAGATGGAAGGAAAACAAAAATTTCCAGAAAACAACGTTTGAAAATTAAAAGAAGTTAGAAAATCATGCCCCTGGGGTATGGTGAGGATAACGTCCTCACACTTATGTAAAATAGTGGGGTGTTGAATTCTGCAGAAATTCGACAGAGATTCCTTGGGTCTGGAGCAATGGCGAAAAACAACACAGGCGAGGTCGGGGTTTGGAGCGGCGTGAGGTTGAAGAAGGAAGCAAATGAGGGATCTAGGTCGCGCGCCCCGCTCTTGTTCCGCTGAAGACTGGGTCCGGGTTTCAAACCTGTATGCGAACCCGGACCATATGAAATTTTAGTCAGAAGCTGCACCGCATACGCGGTCCGGGTTCCAAACCCTTCCTCAAACCCGGATGGCTTCAAAAATATGCCAGTGAGTAAAGCGCCTGTGCGGTCCGGGTTTCAAACCCGTATTCAAACCCGGACGGCATCAAAAACACGCCAGTAGCCTCGCTCAGCTGTTGATCCGGGTTCCAAACCCAGCTCCGAACCCGGACGATTCTTAAAAGTTCCCAGAAACTCACATAGGTGACAGATGTACCTCCAAACTCCTGAATTCACCTTAAAAACCATGTAAAACTAAACAAAACATGTCTAATACGCACGTTAGCCCCAAAAATCAAAAACAATAAAACGTACGAGAAGTAAACAAAAACGAAAATAAGAAAACTCACAAAACTGGGTTGTCTCCCAGCCAGCCGCCCGTCTTTTCGGTCTTTGGCTAGACCATGCCTCATTCTCTCAAGAGGCTTCAGATGATTGGGCTGTCTTAGGGTCCCAGCGACAAGAAGTTCGAGATGCTTCCAAAACTTGTTTTGAAGATCTACCAGCATAAAACAGTAGTTGCTCACCTTCTGCATTCAAAGTGATCGTACCGTGAGCAACTTCGATTCGAGCATCGGCTGTTGCTAGGAAGGGTCTTCCAAGGATGAGAGGAACTGTTGGATCTGCCGCCATGTCGAGTACAACAAAATCGCAGGGGAAGTACAGGTGCTCCACCTTAACCATCACATCCTTAGCGATTCCACAAGGATAAACCATGGAGCGATATGCTAGCTGAAGCGTCATTCGTGTAGGCTGTAAGTCCCCAATCCCAAGCTTTTCATAAATAGTGTATGGCATGAGACTGATTGATGCTCCCAAATCAGCAAGACAGTGGGCAAAGTCAATGTCTCCTACTCTGCAAGGAATTGTGAAACTTCCAGGATCTCTGCATTTTTCTGGTTGGCGCTTTTGTATGATCGCGGAACAAGTTCCTATAAGCTGAATAGTCCCTGTCTCAACTAACTTTTCCTTGTTAGATAAAAGCTTCCTTAAATACTTGGCATAGTTAGGCACCTTCGCAACTAATTCAACAAAAGGAATATTAACAGATAATTGACGAAGTAAAGTAAGAAACTTATCAAACTCACTATCCTCCTTGAAACGCTTGGTTCTGCTCGGGAAGGGAACTGGAGGAGAAACGTCAACTGCAGGTGGTGTAGGTGGAGGAGATTGGATGGTTTTGCAATTACACTCATTCTCTAGCACCGGTTCCTCTATATTCACCATCTCAAGCTCATTAGTTTTACTTTTACCGCTCCCAGTAGTTGTCTTCTTCACCGTTTCCTTTTCCTGCAAAGAAGAGTTTTTAGCCAAGATATCATCTACTAGCTTAGCATAATTTGGCATAAACTTAAGCACTTCAGAAAAGGGCATATCCTTAGTTGATTTCTTAAAAATGTTAAGAAATTTTCCAAGCTGTTCATCAAGGTCCCTTTTCTTTAACCTGTCAGGAAAAGGAATAGGTTCTTCAAATTTACTATTAGAGACAGAAGAGTAAGAAGGTCGAGTTCCAGGAGACTCCTTCTCCTTGGGTGTTTCAAAAGCTTTACTAGAGTCCTCAACCTCTTCTCGAACAGGCTGAATGACAGCAACAAGTGGAGCATCGTCTTCCACAACAAAAACAGCTTTGGCATGCTCTCTCGGATTCTGCTCTGACTGACTAGGCAAGGAACCCGAAGGACGGTGAGCTAGCTGCTGAGATATCTGAGACAGCTGAGTCTCGATGTTTCTATTGAATGTCCTTTGATCAGCGTTGAAAGTTCTTTGCTCTTGATTGAAAGCTTCCAGCTCATTAAACTTCTTCGTATTCACTGAGATGAAATCATTCATCCTGGCCAGAACTGCATCCATACTAGAAGACGCTCCAGCACCTGAATTTTGTGCTTGCTGATTCTGCAGTGGTTGCTTCTGATAGGAAGGATTGTACTGCTGCTGAGGCCTCTGATTGTAATTGTTGTTACCACCAGCTTGGTAACGGTTTTGCTGCTGAGCTTGATAACCCGGATTTCCTTGATTCCCAAAGTAATTACCCGGCCTGTTACCAACATAGTTCGCTGCCTCTTCTTGTGGTGGAGAACACTGGCACATGTTAGAAGCTCTACCACAGTACTCGCACGGTGGATAAACCTCGGGAGCTGCTGCACTGGACTGTGGATTCATAACTGCACACATACGCTCAAACTGCTTCGACATTGCTTCTATCTTGGCAGCCAAGAAAGTGTTCGAATCTACTTCATAAACCCCAGCTGGTTTCTTTGGTGCAGCTTCTCCTGCTCTTGTGCCTCCCCACTGATTGGCTGCTGTGGTGATAGTATCTAACAACTCCTTAATTCGTGTAATAGGCAGCTCCATCAAGCTTTGATAAGTGTGAAATTTATATAGTTTTATAGGTGTTAGATCATTATTTTATGTAACTTTTTACGCACCTTCTCACACTTATCCTATGCTTTTTGTAACTCTTACTTTGGGTAGGAACTAATTCCAATTTATATGATAAAATCAGGAAATGATGACAGAAATGCATAGTTCGCCTCACGAGCTTTCCAACGCAACAAACGGCGAGTCAAACGGACTTATAACGAAGAATCTGGAGCCGGTTGAAGATTGCAACACTATATTATTATATATGTCCGCCCAAAACAACGACGTCACACACGAGGACACACGAATTGCACGCGTAGTGTTGTTGTGAGACGTCCGCGTGATATTAGGAGGACAAGAGTGAGACGTCCGCGTGATATTAGGAGGACAAGAGTGAGACGTCCGCTTGATATTAGGAGGACAAGAGATGTTGTGAGGCGTCCGCCTCTTATCTCGCGGACAAGGGATAGACGTCCGCCTGGTTTGGTCGCGGACACAACAGAGGCGTCCGCCTCTTATCTCGCGGACAAGACACAGGCGTCCGCCTGGAGGACACAACAGAGGCGTCCGCCTCTTATCTCGCGGACAAGACACAGACGACCGCGAGGCGGACGGGACCAACACACGCGGACAAGAGCATTTCAGCACGCCAGAAAAGAATTTCGACACCGAACAGTTTTCTTCTCCATTCGCAGGCGCCGCATTCGAACTGCTACCTCGCCCACCTTAATTTGTGCACGCGTGACGATCTGCAATCAATTGCACTGCCCGATGAAATCTCTGACAGCAATCTGCATGGATCTGCACCAACTCCACCGCCATCTACTCACTAGCTCACTGTCCCTGTCACTTCTCCGTTGTCTGCTTCTGAAATCCTCCGCCTATATAAACCCACGCTCTGCAAGTTAAAAATCATCCGGTCATTCACCCACGATCCAGTCATCGACGAATCCACCATTTCATCCATCGTCTCCATAATCCACTCGACACCACTACCATTTTATTTTCTTTCTCCCGTAAACATCACCACACGTATTACACTCACACACTCACAAATTCATTCTCCAAATTCACTTACGTACACATCCATTTACAATTCACAAAAATCATTCGACCACCACCACAAAACTCACGCCCCACCATTCTCCATATATTATCATCTGCCTCAATTCTATTCCGGGCTGTCAGAATAACGGAGCAGGAGTCAGCGAACAGATGATTTCTTTTACTCTTACCTCTGCTCATTTATTTAACATGTCCGGTTAGATTATTTATACTCTGGGGGATGGTTTTATTAGTTTGTTTTAATTGTGCACTTTATTTTACCGGTTTAAATTAATTATAATTTGATACAATTAATGTTATTATCTCGCTTTTTAATAAGTACATGAGTTTATTAAAGCTTTACGAAATCTATTTTGATCAGATCCGTGATAAATAGATAGGTCATATTAATTGTTATGTCTGTGGAAAAACTTATTCTGATTGAATAAATCTAGTATTTCAGATGCAAAATTATATTCCTTTTAACTAGCCGTTTACATGTGTTTTGCCTGAGTTTAAATCAAACCTTGCATGTTCTGGTAAACGAGGTCATTAGAATTTAGGATTTAAATCTAAAGACTATAAAAGGAATTTTGCCAAATTATTCTTAATTAAACCGGTAGAATAGCGTAATTAATCAAACGAGTAAAACCTGAACCCAGAGTCCGTTCTTCCATATTCACAACCACTTTTATTATTCTGTTATTTTAATTATTAGCTGTTATTTAAATTCTTGTTGTCTTTATTATAATTCACAGTTTAGAACAAAACAAAAATTCCCCCTCAATTTATAACCTTTGCTAAGACTAGATAATTTTCACATAGTCCCACGGTTCGATATCTGGTTCCCATAAACTCTACTACAATAACCAGGATTTTTGCAACCTGACGGTTTTCTGATTTATTATTCTCTAAGATTATTTCTTGGTATTTAATAGGTCAAATTTATCGTTTGCAAATTGGCGCCGCTGCCGGGGACTAGACTCCTGTCTAGTCCTTAGCTTGGGTTATTATTAATAATAATAATAAAAAATATTATTATTACTATTATTATTGTATCTATCTATTTTTATTCATTTTAATCTGCTTGCAAACTTTTGTGGAGTTTTGTCCTTCTCTTTTGCAGATAATTAATGGTGTACACCCGTTCTTGGTCAGACACTCATCTCGACTGGGATAGAATCCTTGACCCGGAAATCGAACGTACCGCTCAGCTAGCCAGACGCCAACAGAGGTTCCAAAGAGAAATACAAATGGCAACTCCTACAAACGGTACCCAAGCAATGAGGCAATTTAGCAGACCAGCGGCCATTCCAAGAAGAAGCCCAGTAGCTCTTCCTACGCTACCACCCGACTTAATGAAGGAATGGAAGGATCTGAAGCCTTCACATCAGAACAAAGTCATACGAGAGATGCCCTCTGGCACATTTGACGGTTCCAACCCCAACGACGCCCTAGATCATGTCAACCGATTTCTAATAAATATTGATCAAATTGGGTGCTCAGATAGTCTCCTGGAGTATGCTAGAATGAGTTTATTTCCTAGCAGCCTCACCGGTGAAGCAATGAAATGGTTCTACTGTCTTCCCTCTGGTATTATCACTAGTTGGAAGGAGATGACAACCAGGTTCTATGAAAAATATTATCCTATTTCTAGAACTAGGAATTTGGTTGCTGCTTTACTTGCTTTTAAACAGGGAGGTACTGAAACTATCTGTGAAGCATGGGATCGTTTTAAAGAAATGCTCCGACAATGTCCTCATCACGGACAAGATCTCACGTGTATTGCTATGACATTCTTTAATGGGTTGCAGCATATACATCAAGCCGAAGTTAGATCAGCTTTGGGAGGAAACATCCTCAACCGATCCGGCAATGATTTCATGGCAGCCATGGAGACGTACATAGAAGAGGTTCGTCAGTGGGGCACCGAAGGTGGCAGAACTATGACTATGGGTGCCAAAGGTGCAAGAAATATAGATCCTTGGATGGAGCAGATGGCAGAGTCACAAGCTCAACAATCCACACTGGTAAGCTCACTAGTAAAAAGATTTGACGATTTTCTAATTAATGGTCAACCCTCTCAGCAGGTAAAGAGAATAGCTTCATCGTCCTCATCTGAGCCTCTGTGCTCTCATTGTGGAGGTGACCACTCGTTTGAAGTATGCCCTTATCTGGAGGAAATACGGATCGCTGAAGAAGCCAACTTTGTAGGACAAGGGAATTACCAACAGCCCTGGAACCGAAATCAACATCCGAATCTCAGGTATGGTAATCCCAACAATGCCTTAAATTCTAATCTTTTACAAAGTAATGCGCAGGGTCCCCCAGGCTTCTCAAGGCAACCATACAATCAAGGCCGTCCTCAGATGCAGATGGGACATGGCCAGAGTTCCTACCAGCCACCTGCCAAGTCAGCTTCTGATGAGAAGATGGAGAAGCTCCAAGATATAATTACTTCCATGGCTACCAACCAGAAGGAACAACAAACTCTCAACCAATCCCTGATGGATAGCCAGAGAAATCTGGAGCAGCAGATGAACCAGCTGCTTAACAACCAGCATCAAAGGCAGCCAGGCTCATTTCCATCACAATCTCAGCAGAATCCAAGAGAGACGGCCAAGGCCTTGAGGATCTGCAATTGTGGTGCATCTTCAGAGATTCAACCTGAGGATGAGCTCAGCGCAGCCGTGATGTTAAGAAGTGGCAAGCAGCTGGGAGATAATCAACAACAAGTGACAGCCCAACAAACTGGTGAAAAGATCACCCCTTCTAATGAATCACCAGAGCCTTCGGTCCCACCAGTGGTAGTTTCTGAGGAGATACAGGCTCCAATCAATTCTTCCCCTTCTCCATCTTCTATTCAAATTGATGTACCTTCTTCTACTCCTAAGCGAATAGAGCTTCCATTTCCAAACAGGATGAAAAAGAAGTGTTTAGATGAGCAATTCAATAAATTCTTAAGCATATTCAAGAAACTGACTATCGATATACCTTTAATTGATGCTCTTCAGGAGATGCCTAACTATGCAAAATTTTTGAAGGATCTCGTGACGAAGAAGAAGAAAAAGCAGGACAAGGAGACTGTCCACCTTACAGAAGAGTGCTCTACGGCGTTACTTCGAGCACTTCCCCCGAAACAGAAGGATCCAGGCACCCCTATTGTCCCTTGCTTTATCGGAGATATAGATTGTGGAAGTGGCCTGTGTGATCTGGGTGCAAGCATCAACATCATGCCATATGCAACCTTCTTGAAGGTAAAAGGAGGAGAGCTTCACCCAGTCCCTTTTAAACTCCAGCTGGCCGACAGATCCGAGATAAAACCGATGGGAATTGTGAGGGATCTTGTAGTGGGAGTTGACCGCTTCATCTTTCCTGCGGATTTTGTTGTTTTAAACATAGATGATGATGTAGAGGTCCCACTCATTTTGGGTCGTCCTTTTCTAAGTACTGCCAAGGCGGTCATTGACGTGCATGATGGTAGAATCACCTTGAGGTACGGAGATGAGAAGATAGAGTTTGATATGAAAAAGATGATGAAGTTAAGTTCTACTTCAGCTCATTCAGTTATGTCGGTAAGTATGCAAGATGAGGATGGCGAGGTATGTGAACTTTCTACTGATGATGAGATTTATTCTATACTTTCTTCTACTTTTTCAGATTTTGAACCTTTAGAACATATTCTTATATCTTCTGTTGAGGATAAAACTCTTAATATGGATGTTAATACAGCTCTAGCACATGTAGAGAGAGGAAAACCAGGTTTTCAAGCCTATCGCCCTCCTTTGGAGAGACTTGATAAAGAAATCCAAAGACCTGTTCCTTCTATAGAGCAACCTCCAGTACTTGAGCTTAAGGAGCTCCCCTCTAATCTCAAGTACTGCTTTTTAGCTAATGATAATTACTTGCCTGTCATTGTTTCATCTTCTTTGACTTCTGGGCAAGAAAGCAGGTTACTTGAAGTCCTGAGAAGACATAAGAGAGCCATCGGATGGACTCTAGCTGATATCAAAGGTATCAACCCGGCCTTCTGTACACATCGTATCTATATGGAGGAAGACTACAAACGTCAGACAACCCAGCGTCGGCTCAACCCTAACATGAAGGAAGTTGTCAAGACAGAGGTGTTGAAGCTTCTGGACGCTGGGATCATTTACCCTATATCGGACAGCACATGGGTAAGTCCTGTACAGGTAGTTCCTAAGAAAGGAGGTTTTGAAGCTGTTATAAACGACAAAGGTGAGTCCATTCCCCAACGAAAGATCACTGGATGGCGTATGTGTATAGATTATAGGCGTTTGAATTCAGCCACCAGGAAAGATCATTTCCCACTCCCCTTTATTGATCAAATGCTAGAGAGATTGGCTGGGCAGGAATATTACTGTTTTTTAGATGGTTTTTCAGGGTACTTTCAAATTCCTATTGCACCTGAGGACCAGGACAAGACTACCTTTACTTGTCCATTTGGTACCTTTGCATACAAAAGAATGCCCTTTGGTTTATGCAATGCCCCTGCCACTTTCCAGCGATGCATGCAGGCCATCTTTGCAGACTTCATTGAGCAGAGTATAGAGGTATTTATGGACGATTTTTCTGTCTATGGCTCTGACTTTGATGTTTGTCTAGCACAGCTTGATCTTATCCTTGGACGGTGCGAAGAGACCAACCTAGTTCTCAACTGGGAGAAATGCCATTTTATGGTAAAGGATGGGATAGTGCTCGGCCACAAGGTGTCTGCTAAAGGGATTGAGGTTGACAAAGCAAAAGTCGAAGTGATAGAGAAGCTACCAGCTCCCACTTGTGTAAAGGAAGTAAGATCGTTTCTTGGGCATGCTGGTTTCTATCGAAGGTTTATTCAAGACTTCTCTAAAATTGCTAAACCTTTGACTGATTTGCTAATGAAAGATGTTTCATTTATATTTTCTGAAGATTGTATTTCTGCTTTTAATTTAATTAAGCAAAAATTGGTAGCTGCCCCTATCGTTGTTTCTCCTGACTGGTCATCGCCATTTGAAATAATGTGTGATGCTAGTGACTTTGCAGTAGGTGCAGCCCTGTGCCAAAAGAAAGATAAGGTGTTAAGAGTTATTGCTTATGCCAGCAAAACTCTAGATGATGCCCAGAAAACTACACAACAACTGAGAAAGAGCTCCTAGCAGTGGTCTTCTCCTTAGATAGATTTCGATCATATTTATGGGGAAGTAAAGTGATTATCCACACTGACCACTCTGCTCTTAAATATTTGTTTGCCAAGAAAGAGGCCAAGCCTCGCTTGCTACGTTGGATTCTTCTTTTACAGGAATTCGATATAGAAGTGAGGGACAAGAGTGGTAAACTGAATGTTGTTGCTGACCATCTCTCTAGGATGGTAACTCCTGACGACGGTATTCCTATTAATGAATTTTTTCCCGATGAAGCCGTCTTCAGTTTGAAAAAGGTGCAAGAGCCATGGTATGCTGATATGGCTAATTTTCTTGTTTCTGGAGTTGTTCCTCATGACTTATCATATGCTCAGAAAAAGAAATTCCTTTCTGACTCACGCCATTATATCTGGGAAGACCCTCACTTGTTTCGAGTGTGTGCAGATAGCTTAATTCGCAGGTGTCTCCCTGATGATGAGGTACCTAGTGTTCTGGAGTTTTGTCACTCCAGAGAAGCTGGAGGCCATCATGGATCCCATCGGACGGCAGCCAAGGTTTTGGAGTCCGGATTCTATTGGCCCACACTCCATAAAGACTGCCAAACCTTTGTGGCTAGTTGTGATAGCTGTCAGCGCATGGGCAATACTTCAAGCGACATGAGATGCCTCAGCAAAGCATTTTGGAAGTCGAACTTTTTGACTGTTGGGGTATCGATTTTATGGGGCCATTTCCCTCTTCACAAGGTTATCAATACATTCTGGTGGCAGTGGACTATGTGTCCAAGTGGGTTGAAGCCATACCATGCCAGAATGCTGATTCAAAGACCGTGATCAAGTTTATCAAAAAGCACATCTTCACTCGCTTCGGAGTTCCACGAGCAATTATCAGTGATGGGGGATCACATTTTTGCAACCGTTCATTCGATGCCTTGTTGGCTAAGTACGGAGTACGTCATAAGGTTGCACTACCGTATCACCCACAAACAAATGGACAAGCTGAAGTATCCAATCGAGAGTTGAAGTGGATTCTCCAGAAGACAGTAAACTCTTCAAGGAAGGACTGGTCTCTACGGTTAGATGACGCTCTCTGGGCCTACAGGACAGCATTCAAGACACCCATCGGGATGTCTCCTTTTAGGCTGGTATATGGGAAATCTTGCCATCTACCTGTTGAGTTGGAGCATAAGGCGTACTGGGCACTTAAGGCCCTGAACTTTGACATACTTGCTGCTGGTGAGAAACGCAAATTTCAGCTTTCAGAGCTTGAAGAACTAAGAGATAAAGCTTACAACAGTGCTCGAATCTACAAGGAGCGCACCAAGAAACTCCACGATCAAATGATCAAGAAACGTGACTTCAAAGTTGGAGATTGGGTGCTCCTCTACAATTCTAGATTGAAGATCTTTCCAGGAAAGCTTAAATCTCATTGGGCAGGACCTTTAAGGTGGTAGGGGTTACTTCATTTGGAGCCTACGAACTGGAAAACAAGAAGGGTGAAACCTTCAAAGTTAATGGGGCCCGACTGAAAAGGTATACTTGTCCTGCTGATGTTTCTACTAACTTGCTTGGAGTTTCTTTTGTCCAGGTACAGCAGGATCTTTCTTCCCCTGTTTCGGAGTCGGCGCCACCTAAAAAGACGTCTCTACCATGGCGATTGAAGCATAAGTTCCGAAAGCTGCGCAACTTAGTTCTAGGAAGTTGTGGGACCCCTTCCCACTCCTCTTCCTCTTTCTCCTAATCGGACTTATGAGTCTAGCTTGAGACTATAAAACAGAGCAGCTTGGTGGGAGGCAACCCACCACTTATTTTCAATTTACAGGAAGAATTCTCTATCCTTTTTCTTACACTTACATTTACTTTACAGTTTTCTGTGTGCTTCAATAATTTGTCTAATATTATATATATAAAAAATAAAAAATATAATATATAATAATGCTATTAGTCTATTTGCTTATTTTTCTTCATTAAGGAGTGGCAGCACATGAGGCAGTAGTAACTTGAGTTCTTCTGGCTGTTTAGAAAATTCTTTCCAGGCACATCTTGCGCAATTCTACAGCTGAACTCAAGTGTGGGGTGGACCGTGCAACACACCGTGAACGGACTCTGGGGAGTATTCTAAATCCTTTTCACTCTTTACTGTTACACATACTCCCCTCTGAACTACTATATGTCTTACTTTTGTTTCCCGTTGGATTGCTTGCACAATGTTAATTCTTCCAGCAATGAGGACATTGCTTCACTCTAAGTGTGGGGTGGGGTAACCTCCTTCGTAGCTTATCTTTTGTGTATCTTTGAGCTCTTTTCTCTTGCATTTGTTTGACTCCTGCTGTGTTGCTCAACTTGGAAGGAAGCCATAGAGGAAGTATAATTGGTTAGCTGATCTTGGGGTGCAAAATTTTTAAATTTTTCTGGTTTTAATTGATTAAAAATGAAGTCTATGTTCTGTGAATGCTATAATGATTGAGAATACTCACCATCTGAACCCTGTTTTTAGCCTTGAGCCTTGGAATGTCTGGATTGAAATGGTTGGAAAAAGAACAAGGCAAGGTACTCCGCTGATCCTAAGCATGCTTAATTTTAATTCTGATCCAAAGTCAGGCCTCGTCCACTTGGTTATTAAGTCCTTTGGGGTGCCTCATCACCTAGCTACCTAAGGTCCTTGTGATCTGGGATAGTTGACCCAAAGCCGTTACATGGGTGGAGAGAAAAGTCTGTGGTGAAAGAACTTAAAAGCGCTTAAATTGAAAAAAAATGTGCAATCATTGTGCTAAATGAAAATATAATCTCTCTATGGATCAAGAGTATGTGGCATTGAAAGGTATGATGGAATAAGATCTTACTTCATGCCCCTTGTCGTTCTAACGGTTTGAGAATGTAAAGGTGGATTGGCTCATTGCTAAAGGCGAGGTTCTTATGGTTTTGTTTCTCTATTATTAGCTTTGAATGACTTCTTGTTTTATGAAGAAAAAAAAAATGCCCCTGTATTGGTAAAACTAGTAATCTTTCTTCTGTGTCCTTCCTTTTGAGTTGAGTTTCATTCGCTTGACTTGAACTCGTGTTTGAGAGTTTTGCTTGAGGACAAGCAAAGAGCTAAGTGTGGGGTGATTTGATAAGTGTGAAATTTATATAGTTTTATAGGTGTTAGATCATTATTTTATGTAACTTTTTACGCACCTTCTCACACTTATCCTATGCTTTTTGTAACTCTTACTTTGGGTAGGAACTAATTCCAATTTATATGATAAAATCAGGAAATGATGACAGAAATGCATAGTTCGCCTCACGAGCTTTCCAACGCAACAAACGGGAGTCAAACGGACTTATAACGAAGAATCTGGAGCCGGTTGAAGATTGCAACACTATATTATTATATATGTCCGCCCAAAACAACGACGTCACACACGAGGACACACGAATTGCACGCGTAGTGTTGTGTGAGACGTCCGCGTGATATTAGGAGGACAAGAGTGAGACGTCCGCGTGATATTAGGAGGACAAGAGTGAGACGTCCGCTTGATATTAGGAGGACAAGAGATGTTGTGAGGCGTCCGCCTCTTATCTCGCGGACAAGGGATAGACGTCCGCCTGGTTTGGTCGCGGACACAACAGAGGCGTCCGCCTCTTATCTCGCGGACAAGACACAGGCGTCCGCCTGGAGGACACAACAGAGGCGTCCGCCTCTTATCTCGCGGACAAGACACAGACGACCGCGAGGCGGACGGGACCAACACACGCGGACAAGAGCATTTCAGCACGCCAGAAAAGAATTTCGACACCGAACAGTTTTCTTCTCCATTCGCAGGCGCCGCATTCGAACTGCTACCTCGCCCACCTTAATTTGTGCACGCGTGACGATCTGCAATCAATTGCACTGCCCGATGAAATCTCTGACAGCAATCTGCATGGATCTGCACCAACTCCACCGCCATCTACTCACTAGCTCACTGTCCCTGTCACTTCTCCGTTGTCTGCTTCTGAAATCCTCCGCCTATATAAACCCACGCTCTGCAAGTTAAAAATCATCCGGTCATTCACCCACGATCCAGTCATCGACGAATCCACCATTTCATCCATCGTCTCCATAATCCACTCGACACCACTACCATTTTATTTTCTTTCTCCCGTAAACATCACCACACGTATTACACTCACACACTCACAAATTCATTCTCCAAATTCACTTACGTACACATCCATTTACAATTCATAAAAATCATTCGACCACCACCACAAAACTCACGCCCCACCATTCTCCATATATTATCATCTGCCTCAATTCTATTCCGGGCTGTCAGAATAACGGAGCAGGAGTCAGCGAACAGATGATTTCTTTTACTCTTACCTCTGCTCATTTATTTAACATGTCCGGTTAGATTATTTATACTCTGGGGGATGGTTATTATTAGTTTGTTTTAATTGTGCACTTTATTTTACCGGTTTAAATTAATTATAATTTGATACAATTAATGTTATTATCTCGCTTTTTAATAAAGTACATGAGTTTATTAAATTGCTTTACGAAATCTATTTTGATCAGATCCGTGATAAATAGATAGGTCATATTAATTGTTATGTCTGTGGAAAAACTTATTCTGATTGAATAAATCTAGTATTTCAGATGCAAAATTATATTCCTTTTAACTAGCCGTTTACATGTGTTTTGCCTGAGTTTAAATCAAACCTTGCATGTTCTGGTAAACGAGGTCATTAGAATTTAGGATTTAAATCTAAAGACTATAAAAGGAATTTTGCCAAATTATTCTTAATTAAACCGGTAGAATAGCGTAATTAATCAAACGAGTAAAACCTGAACCCAGAGTCCGTTCTTCCATATTCACAACCACTTTTATTATTCTGTTATTTTAATTATTAGCTGTTATTTAAATTCTTGTTGTCTTTATTATAATTCACAGTTTAGAACAAAACAAAAATTCCCCCTCAATTTATAACCTTTGCTAAGACTAGATAATTTTCACATAGTCCCACGGTTCGATATCTGGTTCCCATAAACTCTACTACAATAACCAGGATTTTTGCAACCTGACGGTTTTCTGATTTATTATTCTCTAAGATTATTTCTTGGTATTTAATAGGTCAAATTTATCGTTTGCAAGCTTCCTCCAGCACAAGTATCAACCAACAACCGGCTAGACGGATCCAAATCCTTGTAAAAGGACTGCAGTATAACCTCTTCACCTAGACCGTGATGTGGTACCTTCCTCACTATTCCCTTAAAACGCTCCCAAGCTTCAGACAAGGACTCACCAGCAAACTGTTTGAAGTTTGTAATCTCTCCTCTCATGGTCAGCATCCGAGAGGGTGGGAAGTACTTTGCTAAGAATGCATTAGCTAGCTCGGTCCAACTGGTGATACTGTCAGGCGTCAACGAGTTCAACCACTCAGCGGCTCTATCCCTCAGAGAGAATGGAAACAGGGTGAGCCGGGCCACCTCCTGCGAAGCTGGTGTCGAGCACGCTCCTACCAATCTCAGGAATGTAGTGAGATGAACATTCGGATCTTCAGTAACCGTCCCGCTGAACTGAGGCGCGTTCATTACCATGGTCACATAGTGAGTCTTGAACTGCCACTGCACTCCTGCTGGCAATGCTGGAATCACAATTGGCGACACCAACCCTTCAACACTTGGACGGGTGTAGTCCCTCATCTGTCTCTCGTTGTTCGCCATATTCACTGGTGGTTGAACTTCCGGAACCTCTTCACCAACAGGTGGTTCGGGCACCTTCTCCTCAACTGGTGGATCCAGGTTCAAGTCTCTTTGAAGTTGTCTTGCGAATCTCTCGATCTCAAGATTGAGCTCGAACTCTGGTTCTCCTGCAGAGCGGGTTTTGACCATAAACCGAGAGTTAGTAAACTGAAACTATAATAGCGCAAATTAAAAGGGAAGCAGTAATTAGAATAAAATAACAGAAAAAGATAAAAAGAAATTAACCCACAAAAATATGCAGATAAAATTTCCTAACTACCTAGCACAGAATATTCAAATAAAGAAATAAAATCAGAAATAAAATCTAAAAGATAAAAGAATACCTAAACAAAATCTAGACAGAAATCAAAACAGAACAAAGATAAAATAACTAAAATATAAAGCTATCCTAACAACTAAACTAAATAAAATCTGACGTTAAACAAAACAATAAGAAAATTAAAAACAGAAAAACTGAAAACAACCAAAATCGAATGAAACAGAACAATTAAAATAAAGAAATTAAACGAACACAAAAAATAAATAAAAGAAAGAATAAAGACTAAACTAAAAACCGTGCCTCCCCGGCAACGGCGCCAAAAACTTGTTGGGGTAAAACCTAACGGCAAGTGTACCGGTCAATTCTAGCAAGTTTTAATAGAGAGAATTCCCTAAGTATCGAACCAGAGGAGGCGATGTGTCTAGTTTAAATCTTTATTAAGCAGATTAAAACAGGAAATTGGGGTTTGATTTGATGATGATTAAAAACGGTAAACAGAATGCAAACAAGCAGGAAAATAAATGTTGTGAATTTGATTTGGAAAAGAGATCCCGGTTTACTACTGCACCCTAAATCTATGATTCCTATCCCTAAGTGATTAATAAGATAATTCTGAGTAAAACCCTAGAACAAAGATAATTTACCTCCGGTCTCCCGCTTAGCAAATACTAGTTAATAAAGACTGAATTCTAACTCTCGTTACGAACCCACTGTTTACTAACCGCCTTAAGAACAATCTAGATTATTGATCAACTAGCAATTTAGAGGAATTACCGTCTCTAAGCTAACCGGTTATTTTCCTGAATTCAATTGAAAGCCGCAGTCGTCACATATAAGCTAACAAAATACTAATCTTTATAATTGGCCAAATTATAACGATTAAAGAAATTAAGCAAGGAAAATAACTTTACTCAATCAAATTGCATTAAATCACAAAGGAACAGGAATTGTAAATTTAGGGATACATAGCAAACCGAAATCTAAAGGAACTACTCAGCCATTGACATGTTTACAATAAGCTTAATAGTAATAGAGGACAAGAAGAAACTCTGTTCTGAGATTCCTGGTGAAGTCTCCGTGGTGAACTGCTTTCTGTGCTCTGCTCCAAACTTCCAACGCCAAACCAGACTCAAACTCCCAAACTAATACTCTCTGTGTGTGATGATTTCGTGCGCTCCAGATCTCTCCTCACGTTGGCTAGCCTTTCCTTTTATAACAGACAGAATTTTATCTTCTAATTTTATCTCTAACCTAATCTAAACTCTTGAAACGGCGGCCAACAGATGTTAACGGAATACTTAAGTTCCGTTAATCGTGAAACAAAACTCCGCGCTTCGCCTGTGATGTTCCGGGTTCCAAACCCTTATGCAAAACCGGAACATATTCAATTAAGGCAGTAGCTTCTCCGGTTGGAATGTTCCGGGTTTCAAACCCATGTGCAAACCCGGAACAAGTCTGAAATTAGACAGAAAGTCGCGCCCTGTTATGTTCCGGGTTTCCAAACCCTTCCTCAACCGGAACAAGCCTGAAATTAGGCAGAATGTTCTGCTACGAGGAGATCCGGTTTACAAACCCAGATGCAAACCCGAACCTCTATAAGTAGGCAAACGTGATGAATGAAATCTGTATTTGACTTGGTTTGACTTCCCATGTTGCTCTAACCTCTAAAATCTTCATTTAAGCACTTGTTGAGTAATTTATCCTGAAAACAGTGAAATCAATCATTGGAGACAATATAACAATGAGAGTAATTAAAGCATTAAAGAGGAACTTAATGTCCTAATGGAGATTAAACTGAATTAGTCTAGTAAACTTAGACAAATTCCCGACTTATCAGTCACACTCCTAATGACCTTTATATGTCATTAATTAAGTCTTAACAATGTTATAACATCATTACCAAACAAGCCCCTATCTTAAAACACCATTTAAATACATTTTAAGGCAAAACTGGGTTGGTCCGGGACCTTGTCCGAGTCCTAAGTCCCGGACCAAGGCTGGACTAAACTCTCGGGTGCTTTTATTGACTGGTCCGAGTCCTTGTACTGGACTCAAGTCCCGGACCAGATAAGGAAGGAATTCTCAGCTACAAATAAGGGGTTGGTCCGGGTCCTTGTACGGACCTAAGTCCCGGACCACTCCCAGACTACACTTACGGCTACATTTTACATACTGGTCCAGGACTTTGTCCTGGACCACAACAGATTTTTACCAGATTTTACATTTCCTTTGTTGTTCTTGACTCCTCTCTTTGCCCAATCATTTACCAATCTTTACACATGTAATCTAACATGTTTTCACACTAAATAAACATTCTAAACCTCCATAAATCATTCACTAAACTCAGTACTCATCTCTTGGCTAATTTACACAAATTCCACACTTACATTCTCCCTAAAACTTACAACTTAGTTCTAGCTTTCTAAGTTACAGCTGTTGCTCTCTTCTCTTATTCTCTCCCATGGTTTACACTTATGCTATTCTATCACACACTTACATCCTTTCTCACTCCAAATTCACCAATACGTCATTCTCTTATATTCCAAACCAAGTGTATTAGCATTAGCCACTTAAGTTCACCTCTACAAACACCTATTTTCCGAGGTTCTTTTCTCCTTAACTAAAACACTTAAGTCCTCAAGTTTCTAGGAAAATTTTAAACACATTAAATTCCTACACATACACCCTTATTCCAGCACCTCAACAACTTGGCTCTAAGGCCCTTAAGCATTATATAAACAACACTAACATTCTCCCATTTCTTACCCACTATTGCAGTAGCATATTAATACTTAAAACAATGTAATTTTCCCTCATACACAAGGCATCCAAAAATCTATTTTAAAGGTAAGTTCATTTACCTTGGATTTTTTTCCTAGTTTCTTTTCTTTTCTTTCCTCCTTCCTTTCTTGTTCTTCCTTCCCTCTTTGTTCTTGTTTTCTTGTTTCTTGATTCACATTGGCCAAGCTACAACCACATTCCAAGGGATACATAACAATCAACACTAATAAATTCCTAACTCAAGAATTGAACCCTAACTTACAAGAGAATACTTAAAGTTCTAAGGAAGCATTACCTTGAAACTTCTAGATGAAGTTTTGGGTAGCACAATGGCAAAGCTTTAGCTCCTATTTGGTGTACCAAAACCGGCTGGAATGGGGACAACAAGAGGCATGAAAATCTTGAATTTTTTGGTAGTAAGAGGAAGCTAGAAAAGAGACATTTTTGAATTTCTTTTTACCTTAGAATAACAAGGAGAGGATGGAGATCACAATGCTCTTCTTCAAGATCCAAATGGGCTACAACCATGGTGATGAAAGTTGAGATTTTCGGTTTTTGAAAGGGTAGAAATGTGCTCCAAGAAGAGGGGAATCTAATGGTGTAATTTTTTTGAGATTTTGACTTTGTTTGCATCTTGAAAATGGAGGAGGAAGAGGAGGGGTGAGTGAGGACTCCAAATCGCCATTGTATGGCTGGGAGGAAGATGAGTTTAGAAATGGGGAGGGAGTACGGAGACACAAGAGAATAGGAAGTGAGTATAAAAAGTGAGTCTTGTACTTTGTTTTAATTTCCCCTTTTTTCTTGTTTCTAGTGACAAGTAGATAGTAAAGAGGGAGGGAAATCGTAACCCACCACACCCACATAGATTTCAGATTTTTTATTTACCAATGAAGGGGAGTTTTTTTTTGCTCTTATTACAATTTACACCCCACAAGTTCTCGTTTTTGCACTATTCACTAACAAGAACCCGTTTTTCCAGATTTTCTTGTTTAATTATTTAGTGGCTCTGGACATTCACTAAGGTTTAATTATAGATTTTATTGACTATAATTATGCGGGTCTATTAACCGCTTAAAGTCATGTTTTCCCGGTTTCCTCGAAAAACGCGCGTTAAGGTTCGTTTGTGTTTTTAATCCGTTTTCTTCGGGAATTGTTCCCACATGTTAATTTAGGCATAATTAAGATTTTAGAATCTTCATTAGCCTAATTAATCACTGTTTTTAAGTTCAGGGTATTTCAATCTACTCCCCTTAAAGAACTTTGCCCTCAAAGTTGGTCAAGGTTGGTGAATTGCTATCCTTACTCATTTGACACCTCAATTGTCAAAATCATACATTCATACATCCTTACAGATTCTTAGATTCGTTACCCAAGGTATTTACATACAATACATCGCAAGCACAATACACACTGCAAGCACTCCACAATACAACTGCAAGCAATACAATGCAAGCATCATACAATCACTACAATAAGCATTACAACCACCCATCTGGTTTTACAATACACGATATATGCATACATACCATGCAAAGCTATCTCGAAGCAATGCAAAATACTCTTTCGTATGATCCTGCTGTTCTTAGAAAAAATACACAACAAACACTGCCATCATCCTACCGGTCAACTCAGGACCGTTGCTCGCCTGGTGTAGTGGTTTCAAAACTGGTCCTCATTCACAAGTTTGAAGGAAAATCCTTTTTGCAAATTATAGTTAGAAATCCTTTTTGAAAGCGCAATTAGCTCCAAATCCAATTTATGTTCATTACATCTATCCTAAGCGTGTTTCCTTGTGACCACTTATAGGGAGTTTCAAGAATCATTCAACTCCAATGTGATCAGCATCGGTGTTGAACTATCCTTCCACCTGAATTTGAGTTCGGTTTCCCTTGATCTGATCAGGATCAAGTTCAACTTCCCACTTTCAGTTTCAAACAATAACTAGTTCAAACGTTTTCCATTTTCAATCTTTTAATCAATCTAGTCATAAACGCAAATCAGTACATCTCCAAGGGATGGAACTCACTCCATCAATCATCCTCAATCGCTCTCAACTTCCAAGTTATTTACTTGGGATTTCACTACCTATGGGACTCATTTCATCAACTATTACTCCTTTCATCCATTATCCTCAAACATCTTTAATAATTATCCACGAAATACAATACTTGTGGAGCTCAGTCCATTATTCATTCTCAATTTGCCTCAAAACAATCACCTAGGGGACTCAATTCCTCTAGGTTCTACATCGGTTTCATACCTACTCATGCATCACAATGCCATGTTTAACCTCAAATAGACATATATTATGGGGATTCTCATTCCCCAGGAGTTTCTCTACTCCTTTCTCCTTGTATACTCACCTGAGTTAACAAGATAGGTATATTTATATACTTGGCATTCGCATCTCTTGTGCGCAATAACCATAACTAGACTATGAATGGATGCATATGTTTATGTAACATACGTACCAATCATCAAAACAATTCTCATTTGTGCTATGCACACTGTAGTCTACGTTCTTAATACGTGAAACATACACTAAGCGGTTTTTCGCTCTACCCCCTTAAAAGGGATTATGCCCACGTAATCTACCATATGTTATCATTGAACATTGGTTCACTAAATTCAGGCATCCTGAAGCGTTTTAGCTTCCATGCGGTCTATTATACAATGTATTTTGGTCAAAGGGTCTTAAACATACTAACGGTTTAGTCCCTGCACCAAGAATTCTCATTGGAGTTTATTTAACTCATAACCGGTTTGGTACTAGCCTATCTGGCTTCAAGGCATTGTTAATTAGCCATTCTCTCATACTTACTGGTATATTAAACCTTTGAGCTAGGGCCCACTAGCTTCTGCTGCGTGACCTTGATAACTTTAGAGCTTAATTCACCCTTCCTGTTATTCTAAATGTGTTACACATCTACTTTTTATCCTTTTTATCTTGGGATATACGGTTTCTCAACCGGCGCGTGGTATCTCTTACTGTGCGTGAACTCATTGTGTTATAGATTTTCTATCCAGTTTTCTGGAACCCATTGTGTATACTGCTGTATACCTTTGTGACTACTCACTTAGTTCTTCCGACTTGTTGTCGGTTGAGGTCGAGCTACTACCTTCTGTGTAGTGCTTTCTCTGGTCATTTATTCCTAGTCATTCACTCATGTAGTGCTATACCAGTATTATTTTATTGTACGATCTTGCATTTCGTATGCATCGATCCTCATAACGTTTGTAATTTTATTTCCGCTTTTATTTCGACGGAATTCACTGGTAGTGATTGTTGGCATGTCCAACGTTCTTCGTGCATCTTTGGCCGAAGGCCGCACGGTTTGTTACTAGGTTTACACTTACACTGGCTTGCGCCATGTTCACTGTTGCGTTTACAAATCCTCCGTATTTAGTACGGTCTGTTGTTCAGCAATCGGGCACTCTTGCCCCAAGTTATTACTCCTCTTATCGAGTTGATCCACTAGGTATACGCTTTCAGTTCCTTATGAAGTTGCATTAGGAATGAACAATGCGTTCCTTGTGTGATCCTTGTTATATGATTCAGACTATAGGCCTTAATGCCTAGTCTGTCTACCAATTCCTGCTTCTCGTCCAGCTAATGGCTTTGTTTCCCATATTATTGTCTAACTGCATTTTCAAAGTGGTCGCTTGTTGCGTACCATATTCTTATTCGTTACACAAACATTGTTTTCACGGACTATGCCACTGTGGTAGCTTGCCTTTACTCATTGCCCATAGTTGTTGGCACCATTCCTAGACCGTACACTCCGGCATCACGTTTTATATTCAATCCCTGAAATACCCCAAACCTAAGTATGCTAAGTAAACATCAAATCATGATGTAGTAAGGCTAAAATATGCCTTAGAAAGATTGGTATACAATTTAAACCAAGGAAAACGTAAGAAAATGCCTTAAGGGCAATTAGGGCAAAAATGTGCTCTAAGCTTGGAGAGACTTGGGTGAGTACCCAAATATCATGATAAGACCTTAGTAATATTCTAATGGTCATTTTAAATCAATTAGCAAAGAAAACCAAGCTTGAAAACAAGTTAAAACACAAAATGTGCTTTAAGAAGTCTTAAAGCACATTTTTGAGAAATTGTCTTAGAATTGAGTTTTGAGTGGCTAAATGTCCATCATTACTCTTTAATCAACATGTGTACTAATTAGTATCACATTAGGAGGTCTAAATCAATGGGAAATCAAAAATTTCAGAAATATGTGCACTGATTAGTGAATAGTGCCAAATAGTGACTAGTTTAAGTTTTAATCAACTTAAGTCAATTAGTTGGTCAAACAAGACCATAAATATCTTGTTCATAATGAGGGGGCCGGTTTTTATAAGGGAGGATGAGTCACCATAAGTAGTCAAATAAGGAAGAAAAGAAGAGATAAGTAAAAGAGTACTATTTGCTTTATTAAAGCAAATACCTTATATTAGCCACCTTTCTTCTTCTCTCTCTTCATTTCTCTTCTTCACACGGTTCCACCATCTTCTTCCTCCCTTCATTCACGTAGGAGCAGCACCCATGGCAACACCACCTTGCCTTGTCCATAACTTACTCATTTTAGCTCCAAATCAAAAACTAAACACATATTTCTCTTAGTTAGGCCAAGACCTATCTTTCTATCTTTTCAAATCTTTCAAAGCTCCATTTTGGTGCCATGAAGAAACTCCATTGATGGAGGAAAATCAAGTTTGAAGAGCTCATTAGCTTCTCCATTCTCTTAAGGTAAAGAAAATGTAAGAAAAACCATGTTTCCATCATTTCTTGTACATGGCCGAAAATTCCTTCTCATGGGGCTATGTTTTCATGCCTTGTTCTAGCTTGATTTATTCACCAAGGACTAGTGGAGGTCCTATTTCATTCAATGCCCAAGTCTACTTTGAGACTTCAAGGTAATCATCCACTTTTATGTTTTAGAACACATTTCTAACCTAGGTTTTCATTCCTTGAGGTTAGTGCATTGTTTAGTCCTCATATGAGTAATTGAATATTGATTAGAACATTGGCAAGGGGAATTTAAGTGGTGGCCGAGATCTATGCAAGAAGAAGGTCTAAGGAAGAGATTAAGATAAGCTTGAGAAAACAAGGTAAAATGCTTACCTAATGGTGGTTTAAGATTAAGGAATGAGTTTTAGATGGGTACCAATGTAGCCTAGGGCTTACATTAGGTAAAGGGTTATGTAACCTAAGAAAAAGAACTTAAATAAGCTTATGAACTTGTGATTAATGAGCTAATGAGAATGAGTTAGTAATATAAGTTTAAGGTGGATTTTAAGAGCATTATAACTACTATGAGATTGATGAGTGTATTTGCAGGTTGAAAGCTTATATATGTGGGAAATTCAGTGTTTAAGTTTAAGTCATTTAAGGGCCTAAGAGCCATGTCATTTAAGAGCCTTAGTGCTATGCAATTCAAGATTAATTGCAAATATTGAGTTTGTTGTGAATAAGTTGGTTTGGGTGATGAGATATGATGAGAAAGAACTTGATGTGTGTGTGAGATGGTTAAATGAGGAAATATAATGTGTTTGGGCATGCTATGATGCTAGAGGTGCTATGGTGAAATTTGAGTAGAAAATAAGTGTTTAGGTGATGGTGGTGAATTAATATGACCTAGGATTTACTAGGAGTCATTATGAGGAATTTGAGTGGAGATTAGTTAACTAAGGAGTTCTTGAGGTTTAGAATGACCTAGAGATGTCTTGGAGGAATTAGAGGATTGGTGAGTGTTTTTGAACACGCCAAAATCATGAGATGAGGAATGTAAGACTTGTGCATAAGTTCAAGGAGAAGGTGTAATGCTTAAGGTGATTAAGATATGTTCTAAAGGAATTTAATGACTAAGGAAGTACTAGGAAGTCTTAGAGGTTGTCTTGATGAAAAAGGGGTGAGATAAAGCGTTATAATGAGTTATAATGACTTAGGCATTACTTTGAAGGATTTAGGAATCAAGAGAATGTAATTGAGTATTTAGGACTTAGGCAAATGTTGGTAAACAACTAGGAAGGAAATAAGGTGTTGATGGAAGGAAGCTTAAGCTTGTGAAGGAACTTTAAGTCAATGCATAAAAGAATTTTCGATGGTGAAAGATGCTTGGGAGATGATGTTATAGTGGTGAGGAAAACATTTGGCATAGTGGTTACATTAGGTATGAACCACCACCTAGAAACCTAGGGGAAAGTATTACAAGTGTTAGCATTATTACAAGGAAAAATGTATAATGATTAAGGTGAATCTTGGTGAATGATTTAATGTGTTTGGAGGATGCTCTAAGGTGGGTTTAAGGGTCTAAATGATGTTAGAATACATTGGGCGGCTTGAGGAAAGGTTTAGTGAAGATTTGGCAAAGTTTGGGCATGTTTTGGTAGCGTCCGACCCAGGGGTCCGACCCAAGTTTGGGTCGGACGGCCTCTGTTTAACGCCAGGGAATGGTTCTGGAATGGTCCGACCCAGAGGTCTTGGGTCGGACATGGGTCGGACGGGTGAGTTTTAGAGGGCAAATAAGTTTCTGGAATGGTCTGACCCAGTTGGTTGGGTCGGACGTGGGTCGGACATGTAGGGTTTTTCAAACCCGAAAGTTACTGGAATGGTCCGACCCATAGGGTGGGTCGGACGGTGGGTCGGACGACCCTTAAGATATAAAAAAAAAGAGAAAAAAAAAGAAACCCTAAGAGAGTTTAGTGGTGTTAATGGTACCCCATTAAGGGGGCAATGATGATTAGAGGTATAAAGACCTAAGGGATTAAGTTAAGAATAAACTTAAAAGTTTAAGATTAAGTTTGTAAGATTAAGTTGTAAGACTTAAGAGGTGTGAGGTTGGAATCATTAAGGGTTAAGTAAGTTAAGTAAGTTGAATTAAGTTAGGTGATTAACAACCTAAAACTGAATGAATGTTTTAGGACTTGAGGATTTGGACTCCGGAAGAGAGTAAGCAACCGGACGACCAACGGTGAACGGTACAGTTCTCTTGTGACCTGCTTGCTAACGAGGTGTCCCTCGGCTTGTGTGCTATTTGTTTTGTGTGCTCACTAAACAAGATAAAGCATGCAACCGGAACATATTATATATATTGTATTGTTGTGTGATGTTTGAAAACTAACACAACATACTGTGAGAACTTACTAACCAATGTTTAGTAAGGAATTGAGTGAGACTAAGGAACACCCCTAATAAGGGACGATATGAACCGAAAGAGGTTAACCAACAAACATGGTCTTGAGATGACTACTAACTGGAACTTGAGTGAGGAAACCCGGGACCGATCTCCGGTCATGCATGCTAAGGAAAAAGGGGGACGGTATCTGAATCAGATCCGCCCTCCGCTTAAGGACTTGTCTTCGGACTTGTACCCTAGGGCCGGTTGCCGGCTCAGCTACGCTGGACTCCCGTCCAGAGTAGGTGGCATTAAGATGGTGCGGTGGGATCACCTAAATCCCAGGTTCGAATTAAGCTACAACCATTCCCTTCCAGGAACGGTTTGTATATTCAGATTAAGTTAAGATTAAGATTAAGGTGAGGTTAAGATAAGTTGCAACCATTCCTTTTTAAAGGATGGTTTGTATTATTAAGATTAAGGTAAGTTACATCCACTCCTTATTAAAGGATGGTTGTTTCTAAGATTAAGATAAGATTAAGATTAAGGTGAGGTTAAGATAAGTTGCAACCATTCCTTTTTAAAGGATGGTTTGTATTATTAAGATTAAGGTAAGTTACATCCACTCCTTATTAAAGGATGGTTGTTTCTAAGATTAAGATAAGACTAAGATTGAGGTGAGATAAGGATGGACTAAGATTAAGAGGGAACATTACTTAAGGAGTTAAATAACTAACTCTCTAATTAAGGAAACGCATTTAAGTCGTTCATTGTGTGTGAACTTTGATTGTTCATATTTGGATCGTTGTTTATAGCATCTACTATTATGTTGTGCATATAATCAACCTCCATGCTATCGACAATTAGTCGTCGTAGCCACGTTAGCTTGGGGGCCATGAGGGGATCGTACCAGCATTCGTGCTGACCCCCTTTGGGGGCTGTTTTTACTACACAGGTACATCAGGAGGCGGCCGTCGCAAGAGTAAGAAGAGGATACAAGTGTTAAGGATTAAGTGTGACCTACGAGTTGTGCATGTACACTCGTATGGCAATTGAATTAGTAAGATGTATAGGTTGTGAGAGGATTGTAAGAAGGATATGTAAATGGTTAAGGTTGTTGGACTAATGTTCGGTATATTCTGTAGTCAGACCGTGGCAAGGTCCTGGATTGTAAAGAATTCCGCTGTGACATGTTTATATATATACTGTTAAGTTGCGAGACCACATTTAGATTGAGTTGGGGTGTTACAATCCCTTTGTGGTGTGAACACATCGGGAGTTTTATATGTTCGTGTGTATGGCGGTCGTCGTAGCATACCACAATGTCATTATCTTTCCAATGTAAAGATATTTTACTTCAATTTAGGTTTCAAGTGTAGGCTAATCTACCTCGCATTCTTTCATCGTTTATGATATCGTTTATCAAGTATCTTGGTTGACCAAAGGGAGAGTGAACCATTGAATCACAAGCTCTTTTGAGCGTTGGTCATTTGGTGTGTCATATTACGCACCCGCATTGCTTGTTTGGCAGTTACTGCCTTCTCAATCTTGGGCATTGGACATAGGGTCTGGCTATGCAGTCTTACTTTTCTATGCACTTCATTGGGACATCCCAAAGAAACTCCAAGGGTTTACGGGTCTCGTTCTCTAATAGGAGAGTATACCATCACTAATAAGTGAAAGTTCTTATTGAGGGGTTTATTTCCACTCACAAGCCTCACGAGGGTTTACTCTGTTAGCTTACACTCGTGTATTTCTGCCATTCTACTATAGCTTGCCATCTATTTGGCTAACTACAGAGTACCCTTATTCTTTGAGCCTTTACGTTCCGAAATCGTTGTCACTTTCTAGTTTGCATTACACATACCGTGTTTGCTTCCGGACCGACTACTATTTTGGTTTTCAGCAGTTGCTACCAAAGCTTCGTTCTAGTCATACCAGTTATAGGAATTTCACTTCCCTGTTCAAACTGTCTCTTGGAAATAATTACATGCATAAGTTTTGATGTTATAGTAGGTGAAAGCCTTTTCTAAGGGTTCACATAATCACCGTATTGGCGGCCTTATGGTAACGAGATGAAATACCCCGAACTTAATTAGGGTGATTAAATTACTCTAACACGATATTGAGGGCCTATTAGTGCCTAATGAATTTTGGTAAAGAGAATAAATCCAAAAGAAACAAGAAAAACGCTTAAAAAGCGAGAAACGCTAAATTGAGTGTTAAGTGACCCTAAGAGGAATGCAACCTTGAAAAGGGTATTGGATGGATCTTAAAGGCTTAATAATGCCTAAATAATATATGGGAACAATTCCCGAAGAAAACGGATCCAAATAATGTATTAAAACGCTAATAAAGCTTTAGCACACGTCTTTCGAGAAAACCCAAAAACGCAACTTTGAGTGAAATACCCCGAATAATTACTATCGTAATTAATAAGGATTAAATTAAATCATGAGCAATAACTACTATAAATATTGTTGCATAAAATATATAGTCCAAAATGGACATTAAATCTTTAATCAAAGATAAACTATTATTAGGGAGAAATAAACTCCTAAGTGTAATATCACATAAAACATGTTAGTACATGTGTTAAATACCACTAGTATACCTTAATAAATTGAAAAATTATATACACAAACATGTACACATATACACACCTCTAGATAAAAAAATACTATAAGTAACAATGTGACATATTATAATATAGCCATATATACACATGTACAATTAAGTGCCACAATTTTGGTTAAGGGAAATTTCAAATTCCCTCTAATTTTCTACCCTAGCCGGCTGTCTATATATACAAAATAAAACAAAACATCATTAGACATAATAAGTTAATAATATAGTACAATTCAAGACTTATTTTTCCCATACCACTGTCAGTACTCCATCATTTCCTTTCTCTCACGGTAGCAGTAGTCCAGGCTCCCTCCTCCCATTTTCGATCTGTACAAAAACAAACAAGGAAGTACTTTTTTTTATTAACATTGAGACCATATATTAAAACACATAGCTAACACAAGGGGGAACCCTCATGTCATGCTAGATCCATATCTAGCTTACAAGCCATACTAATATTAGGGGGAACATGCTCCCCCAACCACACCCGATTAGTTTCAAAAAGAGGGTTCCCCAAATTACATATAATCTTAGTCAGATAATTATCATACAAAGGAGTATCACTTCTAATAATAGTAGTGAAAAAAAGGAAGTGATCCTCTCACCCTCACAATTTCATCCCAACTGGCATTGGGTCTTCTGATATCTCCCACATTGAGGATGTCCTCGAAATATTTATCAACTGATTCAATGCAAATGCTATGGCTACCCACCGAGATAGCAAGCTCCATGGCAATTCTTTTTGGTTTGATATCAGCAAACTGCACACTACTGGTGCTGGCAATTCTTCGATTGAAAACAACAATAGGCAAACCGCGATCGTCTCGAATGAGACCAGCTATGATCCGGTCCCCATAACAACTAGCAAGCATTCCCGTACAAATACTATGGTAACCCGACGGAGGAGGATGCCAAATCCTGGGAGAAAAGAGATGAGAGGAGACGTTCATCACTGAAAGGTAAGCTTCAGTAAAGGAATTATTTACCTCGACTTCTTTCCACCAAGAAAGCTCTGAATGATGCTTAACTTTGTTCCTCGACGCATAAATGACCCAAAGCTTGTTAGCTATAAGAGATAGCTTCTTCACACTCCACACCTCAGCCCTCCTGAAGAACCAGTCCAACATTCCATCCACATTATTAGGAATTTCATTCACATCCACCAAGCCCCTCCATATGTCTCTAACAGCACAACAGTAAAAGAAACAATGAGCCAAGTCATCCTTAGCCCCACATAGAAACACTTAGACTCACCCCCAATCCGTCTAGCCAGATTATCCTGACAAGGGATAATATTTCCTAAAAACTTCCAGAGATTAAGTTTAACTCTAGGGCAGCAAATGGAACTGGTAAGCTTCTTCCCAATCCTACCAATGGAGAAGGGAGGATTGGAAGAGCTTTCCACTCCTGTTTCTTTTACCAGGAAGAGATAGGCTGATTTGACGGAGAACTTGTTATCTTTGGAGAATCCCCAGGTCTACTGATTAGAACTATCCAAGTCATGTGAAGTAGGAGATAGAGGCCCACCTCCCCCAGGAGGTAGAGGCCGAGCTCCTTTTCTGAGCAAATCCAAGACCGAAGAGATGAACTTCAAGATGGGGCTACCTTTATTTGAAGAGAAGCACTCGCTAATATTACTATCGGGGTAATAGAGTTGTTTCATAACTTGAGCTACTAAAGACCCCGGACAAGAGAGTAGTCTCTAAAGCTGTTTAACCAAAAGAGCTTTATTAAAATTTTCCACTTCTCTGAAACCAAGGCCTCCTTGATTCGAAGTGACACAAACCTTAGACCATTTAGTCTAGTGGAGAGCTCTTTTATCGACTTTCCCACTCCACTAGAAGGAGGAGAAGGCTGAGTTGAGTTTCGCAATAATACCCTTGGGAAGAGCAAATAGAGACATGGTGAAGTTGAGAATAGACTGGAGAACACTAGACACCAAGACGGATCTAGCTGCTTGTGCCATAGGTTTAGTCCAACTGAGAACCCTTTGTGAACAGATTCGATAAGATAGGTAAAGAGATCATGTTTTCTTCTACCTATCTTGAGGGGAAGGCCCAGGTATTTGGAGAAGCAAGGCACCTCTTGAACATTCAGAAGGCTGGAGAGATTGTCTTTAATGGGGAGGGATAATCTTTTGCTAAACACCAATTCAGATTTAAGATGGTTGATTTTGTGGCCGGAGGCTAGAAGGAATTTTGTGAGGATATGATTCAGACGGGAGATATTAGTGGGATTGGCTTTACCAAAAAGGAGAAGATCATCAGCAAAGGCTAGGTGGGATATAGACGGGCAAAGGGGGGAAAGCTTGATCCCATGGAAATCTCCATTAATTTCAGACTTATTAAGGAAACTAGACAAAGCTTCCTGAGCCAATATGAATAGGAAGGGAGAGATGGGGTCTCCTTGTCTAATACCCCTAGACTGGTCGAAAGAGTTACTTGGCTTACCGTTGATGAGGATAGCACATCTGACAGATCGGACACAATTCATAACTGGTGTAATCCAATGAGAAGGAAAACCCATGGAAAGGAGAACATCGTGGAGGAAGCTCCACTCTAATCTGTCATAGGCCTTGCTAAAGTCCAACTTAAGGGCAAAGAAACCATTTTTAACAGCTTGGTTCTTCTCCAAAAAATGTTGGAGCTCGCTTGCTAGAATGATATTGTCAGTAATAAGTCTTCCTTTCACAAACCCTGATTGATTGTGAGAGATGAGATGCGGAAGAATATGTTGAACTCTATTAGCCAAGGTCTTGGAAGCAATCTTATACGCAAAATTACATAGCGCAATCGGTCTGAATTTATCAATCTCCGTCGCCCCCGCCATCTTAGGGATAAGGGTGATAAAATACTCATTCAAGGAATCAGGGAGAGGCTGGCCTCTAAGAATAGGCATGACTGCATCAATAATTTGATTCCCAATGATATGCCAGAAGGTGATATAGAATTTACCGTTGAAGCCGTCAGACCCAGGAGATTTGTTGGCTCCTAATTGTTTCACAGCCGAAATGATTTCCTCTCTGGAATAAGGCTTGCTCAGCTCCGAAATAAAGCTATCACTTAGCCGACCCTCCACCGCACCCAACAGGTCCCCATCCACCTAGGGTTGGGAAGAAGAAAAGAGATTTTGGAAGTACTGTCTTGCAATGAATTCTATACTCTGCCAAGAATATTGCATAGTGTTCCTAGAATCCAGGAGACCAAAGATCTCTTTGGATCTTTTAATCGAGGAAGCCCTAGCATGGAAATAACCCGTATTCTTATCTCCCCCCTTGATCCACTTATCTCTGGATCGCTGCTTCCACCATATTTCCTCCCGGTAAGAAAGTAACTCAATTTCCAAAAGGAGCCTCTTTCTATTATTAATAGCTCCCAACGAGCTATCACTAATAGAGATATTCCCTAACTCTTTTTCTTATTTATGATTTTCCATTTAATCTTGGAGATAGACCACCCCTTCCATCCACTTAGCTTACGAGCACATAGATCCAGAGAAGTAGTAATGTTAGGGTAATTATTACTCCAGACATCAGTAACTATCTCTGCACACTTGGGATCCAAACACCAACCGTTCTCAAATCTGAAAATTTTTGCTGGAACTTTATGATTACCAAAGAACCTGATAAAGAGAGGACAATGATCAGAGGCTTCATGAGGTAAGTGTTCCACTGAAATATCAGGGAAGGCTTGAAGACCAGCAGAGGAGCAGAACACTCTATCCAATCTGCTATGGGAATGGAAATCCCCCTCCTGACAGTTGGTGCAGGTAGAACTCTCTCCAAAAAAAGCCAATGTCATGAAGATCACACTCAATGATGGCTTCTCTAAAGGGGGCCATGTGAACTTCTTGCCTAATTCTACCCCCGATCTTCTCAGAGGCATGGAGAATCTTATTGAAGTCACCTGCTATCACCCAGGGCAAGGAAGCTTGCTTACTAAGAATTCGAAGAAGCTTCCAGGACAAGTGCTTAAGAGACCAATTAGACCATCAATAAAATCCAGTGTACACAAATTGTAGATCACCCGGAAGAGTCATAACGGCTGACATATGATGTCTAGATTGAGAGATCATCGAACATCCTAGGAAACTTTTCCACATAAGGCATAAACCACCACTCCTCCCTCTGCTAGAAACTGCTAGCCCCTTATATAGAGGAAGATTCCCAAAGAAGAACTCCATGTCTAATTCAGACTTATGAGTCTCACTAAGGAAAATAATATCAGGGTTGAGTTTTAGAATCAAACTCTTGACCCAATAGACAGCCTTGGATTTTCCTAATCCTCTGCAATTGAGAGTTAAACAGCTCATCAAAAGAAGACATCAACACAGGCCCCAAGGGCTGAAGTAAACCAAATATAGCAACCAGACAGGGCCGCCCAGCACAATCACCTGCTCGTCAGGTAACCCACGAAGACCAGAACCTGAGAGTCAAAACTGGGCAAGGAGACAACCGGAACTTGGAAGAACAGACCAAAGAGCTACTGACCTAGTAGACCACCAGAAGCCTGAACGAGGAGAAGAAGATCACTCTAACAAACCCCTCTTGAACCCTTACCAAAACGGAGAAGCCTATCTTAAATAATCCTTTCAAACCAGACTGAGGGAACTTATCGAAATCAACCAAGGTGGACCTAACAAACCAAACCAGAAGATCAAGCCTCTTCGAAGAACACTACTCCAATCGACTATGGGACCGACACCAACCAGCTGGGAAAATCACAAACTAGCGCAAAGGAGAACCAGCAGAAAAAGCACCGCCACCACTCACGAGCCGGACCCAGACAGAGGCGGACCGCCTGCACAATCCCTCAGGGAGAAGACCACCACAGCGCTTCTGAAACACTGGGCACAAGGACACAAGAACGAGAAGAGCACTTGGGCACCTCCCCTTGACCAAATCCAGAAATGAAAAAACAACCCACGGCTCGACAGAAGTAAGAAGCCACCCAAACCCAGAGGGAAGAACCCGAACTGCCGCCCTAACACTGCCGATCAACTAGAATCCCCAATTGAAGACGCAGAGACCCAAAATCCAGAGAAACACTACCACTCCACCACAGGGAGAAAGAAAACCTAGCCCGACGGGACCCAGACGAGCTCCAGAGACAACAAAATCCTGGACAAACCTAGAGAAAATCATCGAAGAGCAGGGCACGAGACCGAGGAGGGAAGATAGGGACCAAAACTACCAGCGATGGAGGAAGCTGGAGGTTGAGATCAAACTCACTGAGCGGATCAGGTGAGACAGTGAGGACGACCAACGTCGCCTCAAGAATCATCTCTCTCGGGAGAACGATAAAGTTTGATGGATATAAATTGCAAAAAGCAACAAGGAAGTACTGCTTCATCTCCATTCTGTGTTACGATAGTCTGTACTATTCCAACTTTCTCTTCTTCTTTCCTCTACTATTTCACATGCCTAACAACAGCAGCAACACTACCTCATCTTTCCCATCTTTCTGCGACAGCAGGCAGCTACTACCAGTCTCCTCCCTTCTTTTCTTCTTCTGTAGACAGAAACAACAACAAGACCTACACTCCAGTACTATCACTTTCCTTATCCTCAGTACAACAACAAAGGAAATAACAACAAAAAAAAACTAGTGAGAACTTCTTACTTTCCCTCTTCTTTTCTTCACGGTTCCAACTCCTTGCTTACCAGATCTACTGCTCCATATGCAGCTCATCTCCCTCTTCATGAAATAAAAGCAAATTCTAATCTAAGACTTCATTATCGGTAGCATACAGAGGAGAAACAACAAGGGTAAACCAACTCATAAAAAAATGGTAAGGTGCAACTTCTCTCTTCTTTCTTTTACGGTCTGAGTTTCCACCAGACCTTTTTCCCCATTCATACTACCTACTCTAGCCTTCTTTCTTTGCGTGAGACAGCAAAAAGAAACCCCAGTTGAGCACTGATTTCTGGCACCGAAAACAGCAACCAGAAGCTGCACAAGTCAAGGTAGAAGTTTCCTTCTTTTCCTTCTTTTCATGGCAGTTTTTCCAGTTCCTTTTCATCAGCTTCTCTACCTTGTTTCAAGGATGAGAATCCACCCTTAGAGACTCCATTCCATCCTGCTTGTTAAGCTAAAAGCCGACACTAAAATACCCCATGGAAGGAGCCTAAAAACAAGGTAAAATCAAGCTAAACATGGCTGCATCATCCTTCTTTTCTCCCTTACTTTCCCATGTAACTTACTGAGTATACTCCTCTGCGTATAGCTGCTGAAAACACCAGTAAAAGCCTTCAAAAACTGAGGTAAAGAACTCTCTTCTTGCAAAAAAAAAACTATACTTAAAACCTCCCTAACTAGCATGTTGCTTACAGTGGCTGACTAAGCTCTTTTGCTATGGCTGAAACGATCCATAAATTGGGTATATATGTACCCATATACTACCAGCAAGCGAAGGGTTATTACAAGAGGAATCGAGCAATTAAAAAGGGCGAGGGAGAGGTTGTGACTGGTGAGGTGTTGCTGGAAGAGTTTTTCAAGGTAATGACGTAAACACTCTCCTATTACCATATAACTTACTAGTCTGAATATTGTTGTGGGAACCAAAATTTTAGGTGGATATATGTGTGTACTTAAGTTAGTAATGTGTGGAGTGAATATGATTTAGGAAAAAAAAATAAATGAACCGTAACGTATATAAATTAGTTAAAGTCAAATTATGTGTTTAAAAGAAAACAAATGATTTTTAGAAGTTAATATACAAAATTTTATATAACCGTGAGGATGAGTGTGCATATATATATATACTAGATCCAAAAAAGATGTAGAAATTTAATAGTTAAATAATTAATTATGGAGGTTAAGTGTTAATGGTTTAATTAAGGTTATTCTGTGAGTGAATAATGAAAGAAAATGGAAGGAAAAGATTTAGAGAAATTAAGTATATATATTTTGTAGCAACCGTGAGCTAGGGTGTGATTTTGGGACTTCTCTATGTCTTTTAATGGTAAATGGTATGCTATGTTTAAGCCTTGTATTTAGGCATTTTCATTATGCTTACATAAAGCTTAATACGACTATTATTGAGTTTTAAGGTGGTTTGAATAGATATATAAAATTCTGGTACAAAATATAGTTTTAGTGAACAAAATCACTTAGGAAGATATTAGATGGATGTAACTATATTTATAAGTCTACAACATGGTTTAAATGAATATAAAACCTTATAAAAGGTCTAAGTGAAATAAAAGTATTGTATATGGGATCAAAACATAATTAAACGAAAAATAGAGCACCAAGTATAATTAATACCGAGTGGGATTGATCTTAAGAAGTTTATAAATAAAATGTGAATTTTATGAAACTAAGGGTTAATTGTAAAAATAGAGAATTAATTGGGGTATTTTCATAAATAAAAACAAATCTGGTCAAAGGGATAATTTAGGTGGTCAACCTTGACCACAAGTGAGGTTTGACCGAAGTTAAATAATAGAAGTATATTTTTGGGTATTTAAAGAAATATTAAGCCAAAATAAACATTTATAAAAAATGGGGTATTTAAGTGATTAACGAGAATTATAGGTGTTGGGAAATAAATATTAAGACCCTAGGGGTTTTTGGAAGTTAAAAGAATTTTTGGGTTAGTTTTGATGAATTAGTTAATTAAGGATTATAATATATGGTTTAAGTACTAATTTGTAACGATTTAAAAATCTATGGGTATATAATGTAATTTCTGAAAGATTAGGGGTTGGAATAGAATTTAAATGACCTTGAGGGTCTGTAAGTAATTTGGGAAAATTATAAGTTGGTCTTGTGATTTATTTAATTAAGGAGTATAACATATATTTTAAGTATCAAAATGTAACATTTTATAAAACTTATGGGCTACTCGGTGAATAACCAAAAGTTTGGGTGGAAATGGAGATTAGAACAACCCTTGAGGTTGTTCGGAAAATTGGAGAAAATATTGGTAGGTTTTTGGGAATAAATAAATCAATGTGTATAATATAAAGTTTTGAGATTAAATTGTAAGTTTATAAAATAAACTTGGGCTAAAGTATAAATAATGAAAGTATGGGTTAAGAGACATCAAAACTGGACATGTGGGCTTATTTAGGATCAAGAGAAATATTGGGTTAGTTTCGGTATTTAAAGATAATTAAAGTGTATATTATAAAGTCTTAAGTATTAAATGAAAGTTCATAAAATAGAGGGGGTTATAGTGTAATTAGGAGGAAAGATGTGGGTGAATAAATAAATCTGAATAATCAGAGGGGCTGTTCGTATATATATATATACATATATATATA
This sequence comes from Limonium bicolor, assembly GCA_023374045.1. Classification (NCBI taxonomy): domain Eukaryota; kingdom Viridiplantae; phylum Streptophyta; class Magnoliopsida; order Caryophyllales; family Plumbaginaceae; genus Limonium; species Limonium bicolor. The sequence goes on from CM041779.1 coordinate 265,405,966, forward strand.
TATATATATATAGGTATATTATAAGGTTGGAATATCTTGGATTATAAATTACTAAGGTTAAGAATATAACAAGTATGGAGTATGGGGTAGTTTTGTAAATAAACAAACATATGGGATGAAGAGGGGAACTACCGAAACTAAAAAGGGATGTTTAGAATATATATATATATGGGCAGGTTATAATATAAAGTTTTTGGGTGATATAATGAGACATTATATTTAAGTATGAAAGGATTTGTCATAAAGGGGTTATTAAAGAGCAAATATGCATTATATACATTTACATTAAATGATGGGGTAAGTTGGTGAATTCTAGAAGTATAAGATATGGTTGGAATTTTTGTTACGAGGAGAACCTTACGATTATATCAAGGGAATTTATAACGTGACATTAAGATATAATAGGAATAACGAGTTACATATGGGATTATACGATTACATGTAAAACATGAATGTAACGACAATAACGTTACACGCATATACGAGTGTATATCATCTTATGTGTGTACAAGGGTGCGTAAATGACAACGCATAACTACAACTACAATACATGTGTACTTGTGTATATATAAATGTCCGCTTATGTTCGTAAACAAACTACGTAAACTATCTCGAATAACAAAATGTTTAGACTTCATACATGCGCGCACGTAACATTATCTCTGCGTGCATGCAACCCGACAATAAGTAAACCAATTGTGAACGAAACTTCCATGTGACAAGTATTACTGTCATAACAACACCTACACACTCGTAAAGAATAACGAGTAGCTGAAGCGTAAACCCTAAGGTTAACGAAAACGAGTGAACAAGAGGTCAACTAAGGGTTAGCTACGAGATGGAAGTAAGCATTTAGTCCTGGATGGTTAAGTGAGTTTGGAAATATATATACATATATATATATATAATATATATATATATATATAATATATATATATTGATATTAGAACTACGTATGTACCAGAGGTACGAGGGTAGACACGAGCATTGTGAGCGCTAGAGACTACACGGGGATTATTACGCGAGCGCCGACGGTGTACGGTATGTTCATTGTGTGGTCCGAACCTCTGAGGGAAGCCTCGGTTCGGGTATTGATTGACTATGTGACCAGAGCGATATGTTTGCTATGCATGATTGTGTGGATTATTTATAAGGTTGGTAAGCGTTTATTATTGTGCGCGATGTCTTTGGACATATTACTATGATTGTTTATGCGGTTGGAATACTAATATTCGGGAACTTTATCCCTAACTGACCTAAGTAAAACACTTAGGAACGAGACTCGGGATCCCCAGTCTTTAGAGCGTGATATTCGAACATGGTTATAACCTAGATTATTTCTAGGGAAGTACATAAGACTTCAAAGGTAATAAATGGTAAGGACTTCTCCTAGACCTAAGAATTTACTTAGGGTAGTTGATTAAGGATTAATCACATACTGGAGAGTGTTGGTTATGGTACATGGTATAGGAATCCAATTAGTTTCGACTAGTTGGTTGCGCATTGGTGATCACCGGAGTATAACGTCCGTATCGGACCGACTCCCTCTATATTCTGATGGGCCTAGATAGACTGTTGGACCAGGGTGCCGACTTTGGCACACGGCTTCGGCCATTCATGGACGCCTTTATTAGGCAAGTGGAAGGCCCGGGATCGAATGATCCTTGGTAATGAGCACTTCGTGTGTACGGGAGGACTACTGTCCTTTAAGGATTTTCCGGGTTGTCCTAACATGACGCCCAATGGTATGGAGAGTAAGACTAAATGGTGATTAACATAATTTAAAGAAAAAACTACTAACATCTCGATGGAAGTACCTACGCGTTTGTATGAATGTTTATAGTACATGGTATTCGGTATGTCGTGGATTGTATGCAATGTATGGATTGTCACTTTGATGGATTACTGTATGCTTATGCATGTTATTTACTGTTGTATATAAACTGTAAAATGAACCAGCATGTAATCAACCTCATGTTTAGACAGTTAATTGACCTAAGTGACCTAAAGGGTCTAGGATTACACTTTAGCATACCAGCATATAGTTTGCTGAGCCCCTTTTTGGGGCCAACACATTTCAGGTCATGGATCGGGATGTGAAGCCGGAGTACGGGAATATGGGTAGACGACCTTGACTTTTATTTATCACATGTTTAATATTAAATCGGTTAGCACGTTGAAATTCTGGGAACTCTTTATATGCTCACTTGTTATAGGTATTGGTTTGTATATAGGATAATGTAATAAATATCTCGTTCATCACTGCGGTTAGTTGTTGTTGTTCATTGTTAGATTACGGTTATGCTTCTTTACTCGCATGGGCGAGTAATGGCATGTGACACCCAAGTGAGGATTAATGTAGTTTAACTTCCACTGTGAGACGTCTCTAATTATGCTACATGAGTGATTATACAAGAGTGATTATTATGAGATAGCGAGTGGGGTGTTACATTGAGTGGTATCAGAGCGGTACTCCGCTCTAATGAAGAGATATTAGGATTAAGACAGTGAGCATAGGACTTGGGTAATACGGGAAACATTTGTGAGGTACGAGCCGCCCGGTCTTAAACAAAGCAGTGTCTTAGCAACGCTAACGCATAACAATATTGGCCTTAATGGCATAATTATGTTATTAATTTCTATGCGGTAAACTACCGAGTAATGATTTGACACATTGTATTACGGGTGGCGAGGAGAGGCATGTCGGGGTGACGGAGGTCCTGCAACCCCGAATAGCATTGAGACAGCAGTCGCTGCACTAGCTTAATGGAAGAACACCCCTAGGAAAACAGTAGTGGTACCCCACCCGCCGTTGCCCACACCTCGAGTATCACCCATAGAGGCAATGTAATGGTTGACGCCAAGGAGTCAGAAAGATTCCTCCTATTCAGAAGACCGATGCGAACGCTATAGTCACTGTGACATCAATACAAACAGAAGACATTGAGATACGACGAGTCATTAAGGACCGGAGGTCCTGATAACTACATACTATCTAGAAGCGTACTTATACGCAGTGAAGAATATACAATAAACCCGACTTTGAAGAGGGATAGGAAGCCATAGGACAATCGGGTTAGCCTATAATTAGACACCAGAACCCTGTCCAGTTAACCCAAGGAAAACACGTGCAGGTGCACCTGAAGATCGAACGATGGAAGCACGAGTTCTAGACGACTACCAAAATGCATAATATACGGAACCAAGGACTGCATGGAAGCCTCTCCCGGAATGGGAATAGCTTCAACCGGATATGACCTAGATGGCCCAGTTAAACCTGACCTACAATCACAATAACCATATGAGCTTACGAGCTAAACTCCTAAAATTACAATAACACAACGCTCAAGAAGAGGAATGTCGTACCAAGGACAACTAAAGTGCTCCATCTACTGGACCGGAAGCACCACGAGGTAGCCACACGGAGTAGACTCCGGCCGATATGAACTACTAGAAGGGGAAAGAAGTCACCAGGGGGCAGAACACCCCAAATTTTGTGGGAACCTTAGGCGCTGGTACTAGTACACAGCGCGATCTAAGTAACCGCACATCCTTAACTTAATGAATTGACTGTAGGAACATGCGTCAGAAACCTCCTCCTACCATGAAGGAGTTTAAAACAAAACTCAGAAAGAGCCTAACTCAGAAAACCTGGAAATAAAATTACCTTAGAATACTTACCATACTTTAACGAACCGAAATAACCCCAATACTACCCTTTTCAAGACTGATCAACTAAACCATGCTCAATCGACCGTAGCGTCAGTGAAACAAACAATTCCGGAAACCGATGACTCAACCTGCATGGCGCGCTTTCTACAGCAAGTGCCATAGCCAATACTATACTCACCATTTTCTCCTACCTCGCGCACTTGCTAAAGCAAGTGCTACAACGACGACTACAATTATGGTTACAATTACAACTATAATTATGACTAATATCACAACAATAACTAACGACAAATACAATTGAATTTTACAGACCGTGTAGGCCATAGGTGCAACACCTTGTCCACCAGTAATGACCAAACATTCATATGACTTCAGTACGAACCTCGTAACCGCAGCCACATCTACAACTACAATTGCAATTATAACTATAACTGCAACTATGATTGCAACTGTAACTACAAGAATGACGACAGTTAGGATTGGACTCTACAAGACCGTATAGGCCATGACTACCGGTAATCACTAAATATTCATGAAATATTAGTACAATTTTATAACGATAACTTGACACCATAGGGTCACAAACCTTTAGAACATGAAAACTGCAACCATGGGAGGACCCGATGAGTCAGAAAATTCATACTAAAGAGCATACTCCAGCCCATAACAAACTACAACCATTTAAACAATAACCAATCGATAACATCGGCTAATGAACCAAACGTCATAACAAACTTCTCAAAATTATTTAATGGTTTGAAATTGACGTGGGAGGTGGAACTTGATCCGGTACAGATCAAGGGAAGCTGAACACAAATTGGGGTTGAAGGATAGTTCAACACTGATACTGATCACATCAGGGTCGGATGATTCCTGAAACTCTCTACAAGTGGTCACAATTAATTACATTGGAAATAAACAAGGAACTGAAGTATAACAACTGCAGACAACTAAAATACATGCAATCCTACAAATAAGGTGTCAAATATGAGTCACTTCCGAATGTATACATATAAGGAACGGTGGTGGAACATAACCATGTAACAATTAGGGATGATACTATGCCCATAATGGCACACACCAACACATAATCAATGCTGGGAGAAGAGAAAGAACATGCTAGTCCTCAATAGGACCAACATTGAATATACTATACCGCACCACAATTATTACCTCAACCGATTGCAACCATAAACGTGAATCAAAGTTGAACACCTAAATAATTACCACCCAAGGCATTAACCATATCAGGGAATGCCATGACCAACCAGACGAACAGATGTCAGGTTACAATTATACACTGTTAATTCATTTGATCACACCGATCATTGGATGAGGGTTCAGAATAAAAAGGGGAATGGCTACAGCCATTGGCGTCCCGCCAAACAATAGGTGACAAAAGGGAATACGTCACTACTAGAAAAAACGGCATTAGCGACGGACAATTCCGTCTCTAATCCGTCGCTAAACGATATTAGCGACGGATTAGAGACGGAATTATCCGTCGCTAATGCCGTCGTCGCTAAATCAAAGTCACGTCGGAAGCCGTCATCCGTCGCCAAATAGCGACGGATTAGAGACGGAGTCGTCCGTCGCTAAATCCATATTGGCGACGGATTAGAGACCGAACTGTCCGTCGCTAAGCTGGCGACGGAAATTTATATTTTTCTGATTAATTTTTAGCGACAGACATTCCGTCGCTATTCCGTCGCTAATGTTTTAATTTTAAAAAAAATATTTAAATTTTAATTCGTAGACATATTTTCACCTGTAAATGGGACATATAACACATTTATTCATCCACCTTTAATATGCAATACCATAAACAGTGTACTCTTTAATCTCACTAGCAGACCAAAAATAAATGTTCAGTCAACACAATCACGCCAAATAAGCAATACCATGAAGTAGTGCAGTCGAATTGATACAGACATAGTTCAAGCTAATAAAGTCAAAATCATATCTATCTAATACGCCCCCCCCAACCATGTCCATCCCCTGGACGGTATCCCATATGATCACCCGGACACCCGAACCACCTGAGCCATCATGTGGATCTCTAGGCCACTGACCCCATCCACCCGTACTAGAGCCAGCACCAGGATCACCGTACGGTCGACTCTGCTGAGAGGGAAACATTTGGGAGATCTGCGCTCGTATCATCCTCTGCATCTCCTCGCCGTACATCTCCTGGCGCATCGCTTCCCTCTCCTCAATACGAACCTGCCGCCTGTAATTTTCATCGAACTTCTGACTCAGATCCTGCTCAATCTCCATCTTCATGGACTAGTATGTGCTATGGTCTTTGCCGGAAGCACGGAGCTAGTGTCGGTGGATGTGAAATGAATCGGGGAAGTACGCCGGGTGCTAGCTCGCCCACACCATAGACCCTCTGCTTTCTGGATTTTCCTTCAACAGCCTTATAAAAAATTTCATTAGGGTCTACTGGTGTGGCTTGCAGAGATGGATCATCAGGAGTGGTTGACTCCTGAGTGGCAGCATCTAACAGCTCTTCGTATTTATGCTTCATAATCATAACACAATGATATATATATATATATATATATATATATATATATATATCATCGCTAATGAATAAATTTCAATAATGTAATCAACTTAAATAAGTTAAATTAAAACACTTACAGTAGTTTCCTCGACCTTGGGGCATACAGGCACACTGTTTCCATGCTCATCCTTGCTCGAATGAGTGTGTATGAACAATGTGTAAGCATTCGGTTGTGTACCGTATTTCTTAGTCTACAAAAAAACACTTGATTAAATTAGAAGCAAGCCTTTAAAAAATTTGACAGAACCTCCCCTGTTTTTTTAAATTTCCCACACATAAAAACCAGGATTGTTCAGTCAGAATCAGATAATGATTAATCAATCAAGGCTTAAAAAAATCTGACATAACCTCCCCTGTTTTTATGCATTTGCCCACACATATACAATCCAATGTTGCACATATCAGAATCTGATAACAATCACAACTCACATAATGCATTCAAAGTTGCTTTATCACATTCACATTCACATTCACATTCACATTCACATTCACATGTACTTGCATCCAGTTTCATATACACTTACATAACAAAAAAAACTCACCAGAACCCTCTGATGCTCCTATATCGAGCGAGAACCGCATGCATGAGTAGATAGACCACCACCAGGTGTATGCTCAGTCCGCCGGTTGCGAGAGTTAATCTCGCTGATCTTCTTACGCTTCTCATTCGCCCATTCGTGTTCCCAAGCCTGCCGAGATTTCGCTGACTTTTCTCCTCATTCTCTTAGCCTTCATCTTGTAGAGTGTGTCTGAATAACGTTTTCTGCCAAGGCGCAGAATATCTCATAGACAACACTCTCAAGGGCAGGATCCCAACGGAAGCGCTTCTGCATAAATTAGTAAGTGTAAGCATAACATATACAAAAAAAGAAGTTAAATATCAAGAATGGTTAAATACCTTGAATTCATTGAAATAGAATCTATGCCCGTCCTGGCCCAAACCCTCCCAATTATAACCCTCTGGAAACCACCTCGTCTCAAAGCAAGGAAGAAAAGAACGAGCAACCTTGTTTGCAGGTAGTAGCTCCCTATAATTATATAATGCGTCACAAATTGACAATTAGCATATATATATTTAAAACAAAGTTTATTGAGAATTGTTTTTTACTTACATAGTACTTACCTGTCAGAGATAGTAATGACCACGCGGGGATCAACACCACCACCGTGTGTAGGGTGAAGCGTCTGAGCTATGCGGTGCTTCGTCAGATGGTGGTGAATCATCATGTAGTGAAGGAGTAGACTGATGTGAGGAGTAGACTGATATGGAGGAGTAGGCTGACGTGGAGGAGTAGGCTGCCGTGGAGGTGGAGGAGTAGACTGTCGACGTAGAGGTAGAGATACAGATCGACGTCTCTCAACAGACGGCTGTGAATCTGGGACAATCGAAGAATGGTGTGGGTGAGAGTCGAAATAAGGGGTCCCCATGGGTGCTCGTCCTGACAAGGAGTGCGAAGGGGGCGGATGTAGAACCCAACGGGGATTCATGACCGGAACCATCCACATGATCAGCTGCAGCTGCTGAGAATCACCTGGGGGAGTAGAAGTGCTGGCCCTGCTTCTGCTTCGACCAAATGACCACCCAGATTTAAAAAAACTTCTACCACCTGCCATCACTGTGAAAACCCATGCATGACAAACATCACATTAAACAATTAGTAGAATAAATATTTTTATACACTAATTAAAAAACAAATGAAATTAATATATTGTTGTTGCATAGTAGTTGTATGTAAGTTTACTTTTTAAATTTATGTATCTGTTATGTCTACTAAATCAAATGTTTCTTCATCATCGACCAAAGGTGATAAAACCACATGATCTACGGTTTCATCTTGCAGTGGCTGAACCTCCTCATCAACTGCTGATGAGTCGGGCATGTTCAAAGTGCTTCTCGCTTTCACTTTAGAGACAGCCCACCAATCTTTCCTATCCCTTCTTTGATGGGTATGAGCAATAATACACTTGAACGCTTGATCAGCTAACAAAACGGCTCGTACTTGTCAAATTTTCTTGTGTGATTAATGTCAACCAGCTTATATCGAGGATGTACTTGTACTCCTCTCTTTTCTGGGTCAAACCAATGACAATTAAACATTACAATCTTCTTCACAGGTAATGCGGGATACTCTAATTCGATGATCTCTTTCAGCACCCCGTAATAATCATACTCTGAGTCACCATAGTTTGTCCCAGATATGCAAACACACAGTTGTACGTTGTACGGTCTTCTGAGTAAGACTCTGTGTGGAATTTGTACCCATTCACATAGAAACCAGAGTAGGAGGTTGCCACGTTCAACGGGCCTTGGGCCAAGCTACGAACGAATTCGTTTGGCGTGGTAACATCGTTTGACTGTAATTTAGAAAAAATAATATCTTAATACCATATTTTGTATTGACCTTTATGTATATATATAAAGTCACTCACATATGATCGGAACCATAAGGGAAAATCTGTTTCCATCTTAAGGTTGATTGTCTCATCCATTAATGTTGGTTCTACTTGTCGTAGTTGTCGCTCGTACATTCTACAACAAAAGATTTAAACTGAATTGTGAACACACTATTGAATTATACGTAAGAACGATGAATATAACTAATATTTGTATATATCTTACTCAAAATAAGGCTCCATTTCTGCACAATTTCGTAGAATGTACGATTGAGCGGCATCTAACTCACGAGCTGTCAACATTCTTCTTGTTCCTTTGCCAATCGGTTTACCCATTGTTTTAAAAACAGATAATCTTTCTGGGTTGTCATCAACATCCTCTACAATTGTCTCGTTTCTACCAAGCTTGTATGGGTACGATGGTCCATCGTCAACGAAGTAAAACTTTGTGAATTTGGTGATCTCTTCCAGAAGGAATCCATTGCGAATGGATCCCTCAACTTTGTTGTTGTTTCTGATGAACCTTTTCAGTTTCCCCAAGTACCTATATATATATATATATATATATATGCAAACCAGTTACACCAATGAGTTACATATCACAAAAGTACAACATGTAGTACGTGCATTATTGAAACTTGTATAGAATGTACCTCTCAAACGGATACATCCACCTGTACTGCACAGGTCCACATAAAGTTGCTTCAAAGGCGAGATGAAGAGGGAGATGTTCCATTGAGTCAAAAAAGCTTGGTGGGAATTTTTTTCCAATTTGCACATTATTTCTGGAATTTGACAGTTTAACCTTTGCATATTCGACTCTGAAAGCGACGTGCATGTCAACTCTTGAAAAATAGGCACAGTTCGGTAATTGGCTCCCACACCTTTTGATCAAGAAGATGTCGAAAAGCTATGGGCATCAACCTTTGCAAGAAAACATGACAGTCATGACTTTTCATCCCAAACATTTTTCTGTTGGCCATGTCAACACACCTCCCAATGTTAGAAGCAAATCCATCAGGGAACTTTAAATTTTTCACCCATTCACACAAGATTTGAATACTATCTCTGTCCATGACATATTTTGCCTTAGGAATTGTGTTTGAACTCAAATCCGGTGCCAACTCAGGACGGTTGCAATAATCGTTCAACTCTTGCCTCGAGTTAAATGTGTCTTTCGTCTTGTCCTTCACATTTACAACTGTGTTGAATATGTTTTCAAAAACATTTTTTTCAGTGTGCATCACATCTATAATATGTCTGATCAATAAATCTTTCCAATACGGTAGATCCCAGAAGATACTTCTTTTACTCCATCCACAAGTTTTAGCAATTTGAACATTTACTTCAGCCGAACCAATCTCAGTGACCTTCATAAAACCCATCCGATCAACTCTGCAAGTATTTCGTCACCAGTTTTGAAATGTGGGGCAACCTTGGTCTCTCTGTGCCCTTTACGAAAGACTTTTTATCATTACGAAACTTGTGGTCTGGAGGAAGAAACTTTCTGGAGTTGTCAAACCACGACTGCTTCTTACTACAACGCAATGTGAATGCGTCACTGTCTTCCATGCAATGTGGGCACGCCAGTCTACCAGCAGTGCTCCAACCTGATAGCATTGCATACGCAGGAAAGTCGTTTATGGTCCATCAATGCAGCTCTCATTTGAAAATTTTTCTTTCTAGACACATCATATGTTGTGACTCCAGCCCACAACTCTTACAACTCAGCTATAAGAGGTTGTAAAAACACATCAATCTTTCCTTTAGGATTTTTAGGGCCAGGAAAAAGTACTGTAAGAAAGAAGAACTCATCTTTCATACACATCCCAGGCGGTAAATTATATGGTGTAATTACAACTGGCCAGCAAGAGTACTGTCTTCCAGAAGCAGTAAATGGTTGGAAACCATCAGTACATAACCCAAGTCTGACATTTCTAGACTCCTGTAACACCCCATCCAACATTAACATACTTACAACAAACTGCAGCGGAAGAACAACCTCATCACATTACTTAACTTGTTGGTGTTACACGCCGTTAGCCACCCACGTGGCTAACAAGGCTAATACATACACAATGTACCGGTCTGATGGGCTAAATTCCCGAGCAACTATACATTAGTATCCCTTACCATTAACAACAACAACAACATACCCTTATCAACTATACCGAGTATTTATAAACTGTTGCCGACAACAATTTCGGTCTTACTACACCTACTGTATACATACACTTAAAGGTTTACCCATGTACAGTGACTACCCGTCCTACTCTCGAACGGCTTCCAGCACTTCGTACCTGAAACAGGAAAAAGAAGAGAAAGGGGTGGCCCCAAGGGGCTCAGCACCTTTGCTGGTATGGTAATCCCGCAGCCCACATGCTACCGGGCCACGCACAACTACTTGTCGTCTTAGCATGCGGTTGATCATATTTTAATCATACATGTAACAACGAACACACATCACATAACATTCGCCTCAACGGGCTCAACAAACGGATAATATACCCTTACTTAATAAGTCACTCATGGTATTCATCATGCCTAGAGTATTCCTCCTCTGATGGAGCTACTTCCTTAATAGACGACACATACCCTTAAATCGGGTTACCCTTAAACGCCTCTTATCACAAACTGGGAATCATATCCATGATCCACACACTCCATATTTTACAACATATAACATACACTACATAACAACACTTAACAACACTTTGCACGTTTCCACGTGCACAACATAACACCGCAATAGATATTGCATCACAACAAAAATACATAACATAACGGGAATGGTCCTCTTAGGTACCGACCCAAACATCACCAATACACTGGTGAGCCTAGAGATTGTTGCCAGTCTCATGATAAGCTCGTTACATAACTCGTTACCGTCTCGTTAAATGAACGGTTAACTTAACACAAGGTGTCTCGGATATAGTGATCCAAGCACACCGAAACAAACATAACAATAGTATGCCCCTGTGGCCCGACGTGAGTCAGTAATAGCCTTGGTTAAGCTAAAGGGAAGGTTGGGAACCAAATTGGAAAACAACCATAACATACAGAGAGGATCGAACCTGCTATGACAACGACCCCCATACTCACACGCGTGGCCGGAACAGACCGGACTCTCACTCCCCCGTTAGCACTTATTAGAAGTTCAACTTTGAACTTTATTAAACTATCACAAACATCGAGTTAAGTCTTGTTAGACATACACAAGGGAAGAGAGAGTCATACATTCACATACCAACATCACACACAAACATCACATAGCCAACTCACGCATAGCCGTGGTTAGAACGTTCCTTAAGTCGGAAACGTTATTACCGGATACCGTTCTCTTACGTTTACCTAATAGTGGTTAACTAGCCCTTCAAGCGCATTAGAGGTTACCGGTATCGGCACGTAAACATACAATAACAATAACGACTGTAAACTCGTTTCATGATTTATATCATAACGTGGCAAACATACAGAAAAACACATTGGCATACAAGCCGGTGTAATCCGGTAGGACACAGGTTGCAAGAAAACCATACCTGTCACCGGAGTCCACTTATCCTGTCCATTTATGTTCCTCGAGCAATTCTCGAACAACTGTTAACATCACACGCGTTTTCATTAACATCGGGGTTTGCTTGATCATTTAATGTCAATGCTTAATTTTTCCCCGTTAACTTAGTTACATAACTTAACATTTTTAACTTGTTTTACTCTCACATTTTAATACAACTTTTAACCCACTTAGGTGTCATTAAAACTCCCCTAACAGGTCCTTAACATCCTTATAACATCATTACCTACCAATCCCCATCATCACATATCATTTCATAACCTTAAACCATGTTTTTGGTCCGACCGACCCACCGTCCGACCCACCATTCTGGGTCGGTCCCTGTGCGAACATTTTCCTTCCTTTGAAACTTGACCGACCGACCCATGTCCGACCCACCCTTTTGGGTCGGACCATTACCGAACACTTTCCTAACATCTAACAGAGGCTCGACCGACCCAAAAACTGGGTCGGCCCCTGGGTCGGTCGCCTTCTAAACTTACCAAAACTTTGCCAAATCTTCACCAAACTTCTCCTAAGGCCTCTTAATGTGTTCTAACATCATTTGGCATTTCAAACATACCCTTAAGATATTCTTAAACACTCACAAAACTATTTTTCCTAATTCCTTAAACCTTTACTTATATCTCCACAAAATTCCTAACACTTACAAAGTTTTCTCCTTATGATTTCTAGGTGGCATTTCACCTATAATGACCACAATACCAAGGTGTTTCCTCTACACCTTATCATCACCTCTTGACTTCTTTTCTTACTAACTAAATCTCCTTTTTCACATCATACCTAAACATCACTTGTTCCTTGAACACCAACCTTACCTAAACCTTAAACAAACTCCTCCAAGACTTACACACATCCACTAAACACACATTGAATTCCTAAAACTTCAAAGACAACACCTAAATCCTTGCATCACTCCAATTCACCTTAACACATGTTTTCTTCTCAAGTAAACATTTATTCACCTTTAACACTTCCTAGTTCACCAAAACCATTAAAAACACTTAGAACTTCTCACACATTTTCCCAAATTTGGCCATAGCTTCTCTTGTATATACTCACATCCAAACACTTAGGTTTTTACCTTATTTCATTCAAAACACCTAAAATCCATCAAACACATTTTTATACACAAACCTCACACATTAAGCACTACATCACAATATAGTGCATAACTTAAATTGCTTGGCACTTAGGCCCTTAAATGCATGGCTCTTAGGCCCTTAAATTGCATAATCCTTAAACACTGAATTTCCCACATAATAATGCCTTTGACCTGCAAATACATACACCAATACATATGTTCTTTTACTAGTCTCCTTGAGAACACTTTACTAGGTCATTCACCATTTGCTCTTTAGGTAGTTTTAACAAGCATCATAAGCTTATTTCTCCTAAGGCATTAAACCACATTGAGATAGCTTGTTTACCTCTTTTCCTCACAAATTTCTTTCTTGTTTCCTTACAAACCGGTGGGGTACTTGATTCCTTGTCAAGTTCTATACATTGTACAAACAACATAATGAGTATTCAAGCTTTAAGCTTCATCTCATTGTAAACCCTAGTTACATATATTGTTTTAACACATTAAGGTAATTGTTTTACCTTGGAATTGGAAGAGAACTTGAATAGGTATCAAGAGAGGGCTCCTCCTAGCCCTTGGAAGATTCAAATGAAGCTAAAACAAGCAAGATAAATACACCATTGTGAGGTGAATTTTCGGACAACATGAAACATGGAGGAAACATGGATTTTCTTTGAGTTTCCTTACCTTGAAGCAAAGGAGAACATGAATATGTAAAAAGGTGAGCTCAAGCTCCTCCCATGGTGGTTTCTCTTGGCACCGAAATGGAGGTTTTGAAGTTTTGAAAGGACAAGATTGTAGAGCTTGGCTTAACTAAGAGAATGGTGGTGTTTGTTTTTGATTTGGTTAAGTGAGCTAGGTTTTACATGTGGTCAAAGATGGACTTCCATGGTTGTATTATGTATCACCGAGAGAGAACAAGAAGAAGAGAGGAAGAAGAGAGTGGAGCCGTGTGAAATGGAGAAAGGAATGAGAGAAATGAGATAAGTTTGCTTTAAGAAGATATTTGTAACTTATAAAGCAAATAGTACTTTACTTAAAGTTTTACTTTACTTATTTGATTTCTTTTACAACTTGGTGACTCACTACTACAAAAACCGGCCACCATTATGCCTAGGAGGGTATACTAGTCTTTGATGACTCATTTAATTACTTATAACATTATATGTTACAAACTAGCTTATAAAAGTTACTATTCACAAACTAAGGCACATAGAAGTGAAATTTTTGATTTCCCACTAATATGGCCACCCAAATGTGATACTATATAGTACACATGTTAATTAAAGAGTAATGATGGACATTTAGCCATTCAAAACTCATTTACAAGACAATTTTTCAAAAACGTGCTTTAAGACTCCTTAAAGCACATTTTGTGTTTTAACTTGTTTTCAAGCTTGGTTTTCTTTAGTAATTGATTTAATATGTTCATTAACATATAAATAAGGTATAGGTATGACCATTAGGTCTTATACACATTCATCCCAAGCTTAGAGCACATTTTGCTCATATTGACTTTAAGGTATTTTCTTATGTTTTATTTGGTTTAACTGTCCACCAAAGTTTCTTAAGGACTTATTTAGCCTTATTAACTCATAATTAAATGTTATCAAGTCTTGGTAGGCTCTTTGGGTCCTAACCAAGTTCACTCATAGCTTAGAGCATGTTTTTGCTCATTCTGTGTCTTAGTGCTTTATTGCACTTTACTATATTTTAAATCGTCCACTGATGTTTCTAAGGCACTTTTAGCCTTTATATAACATGGTTTGTTATTTAAACCACCTATCAAGGTTTGGGGTATTTCAATCTACCCCCCTTAAAAGAACTTCGTCCTCGAAGTTCACTATTTTCACATATCATTAGATTAGAACACAGTAATCACTTGGAAATAAACTTCTTTAACCAAACACACTTTACATCACAACCTCGGACTTGATGGTCCGGGCAACACATTCACATCCACACATAACATAACATATCCAAATGATAACCTCGGACTCTATGGTCCGGGTATCTTAACAACACTTACACCTACATAACAACCCCTTTGACTCACTGGTCTTGGGTAACCTAACAACATTTGGACACATAGGTCCTGGTAACATAACAGTCTTTAGACACATAGGTCTATGTAACACCACACATTTAGACTCATAGGCCTTGATAGTATACACTTTAGGAAATCCAAGTCAAAACAACATTCATTACACATACCACACAACATGTCAGAGCATGTATAGCAATCAAAATATCCTTGATATACACTGTGATCCCGCAGAACCCGGTCGCGATGGACACCTTCCGTCCCCGTGCCTTTGGGAGTTTAAAACAATCACTTAAATTTAAAATTTCTTTGTGAGGTTAAGTAAGAGAACTTTAATTACGTAAAGTATCCATCAACGTTTTATAAATACCAATTTAAAATCCTTTTGAAAACACACACAACTCCAAGTCCAACTTAAGCTCTTTGCTTCTTTTATTAGCGTGGTTATTCGTGACCACTTATAGGGAGTTTCAAGAGTCATCCAACCCTGATGTGATCAGCATCAGTGTTGAACTATCCTTCCACTCCAATTTGTGTTCGGCTTCCCTTGATCGCATGCAAATCAAGTTCCACCTCCCACTTCATTTTCAAGCATCGAGTAAATCACTCATTTCCAATTTTCTATCTTTTAAATCATTCTAATCATGATCATACATCTCCAAGGATAGAACTCCGTCTATCAGTTACCTCCATTCACTTTTAATCCTGTTGCCTAGGGAATCTTATTCTCACTAGGTTCTATGTCGGTATCATGCCCTTTCATGCATCACCATAAGGTATATATATATATACACACATATATTTTATCAAAATACAACACCTGGTTTTACATTTATACACTGTCGGGGCTTTTGTTCCCCCGGGAGTTTATCTACCCCCCACACTTGTACAATCACACACAACTGTTAACAAACACACACACTTATCACAATGGTATTCGCATCATCTGTGCGCAATTACCACAATTAATCCATGAATGAATGTGTATGTTTACGTAACACACACACCAATCATCAAAACAATAATATAATTTGTGCTATGCACAATATAAATCACATACACTACGTACACTTGTACGGTAATATACACCAAGTGGTTTTGCGCTCTACCCCCCTTAAAAGGGATTACGCCCACGTAATCAATCACTAAACATTAGCTTAAAATGTTTTGCCGTCGTGAAGTATTTTAACTTCCATGCGGTCTATTACATAATGGATTCTGATTAGAGGATCTTAACCATATTGGCGGTTTAGTTCCTAAACCAGGAATTCTCATTGGAGTTGTAACTCATAACCGGTTTCGGTCCTGGCCTGTGAGGCTTTTAGGCATTAATAATTAGCCATTCACTCATGTTCACCATGTACATTCAACACTTGAATCACTGGTTCACTAGTTTCTGCTGCGAAACTCTAATAAATGTAGAGCTTAATTGCTCCCTTTTGTTATTCTTACTGTATTGTACATCCCCAATTGTCACCTTCATCTTGGTAACAATGGTTTCTCAACCGACGCACGGTATCTTTTACCCTGAGCGGATTCGGTGAGTTTCACAATTTTCCATCCACTTCCATGATAATTTACTGTGTATACAGCTATGTATTTCACAATGATTGACTTGTTCCCTTCCGACTTACTGTCGGTTGAGATTGAGCTACTACCTAGTGTGTAGTGCTCTCTCAGCTATTTACAACATTTGGGGTATATTCCATACCGATATTTGGCAGCTAGTGCTACTGTAGCCACTTACTGTTAATCATATTTCCACGTTTGGTTTTGTACAAGTACTCTTTTATTGGTGCGGCCTTGCATTTCCTATGCATCGGCCTTTATAACATTATTCCTCCATAATTAACATGTTTCCAATTCCTAGCTATCCCACTCGATCATTACTGCGCAAGTGCAATACCAAAACACTCAGTCATACAGAGTGCAGAGGCGTAAACTCTTGACAGTAAATCCCTTATGCGATTCGCCATGGAATTCAGACTGAGTTCCTCATCACACAGTACCTACCACTGGCTTATTGCTCAGTTAGTTTAACATCACTTATCTTGCATCTCCACTGAGTTTAACTCATAACTGATCTTATCTGTTACGTTTTCGTTTAACAACATTTATACAACGGTCGCTTGTTGCGCACCGTGCTCTTACTTATTGTATAACATCAGCTTATATCGTATCTGCTGTCACCTCAACTTCCACACATAAACTTACATTTTCACATTTTGGTTCATCCCTCCTTTGGATGACTACTGAATGCTCCTTGAGCATCGATCATTCGAGTCACAAGCCGGCATTATTCAGCTCGGTGTTTCACTTTATACACACATGCTATCAAGCTAACTGCTCTTTTTCAGTAATAACGTCGTCCATCCTTAACATATTTCTTGAACTTGATTCACATAACTACCGCTCCTGCGGTGTCACAATGTCGAGAGGTATCCCCACTCTTAATGCAGTGGTTCGTTTACCACTCTATTCGCTTATACAACCTAAACTTCTACCATCAATCGAATTTATATGATATATCCTGCTTTTGGATTATAAGCCTTATTTGCCTTGAGCTGGGCTCATTATAGGCTGTCCACACACATGTACTTCTCTGTACAATATTACAAGGTCGTTGCATCACGTTTCCTTTCATGGGATGCCCCTTAGGATTGTCAGTCCGTCTCCTGACAACTTATGTCTACACTGTGTGTTAGTTTCAACCCTTGTTTCTGTCATGTCATTTTGTGCAACATCTGTTGATGCGAACACCCCTCAAGGGTTGCTCCTGGGTGTTGGTACGTTATGCTTTACATTTGTTTCACACTTATTGGTATATTCCATTAGCCACGCCGCTTGCGTTCTTAAATGGCTTATTATCTCCTTTGTGAGGACCAACATTTCCTGGTAGTGTAGGTACTCATTCTGGGAATTTCATCCCGTTCATTGCACATAATGTGTCCACATTAGGCATCTGCCTTGCCATGTACAGGCTGGGTCACCATTCCAGCTATAATGTTTATCCCTAAGGATCCTTAAGACATATGTGGTGTCTTTACATAACAGTTTGTGCCCATCGCACTTCCTGACTCTTAAAACATTTCCTTGAAATGAATTCACTGACTCTTTAGTCTAGCTAACTTAACTGAATTCCTTAACTTCAACTATTCCTTGTAATCCTTAGCTCTCGTTTGATTTATACTGCTGACCGTAGACGGAGTCGACTACTTCCCGTGTTTTCGGACTCTACTCGTATACATATATGGGTATCATACTGATACATTGCTACTTACCCAACTAACCCATAAGTAGGTCTGTCAGGCCCATGCTCCTATCGGAGTGCGGTCGTCCCACAACACAGTTGGTACACTTGTAGTGTCCGTCACACGCTAGGTGAAGTATTCTGTTGTCAACTCCCTTATATTGTCCCGTGACAATATTCATTCCTTACTTCCCGAACTTAATCGAGGGAAGGTTTATCCACTGTTGCATCCTTGTCAGTTGCTCTTGGTTTCACTGGTTCGGTTTAAAGAAGGTTGGAAAGAAGTGTTGGTTTGAAAGAAAATCTGGTTTGAAAAGAAAAAGGGTTTGTGAAAGATTAGGTTTGAAAGAAAAATTTTCATGGTTTCACAACATCTTCTTACCTTAGCCAAGTCTAGCTTCTTGCTGACTGGTGTGTTTCCCATTGCGGAGGTTAGGCTAACAGGCCCTTCCACTGTTATGACAATCACATTTAGCTTTATGGTACTTTCCCAAGTACTTCGTAGTGGTTATAAATTTCCCGAACAGTCCTATTATAGCAGTACTTGCTATGGCAAGTGCGCCATGCTAACTGGCTATCAGTTTAACACATACCGGTTGTGGTATTGTTTTTACCCGCACTGTCATCAGTGGCCTTGTTGGCCCTCACTGATCTTACTGTCTTGATAATAACTTGTCTAGGTGACTCCTCACTGTATTCACATAATAATCATTAACTAGGGTATTTCCCATTCTGGGAGACCCCCCTTTTTTTTGTGTCGTATTCTCTTTGTAGCCCGTTCCACGTATTTGGGCACTACGTTGCAGTTCCTTTATTGGTTGGTACACCGCTGGTGTATTATTTATCAACTGTCGTTCCGTAGACACTCGTCTCGGGTTTTACTAATCCACTTCTTGCCTGTTGCACGGTTGGTGCGTTGCAAGTTGGTTATTCTCGACTGCTCTGCATGTCGACCCAGGTTGCCGGAAATTCTATTCTCCAATACACAAGATCCTTCATTCATTGCTATGAAATGCGGTCAACATCATTCAGATGGAGACCGTCTCCGGGATTCCCAGTTTTCGGGATCTACCGTATGACAGATTCTCCGTACCCTTAAAGGTACTTACTAACAGCCAGATCGGGTGTTTCCGAGTAAGAGAGGACTTTCATCTCTCTGGCGTTGTTTTCCCCCAAGTTATATACAGGGATTTGGAGGGTGGGAAGGATATTGTAGGTTTCCCAGTAGCCACTGGTAGTTCCTAACTAGCGTATCTCTCACGCTATCACTCAAACCCTTAACCCAAAGCACTTAAATCCTAACTCGGTACTTCCTAAGCTCGGTAATTCAGTCATCAGAGCGATACTTCGCTCTTGATACCACTTTTTGTAACACCCCATCCAACATTAACATACTTACAACAAACTGCAGCGGAAGAACAACCTCATCACATTACTAACTGTTGGTGTACACGCCGTTAGCCACCCACGTGGCTAACAAGGCTAATACTAACAATGTACCGGTCTGATGGGCTAAATTCCCAGCCACTCAAACTATCGTTAGTATCCCTACCATTAACAACAACAACAACATACCCTTATCAACTATACGAGTATTTATAAACTGTTGCCGACAACATTTCGGTCTTACTACACCTACTGTATACATACACTTAAAGGTTTACCCATGTACAGTGACTACCAGTCACTATCTCGAAGGCTTCCAGCACTTCGTACCTGAAACAGGAAAAAGAAGAGAAAGGGGTGGCCCCAAGGGGCTCAGCACCTTTGGTATGGTAATCCGCAGCCCACATGCTACCGGGCCACGCACAACTATTGTCGTCTTAGCAGGCGGTTGATATATTAATCAACATGTAACAACGAACACACATCACATAACATTCGCCTCAACGGGCCAACAAACGGATAATAATATACCCTTAATTAATAAGTCACTCATGGTATTCATCATGCCTAGAGTACCTCCTCTGATGGAGACTTCCTAATAGACGACACTACCCTTAAATCGGGGTACCTTAAACGCCTATTATCACAAACTGGGAATCATATCCATGAGCACACATCCATATTTTACAACATATAACATACACTACTTAACAACACTTGCACGTTCCACGTGCACAACATAACACGCAATAGATATTGCATCACAACAAAAATACATAACATAACGGGAATGGTCTCTTAGGTACCGACCCAAACATCACCAATAAACTGGTGAGCCTAGAGAGTGTTGCCAGTCTCATGATAAGCGAGTTACAGAACTCGTTACCGTCTCGTTAAATGAACGGTTAACTTAACACAAGTGTCTCGGATATAGTGATCCAAGCACACCGAAACAAACATAACAATAGTATGCCCCTGTGGCCCGACGTGAGTCAGTAATAGCCTTGGTTAAGCTAAAGGGAAGGTTGGGAACCAAATTGGAAGAAAACAACCATAACATACAGAGAGGATCGAAACCTGCTATACAACGACCCCATACTCACACGCGTGGGCGGAAACAGACGGACTCCTCACTCCCCGTTAGCACTTATTAGAAGTTAAACTTTGAACTTATTAAACAATCACAAACATCGAGTTAAGTCTTGTTAGACATACACAAGGGGAGAGAGAGTCATACATTCACTACCAACATCAACACAAAACATCACATAGCCAAACTCACGCATAGCCGTGGTTAGAACGTTCTTAAGTCGGAAACGTTATTACCGGATACCGTTTCTTACGGTTTACCTAATAGTGGTTAACTAGCCCTTCAAGCGCATTAGAGGTTACCGGTATCGGCACGCAAACATACAATAACAATAACGACTGTAAACTCGTTTCATGATTTATATCATAACGTGGCAAACATACAGAAAAACACATTGGCAAACAAGCGGTGTAATCGGTAGGACACAGGGTTGCGAAAACCATACCTGTCACTGGAGTCCACTTATCTGTCCATTTATGTTCCTCGAGCAATTCTCGAACAACTGTTAACATCACACGCGTTTTCATTAAAATCGGGGTTTGCTTGATCATTAATGTCAATGCTTAATTTTCCCCGTTAATAGTTAAATAACTTAACATTTTTAACTGTTGTACTCTCACATTTAATACAACTTTTAACCATTAGGTGTCATTAAAATCCCCTAACAGTCCTTAACATCCTTATAACATCATTACCTACAATCCCCATCATCAAATATCATTTCATAACCTTAAACCATGTTTTTGGTCGACCGACCCACCGTCCGACCCACCATCTGGGTCGGTCCCTGTGCGAACATTTTCCTTCCTTTGAAACTTGACCGACCAACCATGTCCGACCCACCCTTTGGGTCGGACCATTACGAACACTTTCCTAACATCTAAAAAGAGGCTCGACCGACCCAAAAAACTGGGTAGCCCCTGGGTCGGTCGCGCTCTAAACTTTACAAAACTTTGCCAAATCTTCACCAAACTTCTCCTAAGGCATTCTAATGTGTTCTAACATCATTTGGCATTTCAAACATACCCTTAAGATATTCTTAAACACTCACAAAACTATGTTTCCTAATTCCTTAAAACCTTATTATATCGCCACAAAATTCCTAAACATTACAAAGTTTCTCCTTATGATTTCTAGGTGGCATTTCACCTATAATGACCACAAACCTAGGTGTTTCCTCTACACCTATCATCACCTCTGACTCTTTTCTACTAACTAAATCTCCTTTTTCACATCTACTAAACATCACTTGTTCCTTGAACACCAACCTTACCTAAACCTAAAAATCCTCCAAGACTTACACACATCCACTAAACACACATGAATTCCTAAAACTTCAAAGACAACACCTAAATCCTTGCATCACTCCAATTCACCTTAACACATGTTTTCTTCTCAAGTAAACATTTATTCACCTTTAACACTTCCTAGTTCACCAAAACCATTAAAAACACTTAGAACTTCTCACACATTTTCCCAAATTTGGCCATAGCTTCTCTTGTATATACTCACATCCAAACACTTAGGTTTTTACCTTATTTCATTCAAAACACCTAAAATCCATCAAACACATTTTTATACACAAACCTCACACATTAAGCACTACATCACAATACAGTGCATAACTTAAATTGCTTGGCACTTAGGCCCTTAAATGCATGGCTCTTAGGCCCTTAAATTGCATAATCCTTAAACACTGAATTTCCCACATAATAATGCCTTTGACCTGCAAATACATACACCAATACTATGTTCTTTTACTAGTCTCCTTGAGAACACTTTACTAGGTCATTCACCATTTGCTCTTTAGGTATTTTAACAAGCATCATAAGCTTATTTCTCCTAAGGCATTAAACCACATTGAGATAGCTTGTTTACCTCTTTTCCTCACAAATTTCTTTCTTGTTTCCTTACAAACCGGTGGGGTACTTGATTCCTTGTCAAGTTCTATACATTGTACAAACAACATAATGAGTATTCAAGCTTTAAGCTTCATCTCATTGTAAACCCTAGTTACATATATTGTTTTAACACATTAAGGTAATTGTTTTACCTTGGAATTGGAAGAGAACTTGAATAGGTATCAAGAGAGGGCTCCTCCTAGCCCTTGGAAGATTCAAATGAAGCTAAAACAAGCAAGATAAATACACCATTGTGAGGTGAATTTTCGGACAACATGAAACATGGAGGAAACATGGATTTTCTTTGAGTTTCCTTACCTTGAAGCAAAGGAGAACATGAATATGTAAAAAGGTGAGCTCAAGCTCCTCCCATGGTGGTTTCTCTTGGCACCGAAATGGAGGTTTTGAAGTTTTGAAAGGACAAGATTGTAGAGCTTGGCTTAACTAAGAGAATGGTGGTGTTTGTTTTTGATTTGGTTAAGTGAGCTAGGTTTTACATGTGGTCAAAGATGGACTTCCATGGTTGTATTATGTATCACCGAGAGAGAACAAGAAGAAGAGAGGAAGAAGAGAGTGGAGCCGTGTGAAATGGAGAAAGGAATGAGAGAAATGAGATAAGTTTGCTTTAAGAAGATATTTGTAACTTATAAAGCAAATAGTACTTTACTTAAAGTTTTACTTTACTTATTTGATTTCTTTTACAACTTGGTGACTCACTACTACAAAAACCGGCCACCATTATGCCTAGGAGGGTATACTAGTCTTTGATGACTCATTTAATTACTTATAACATTATATGTTACAAACTAGCTTATAAAAGTTACTATTCACAAACTAAGGCACATAGAAGTGAAATTTTTGATTTCCCACTAATATGGCCACCCAAATGTGATACTATATAGTACACATGTTAATTAAAGAGTAATGATGGACATTTAGCCATTCAAAACTCATTTACAAGACAATTTTTCAAAAACATGCTTTAAGACTCCTTAAAGCACATTTTGTGTTTTAACTTGTTTTCAAGCTTGGTTTTCTTTAGTAATTGATTTAATATGTTCATTAACATATAAATAAGGTATAGGTATGACCATTAGGTCTTATACACATTCATCCCAAGCTTAGAGCACATTTTGCTCATATTGACTTTAAGGTATTTTCTTATGTTTTATTTGGTTTAACTGTCCACCAAAGTTTCTTAAGGACTTATTTAGCCTTATTAACTCATAATTAAATGTTATCAAGTCTTGGTAGGCTCTTTGGGTCCTAACCAAGTTCACTCATAGCTTAGAGCATGTTTTTGCTCATTCTGTGTCTTAGTGCTTTATTGCACTTTACTATATTTTAAATCGTCCACTGATGTTTCTAAGGCACTTTTAGCCTTTATATAACATGGTTTGTTATTTAAACCACCTATCAAGGTTTGGGGTATTTCAACTCCGAAGCAAAAATAGCATGAATCTGGTCAAAGTGTTTCCACGCTTTTGAGTCGGAGGGGTGACACATGTTGTCATCTTCCATTTTGTGTTCTGCGTGCCATCTCATATCGGTAGCCGTTGTAGGAGAAGCGTAAAGCCTTTTCAGCCTTGGAATGAGAGGGAAGTACTGCATCTTCTTGAAAGGTACCTTACTTTTCTCCTTTTGTCCCCTCTTTGATGGGCTTGTATCTGGGACGAGTGCAGAACTTGCATACATCCAGATCTTTATCTTCTCCCCAGAAAATCATACATAGTTCGGAACAACAATCGATTTCTTCATAAGGTAACCCAAGACCACGTTTGATTTCTTTGCTTCGTAGAAGTTTTTTGGAATGTCAGTGTTTTCTGGACGAAGCTCGCAGTAGGTTTTGCAAACTCGATCAATCAATGCCTGAGGTGCTTGGTAGTCATTCTTAATGGACATTAATTCAGTGGTGATAGATAGTACACATGATGCGTGCCACTGAATAACTTTCTTTTAGCATGTTCCATCAACTCAAAAAAATTTTTAGCCTCAGGATTGGAGTATCCTCTGTATCCTCTTCAACATCCTCCATAAATTAAAGGTATCCCCGATTCTTCTGGAACCTCACCTACAGCATGTGCAATCATTTGCTCTAACATTTCAACATGTGGAACCTCATTAGGCGTAGTGCTTCTCGAGGTAGCTTGTACGGGTGTGTTATCTTCTCCATGGAATATCCAATCAAAGTAACCGTACATAAAACCTTTCTGTGCTAAATGAACCTTAACGACATCAGGCTTGAGATACTGTCTGTTTCTACACCTTGTCATGTCGCAAGGGAACTTAATTTTTCCATCTTCCTACATTCAGGGTGTTGTAGTGCAAAAGCGACAAACTCTTCCATCTTCCTCAGCATTCGGCAGAGATTCTACCTCTCTCAAAGGTTCTCTCATCGTACATCCACAATCTATCGGGTCTCATGCCTATACTAATCAAACACTACTTTAGTTAAAACAAATAAAATTTTAAAAAATTCGACATAGTCTCCCCTATTTTTTTAACTTTTTCCGCTTATTTCTAAGCATCCCACAAGGAAAATTCACAATACCTACAACAGTTATCTCGACGCAAAATTAAGTAACTAACAAACACACACACAACAAGTATAATATAAAAGTATAAGGTTGATTACTCATATGGTACTATCGACTAATGCTATTCTCTAAGGTATATTTGGATGTTGTATTAAAACTAAGTTGTTATCATAATTAGAAACGGATATAAACACAAGGTATTTTAGAAGGAAAACAAGCCTTTTTTCGTAATGAGGTAATGGCTGAGTTTAAAAAACAAAGTGAAGTATTATCATATATATACATTTAATTATATAGATAAATTTAGTACAATTTACAAAATCTAATACTCCCTCGTTAAACTTGCACGGTAAGAAATGATACATATATATTACTCTATATAATTAAATCCCACATCAACAAGATACACGATTATTAAAACTTCAAAAAAACAGAGACTTTCAAAAGAACAAAAGGTCTGATTCCATTTGTATTATTGATAAAAATCCTCGGTTGGTCGTTGATTATAGTTAACTATATTATTAATTAATTAAAGAAAACATTATAATCATTCGGCGACAACATTATAATCTCTTATGGGCGTATTAAAAACATTTTATCTCATTAGTTTTACTTTTTAACTCTATACGTCACATACATTAATTGTTTAAATTTTTATTATTTTATCTTACATAATTCACCGCCAGTGATATGTACCATGGTATGATGAAGAACACTAGTAACCTGTAACTTGTATCTTTCTTCCTACATATGACATCAGGGGAGGGAATGCACTTTGAATAGTTTGTTGAATGCATATGTATTGTTGTTAGCTGGAGTATATTATCAAGAGGAAATTATACCGTAAAGCAATCAATTATCAACTTATATTTATTAATTCATGTTATAATATGAAGCGCCATTTTTAAAGTGTACTTAAACATTCTTATATTTGAAAGTCAAAAAAACATTCTTATATCTGAGTTGCTATATAAATTGTGGATCAAAACTATGAAATACTTGTATTAATTAGAACGAAGGACAAAGAAAAAACAATAATGTTCCCAAATAATATAATTAATCCAAACCAATAAAACTGACAAATAATATAATCCAAACAATAGAGAAGTAGCCAAAAATGAGTGAGCCCAAATCAATTTTCTATTTGACAATATTGTAACCCTAGGTCTAATACCACAAAAAAAAAAATCAACAATTAACATTCATAATTACCACACAACATCAATACATATGTATACTAACAGTTTTTTAGTACAAATTTGCAAGAAAACCCACACAATTTAACTCAAAACTAACAAATTTTCAGATTTCCTATTTCAGTTTTCGAAATTAATGATATAGAAATTTGAGGACTTACCTGAGAGCAAAAAACACTTGCAATAGCAGTCAGGAACATGCTAAGGAAGATGGAAGTGTTGGATGGCCTAAAAAACAAGTGAGAAATTGCCAAAAATAGCTCCTGGGGTCGCTGGTTCGCTGCTGTGCTCGCGTCTCCTTCGACAATGGTGAAATCACAAATGAGAAAGACAGAGCGAGCCGCGACGCGGCGTTAATTTACCTAGTTTTTTAGCGACGGACGTGTCCGTCGCTAAAAAACGTCAAAACTACGTCGTTTAAGTTAGTAAAATAACCCGCGGCAATAACACAGTGGATCAAAACGACATCGTCCTTGTAACGACGGACACATATCCGTCGCTAATATTTCTTTTATTTTATTTTATTTAAAAAAAGATAGCGACGGAAAAACCGTCGCTAGACCGTCGCTAAAACAGGCGCCAAGGCCGGAAATTTTGGCGCTAATGGACCCGCCCAAATACCGTCGCTATTCCCTCGCCGTTCCGTCGCAGAATTATCCGTCGGTAATCCGACGCTAGTCCATCGCTAAATAGCAATAAGCCTAAACGGCGATGCAAGATAACAAATCTAAATGTTATAAAACATAAGTCTAGGTGGAAGTACTCAATAAAGCTTTAGAAGGACACAAGTCCAGGAGAGCGATTGCACCACCTCCTACTACATTTCAATATACACTAACTGAACAGTAACATTTAAAATGACATAACAAGTAGTGAAAACTGGTTAAAACTAGACCACAAAAAGGAACTCCCATAAAAAGAGGAAAACACAAATCTTCGCCATAGAGTTTAGAGTTTACACCAAGTAATGTGACCCAAGGATAGGGTAAAGCCAGAAGAACCATAAAAGGCACCGTAAATAACGTGCATCATCTACTAACTAATTAGGACAAGCGCCAAACCGCACACATGGTAACCAGTTGACAGTAATTAAGATCAACACCAAGAACTTACTAATTAATAAAACAACAATAACTTATTAATACGAGGAAATTGCAACCTCCTTTAAGATATCAGTGAACTCATGTCAATATCGAAACAAATAACAAAGGTGAAAAACCACCTTGTACCACTCAAAGGCAAAACTTCACCATTAGGGTGAGATATTGCAAACACCTGTTCAATGAGAGATACATAATCATACCATTGTGCTAGGAACCTAGTAAACTGAAAAGAAATTCCCTCGGGGTGCCCCCAACAAGAAAAAAAAGAGGGGGAGATTGACAACAGAACACTTCATGAACGTGTGGCGGACACCACAAGTATATAAAACGAGATATGGGACGACCGCACTCCATGGGAGCTTATGGACTTGACGGACTTATTTATGAGTTAGTCAAGTAAGTAGCAATGTATCAGTAGGGTACCCCATACAGGTAGACAAGTAGTGAAAAAAAAACGCCAGTAGTCAACCCCATACCAAGGTCAGTGACGCAAACCCAGACCAGTATAACCAATTACCTAAGGTACATTAACGAAGAGAGTTCCAATTGGACCAACGAGATTAGAAGTACAAAAACCTTGAATAGAACATGATTAAGTCGTAACCCCGCAAGCAATGGTTAATACAATAACATAAAATGGAAACCTCTCGAAAAAGGAGAGAGTTGATAGTCAACCTAATGACAGCCATGAAAACCCATTAAATGGGCAAATGGGCATAACTAAAACTCTCATAAGGTTTAATAACTACTCACACTACCCACAAAGGGGCTGAACATAAGTACATCAATATACTATAAAAGACAGACAAGCTAGCACACTATCAGATGCCCTAAGCTATAGGGCAAGTGTTACAATAACTTAATCGTCCAATTGACTGAAATATGGTGCGCACAGAAGCAACCAGTATAAACAATCTTTAGAATAAATACATTGGCAAAGACCAGATGAGTGAAACTTGTAGAGGACTCAATGATGAGAAACAAATCATGGGTAGGCTATACAAACAGCCTAGACTGCTAGAGGACACACTCCAAAATAAATATGGCATTCAACATTATAAACCGCACAAGAGGTCACAAATGCACAATCGTATTCTTATTAAATAACATGGAAGGATAGAAAGGATATAAAAAAACACTAGAGGAAAAAAATGCCTCAATTGCCAAGGAACATACCCATACGGGATGTAAAAGATGCAAGGCAATATAAACACAACGATGAACGCCCTAGCAAAAGCGGGGCGAACCGCACAAGTATTGACGTGAGAACAGTATACTGAATATATGATATATAACATCGTGAGGTGCGTAACGAATATCACAATTAATGCAGTTACTCCAGAACATAACAACCTGGAACCACAAAATGACAAGAATTACCTTCGTGGATTTAAAAGCTAATACATTCAAACTTCAGAGATCAGGGCAGGAGCACTAATAACAAACCATAGTCGATGTCATACTTCACCTCAACTAGAAACCAGGGAGTGAAGATGATAACAATTCAAAATATATTCCGCACTAGTAATCCAGAACGTTTGGATACGACTTAGACCTAATCGTGTGCTTGTACAATAAATGATACCGCACCAACTAAGATACATCCGTTTCCAAATTAAGCAAAGACCGTGGATGACACTGTCATATTACAACGAAGTCAGCAATAACTTTCTGCTAATAAATCATCTATAATATGTCCTTAGGAACAAAGAGGGAAAACCAAGCCCTATGTACGTGGGTCTGCACCTCATTACGAAGCGAGTGGGCCCAATGGAACGTATTTGGGGGAGCGCACAAAGTATTCTACACCTTTGACTGGATTAAGTACGTGCCTCACCCATTCCATAGTTTTCTTTTCGAGCCAAGTGAAGAGAGATCGACCCGTCTCTCAGATAGGTGAAGACTCCACTCCGAAGTTTCAAATATGCAAATGAGGGAGACCAGGAACAAGACCATTAAAAGGGTCAAAGTCCGTTGGTCGAACCATGCGGCGAAAAGGCCACACGGGAGTTGGAGAGCTCCATGAGAGCCAAGTATCCGGCGCTTTTCTCATAGTGACGGTGTGATACTTTGGGGGTCACGGGGCGTCACCCTTTTAAGGGGGGTAGAGCCCTTGGCATATTTAGCCATTTTTTTTCTTTGTTATTTTTGGTGGTATGTATGTGCTTTAAGCACTTGCGTGGTGGTTGTTGTGTATTTGTGCGTTAAACACTTGAGATGTATTTGATTAGGTGGATGTGCTTTAAGCACTTGGGATGAACTCTGTTGTGTGTATGTGCTTTAAACACTTGAGATGTGTTTTGTAATATGTTGTGCCTAGAGCACTTGAATTATTATGCATGGATGTCTTTCAGGACTTGTGATATATACATATATATGTTGGTTCGGATTGGAAAACTAGTGGTTGAATGAAATGGATTACACTTCAAGGAAGTATTGGAACTTTAGAATTGATAGGCTGGATTAATACCTTGAGGTTTATTGGGTAGTGATGTACATATTCGATTTAAACGACTTCGGGACGAAGTCCTTTTAAGGGGGGTAGACTGAAATACCCCGAATAATTACTACCGTAATTAATAAGGATTAAATTAAATCATGAGCAATAACTACTATAAATATTGTTGCATAAAATATATAGTCCAAAATGGACATTAAATTATACATTAAATCTTTAATCAAAGATAAAATATTATTAGGGAGAAATAAACTCCTAAGTGTAATATCACATAAAACATGTTAGTACATGTGTTAAATACCACTAGTATACCTTAATAAATTATATAAATATTTTATATACCCTAGACAAATTATAGACACAAACATGTACACACATACACACCTCTAGATAAAAAAAAATACTATAAGTAACAATGTGACATATTACAATATAGCCATATAGACACATGTACAATTAAGTGCCACAATTTAGGTTAAGGGAAATTTCAAATTCCCTCTAATTTTCTACCCTAGCCGGCTGTCTATATATACAAAATAAAACAAAACATCATTAGACATAATAAGTTAATAATATAGTACAATTCAAGACTTATTTTTCCCATACCACCGTCAGTACTCCATCATTTCCTTTCTCTCACGGTAGCAGCAGTCCAGGCTCCCTCCTCCCATTTTCGATCTGTACAAAAACAAACAAGGAAGTACTGCTTCATCTCCATTCTGTGTTACGACTGTCTGTACCTTTCCAACTTTCTCTTCTTCTTTCCTCTGCTATTTCACATGCCTAACAACAGCAGCAACACTACCTCATCTTTCCCATCTTTCTGCGACAGCAGGCAGCTACTACCAGTCTCCTCCCTTCTTTTCTTCTTCTGTAGACAGAAACAACAACAAGACCTACACTCCAGTACTATCACTTTCCTTATCCTCAGTACAACAACAAAGGAAATAACAACAAAAAAAAACTAGTGAGAACTTCTTACTTTCCCTCTTCTTTTCTTCACGGTTCCAACTCCTTGCTTACCAGATCTACTGCTCTATATGCAGCTCATCTCCCTCTTCATGAAATAAAAGCAAATTCTAATCTAAGCCTTCATTATCGGTAGCATATAGAGGAGAAACAGCAAGGGTAAACCAGCTAAAAAAAATGGTAAGGTGCAACTTCCCTCTTCTTTCTTTTACGGTCTAAGTTTCCACCAGACCTTTTTCCCCATTCATACTACCAACTCTAGCCTTCTTTCTTTGCGTGAGACAGCAAAAAGAAACCCCAGTTGAGCTCTGATTTCTGGCACCGAAAACAGTAACCAGAAGCTGCACAAGTCAAGGTAGATGTTTCCTTCTTTTCATGGCAGTTTTTCCAGTTCCTTTTCATCAGCTTCTCTACCTTGTTTCAAGGCTACGAATCCCCCCTTAGAGACTCCATTCCATCCTGCTTGTTAAGCTAAAAAGCCGACACTAAAACACCCCATGGAAGGAGCCTAAAAACAAGGTAAAATCAAGCTAAACATGGCTGCATCATCCTTCTTTTCTCCCTTACTTTCCCATGTAACTTACTGAGTATACTTCTCTGCGTATAGCTGCTGAAAACACCAGTAAAAGCCTTCAAAAACTGAGGTAAAGAACTCTCTTCTTACAAAAAAAAAACTATACTTAAAACCTCCCTAACTAGCATGTTGCTTACAGTGGCTGACTAAGCTCTTTTGCTATGGCTGAAACGATCCATAAATTGGGTATATATGTACCCATATACTACCAGCAAGAGAAGGGTTATTACAAGTGCAATCGAGCAATTAAAAAGGGCGAGGGAGAGGTTGTGACTGGTGAGGAGTTGCTGGAAGAATTTTTCCAGGTAATGACGTAAACACTCTCCTATTACCGTATAACTTACTAGGCCCAAATAGATACGGGAAAAAAATCATGTGCTCTCTCCTCTCTCCTCCCTCCCTTCTATCCACCACCCCCTCCAGCGCCGGAACCCCCAGCCATCCACCATGCCAACACCATCTCCACTAAACATTCCCCTACTACAGCCTTTCCCGTTAAACAGCCCATCCGAAACCTCTCCAAGACCGTTTTTCACTTCTACTAGTAATACATCCACAAATAGCCAGACTAAACCCAGTAACGAAGACAACCAATCACTACCATACAACACACACGATTCCCTGGGGAGCAGTCTTTGGAGGAGAAATGAACACGGTGTTTGTGGATAACATCCACGAAGACACCTCCTTGGGATCTCTGTGGAGGATTTTCAAACCTTACGGTAAGATAATCAGTTTTCGCCACCCTAAGAAACGTCGCATCGCAACCAATACAAGATACGTGTTTGTGGGATTTGAGTATAAGCAACAGGCGGAGCAAGCAATTAAAGAAGTGAATGGTATATGGCTAGATGGGAAAAGGATAGCTACGCAATGGGCTAGACCACTGAAGAAACCAATACCTTCGTGGAGGGGGCCGCCATCCCCATCGCAGTCAAAGAACTATTACCAGCAGGCCCACGAGGACAATACCAGTAACTCATCGAGAAGAGACGAGCGTGAGTTCCCTCCTCATGACTGGAAAATGGAGGAAGTTGTAAGAGGGCTGGTTCAGTTAGCACCGTCGAAGATCCTTATCCCTCGGCTGGACAAAAGCATCGTGATACATACTAAGGGGAAGACATCAGGGGATCAGGTACGGGAAGCAATAAGTATTACAACGGCAGTTGAGCATGTAATAACCAAGTCGGGATTCGAGTTCATCGCAATATTCCACAACAAAAATGATCGTGAGAAGTTTATAAAGAAAAGGAAGTGGCCCGATGGTGAATGGATGATTGAACCATGGTGTGATGACAATATAACCACTACAAGGGTGGCAAGTGTAGCAATTAGGGGCATCCCACCCGAGGCATGGGGAGAAACATCGGTAAGGACAACTACGGCTCCGTCGTCACAATCGATACAGATATGCACTCACTACCAGCAAATCTGGAGGTATTTGCAACCATAGAAACGGGCACGTTTAAAATTTTGAACGAGGAGCTTGAGGTCATCTTTGATAGTAAGCCCTCTCTGGTGGGTATTGTTGAAGTGTGGAGTGAGGAACTGGGTGATAGAAGGTCGGAAAATAGTCGACCGGAGGAGGAAGAGGCCGGCGACCAGTTGGGAGTTACACTCGGGGTCAGGGAGGAAAGTCCCAGTGCGGCTGACGTGGCTTACGTGGCTGAAGTGGTTGATGTGGCTGGCGTGGAGGTTATAGCAAGTAAGGGAGTGGTATCTGTCATGAGCGCCCACCCCAAGACAGTGGAAAATGCATATGCTGGGGCTTTTGATACAGTGGAAAGGTCGATAATGGTAGTTTATGAAGAGTATGGGAAGAGGCTTAGAATACTTACAGCAAATGGGCGCACCACATGGAGCAATAAATATGATAATAATAATGGAGTGCTAGAGATAACATGTAGTCATTATTTAAATCGACAAGTGGAGTGGCAGTATTGGACTGAAAAGGTACTTACCAGTTTTAATATTGTAAAGGTGGATGATTATTCCCCTTGTATGAAGGATAACTGCCTGGGAGTCTAGAAATACTCCACGGAAACAGAAAAAGAGTCGGACTCATACCAGAGAGGCCTCTTCGAGCCCCCGAGTAAAATATGTGACGATTCGGACAAACTGGGAACTGGGGGAGAGGCTGGTGATTCGCTATCCCAGAACAGAGAGACGACCCAAACTACGGTAAGCCCAGGAGGAAGTAGGGGTACGCAAGAGAGTATTGGACTAACGGTAAGCCCAAACAAAGGAAGACCCACTCCAGTCAGTGATGAACCCCCCATGCAATTAACTTGGAAGTTGTCTTGTCCCCTGAAGTGAGCGGAGCAGAGGTACGAAACGTCGACCACGGCAAGACAAGGAAACAAAAAACTCAAATCTTAAACCATCGCTGGAGGCCAGGAAATGCTTTAAGTATGGGCAGAGGCTCAGGATAATCTCCCCATGTCCAAGTAAGTCCCTTGCAAATCTTGATCGCATCCTTAGACGTGGTAATATTTCAAGACAAACCACAAAACAAGAGCATGGCAGTGGCGTTTCACAACATACAAGGAACATGAAGAGCAGAAAAGTGGGCACTACTGAAGAAGGACATTCGGAAAACACAAGCAGTAATGGTGGGATTGATGGAAACACACCACTCCAAACCTTGCAATAAGCGTCAGAATCTATGGGGCGTAGGTAAACACACCGAATGGGCTGAGAAATTCGTAGTGGGACATTCAGGTGGACTAATTGTAGCATGGTCCCCTAATTTAATCGATGCAAGAGAGGTAGCAAGTATTACCAGATGGATAGCAATGGAAGTTACTGTCAAGCCACAGCTGTTCCGCGGGCTGGTTATATTTGTGTATGGGCCAACTAGTCCACTGGATAGATGTCATGTGTATCAAGAGTTAAGAGACTTCAAGGGATTGACATCGTTACCGATACTAGTACTCGGGGATCTTAATGAGGTGCGTAGGGGTGACGATCGTAGAGGTGATGATTGTAATACAATCAGCCCGTCGATGCGAGAGCTGGAGCAGTGGATTTTGGACTTAGAAGTCATAGAACTAAATCTGGTGGGGTGCAAATAGACTTGGAGGAGTAGAGGAGCTTGAAGCAGAATAGACAGAGCTTTTTGTTCATCTGAATGGCTAGTCTAGTTTCCTGGTTTGACTCTAAGAGAAAGGCCATGGAGAATAAGTGACCACAGGTTCATGTGGGTTCAAATGGCTAATGAGAATTGGGGTCCACGTCCCTTTAGAACGATTGATGCTTGGATGGAGGATAAAAGTTTTGAGCCGTTCTTTACGGAAGAGCGGTGTAAGCTGCCAGATGGTCCACTCTCTAGCAAACTAAAAGCCATGAAGACAGTGTTAAGAAAGTGGAATAAAGAGAAGTTTGGTATTATAGGGGCTGTATTGGAGCAACAGTCTAAAGAGTTGGAAAAAATTGATAATCTGGATGAACGCTATGGGCCGTCTGATGCTAGAAGAATTGAGAGGAGTAGGTTGAAAGGGGAAATTTGGAATTCTCTACGCAGAGAAGAGTGATTCTGGAGACAGCTCTCTAGGGAGAAGAACGTGAAGGAGGGTGACAGTAACACGAAATACTTCCACAGAAAGGCTACAATTAACCGTGCCTCAAATAAGATAGCAGCCTTGATGATAGATGGAAGGCTATCGTTCAGCCCGGATGTCATTCAAACTAAAATCAAAAAGTTCTTTAAAGAGCTGTATAAGGAAGGTTTAGTCTCGGGTGCCTTCATCTTGGGAGAAAACCGACCTTCTTTATTAGCTGAGGAGCAAACGATGCTTGTAGCAATGCCCACCATTACTGAAATAAAAGATGCGGTCTGGAGCTGTGACGGAAATAAGGCCCCAGGTTATGACGGATTTAATTTCAACATAATCAAGAAAATGTGGAGTGTGGTAGGAGAGGAGTTCTCTGCTGAAGTACTGTGTTTCTTTAGAACCAGCCGCTTGCCAAGGGTAATCAATACCACATGGGTTACTCTCATTCCAAAAGTCACAGAAGCTACGAGAATTGAGGAGTTTTGGCCAATTAGTGTGATTGGCAGTGTGTATAAAGTAATTGCCAAGCTCTTAGCTGCCCGCTTGAGCCGTGTCATTAGAGGTCTGGTTGGGGAAACGCAAACCGCCTTTATCAAGGGTAGACATATCCTTGAAGGACCCTTGATTACGAATGAGGTTATAAGCTGGCTGAAATCCCGAAGGAGGAAGGGCCTGTTACTTAAGCTAGATTTTCGGAAGGCCTATGACTGCGTGAATTGGAACTTCATAATGAGGATGCTGGAGAACTTCTGGTTTCCATACACTTGGAGAAGATGGATTATGTGCTGCATCTCAACACCTAGAATCTCGATTCTAGCCAATGGGTCACCCACCCCGACATTTAAGCCCAAAAGAGGTATCCGGCAAGGTGACCCTTTGTCGCCCCTGCTGTTTATAATCATAGCAGAAGCTCTAAACTGAATGCTAGATTACTCTATTCGAATGGGAGACAGGAGAGGTATTGTAGTAGGCAAGGATGAAATACGAGTGTCACACATGCAATTCGCAGATGATACTATCATTTTCAGTGACGTTTCTGAGGAGGAAATTCAAAAGGTCAAATGGATTATAGCACTGTTTGCCGATATGTCGGGACTGGAGGTCAACTGGACCAAATCAGTGGCATACGGGGTGAATACTGATGAAGGGGATAAGGCTCTAATCAGTACGATTCTTGGATGTCAAGTTGGAGAACTCCCAAGCACTTATTTGGGACTACCACTGGGTGCGAATCCTCACAGGCGTGATACATGGCAGCCGGTTGTTAGTAGAATAGAAAAGAAACTCTGCTGTTGGAAATCATCTTCGTTGTCCAGGGCAGGAAGGCTCGTACTAGTGCGAACGGTGTTGAACTCCATTCCAGTGTATTATATGAGTTTATTCAGGATGCCAAGGAAAGTGCTGGAGAAAATAAACTCCATACAGAGGCGGTTCTTGTGGAGTTCTAGAGCTAACAAAGGTCTTGCACTGATGAGATGGGATACACTCACTAGTCCCAAGGAGTTTGGGGGGTTTGTGAATATGCGACTTCGAGATGAAAAACGCGGCATTAATGTTTCGATGGTGGTGGAAATACATGAAGGAAGATAACCGGCTATGGAAAAGGGTGGTTGCTTCTATATACGAAAAAGACATATATATACCGCTGTATGACGAAGAGTGGGAAAAGAGTAATAGAAAGGGTACTTGGAAGACTATAGTTTCGGTCAAAGCTTGGAAGCCTGCTATCCAAAATGTTCTAGTTGACAACTTGAGATGGGTAATAAGGAATGGTGAATCTGTGCGCTTCTGGCTAGATCCATGGGCTGACTGTAACACTCTTAGACAGAAATTCCCTAGACTCTTCTCCATCAGCGATTGCAAGACTGCCACTGTGCAGGAGGTAGGTACTTGGATGGGGCTAGAATGGGAATGGAACCTACGATGGAGGAGGGAGCTGTTCACGTATGAAATGGAAGAGATGCAAAACATGATGGAGCTGATTGATAGCAGCGATTGCAGGATGAGAACTGGTGAGGACTATCTGACCTGGGCTGCTGGGAAGCAAGGCAACTACTCTACTGGTGAGTTTTATTTGAACGTGATGCGCAAGGAACACGGTAACGCAGTATCTTGGCATAAATCGTTTTGGAGTAGAGCAGCTCCCCCACGTATAGAGCTGCTGACATGGTTCCTGTTGCACAACCGATTAGCGACAAGAGACAAACTTTTTGGTCTGGATCTTATCACCCTATCTGATATGAGATGCGCCATATGCAAATCTGCTGTTGAAAGTGCTAAACATCTGTTTCTTGAGTGCCCAGTTGTGTTGCAGTTCTGGGACAAAGTATTATAGTGGTGGGGTGTAGGGAGATTTGAGATGAGTGTTGCAGTGGAAGATTGCTTAATGAATTGGTGCAGCCACGCCCCAAACTCCAGATCAAGAGTGTACTGGCAATCAACTTATATGTTTGGTGCGTATGCAATATGGCAGTCCCAAAACAAAATCATTTTCCAGAATGCAGTAATTGACTGGGATGAGGTGCTACTGTCCACTAAGATCCAAATCATTGATTGGGGAAAGAAAGGAAACAGGGTGCAGGACGCGGTGAACTACTGGTTACATACTGATAACCTGAAAGACTACTTGTAGCTCTGTTGCCTCTGATGTATGGTCCGTATACTGGGGGTATGGCAGATTGGGATACGTTGTTTGGTTTATGCTGGCTAAGAAACAACAACGAAAGCGGCTCAAATCTTTTCGAACAAAGTAACAACATCTTAGGAGGAAGTGGAAACCATCAAATCAGTTCATCAGGATTTACTTCACTCTTTGGCACCTCAGGTAACATTCACCAACAACAAACAAATATCACCTCCACCATAGCTCACATGTCTGCTACCGCTCTCCTCCAAAAAGCTGCTCAGATCGGCTCAACTTCTCCCAACAACCACCAAAATTCATTCCTCATCAAATCATCATCAGTTCATGATGCTGCTGCTGCTACTGATGCTGCAGGAAGTACAACCACCAACAAATTACCTCCTCATAATTCCATTCTCCCATCAACCTATGGAACCACTATGCTTGAAGAAACGGATCCCAGTACTACACACAACATACATGAGTTCATCAACACTCTTAACGGTGGTAGTCATAGTAGTGGTGCAACTTCCTCTATGAGATTTGGGAGGAGTATGAGTGGATCTGATAGACTTAGCAGAGATTTTCTTGGAGTAGGTGAACAACAACACCAAGGGATTGATTTCATTTCAATTGTTTTTGCTGGCTAAGTGAGCACTTAGCTAAAAAACCGTTTCTGGTTATTCATATAATGCTACTTCTGTAGCCCACTGACAAAAAAAAACTTACTAGTCTGAATATTGTTGTGGGAACCAAAATTTTAGGTGGATATATGTGTGTACTTAAGTTAGTAATGTGTGGAGTCAATATAAGTTAGGAAAAAAAAATGAACCGTAACGTATATAAATTAGTTAAAGTCAAATTATGTGTTTAAAAGAAAACAAATGATTTTTAGAAGTTAATATACAAAATTTTATATAACCGTGAGGATGAGTGTGCATATATATATATATATATATATATATATATGTGCTATCTAGATCCTAAAAAGATGTAGAAATTTAATAGTTAAATAATTAATTATGGAGGTTAAGTGTTAATGGTTTAATTAAGGTTATTCTGTGAGTGAATAATGAAAGAAAATGGAAGGAAAAGAATTAGAGAAATTAAGTATATATATTCTGTAGCAACCGTGAGCTAGGATGTGATTTTGGGACTTCTCTATGTCATTTAATGGTAAATGGTATGCTATGTTTAAGCCTTGTATTTAGGCATTTCCATTATGCTTACATAAAGCTTAAAACGACTATTATTGAGTTTTAAGGTGGTTTGAATAGATATATAAAATTCTGGTACAAAATATAGTTTTAGTGAACAAAATCACTTAGGAAGATATTAGATGGATGTAACTATATTTATAAGTCTACAACATGGTTTAAATGAATTTAAAACCTTATAAGTGAAATAAAAGTATTGTATATGGGATCAAAACATAATTAAACGAAAAATAGAGCACCAAGTATAATTAATACCGAGTGGGATTGATCTTAAGAAGTTTATATAAATAAAATGTGAATTTTATGAAACTAAGGGTTAATTGTAAAAATAGAGAATTAATTGGGGTATTTTCATAAATAAAAACAAATCTGGTCAAAGGGATAATTTAGGTGGTCAACCTTGACCACAAGTGAGGTTTGACCAAAGTTAAATAATAGAAGTAATTATTTTGGGTATTTAAAGAAATATTAAGCCAAAATAAACATTTATAAAAAATGGGGTATTTAAGTGATTAACGAGAATTATAGGTGTTGGGAAATAAATATTAAGACCCTAGGGGTCTGTTTGGAAGTTAAAAGAATTTTTGGGTTAGTTTTGATGAATTAGTTAATTAAGGATTATAATATATGGTTTAAGTACTAATTTGTAACGATTTAAAAATCTATGGGTATATAATGTAATTTCTGAAAGATTAGGGGTTGGAATAGAATTTAAATGACCTTGAGGGTCTGTAAGTAATTTGGGAAAATTATAAGTTGGTCTTGTGATTTATTTAATTAAGGAGTCTAACATATATTTTAAGTATTAAAATGTAACATTTAATAAAACTTATGGGCTACTCGGTGAATAACCAAAAGTTTGGGTGGAAATGGAGATTAGAACAACCCTTGAGGTTGTTCGGAAAATTGGAGAAAATATTGGTTGGTTTTTGGGATTAAATAAATCAATGTGTATAATATAAAGTTTTGGGATTAAATTGTAAGTTAATAAAATAAACATGGGCCAAAGTATAAATAATGAAAGTATGGGTTAAGACACATCAAAACTGGACATGTGGGTTTATTTAGGATCAACAGAAATATTGGGTTAGTTTCGGTATTTAAAGATAATTAAAGTGTATATTATAAAGCCTTAAGTATTAAATGAAAGTTCATAAAATAGAGGGGGTTATAGTGTCATTAGGAGGAAAGATGTGGGTGAATAAATAAATCTAAATAATCAGAGGGGCTGTTCGTAATATATATATACATATATATAGGTATATTATAAGGTTGGAATATCTTAGATTATAAATTACTAAGGTTAAGAATATAACAAGTATGGAGTATGGGGTAGTTTTGTAAATAAACAAACATATGGGATGAAGAGGAGAACTACCGAAAATAAAAAGGGATGTTTAGAATATATATGGGCATGTTATAATATAAAGTTTTTGGGTGATATAATGTGACATTATATTTAAGTATGAAAGGATTTGTCATAAAGGGGTTATTAAAGAGCAAATATGCATTATATACATTTACATTAAATGATGGGGTAAGTTGGTGAATTCTGGAAGTATAAGATATGGTAGGAATTTTCGTTACGAGGAGAACCTTATGATTATATCAAGGGAATTTATAACGTGACATTAAGATGTAATAGGAATAATGAGTTACATACGGGATTATACGATTACACGTAAAACATGAATGTAACGACAATAACGT
Organism: Limonium bicolor; assembly: GCA_023374045.1. Classification (NCBI taxonomy): domain Eukaryota; kingdom Viridiplantae; phylum Streptophyta; class Magnoliopsida; order Caryophyllales; family Plumbaginaceae; genus Limonium; species Limonium bicolor. Next base: position 265,446,871 of record CM041779.1, read on the forward strand.
TACACGCATATACGAGTGTATAGCATCTTACGTGTGTGTACAAGGGTGCGTAAATGACAACGCATAACTACAACTACAATACATGTGTACTTGTGTATATATAAATGTCCGCGTATGTTCGTAAACAAACTACGTAAACTATCTCGAATAACAAAATGTTTAGACTTCATACATGCGCGCACGTAACATTATCTCTGAGTGCATGCAACCCGACAATAAGTAAACCAATTGTGAACGAAACTTCCACGTGACAAGTATTACTGTCGTAACAACACTTACACACTCGTGAAGAATAACGAGTAGCTGAAGCGTAAACCCCTAAGGTTAACGAACAACGAGTTCAACAAGAGGTCAACTAAGGGTTAGCTACGAGATGGAAGTAAGCATTTAGTCCTGGATGGTTAAGTGAGTTTTGGAATATATATATACATATATATATATATATATATATTGATATTAGAACTACGTATGTACCAGAGGTACGAGGGTAGACACGAGCATTGTGAGCGCTAGACTACGCGGGGATTATTACGTGAGCGCCGACGGTGTACGGTATGTTCATTGTGTGGTCTGAACCTCTGAGGGAAGCCTCGGTTCGGGTATTGATTGACTATGTGACCAGAGCGATATGTTTGCTATATATGCATGATTGTGTGGATTATTTATAAGGTTGGTAAGCGTTTATTATTGTGCGTGATGTCTTCGGACAATATTACTATGATTGTTTATGCGGTTGGAATATTAATATTCGGGAACTTTATCCCTAACTGACCTAAGTAAAACACTTCGGAACGAGACTCGGGATCCCTAGTCTTTAGAGCGTGATATTCGAACATGGTTATAACCTAGATTATTTCTAGGGAAGTACATAAGACTTCAAAGGTAATAAATGGTAAGGACTTCTCCTAGACCTAAGAATTTACTTAGGGTAGTTGATTAAGGATTAATCACATACTGGAGAGTGTTGGTTATGGTACATGGTATAGGAATCCAATTAGTTTTGACTAGTTGGTTGCGCATTGGTGATCACCGGAGTATAACGTCCATATCGGACCAACTCGCTCTATATTCCGACGGGCCTAGATAGACTGTTGGACCAGGGTGCCGACTTTGGCACACGGCTTCGGCCATTCATGGACGCCTTTATTAGGCAAGTGGAAGGCCCAGGATCGAATGATCCTTGGCAATGAGCACTTCGTGTGTACGGGAGGACTACTGTCCAGTAAGGATTTTCCGGGTTGTCCTAACATGACGCCCAATGGTATGGAGAGTAAGACTAATGGTGATTAACATAATTTAAAGGAAAACTAACATCTCGATGGAAGTACCTACGCGTTTGTATGAATGTTTATAGTACATGGTATTCGGTATGTCGTGGATTGTATGTAATGTATGTATTGTCACTTTGATGGATTACTGTATGCTTATGCATGTTATTTACTGCTGTATATAAACTGTAAAATGAACCAGTATGTAATCAACCTCATGTTCAGACAGTTAATTGACCTATGTGACCTAAAGGGTCTAGGATTACACTTTAGCATACCAGCATATAGTTTGCTGAGCCCCTTTTTGGGGCCAACACATTTCAGGTCGTGGATCGGGATGTGAAGCCGCAGTGCGGGAATATGGGTAGACGACCTTGACTTTTATTTATTGCATGTTTAATATTAAATCGGTTAGCACGTTGAAATTTTGGGAACTCTTTAAATGCTCACTTGTTATAGGTATTGGTTTGTATATAGGATAATGTAATAAATATCTCGTTCATCACTGCGGTTAGTTGTTGTTCATTGTTAGATTACAGTTATGCTTCTTTACTCGCATGGGCGAGTAATGGCATGTGACACCCAAGTGAGGATTAATGTAGTTTAACTTCCGCTGTGAGACGTCTCTAATTATGCTACGTGAGTGATTATACGAGAGTGATTATTATGAGATAGCGAGTGGGGTGTTACATTGAGTGGTCAAATGAACCCATAAAAATTATAGTTCATCAAATAACTATAAATAAACATTTATGAAAGCTTAAGAGCTATTAAAATTAAAGAAACGAAACAATTCCGGAAAACGGGCCCGGTTAGTGAATAGTGCTAAACCGGGTAAATTAATGAGCGTTTTCTGTAAAAGAAGAAAAACTCTCCAGCTTACATATATATGTGGGCCGGTTTTAATTAGTGAGACAACCCCTCTCACACACTCACACACTAAACTAGTAAAGAAAGAAAGAAAAGAAAAAGAAAGAAAGGAAAAAAAGTACAAAAAGTAGAATACTCTCTCTCCTCCCTCATTTCTCTTTTTCCCCACTCTTTCCACTCTTCTTTCTTCCCAGCTGTTCTCTTCTTCTTCCCCATGGCAGCCGATTTTCTTCCTCTCCTCCCATGGATACTTCACCTTGTAGCTCATGCCCAAGCTTCATTAAAGCTCCAACACAAAAATAATTACATATTCTTCTTCCTCTCATCACCCTCTATCATTCTCTCTTTTCAAAATTCAAAAAGGATGAACTTCATCCATATGGGTTTTCCCCATTTGAAGAGAAAATGGCATCAATGGGTAGCTTGGAGTCTTCTCTCTTTCCTAAGGTAAAAATATTCAAGAAAAACTCATTTTTCTTCACCTTCCTTCCTTAGCCAATTTTTGCTCTCTCTCTTATCTTGTTTTCCTTTTGTTTTGGAGCTTTGTTTCAGCCCTCCAATGGTGGGATAACCCCCTTCTTGATTCAAGGGTGAGGACCCCTCTTAAAAAGCTCCAAAAGGTAAACCCTAACTTTGTGTTTTAAGCCCTTTGATTGGATTAGAATTTCCTAAGGGTTTAAATGGTTAATTGAATCCATTTCTTGTGTTTCTTGAATGTGGGATGGAGTTTGGAAACTCCATTCCCACTTGGCCAATTTGATCAAGGAAGAGAGAAGAGGAGAATTGAAAAGAGGCTTGGAAAAGATTAAGATAAAAATCTATCTTAAACCTTGTTTTAATGGTTTTAGGATTTGGGGTGGGTTAAATTAAGTAATGAACCCAAACTATGTGAAATAAAGTAGTTGGTTGAAGTTGAGGGAATTTGTGGATTGTTGTTTGAATTGAGGGCCTAAGTGCCAAGCTTTTGAGCTATTGTGGTTTATTGAGATTTTGGAGCTATATTGTTGTTTAATGAAGTTTTGAGGATATATTATGCTCTAGTAGGACCCTTCATGGGTGTGGATAGATTAGGTTTGGAAATGGTGGAAATTGATGAATGTGGATATGTAAGGTTTATGGGGAGGTTATGGTAAAATTTTGGTAGAAATAATGTGTTCTAGGTGTTGTAATGAGTAAGAGCAACCTAGGGAATGAACTAGGTATTGGGAGGGATTTATTTGGATTAGTTAACCACCCTTGAGTGGATATAAGGGTAGGAAAGGGAAGAGGCAAAATCTGTAGCAAAGGGGAATTGAAATGCTTTTGAAAAGCTAGAACAGGAACTAAGGTGCAAGACTTAGGAAATGAGAGTTGGACTTGGATTTTAGAATGGTGTATATCTAGGAATGAGTTGGTATGGTCATTGAGTGATTTGGTAAGTTTAGTAGGAGGTAAGAGCTATCAAAAGGAAATAGAAATGCACAAGTGTGCAAAAATGCAAGAATGTGAAAATAGGGTTTGTGAATTTGAGCAAGAATTGGGTAGTGGATTAAACCAAGGATTTGGAGTGGTTTAAGGAGTGTTTTGAGGTGTTTAATTATGTAGGAAACATGTGGAAAGGTTAAGAAATGATTAGGGGTGAGTTAGGGGTTGAAAATTGGTGGAAAACTGTAAATTTTGACAGTTCCAGGGGTGGTCCGGTACACAAACCCGGACCACATCAAAAACGCAACAGAAAGTCATAACAGGGGTTGGTCCGGGTTTGTATCCCGGTACACAAACCCGGACCATAGCAAAATTTGTCCAGAATGTTATTTCCGTGTTTGTTCTGGGTTGTAACCCCGGACACAAACCCGGACCACTATAAAAACTCAACATAAAGTGTTTTAAAGGTGTCTAACGATGGGGAAGTGAATGGTATTATTGGTTTTAGGTGATTTTTAGGAGTTGTTTGGTGACCTTTAAAGGTCCTAAGAAGGGTAAACAAGTTTGAGAAGTGATTGAGTAAGTTGAGGAACCAAGTACATTAAGTTAAACCGAAATAACGGGATAACGGGGTAAGTACGGGGGTAGCAATTATGTACAAACCGTAATGCTTTAATATTAATAGAACCACTTGGCATGTAGTCCGTGGTTCAAGAGTAAGGCTAGAGGAACAAGTGTGAATCGAGGAACGAGGGAACACCCGGTAAAGTCAACCCCGGTGAAAGGTATGATTTCCTCATGCCCTGTATCAAAACTTGGTTACCCCGATTTGTGTGCTTGTTTGATTGTGTGATCACCTAACAAGACAAATGCATGAATCGGAATGTTTGCACTTGCTTGTGCTTGTGATGTATTGTTGCTTGTTGGATTATGAATTGAACTTAAGTTTGTATAATTCATGAAATGAGTGTTGTGGATGATTTGCTTGAGTGTGAATGTGCCTAGTAGTGCGACTCGTAGATGAGTCTTGTTTAAGTAGTGACTCATAGGAAGGGTCAAGTGCGAAATAATAAAATGTGGAAACACACTAAAACTATTGAACCAAGAAATGATAACACAAACTACGAACTCACTAGAACGTGAGAGAATTGTACGGGAGTTAGTAAACTCCCGATAACGGTAGAGAACTGAATTGACTTAATCCACAAAACTAATAATGGTGGAAGTATTAAGTAACCTCTATTTAGAGGATTGATGAGTGTTCAAACTTGAACCTTGAGAGAAATAAAGTACGGTAAGGGATCACCAAACCCCTTTGAGTAATAGTCAAACCCCGATGAGAGGATCCGACTAACATAAACAATGTCACGAACATGAGAGTATTCGATAAGTTGGATAAGACCTTAAAACTTAGAATACTAGACATTGAGGAATTCCCTAAGCCAATAGATGTTATCGAGAGAGATACCTCTAGGCTAATCCTTGAGATTGTGAAATGAATCCGAGAGTAGAGTTTTGGGAATTTGAGTAGTCCGGTAGAGAACTGGAAATTTGTGAACTTGAGGAGCTAAATGCATAGCTCCTTTTGTATTTGTTTAGCCCGGTGGTGGGTCTTGTGTATGACCCGGCCCGGAGGTCGTGGCTAAGACTTAAAAGATGCCTTTGAGTATTGATTTGGGAACTTGAGTATTGGAGTATTGATTTGAGAACTTGTGTATGACCCGGCCCGGAGGTCGTGGTTTATACTCGCGTGGTATATCGGAAAATCGCAATAAACCACAGTTTGAACGGTCGTTTAAAAGACGGATTATAAACCACGGTTGGGCTAAAACCGTCGTTTAAAGCCGTTTCTGTCGCGGGATCAGACCGATTTTATACCACGGTTTGGCTTTATAACCGTGGTATATAAAGCTTTTATACGACGGTTCATCTACATACCTGTGGTATATGACTCTTTTATACGACGGTTCTCTAACCAACCGTGGTTTAAAACGTCGTTCCACTGAATTTTAAACCACGGTTTTTACATAACCGTGGTTTTTTTTCTTTTTTTTTTAGTTTTTCTTGTTTTTTTAGCCTCTACCATGTGTTTTCCAACACAACCCAATTTACAATCACATATACAACCTGTACAGGGCATCCAACTGGTATTGCCCTTTGGTAACCAACCACACTATATATGACCATAAACCATTGCCAATTTGAATTGCAACATCGAAAATGAATTGCAAACAAACCCATTCAAACTTTCAAAAATAAGAGAGAGTTGAACTTTACAAACTTTGAGAGTCTACGTTGCTTCAGCACAAATAAAAGTCTAAGTCTAACTACACTAGGATAAGATCTAAGAAACGCTCAAGTAATTTTTACACCAAAACTGTGATAAATGATCTCTTACAAAGTCGAGATCCATCTTGGAGTACGTGCTCCCTGCTTTTGTGAAAAAAGAAACGATCTGTCCATAAAAATAAACTGATCATCATTAGTACACACAATTTTATTTAAAATGCAATAACTTTAACTAAAACTTTGATTGGTATGGGTTACCTTGTCATCATCATCAAGCGTGTCAATATTTTGTACAATCTCGAACATGTACCGCATCACATAATAGCCACAGCTCCGTGAATCAGGCTGTTTAGGACACTGTCATCACACCATCCATGGATTACCAACTTTAGACAGATCAAAAAATTAAACGTTTAACTTTAATACAAAAATGCATGCATAAATTAAATGATTACTTACACGTATGTAATGGAAGTCCAAGATGGAGAATGGTTTCTTCCCATCACTCAAACCAAGCTTATGACCCCTGCATAAATACAACATTTTAAAATGAAGTCATTTATTGCCAATAATCCAGGACAAGCTTAAAATAAATACAAAATGCATTAAAATTTTAAATACTCACTCCTTCAAATATTTCTCTACAGCGATCTCTCGAAGGTCATCAGCGCCCAATGGGTCTAGTATCAACAAGCATGAGGTGTTGATACACAACACCATCATCATCCAATGATTGCTACCACAGGTAAAACAAAGAATGTTTTGTAGAACAATATTTTTAATTTATCACATAATGTAATTAGGAAGCAAAAAATTCCAGTTATTGTGTACTTACATCTGATGATATGGGATCAGCAAATATTTGCTTTTTCTTTGCATCGCAGTACAAAATCCCTACCTCACGTGCTCTGCACATCCTTGCTCATCCAATGCAGCCTGACTTGCTGACATCAATTGAAATACCCCAAACCTTGGTATGTTGGTTAAACATTAAAACATGATTTATTAAGACTAAAAAGAGTCTTAGAAACCTTAGTAAACAAATTTAAACAAAAGGAAACACAAATGTGCTTTAAAGTCAATAAGAGCCAAAATGTGCTCTAAGCTTGGGATAAACTTGAGTAAGACCTAATGAGCTTACCAAGACCTCATTTATATACTAATGAACATATTAAACCAATTACCAAAGAAAACCAAGCTTGAAAACAAGTTAAAACACAAAATGTGCTTTAAGAAGTCTTAAAGCACGTTTTTGAAAAATTGTCTTGTAAATGAGTTTTGAGTGGCTAAATGTCCATCATTACTCTTAAATATATATGTACTATATAGTATCACATTTGGGTGGCTATATTAATGGGAAATCAAAAATTTCACTTCTAAGTGCCTTGTTTAGGTGAATAGTGATTTTTATAAGCTATTTTGTAACATATGTTGTATAAGTAATTAAATTGACAAATGAAGACTATAATACCCTCATATTAATAAGGGGGCCGGTTTTCCTTAAGTGTGGTGACTCACCACTCTCTTATTAATGTATTAAGTAAGTAAAGATAAGTAAATAAACTTACTTTTTACTTTATAAGTATAAATATCTCTTGAAAGCAAATTCTATCTCATTCCTCTTCCTTCCTTCATTTCCCACGGTCACAATCTCTTCTCCCTTCCTTCTTGCTGTTCTTCCACGGTAATACTACTACCTCCATTAGAGCTCCACCTTTGACCTCTTGCTAAATCAAGCTCACTTGTCCAAATAAAAAACAAACACCACCAATCTCTTCCTCTCATCAAGCTCTTCATTCCTATCTTCTCAAAACTCCTAGAGTTCCATTTCGGTGCCAAGGTGTTCCACCATTGAAGGAGCTTGAGCTTGTCCTTTGACATATTGTTGATCTCCTTTGCTTCTAGGTAAGGAATCTCAAAGAAAAATCATGTTTCCTCCATGTTTTTACCTTGACCGAAAATACACATTGATATAGCTCCTTGTGTGACTTTGTTCTAGCTTCATTTCAACTCTTCATGGACTAGGTGGAGTCCTCTCTTGTTATATATTCAAACTCCCTTCAAAGATCAAGGTAAAATAACTACATTAATGTTTTTGAAACAATGTAGAATTAGGGTTTACAATGAGATGAAGCTTAAGGCTTGAATACTCATTATGGTGTTTGTATATTGTCTAGAACTTGACAAGGAACCAAAATACCATACGGTTTTGTAAGGAATCAAGAAGGAAGTGTTTTGGAAAAAGAGGTAAATCTACTAACTTAATGTTGTTTAATGCCTTAGGAGAAATGAGCTTATAAATGCTTATTAAAAACTACCTAAAGAGCAAATGGTGAATGACTTAGTAAAGTGTTCTCAAGAGACTAGTAAAGGGCATATGTGTGTTGAGTGTATTTGCAGGTTAAAGGCATATATATTGTGGAAATTCAGTGTTTATGATTTAAGCACCTTAAGGGCCTAAGAGCCATGCATTTTAAGGGCCTAAGTGCCATGCAATTTAAATTATGCGCTATATTGTGATGTAGTGTAAATTTGGGTGAAGTTGTGTATGGGAGTGTTTTTGGTGATTCTAGATGTTCTTGTGTGTTTAATGGAGAAAACAAAGTGTTTTGGCTTAGTAATGTTCTAGGGGAATCCATGTCAAAATTTAGGTAAGAAGCAAGAAGTTCTAAGTGTTTACATAAGGTTTGGTGAGTTAGAAAATGTAGGAAATAAATAAGGAGTTCATGATGTTTTAAAAGAATTTTGATGAACTAGGAAGTACTCTAGAGTGTAATAAGGACTTAGGCATGATCTTGAGATTTAGTAGGTACCAAAGTCACTTTGGGACTTAGGTAAATACCTAGGCAAACTTTGGTAAAATAAGGAGAAGTGTACACTAGGAAAAGAGTTTCAAGAAGGATATAAGGAGTTAGTTGTGAGAGATGATGCTTGGGAGATGATGTTAAAATAAGGAGAAAGTGCAAGCTTAGAAAAAGAGATTTCAATGATGACATAAAGAGTTTTAGTTTGTAAGAAATGATGTTTAAGTAATAATGTTGTGTAGAAGATATGTCTTGGTATAATGACTAGAATAGACAAGGAATACCACTTAGGAACTTAAGGAGAGGATGCTATAAGTGTTGGAGGCCTTGGGGAAATTTGGTTAAGTGTTTGAAGGCTTAGAAATTGGAGTATAATGCCTTGTCCGAACTTCCGTCCGGATGTGGAAGTTCGGACAGGCCCTGTTGGGTGAGGAAATTCTCACTCGCGAACAGTGTCCGAACTTGGGAAGTCCGGACACATGTTCGGACGTACCCACCCATCCTTAGGATTATCCGCGAACTGTGTCCGAACTTGGGAAGTCCGGACACATGTTCGGACGCTCGGATTTCTGTCCAAATTTTTCTCGGCTCACGTCCGAACTTCCGAAGTCCGGACATAAGTTCGGACGTGTGTCTGTTTTCTGTCTAAAATCACGGCTTGTGTCCGAACTTGGAAGCTCGGACACAAGTTCGGACAGGCCACTGTATGGACCAAAAATTATTGTTTTAAGATGGGGATTGTTATCTAAAAATAGTAGTTGGTTAGTAATGATATAATAAGGTTATATAAGACATGTTAGGTGGGTTTTAAAGGCAATTAAAAGGATGAAAAGATGTAACAAGTGTAAAATAAAAATAAACTAGTAATGTTGAGTAGATAATGTTAATAATGGATTAGTGCGTTAATTAACCGACGTTACTAATGTGTTTAGGATTCTCTCAAGGTGGAAACGAAACGAGGCAAGGACCAAGGTATGGTTTTCTTGCAGTCTGTTGCCTACCGGTTTACACCGGCTTGGGTGTTGTTTGCTTTTCTGCGTGTTACGACCTTATAAGATTAAGGCATGAAAAGAGTTTACAGTTGTTATACATTATGATGTTGTAAGGTTATGACTCCTTTCCCTTGGTTGTCTAACAAGACCTAAATGTTTGCTTGTATGTGACTTAACAAAATGTTGTGTGCTCACTAACAAGTGCTAACCGGGGGAGTGAGGAGTCCGGTTGTTCCGGCCACGCGTGTGATGGATGGGGGTCGATATCATATCCGGTTCGGCTCTCTTGGTGTATGTATAGGTGGTATTCCAATTTGGTTTCTACCTTCCCTTAGCTTATCCAAAGCTAGTTACTGACTCACGTCGGGCCATAGGGGCATACGTATGTTATTTCGGTGTGCTTGGGATTACTATATCCGACACACCTTTGGTATAAGTTAACCGTTCTACATAACCGGACGGTAACGAGGATGGTAACGAGCTTAACATGGGATTGGTAAAAATCTCTAGGCTCATATGGTATAACTATGGTGAGAGGTTCCTTGTGAGAACCGAGTTTATGGTGTTATGTATTGATGTTGTGATGCTATGCAATTTCCCTTGCTACGCTATGGTATATATATATGTTGGACGTTCTAAAATGAATGCCATGTTATTATGACAATTGGTTGCGCGTATCCCGGTAGTCGATGGGCTGCGCGTTAGCCATACCAGCAAAGGTGCTGACCCCCTCGGGGGCTCCATATTTTTATTGCAGGATGAGGATCGAAGAGGCAGAGTGGCTCTAGGTCCTAGGTTGTTGATGCACTTTTGGATATGTTGGTTGTTAAGCCCGGGATGCGCCTGTGCACCCGAGGCATTACATTTTGGTACCGTTGTTAAACAGTGATGGATGATTATGGCTTGTAGGTGTGTTGTAAATTAAATACTCGGTATGGTTGGTTATGTTTATATATGGATGTTAGATACTATGCTCGGGAGTCTGATCATCAGACCGATACTCTTGTATTTATTCTGCCTAGTTAACCACGTGGGTGGTTAACGGCGTTGTAACACCAAAGCGTTAGTTATGTTTGGTTGGTTATTTCCGCTGCGATTTCGGTAGTTGATAGGGGCGTTGTAGGGGTGTTACATCAATTGCGGACACAAGAAAGAGAGGGCTAATAATCTCTTGTTCGCTAGCAGTCTACTAGTCAAACACCTAAACAACATTTTTTCATAAGATATGTTAAATAGCTTAAAAAATGAAAGATAATGTAATAATTTAAAAGATACTTACACACAATAGGCCTGAATCACAGAGATGTTAGCAGGTCCTCCCATAAAAAATTCTCTTAGATCGCTCACGGTAATCATCAGATCTCTAGGCTCAGGGGAGTGGAAAACATGCTTAGACACTTTCATGTTGAAGTTGGTGACAGACTGCAGCCTCGTCATGAAAAAGTCATACAACATTTTTTGTTTGGCTGTCAGCTTCTTCAGATACTTGGGTGTCAGAATGGGGGATCTCCTAGGAGTCATATCGAAAGGTTTCACCACTTCCTTTCTCACACCCTAACTCTCCTCATTTGATTTCACAACTTCCTTCCCCTTATCCACTTTCCTCTTCTTAACCGGTCTTAATTCCTTATCAATCTAATAGTATACAAAATTTAAATAATAAACATATCAGTCAAAAGTCAAGTTAAAAACTAAATAGTAAGCATGTAAATAGTTTACCTTGTCACTGACATCAATGAGAGAATATGGCCATGGAACAACTGAAGATTATGCTTGACCTATTTTACTCCACTGATTCCACTCCAATGGAAGCGGAGAGTCCTCTATGCGACCATCGCACAATCGCTTTCCTACCATCACACGCACACACGGCGTGAAGAGGGGGATGAGCTTGAAATGTAGTATACTGTTCGGTCCGGTCGCTAAAACCTGACCGTATGCAACATGCACAGTCTCACAATCCAACACTTGAAACAAATGGCATGATTTAGCCACCTACATCAACTCACAACAGTAAGCAAGGTAATAAAATTATATTGTTTTAAAAGTAATGTTAAAATAACTAAGGAGGAAAAAAGAACAAACCGGAAGGTTTTGATAAGGAAATGTGTCTCTGGTAGAAGAAGAAGGTGCAGGATGATCCATCATCGGAGTATCCGCCGTCGTGGTAGGAGCAGACGTCGGTGTAGGATCATCGACCATCATAGGATCCGCCGTTGTGGTAGGATCCAGAGCAGACGTCGGCCTAGTAGTAGGTGCCGGTGTAGGAGACGCGGCCACTGTCAATGTATCCGCCGTCGTGGTAGGAGCAGACACCGGTGTAGGAGTAGGTGTCGGTGTAGGAGCATGCACCTGGCCCAATACTAAAGCCTCAAGTCTTCGTAGACGCTCCTCGTAGGCTTGACGCTCCTCAGCGTGACGTCTTTCCGACTCAGCGTGACGTCTTTCCGACTCCTCCAACCGGTCGTGCACCCATTCATCCACCATTCTCTCTATCATTTCAGCCTACGGTACTCTCGATCGAGACGTAGAAAACACGTCTTTTTGGCAAACTTCCCCTCCAAGCCCCCGCACTCGCCCTGGATGATCCTTTTGCCCAAGGGCCTTATTCAGTGGATCATCCTGAGACGGAGGGGCCGAAACCATCTCCCATCGCTCAGTAGATCCAGACTATTTTAAATTACAAAAATATTAGAAATGAAGTTACTAATTAGTAAACAACAACTTTTAAAAATATATACTTACAATCTTTGAAGCCAACTCAGCAGTCTCGCTCTGCGGGAACAGATATACTCCCTCGTCATTTTTCTTCATGCGACCCAGCATAAATATCTGCACCCTACTTGCATCGTCAACATTATCAATAACTGACTGAGTGCCGTCTTCATTAGTTTTTGTCAGTAAGCCGTCGCTCTTCCACTTCTCCAACCGCCCCGTATATCCAGCTCGCCCCATGTAGTGCTTATATATATTCTTCGCCCGGTTACGTCTCGCTTGTTCTTGACGTAACTGTTACAAAATTTGTATATTTATAAGTTATACATAATAAAAAATATTTGTTAAATTTTATTCCTTAAATAATTAAGAAAGAATAATTGTAAAAGTACCTTAAACTCTTCAGTCTGGCGATGGTCGTAGAATATCTTCCAGTCCTCCTCCGTGATCATACCATCATACACTACCCACGACGGTGACCTCTTGGAGCCCAGTTTGGTAATCCAACCATCTACCAACCGATGCTTGAATTGTCGCAGTGATGTCGCTAGAAGTGATTCAATCTTCGTCCGAAGTTCATCCGCGACTTTGTACTTCTTCTGCACCATCTGCCACATGATGTCCTTGTCTGCCTTTTCTTGTTCCTTCCAATCCTTATTAATCGAGCAATGGGATTTTACCATCAATCCCAAGTAAGAAGCAAACTGCTGCTTCGACCCACCAGAATGTCGGAGGTACTTGTCCCAGATCAAATCGATGGGAGAATCTTTCTTCACCTTCAACCCACGAGTCAGTCCACGTCCCTTCCGAGGGTTTTACGAAGTAGATGCAGCTGGTGGTTCTTCAGTAGGGACGTCATCGTCAATATCATCCAACCCCAATAGTAAGTCCTCTTCAACTCTATCGTCAGGATCCATAATCTGAAAAATAATCAATAATTAACAAGGTTAATACGAACATCTAATGAATCAAATATTGAAACATGACAAAAATGAATTAATATAATATTGTCAACCAAACTTACAAAATAACATTTCATCGTTCAATCCACAATCCTTCATTATGGTCGGACCTTCGATATTCAAAATTAGTTACATTATCTACCTCCATCGGCAACCGAATAGGTACATCTGTTTCATCTTCACAGTCTTATTCATGCTCATCAACAATATTATCAATCCCAACTATCGATCTTTTACTCTGCATTACAATAGACAATCTCGGATTAGACTGATCACGATAGTAGAATACTTGTTTTGCCTTTGATGCAACAATAAAGGGTTCATCAGTAGGAGCCACGGTCGTTAAATCAACTAGCTTTATACCATGATCCTCCTCACGATATCCCTGTTTGTTGTCCACCCATTTGCAACGAAATACGCAAGTTTTATAACTAGTGTAGCAGCAACATTAATTCTCAGCAAACCATACGAATTTTTATCAGACAGACAAGTATGGATATAGTAAATGTATATATATGTATGATCAATGAACAAAAACAACCACCTCATTTCAACTTAATCTCACATTTCACCACACTGTGCAAATATATATTCTAATGATTGCAGAATACAAGTAGAATTTAGTATAACGTTTATTTGTGACAATATTATATATATATATATATATGACATATACATATAAGTATTTGTTTCTAAAATCATAATCAGAAATGCAAGTGTTTTATCGTGGGTTCTGATCAGGCAAACCGGTGGCAGAGGTTGACAGCAGCAGATAGTGCGACAAGTAGACAATCCGACCGTGTGTAGTGACACCTATTCAATGAAATTAGAATATAAGGTTTTAATTTGAAAAAAATATGAATAATTGAACAAATAAACAAACAAAGATATTTTGAATAAACCATGTTATTGAAACATTTTTAAAAAACTAACCTAATGAGTAGGGATGATCAAGTCACAAATGGGAAGGAAGAGGGATTGTTCAACCGTAGAAACACCTATTCAATAAAATTAAAATAACGTTAAATTCTGGAAAAAATTTGGCATGACCATTGCGTATTTTTAGATACTCCACATTTTTTTAAGGCGGAAACAAACATAGTAGCAGCAACATTAATTCTCAGCAAACTATACGAATTATTATCAGACAGACAAGTATGCATATAGTAAATGTATATATATATGATCAATGACAAAAACAACCACCCCATTTCAACTTAATCTCACATTTCACCACACTGTGCAAATATATATTCTAATGATTGCAGAATACAAGTAGAATTTAGTATAATGTTTATTTGTGACAATATATATATATATATATATATATATATGTACATATGCATATAAGTATTTGTTTCTAAAATCATAATCAGAAATGCAAGGTTTTACCGTGGGTTCTGATCAGGCAAACTAGTGCCAGAGGTTGACAGCAGCAGATAGTGCGACAAGTAGACAATCCGACCGTGTGTAGTGACACCTATTCAATGAAATTAGAATATAAGGTTTTAATTTGAAAAAAATATGAATAATTGAACAAATAAACAAACAAAGATATTTTGAATAAACCATAATATTGAAACATTTTTAAAAAACTAACCAAATGAGTAGGGATGATCAAGTCATAAATGGGAAGGAAGAGGGATTGTTCAACCGTAGAAACACCTATTCAATAAAATTAAAATAAGGTTAAATTCTGGAAAAAACTTGGCATGACCATTGCGTATTTTTAGATACTCCACATTTTTTTAAGGCAGAAACAAACACAATAGCAACATCAGAAAGACTACTACGAAAACCATTTCATTTTCCCCTGCATAAACAAACATTTAAGAGAACTGTAGAATTTTTTTTTCATTATTCTTGATTCCCTTTCTTGCTTCCATTTTGTTGTATGTGCCAATACAAACACCTTCCCTAAGAATAATCAATAAAAATGGCGGATCAAATAACAACCGATCCACTTTCAAACAATGGGGGGGGGGGGGGAAGCATAAGACGATCATCATGAACACCCAAAACCGAAATCTCATGTAAACTTTCACAGCGATGATAAAATGGAATCTTCAGTCAAGTCTAGTAATGCAAGTAAGGGTTTTGGACGACAGAAAACTGTCGATATAATGTTGGGTGCTGGAAAATGTAAGATTTATGTATTTATATACATATACACTTTTTTGTAGTATTTAATTATTGTTTTTTTAAGAAGTAGTATTTAATATTGTTGATTTGATTGTTTGTATATGGACGGATGAATTATACAAAACTGTATATATATGTATATAGCTGCTGATGTGTTGCTATGGAGGAACAAGAAGATATCAGCCAGTGTCCTAACCATTGCCACAGGAGTATGGTTGTTATTTGAGTGGCTGAATTACCATTTGTTAACAATTGTTTAACAATTCAAACCAGGTATGTAATTAACTTCATTAATATTGGTATAATAATATAATATAGATCACCATTTGAAATCCCACGCGTTCAACTACCGGAGAGAATTCGATATTCAACATCGCCATTGCATATACATATATACCATATGTTAACAAAAAATTTGATAGTAGCTAGGTTACCACTTGGGCGTGGTGCGTGGAGTCGAGGACGGTTCAGGCGAGGGGGTGGTGGAGGCGGAGAAGATGGCGACGCGCGGAGTTCGACCACCAGAGGAGGACGGGCACAACTCGACGGCGGAGGAGGACGGGCACAAGCTCGACGGCGCCAGAGGAGGACGGCACAGCTTGACGGCGACAGGGAAGACGACACAGCTCGATGACGACAGGGAAGACGGTGGAAAAAATCGTCGAGGGAAATCGCCAGGGGAAAACCAGAGAGAACACGGGGAGGAGGAAGAAAGGAAAGGTCGGGTTTTTAATTAAATGACTTTTAAACGACGGTTAATTAAGAAACCATCGTTTAATACCTATGTGACGGGATCAATAAACGACGGTTTCACAAAATCCATGGTTTATAATACTTTTGGTAAATCTTTAAACGACGGTTCCAAATGAACCGTGGTTTATAAACACTTTATACGACGGTTACTGCGGGACCGTCGTTTTATCTTCAAGGCGGACGAACTATATATGACGGTTATATAGGGAACCGTCATTTATGTGATGAGGCGTGCAACATATATGACGGTTTTCTTAATAACCGTGGTTTAAAAGATTTAAACGACGGTTAAATCTTTAACCGTGGTTTAAAGTGCGTCATTTAAAATCTTTTTTCTATTAGTGAGTATTGAGTACATGAGTATTGAGAATGGAGTGGTGACTTGAGAACTTGAGAATTGAGTTGAGCATTGTAGACCTTGTGAGATTGTGAGTAAGAGTACCCAAGAGAGTGGGTAAGACAATGACCAAATGAGTAAGGCGTAGAGAGGTAGAAACCCTCAAGCCTAAGTATATGACAAACTAAACTAACCTCTTGTGTGTGTTAGTGTTTGCGTTCAATGTTGAATTTTGATTGTGAATGTACATATATAATGTATGTTGTATGCATGTTGATTGAAATAAAATGAATCACATGCTCTCAACCAATTAGTCGGCGTACCCTCACTAGTACGCAGAAGTCATATGCAGCATTTTTGCTGAGCCCCTAGGGACATCGTTTTTATTTTCCAGGTACATCGAAGCCGTCAACCGTTCGAGAGTAGGACGGGGTTGTTATTGATAAGGGTAGTTGTTCAAGGAATTGAAATTATGTATTGTGGATTTGTAAGACCGAAAGGTCATGGATAGACTTGGGAATTGTAGATACTCGGTATAGTATGGAATGGATATTGTATTTGTGTATTAAAGAGTTGAAGTTGTATTTGCTTTGAGTATTGATCAAGGAATGGTTTGTATAGTTTGGTTGTAGTGCCCGGTATATAAGACCCATCAGACCGATATTGTAATTGTTGTTGTATTTGAGTTGGAGTTGGCCTTGTTAGTCACGTGGGTGACTAACGACATTGTTTCACCCCCGGTTGTAAGTTGAATTTTCCGCTGCTTGTGTATTGATAATGGAGACGGGTTAGGAGTTAATTGTGTGATTACCGGTAGGGGTGTTACAAAAAGTGGTATCAGAGCGAAGTATCGCTCTGATGGTCTAAATACCGAGTTTAGGAAAATACCGAGTTAGGAATTAGAGACTTAGGGCTAAGGGTTGAGTGTTAGCGTGTGAGGTACGTTAATTAGGAACTTCCAGTGTGACCTGGATACCTACATAACTAATCCCGCCCTTCGCAACCCCCGTTATGAGTTGGGAAAAGAATGCCAGAGAGAAGGAAAGACCTCTCATACTCGGGAAAGCCCGATCTGGTAGTCGTAGAATAAACTTGGTAAAGAGAAAGAACCTGTCATACGGTAGACTCTAAGAACTGGAAATCCCGAAGACGGTTCCCATTTCAATGACCATAACCGTACTGAATGGCAGTAGATTGAAGATCCTAACCAGAGGATAACTAAATTTGTGGCACCATGGGGCGACGTGCTTCGTAGTCGCGAAAACCATGCGTAGCCAACAAGAAGGGAAACATAGCTACACAATGAGCAAAAAAGCGGAAAGCGGAGTAACAAAACCCGAGACTGGAGAGTTTGCGGACTGCAATGCGTGATAATACCGACAACGGTACAAAAACCGACTAAGGAATTAGTCGAGGTTGGATAAACTCCAAACCTATAACGCCAAGAGGCAGAAATACTTAAATAAAACATACACCAACTGGACTACGACGTAGCTCCTAAGGATTAGCCAAATCTCGGTAACCACCGTAAAGACATGGGAACGAGCGACGAAGCGAGGTACATGGAGAACCACAAGGATAGGGAAATCACCCGAATTAGCGAAAACCACGTCAAGAACACTGAGAAGCCACTCAGGGAGTTGATCACTAAGATCAAAAATGGATGGAAGATCCAATAAAACCACCAAGTATGGATAGAAAACAATACCGTAATCGGCACAAGTTAACCTGAAAACCGACGTACCTGCGCACTTGCCAAGGCAAGTGCAGCAACAACAAGGAAAATTGGGAGACTTTGACAACTAACAAGTACTCACTAAGTACCACCATGAAGATTGAAGCAAATATAGGATCACCAATCCTAAGATTGGAAACAACCAAACCTTGGAAGGGCCTAACGGCCCGACCATTATATTAACGAACATACCAGTCAGCAAGAAGCTGGCTTGGTCAAGATCTCAGTCATGGCAACGCCATGAAGATTTCCTTTTAAACTTAAGATTTTTATTTCAAACCCAAACCTTTTCTTTCAAAACCACAACTTTTCTTTTAAACCTCAGATTTTTGAAACCAAACCAGAGAATCACGGTGAGTATCACAGAATGATACAAGAGGAGTTGACAATAGAATACTTCACCTAGGCGTGTGACGAGCACTACAAGTATACCCAAATACAGGATGTGGGACGACCGCAATCTGAAGGAGCTTGCGGGCCTGACAGACCCCTTGTGAGTTAGTCAGGTAAGTGGTAACGTACCAATAAGGTACCCCACGTATGTATACATGTAGTGTACGAAACACGGGAAGTAGCCAGCTCCGTTCTATGGACCATAAGGTAAATGTTGACCGAAACAGTTGAATACCTCAAATGATCGAAGAACCAAAACGAGCTTACAAGCTAAAGGAGTCAAGAACTTACTCCAGGAGGATAATTAAGAGTTAGGAAGTGCGAGAATCACTAGTAATTGACTAAAGACATTGGATATGTCTCAAGAATTTGAAACAAAAGCATGAAATAGCCGGAATGGATACCGGTCTAAGCACAGTGAGGCAAATGCCTAGCGGGAACACCTCAATGTTCAATGAACGGGATGGGATTCCCAGAACAACCACCATAAATACCTAGAGTGATCATGAAATACCCCAAACTTAGATATGGTGTTTAAATGACAAACTAAGATATAAGAAGGCTAAATAATGCCTTAGAAACATTAAGAAACCATTTTAACCAAATAAAACATAAGGAAACACCAAAAGAGCAGTTTAAGCAAAAACATGCTCTAAGCTTGGAGAGACTTGGGTGAGCACCCAAATATCATTCTAAGACCTTAGTAATATCCTAATGGTCATTTTAAACCAATTACCAAAGAAAACCAAGCTTGAAAACAAGTTAAAACACAAAATGTGCTTTAAGGAGTCTTAAAGCACATTTTTGAAAAATTGTCTTGTAAATGGGTTTTGAGTGGCTAAATGTCCATAATTACTCTTTAATTAACACGTGTACTAATTAGTATCACATTAGGAAGTCTAAATCAATGGGAAATCAAAAATTTCACAAATACGTGCACTAATTTGTGAATAGTAACCAAATAGTGCCTAGTTTAGTCTTTAAGCAAATAAGTCTAATTAATTGGTCAAACAAGACCATGACCAGCCTAATTAATAAAGGGGGCCGGTTTTCTAAGGGTGTGAGTCACCAAAAGTAGCCAAGTAAAGTTAGAAGAAAAAGAGAAAAGCAAGTTAGTACTATTTGCTTTTAAGGAATCAACTATCCAATATGCTATCTCTCTCCTCCTTTCTTCATTCTTCACCATCTTCATCGATTTCTATTGCTCTCTTTCTTCTCTCTCACGTAAGAAGCAACCTCCATGTTAGCTCCATCTTCTTTTGCCCACATCTTGCTCATTTAAGCTCCAAAATCAAAACCAAGCACATATATCTCTTAGTTAGCTCAAGCTCTTCCTTTCTATCTTTTCAAAACTTCAAGAGCCTCATTTTGAAGCCAAGGCAAATCGCCATTAGAGGAGGAAACTCAAGCTTGGAGACTCCATTAGCTTCTCCATTCTCTTAAGGTAAAGAAAATGTAAGAAAATCTAGGTTTCCATCATGTTCTCTCCGTGTCCAAAAATTATCACTCATGGGGTTCCATTTCTATGCCTTGTTCTAGCTTGTTTTCTACTCTTCAAAGGATAAAGGAGGTCCTCCTTGCTTCATATCCAAGCTTGTCTTGAGAAACCAAGGTAAAACAATCACCTTAATACCTTAAAGCGCATTTTTAACCTAGGGTTTGTTCCTTAGGGTTAATGTATTATCTAGTACTCATTGGAGTCATTGGATATTGGTTAGAACATTGGCAAGGAGAGTTTAAGTGGTGACCGAGATTGAGCAAGGAAAAACCTAAGGAGGAAAGTTTGTGAGCTTGTGAAAGAATAAGGTAAATTACTTACCTTAAGGTGTTTTATTGTTTAAGGGAATGGGATTTAGATATGTGATGAGCTTAGTGTAGAGTTTACATTGGGAAAAGGGGTTATAAAGCCTAGGAGAAAGAACAATGACTATACTTGTGAACTTTTGACTAAGGAGCAAATGAGAAAAAGGAGATAGTTTAAGAATATCAAGGTGAATTACAAGAAGCATTTTATTTCAATGGGAGCCTTGTTGTGTGTATTCGCAGGTTAAAGGTAAATATATGTGGAAATTCAGTGGTTAAGATTATTGTCATTTAAGGGCCTAAGTGCCAAGCATTTAAGTTTATACACTATGTAATGATGTGGTGTGTTTTGGTGTAAATTGTTGTGTTAAGGTGGTGTTTGTGATGAGAATTTGGTGATATTGGTTGTTTGATGGTGAAAAGCCAAGTGTTTGGGTGCAACAATATACTAGAGAACCTATGGCAAAATTTAGTGAAGAACTTAAGTGTTTAAGATGTTCTAAGGAGATTTCATGACTAAGGAAGTACTAGGAAGTTCTAGAGGTTGTCTTGATGAAAAAAGGGTGAGATTAAGGTGTTTAAATGACTTATAATGACTTAGGCATCACTATGAAGGATTTAGAAATCAAAAGAATGTACTTGAGTATTTAGGACTTAGGCAAATGTTGGTAAACAACTAGGAAGGAAATAATGTGTTGATGGATGGAAGCATAAGCTTGTGAAGGAACCTTAAGTAAATGCATAAAAGAAGTTAGGAAACTTTAGTAAGTTTGATGTGAATGAGTGTAAAACTTTGAGATGATTTAGGTAGAAACTAGAGTTTAGAATTTAAGGAAGGCTTGGAAAATGTAATAGGGATGTAAAGTGGTGTATATGGCGTGGTCAAGTTCTTACGGAGGGAACCTTTGGTTAGTAGAAGTTCTAGGTGAAAGGTATGTTGAAAATGTAGGAAAGAAATAAGTGTTAAGTGTTGGTAGTTGTTGTAAGAATTGAGTAAAGGATTGGAATGATCTTTGGAGGTTGTTTTAATGAGTTTAGAGGATGATTTAAGGTGAGTTTAAGGGTCTAAATGATGTTAGAACACATTAGGAGGCTTGAGGGAAAAGTTGGAGAGGATTGCACAATTTTAGGGCTTGTTCTGGACTGGTCCGACCCAGTTGGTTGGATCGGACATGGGTCGGACGTCCTCTGTTAAGTCACCCGTAATTGTTTTGGAGTGGTCCGACCCAGAGGACTTAGGTCGGACATGTGTCGGACGGGTGAGTCTTAGAAGACGGGAAAGTTTCTGGAAAGGTCCGACCCAGGGGGCTTGGGTCGGACGAAGTAGAATTTTTCAATCCGAGAGTTGCTGGAATGGGCCGACCCAGTTAGTTGGGTCGGACGGTGGGTCGGACGACCCTTAACACTTAAAAAAAAGAAATTTTGAATTCTAAGGATGATAATTGGTAATAAGGTATGCCATTGGTAGGGTAGTAATGATTAGGACCCTAAGAACCTAAGGGATTAAGTTAAGTTAAGTAAAAACCTTAATGTTTAAAGTTAAGTTTATAAGGTTAAGTGGCAAGGATTTAAGAGGGTATCGAATGGGAATCTTTAGGGACTAAGTGAGTTAAGTAAGGTGCAAATAAATAATGGCCTAAAAATGAATCAATGTTTTAGGTTTGTGAATTGGGACCCCGGAGAAGGTTAACAAATGACAGACGACGGTGAATGGTACAATCTTTCTTGTGACTTGCTTGCTAACGAGGTGTCCCTCGGCTTGTGTGCTATCTGTTTAATTGCTATGACTAAGACAAGATAAAGCATGCAACCGGTTATATTTGTTCTCGTTGTGAATGTGTTTTCCTTACACTAACCCACGAGACTCGAGATTGTTACTAACTAAGTTTAGTACTTACTGAGTTAAGAATAAGAGTTAAGTATTGGTGAATGTTGGTTAATACCTGATAAGGTTTAACTAACACATGGTGGGTAAGATTTTTACTAACTGGAACTTGAGTGAGGAAACCCGGGACTGACTCCAGTCATGCATGCTAAGGAAAGGGGGACGGTATCTGAATCAGTCCGCCCTCTGCTTAAGGACTTGTCTTCGGACTTGTAGCCTAGGGCCGGTTGCCGGCTCAGCTACGCTGGACTCCCGTCCAGGGTAGGTGGCATTAAGATGGTGCGGTAGGATCACCTAAATCCTAGGTTTGAGATTAAGCTACAACCATTTCCTTTCTATGAACGGTTTGTATACTGAGGTTAAGTTAAGGTTGAGATTGAGGTAAGATAAGGCACTGAGGTTAAGGAAATCAGAACTAAGGAGGGGGTTACTAACCCGCTTGATAAGGGAACGCTTGTGTCATTCATTGTGTGTGAACTATGTATGTTCATCTGTGGATTGTTGTTTATTGCACTTCGTATCATGCTTGTGTACTTAATCAATTTCCATGCTATCGACAATTAGTCGTCGTAGCCCCGTTAGCTTGGGGGCCATGAGAGGGAGTACCAGCATTCGTGCTAACCCCCTTTGGGGGCTGTTTTTACACTTGCAGGTAAGAGGCCCATGAAGTCACACCACGAGAGTAGGAGCGGCTAGACTTAGGATGGGTTGTTTATTTTGAGTACGGGTTGCGCTTGTGCTCCCGTCTGTTTATATTGGAACTATTGTAAGTTTGTGGCTTTGACTTAGATACTTAAACTTGGTTGGTTGGTGGCATTTTGGGTGGTGATGTTTTGGTCGGTTGTTTACTTTGGATAAGAGTTGTAATATTATAAGGCCGGTATGTTCTAACGATCAGACCGTGGCAAGGTCCAGGTGTTTGTTATTTCCGCTGCGACGAATTCGATTAAGTGTTAAGTTTTGCGATAACCACGATTGCTTTGGACGGGGTGTTACAAAATTGGTATCAGAGCGTAGTTACGCTCTGATCAAGAAATACCGGACATGAGAAACCACCGAGTTAGGATATAAGTTAAGAAATAAGTGACGGGTTAAGGGTGTAAGAAGTTAGAGTGAGTAGAGTGAGATGACCACTAATAAGTGTGGATCGTCTTTACCGTCTACGGACGTTCTAAATTCGTTAACCGAAACAGTGGTGGATACGAATCTAATGTGAGTTATGATTGTTCAGATGTCAGGAAGGAGAGGCCGAGACCGTCCCAGAGGCGACGAGACTGAAATACCGGAGGGGCAGACGATCGCAGAGATCGTGGCTGCCGCATTAGGGCACATGGGCTATCAGCCTGGTGTGGGTGCACCACCTCCACCGCCGCAACCCCGGGAACCAAATTGGGTGAAGAGCCTTGCAGATCTTCGACCCGCACACTTCAAGGGGGAGACCGATCCCGCCAAGCTTGAGGCGTATATCTCCGAGCTGGAGACCGCCTTTGAGACCCTTGACGTCCCTGCTGGGATCAAGGTGCGTCTGGCTGCTTTCTATCTGAAGGGGACGACAGGCGATTGGTGGAAGCTGGTGAGGGCCGAGCATGTGGCCAATCCAGAGTTCAGCTGGGAGCAGTACACCGCGTTGCTACGAGCAAAGTACTACCCCGCCCATGTCCAGACAAAGAAGCGCTTGCAGTTGGATGCGCTTAAGCAGACCGGCAAGATGACGGTGGACGAGTATTACTCAGAGTTCACCGCCTTGCTCCGTCTTCTGCCAGGTCTTGGATATTCAGACCAGATCCTGGTGGACCGCTTCTATGGCGGGCTTAGCCATCGACTCCGCTACGGCATGGGGACGACGAGTTACACTACCTTGCAGGTAATAAGAATGATTGAGATTTGAGTAAGTAAATGAGTAAGATTTAGATTATGAGAAATAAGAGTGACTAATACTGTGGAAAGCAGGAGTGCTATCATGCCGCTGCTAAGGTTGAGATAACCGTCCAGCTGAGGGACGAGGAGAATGCTAAGAGGAAGAATTCTGGTAAGAGCACGGAGAGCCAAGGGCAAGGTGGGTACAAGAAACAGAAGTACCAGCCTCAGGCCCAGAAAAGTCAGAACCAAAAAGGGAAGGAGGAAAAGGAGAAGGCTCCGGAAGAGCCATTGAAGTTGACGTACGCATACGCAGCTACACCCCTGCGCTCTAGGGCGCCAAAGGGTAAGGGATTGATATTGAGTGAGCTATGAGACAACTAATAACCGTTTGAGATATGAGTACTAATATTGCGAATGATCAGGATCTGAGACTGAGAAGGGAGCCGGTGGTGGCTACCAGCGACGCTACATCTGTAGGTGGTGTCACAAGGACCACCCCGGGCTCGATTGCAAGGGGAATAAGGTGGAGTGCAACTATTGTGGGGTATACAGACACCGAGCATATGAGTGCTTCCGGAACCCCGCTAGCAGAGCCTATAGGCCCGATACTAGGGGCAAGGGCAAGACCGATCAGGGAGCTGGATCTGACGGTCAGAGGAAGGTGCAGCAAGCTGCAGATAGGAACTCACGGGTGACCCAGAAGTCGGGACCCACACTACACATGGTGGACCGGGACGATGAGCCTGAACCCTCATCGAGGCCAGGTACCGCTATAACCACTTAGTAATAAAATTACCTGCTTACCGCATTAACATGCATGCTTGGTGAATAATTGAGTTAAGTAAGAATGAGATGAGATTAGAACTTAAGTAAGATATGACCTACTACCACTTTAGGAAGCTTCAACATCTGCTATCCAATACCATCTACACCTAACCCGGAGTACACCGACATCGAAACCATAGACTTTCCAACCGAACAATGTGAAATACCCCAAACCTTGATATGTAGTTTAAATATTAAACTATGGTTTGTAAAGGCTAAAAGTGCCTTGGAAACATCAGTGAACAATTTAAACCATAGTAAAATGCAATAAGCACTAAGACACAGCTTGAGCAAAAACATGTTCTAAGCTTGGAGTGAACTTGGTTAGGACCCAAAGAGCCTACCAAGACTTAATAATATTCAGTTATGATTTAATAAGGCTAATTAAGTACTTAGTAAACCTTAGTAGACAGTTAAACCAAATAAAACATAAGAAAATACCTTAAAGTCAATAAGAGCAAAAATGTGCTCTAAGCTTGGGATAAATTTGTATAAGACCTAATGGTCATACCTATACCTTAAAATGTTAATGAACATATTAAATCAATTAAAAGAAAACCAAGCTTGAAAACAAGTTAAAACACAAAAAGTGCTTTAAGGAGTCTTAAAGCACGTTTTTGAAAAATTGTCTTGTAAATGAGTTTTGAATGGCTAAATGTCCATAATTACTCTTTAATTAACATGTGTACTATATAGTATCACATTTGGAAGTCTATATCAATGAGAAATCAAAAATTTCACATCTATGTGCCTTGTTTTAGTGAATAGTAACTAAAATAAGCTAGTTGTAACATATGTTGTTATAAGTAATTAAATTGGTCAACAAAGACCATGACTAGGCCTAAAACATTAAGGGGCCGGTTTCTCCATGTGTGACTCACCACACTTGGCCAATCAAATAACTAAGGAAAGTAATAAAGCAAAAGAACTATTTACTTTAACATTAATATCTTCCAAAAGTAGAACTCATCTTCATTCTTTCATTTCCTTTCATTTCACACGTCTCCTTCCTCCCTTCATGCTCTCTTCTATGGTTGCTACAGCCATATACAATTCTCAATCTTCTTTCACTTGTAACTTCTAGCTCCATGGTCCAAATTCAATTTCAAGACCAACATTCTTCTAGTTGGAGCAAGCTCTACACTTCTATCTTTTCAAATCTTCAAAAGCCTCATTTCGGTGCCAAGGATATTCACCATTGATGGAGCTTGAGCTCACCTTTTCACATATTATTGTTCTCCTTTGCTTCAAGCTCCATTTGAACCTTGCAACGGCTAGGAGGAGTCCTCTCTTGATACTTATTCAAGTTCTCTTCCAATTCCAAGTTGTTCGAGAATTGCTCGAGGAACATAAGTGGACATGATAAAGTGGACTCCGGTGACAGGTATGGTTTTCTTGCAACCTGTGTCCTACCGGATTACACCGGCTTGTATGCCAATGTGTTTTTCTGTGTGTTTGCCACGTTATAAGATAAATCATGAAACGAGTTTACAGTCGTTATTGTTGTTGTATGTTTACGTGCCGATACCGGTAACCTCGAATGCGCTTGAAGGGCTAGTTAACCACTATTAGGTAAACGTAAGAGAACGGTATCTGGTGATAACGTTTCCGACCTAAGGAACGTTCTAACCACGGCTATGCGTGAGTTAGTTAGGTGATGTTTGTGGGTGATGTTTGCGTGTGAAAGTATGACTCTCCCTTCCCTGTGTGTGTGTCTAACAAGACTTAACCCAATGTTGTGATTGTTTAATTAAGTTCAATGTTGAACTTCTAACAAGTGCTAACGGGGGAAGTGAGGAGTCCGGTCTGTTCCGGCCACGCGTGTGAGTATGGGGGTCGTCATATCAGGTTCGATCCTCTCTGTATGTAACACCCCTATAATAATAAAACAACAACGGAAAATAAACTAAAGGTGCTACAGACCATCGGGCTCCAAACACCCGGTACCAACCTCACCAATTACAACCTTTACAATTAACTAAGTTAAGGTCTGAACTTCGAGAAAACTTAACAAAAACATAACAACAATAAAACACATTCGCTCTCCATAGACCTAATCCCATCCCAATCACTCATGCTCGTCGTGGCCACCTGTAAGTCAATTTGTACCTGCAAGATGAAACCAAGCAGCCCACCCCGAGAGGGGCGGGTCAGTTCCCTGGAATGGAACTGGTACAATTCTCCAAAAAGAAACTTATAAAACATAACTCTTCAAAATAAACAGTAACATGAAAACAAACTCTTAAAAGTAAAACAGAGATAAAGCACTTCAAAACAATCAAGTTAAGAGAAGAGAAAACAAGACAAAGATAGAGATAGAGAACTTCCAAACCAAGTCATCCACTTAAGTAGTCACACCACAAAGTTAGTAAGCATCCATTGTTGATGTTAGAACCAATTCTGGTTAAGAAGAGAAAGACTTAAGTAATCACAAAGGACTAGGAGTGACATTATCCATAACCCGTGGTAGACAGTTTATGTCTCCACCATTTCAGAAGATGATTCCCATAGACAAAATATACTCAAGAGTGGAATAAACCAATTGGGAGAGATGGCCCCCACCGCCAGTCAGTTGTCACAAGGACGAGGTAAACAAACCTCTGCTGTCAGTTGTCACAAGGACGAGGTAAACAGACCTCCGCTGTCAGTTGTCCATATGGACGAGGTATAGCAGACCTCCGCTGCCACCGACCCGTTCTCAGTCATCGGTGAAAAGTGTGTGCACCACTTAATAGAAATAATCCATACTCAATACCAAGAATAACACTTTCCCATATTCCCACTAGATCATCAACTACCCAGAGCAATACCAAAACACTCAGTCCTACAGAGTGCAGAAGCGTAAACCCTAAGCAGCCAATGTCTAACGGGGCACCAAATAGAAGGAACCAATACCCATGTAAGTTTCACATCCAAGGCTCAGTTAGTCACACAAGCTGAGTTAGTCACACAACCAATTCCTTTTTAGTAATTCCTCTTAAAGTCAGTTAGCGTTTTCCAAAACATTCCACAAGTCAATCAGCACAAATATCGGAGTACGAGAAATCGTACAAAACATTCCATAAAGTCCAAAACACAATAAGCTGAGTACGAGAAATCGTACAAAACATTCCATAGAGTCCAAAACACAACACGCTGAGTACGAGAAATCGTACCTGGGTAACGCTGTAGCAGTTCTAACCAACTTGCGCAAACAATCAACAGTACTCTGAAGAATATTAAAGGTAATCTATCATCAACCACTTGTAGCCTATGTTACGCTTAAATAAACTCCTTACTCTTATTTCAAAGTCTCAATTATCTTTTAAGCCCTCACTTAAATGTTATGTATAATCTTTGAGTTATCTGAGAACGTTGTATAGCCCAAGGTGGTAAGATCAAGGAATGTATTCGATCAACATTTGCTAATTGTCCACTCCTATCCACTTTATTCATACTTAACTACAATCCTCACATTCAAGACTTTTGAGACCTCTATATCATAAATGTGTTTATGTTATATAATTAAATCTAAGAATTTCAATAATAATCTTAAGCTCAATACCTTTATTCTTACTTTAGGACCGACATCGTATTATAACCTATGATGGATCTATCTTAGAATACTATACTATTATTCCATAAGGTAATGATTAGGTATTTTATCAATATTTACTAGATAATCCTTTATGATTAAGTCTTCCCCTTAACTTAATTAAGACCTACAACCTGTATATCAGAATCATAGTGTCGTAGATGCATTTCATTACAACTTCATTGATCTTAGAATTTAGAGACAACTACTAGACTCAACTATTTTATCTTTACTTAGAATGACTTAATATTATAACCATTTAATTATCTTGTCTTAAGATGTTCAATTACTCTTCATCCTGAAACAACTATATTTTAATTAACTCAAACCCTTCCAACTCTTTTACTTAGTATCCACAAAGTATATTATTCGCTTAATTATTACCTATATAATAAGGTGTTTTAAGATAACCCTTTTTATGTATCCTTACTCACATTTTAATTTCCTAAATGTTTTATTTTTACACACACCTACATCCAAAATATGGTTAATAAAATAAGTATTTCCCTTAGTTTCAGTTAAGTATATTAACTACCATATTATATAATTAATATAAATGTAGATTAATTTAGCTCCTTGATTTAACCTAAGTCACTATTTTATTTCTTTTACATATATGTGTAATATATATATATATATATATCCTTGGTTTTATTTAAGAATATTAACTCCCATATAATATAATAAATAAAACGTAAAAATAACTATATTCCTTGATTTATATAAGTTTCCACTTAAATATGTATGTATACATATATGTAAATAATTTCACTTCTATTAAAAACTAATACCTAAACATTTATAACTTACTGTTATAAAATGTTAATTTAGTTTCCCTTATTTTCCCCAGCTTAAAAGTTAATTAACAAACCATACTTTAATTTTTGGTTACATTAAAAACCATATATTATAAGTTATTCTTATGAAAAACTCATAAACACAATTTTTAAAACCTTTTACCTTTGCCCAAAAATTCCCAAATTTAATATACAGTAACTATAACATTTTAGACATATTATAAAATTTTTATTTCATAAAAATATCTTTTTAATTTGGCCAAATAATTCCAGAAAACCCGTAACTTGCAAAAATCATAACTTATGTTTAAAAACTCCAAAACCATAATAATTTACATCAAAATAAACTAGATTAAATAAGGAATCTATGGTTAAAATTTCAAGTCAAAATACATTCGGGAAGATATTTAAATTAACCCAACAAGTTAGGACTATTTACTGGAATTTATAAAAACTTAATCTGAAACGTTTTAATCTCAGCCGTCCAAATCTCTTAACTAAGATCTGACGGATACTGAACGCTGAGTTCTTCATCCACCCCCAAATCGACTCGAGTACTAAATCGATATTATCTCACAATCTACAGAACCAAATTGAGTGATTCTTGTTTCTATGGTTTCGAAATTCAATTACGGTTCTAATGATACCAATTTCCCCAATTATAATGCAGTATTCAATGGTTTTCGAATTCGATTTCGAGGTTAGGTTTCTTAAGAGTTTTCGAATTCGATTCTCCCAAATTCACTCAATCTAAAGCGTAATTGATGCAATTGAAACATGTTTTTGACCGACAATGCAATGTAGATTAGCAAGGTTGAAGGAATTTGAAGGAAACTTACCGGAATTGCAACAACGGAGCAAATCGAATTCGGAAATCTGGAAAGTTTCGAACTTTCGAGCAGTTCACGGGGCCGACTTTGAGGATCTATATCTTGCAGTACAGATCGAGTTAGGCTATGTGTAAGGGTTGAATCTAAAGAAGAAACTTAGCTCTACGCATTGATAACAAGAACTCACTCTAACTCACAACACACAAGAAGAAATCAAACCCGAAAGTTACGAGTTTACCTTCTCGTTTCTGGAAAAATTCTGGGCAAAACGCGACCAGATCGGGGTCGGAACTTTAGACGCCTATATCTTCCATATGATTGAGAATTAGATTTGGTCATCAACATGAAAGTTGTAGAGGGATTAGAGTTCCTTAAAACGAGCTAAAGAACACGAAATTTGGATGAGAAACGAAGAAGTTATGGCTAGACGAAGTTACCTGATTCGAAGGGAAAAACTGGAAACTGCAGTTACAGTTTTGCAGGGTGGCTACTTTGGATCGAATTTCCGGTTTATTTAGGATTAGTTAGGGTTAGTGTGAGTTATGGTTGCAAAGAGGAGATTAAGGAGAAGAGAATGCAAAAGACGGCACTCAAAAATTCCAAAAGATGAGAAAGTTATGGAGGTCACAAGTTAGGGCTAAACACTGAATTCTGTTATCGAAATTCAGGGAATCCAGAATCGCTTAAGTCCTGGCGCCTGTGAGCTTGACATGTGACATCTTTCAAATTTTTGATTCCAAACTTCAATCTAGCATAACTTTGGCTAGGATGATCCGTTTTTGACATTCTTTTTATCGATCTTCATGGTTTTCCATAACCTATTTATTGGTATAGGTTTCATGGCCTGGTTTGACCATTCTAAAAAAGTCAACTCTAGCAAGGCTTAATAAGCTTTAAGGTTTCTAGATTTTTATATTGACTTTTATGTTTCAAAACAATGTTCCAACACTTCCTAAAGTCTTTATAATATATTTGGAGTGTTTAATAATTTTCCCAAGATTTATTGACTTATAAATCTTATTATTAAATTCATAATACTATATAATAATGTATAATAATTAGGGTTGAATAGGAGAAAACCCCTAAATAAATTTCATAATTCCATATAATAATTTAATATTCATAATTACATATAATAATTTAATTTTTAATAAAAGAAATCCCCTAAATTAATTTAAATTAATTTAGGGGTATTTCAGCATATCCCCCTTAAAAGAAACTTCGCCTCGAAGTTTAACAATCAACTAATAGGCACTCACACCGCTTCAGGTGTGCTGAGACAATAATAACTTCAATGATATTCCATACCATTCCAATCCTTTATCTCCATTTCAACATTCCACTCAAGGGTACCGAAATCAAAGTACCGAAACCATAACAACGTGAATCAAAGTATAAAGTGAAGCAGAACACACACAAACGTGACAAAGTACTGTGCCACAACGTAAAACTACGTACATACATACACCTCTCATTACTAATAATGCAACGAGGCATAATCCGGATGAGATAACGAAGGAGGAGTATGCAGCATATCCCCCATAAAAGAGCTAAGGTACGCCCTCGTACCGCTACTAATGGCACATTCAAAGAATTCGACACCTTATTAACCAGCTTTGTTATGAATTTACTGCACCGTTGATTTTATCTATGATCGTTACGTATATCTGTATCTCTTGATTGTTATGTAATTGTATTTCCTTGGTGGTTATAAAATTTTATCTTATGATTATTATCCATTCATTTAATGACTGATACGAATTATATTTCCATATATGATAATTTATCATATCAATTATATTACCAAACTATAAACCAGGTGTAAGGTACCTGAGTAGTTTAACATAATATTCCCGATCATTTAATAATCCTCAATAATCTTCCAAAATTATCTTCAAAGGTTTATTAGTCAACCATATGTTAAAACTCTATAAGATAAATATTTTCTGTGACTTTTCAAGTTTCCATTGTTTTTTTTATAATTAACTATCGTATTTTAGACGATTCATTCAGTGTTTACTTTATAAAATTTACTTATTATATAACTTCACCCCAGGCAGAATTTTAGGAAGTTCTTCCAAAATCTGATTCTTTTACCTTAAAATTTATATATTATACTTTTTTTTAAGGTAGGGACTCTATATACAATTTTAAGTCAACTGAGCTAGTCTAATGAAAACTCACTCACTCTTGGTAATTATTTATTTTTTTTCTTAGGGTTTGTTCTATGTAAGTATTCTCCTGATTATTAAATCTTAGAACTCCCTTAGACAATGGTGGCTTTTGTAAATATCACTCTTAGTGTGACTTCTAAGATTTTTATCTATGTATAAGGTTAAACTTCTAAATAAACATGAGGATTTCCAAATCTTTAAGTAACTCTCAATTTCTCACTAGATGCTCAACATTCCGAGTATTTAAGGATCAATGATATTTAGTTTATTATTACTCATGTGTTTTCACTCCATATGTAAGTATTTTTCACCAAGGAGTTAACTCGGTAAACTCTTTACATGCATGAATTTAGTACTGGATCTTAATATACGAGTTTTGAACTGTTCATTGTGGCTAGTAATGAAATATGCCTAGCTCAAGATTCCATGATGGTAACGTCTTACCACCACTTCCCCTCAAGTTCAACACAATCCATCACCTGCGTAGAAGATTATTTACAGTTAGATGACAAGGCTTGTCTAGCCCCTAAACTTCTAGAAGTGGGTGTGCACCCCCACTACATTCAGCCTAGAAGTTCGTCGCACCAGGCACTTCCCGTAGGGTGTTAGGTTTATGTGTTTTCTTTCTAAAGTTAACATAGAGTTTTAATGTGTTTTACAAGTTCAGATGTTGATCTTTTCTAATACGCTACTAGTTCTTGTTAGCTTAATAATTTTCTAGACTTAAGATTTATCTTAAACATTATCTTTAGGTAATAAATTGATACCAAGTAGTTCATGAGATTTATTTTCAAACTTTAAAGGAGTTGAAGTACTTTCACATAATATCAATACTAATTTAATTATGTAAAGTTCTATTTGTATACTGTTTTCAACCAAAAGTATTCTTTAAAATTCTAGGAATTTGTGTACTAGCTTTTAAAGGATTGCATTTTTAGCGATGTATTCTCCATGAGCATGCTTTTGAGAAATAGCTTAATATTTGGTTTATCTCAACCAAAATCTTATCGTACTTAATATAGGATGTTCCCAACTTATATATATATATTTATAATTTATTGTTGGAACGGTATAACAACACATCACACTCAAGAGACATTCACAAAAGAAAAATGTGTAAAGGAATCGTTCACAATTCCAAAAAGGGTTAGGAGTCGTGCCTTACTGGAGTCCTCACTTCCCAATTCTACCCCAGTTCCCCAGTTTTAAGTGCACCTATAATCTAAGTATTTCACTCGGCTTGTTTTCTCGGGTTCAGAGCGTAACTACGCTCTGATACCACTTTCTGTAACACCCCTATAATAATAAAACAACAGCGGAAAATAAACTAAAGGTGCTACAGACCATCGGGCTCCAAACACCCGGTACCAACCTCACCAATTACAACCTTTACAATTAACTAAGTTACGGTCTGAACTTCGAGAAAACTTAACAAAAACATAACAACAATAAAACACATTCGCTCTCCATAGACCTAATCCCATCCCAATCACTCATGCTCGTCGTGGCCACCTGTAAGTCAATTTGTACCTGCAAGATGAAACCAAGCAGCCCACCCCGAGAGGGGCGGGTCAGTTCCCTGGAATGGAACTGGTACAATTCTCCAAAAAGAAACTTATAAAACATAACTCTTCAAAATAAACAGTAACATGAAAACAAACTCTTAAAAGTAAAACAGAGATAAAGCACTTCAAAACAATCAAGTTAAAGAGAAGAGAAAACAAGACAAAGATAGAGATAGAGAACTTCCAAACCAAGTCATCCACTTAAGTAGTCACACCACATAGTTAGTAAGCATCCATTGTTGATGTTAGAGCCAATTCTGGTTAAGAAGAGAAAGACTTAAGTAATCACAAAGGACTAGGAGTGACATTAATATCCATAACCCGTGGTAGACAGTTTATGTCTCCACCATTTCAGAAGATGATTCCCATAGACAAAATATACTCAAGAGTGGAATAAACCAATTGGGAGAGATGGCCCCCACCGCCAGTCAGTTGTCACAAGGACGAGGTAAACAGACCTCTGCTGTCAGTTGTCACAAGGACGAGGTAAACAGACCTCCGCTGTCAGTTGTCCATATGGACGAGGTATAGCAGACCTCCGCTGCCACCGACCCGTTCTCAGTCATCGGTGAAAAGTGTGTGCACCACTTAATAGAAATAATCCATACTCAATACCAAGAATAACACTTTCCCATATTCCCACTAGATCACCAACTACCCAGAGCAATACCAAAACACTCAGTCCTACAGAGTGCAGAAGCGTAAACCCTAAGCAGCCAATGTCTAACGGGGCACCAAATAGAAGGAACCAATACCCATGTAAGTTTCACATCCAAGGCTCAGTTAGTCACACAAGCTGAGTTAGTCACACAACCAATTCCTTTTTAGTAATTCCTCTTAAAGTCAGTTAGCGTTTTCCAAAACATTCCACAAGTCAATCAGCACAAATATCGGAGTACGAGAAATCGTACAAAACATTCTATAAAGTCCAAAACACAATAAGCTGAGTACGAGAAATCGTACAAAACATTCCATAGAGTCCAAAATACAACACGCTGAGTACGAGAAATCGTACCTAGGTAACGCTGTAGCAGTTCTAACCAACTTGCGCAAACAATCAACAGTACTCTGAAGAATATTAAAGGTAATCTATCATCAACCACTTGTAGCCTATGTTACGCTTAAATAAACTCCTTACTCTTATTTCAAAGTCTCAATTATCTTTTAAGCCCTCACTTAAATGTTATGTATAATCTTTGAGTTATCTGAGAACGTTGTATAGCCCAAGGTGGTAAGATCAAGGAATGTATTCGATCAACATTTGCTAATTGTCCACTCCTATCCACTTTATTCATACTTAACCACAATCCTCACATTCAAGACTTTTGAGACCTCTATATCATAAATGTGTTTATGTTATATAATTAAATCTAAGAATTTCAATAATAATCTTAAGCTCAATACCTTTATTCTTACTTTAGGACCGACATCGTATTATAACCTATGATGGATCTATCTTAGAATACTATACTATTATTCCATAAGGTAATGATTAGGTATTTTATCAATATTTACTAGATAATCCTTTATGATTAAGTCTTCCCCTTAACTTAATTAAGACCTACAACCTGTATATCGGAATCATAGTGTCGTAGATGCATTTCATTACAACTTCATTGATCTTAGAATTTAGAGACAACTACTAGACTCAACTATTTATCTTTACTTAGAATGACTTAATATTATAACCATTTAATTATCTTGTCTTAAGATGTTCAATTACTCTCATCCTGAAACAACTATATTTTAATTAACTCAAACCCTTCCAACTCTTTTACTTAGTATCCACAAAGTATATTATTCGCTTAATTATTACCTATTAATAAGGTGTTTTAAGATAACCCTTTTTATGTATCCTTACTCACATTTTAATTTCCTAAATGTTTTATTTTTACACACACCTACATCCAAAATATGGTTAATAAAATAAAGTATTTCCCTTAGTTTCAGTTAAGTATATTAACTACCATATTATATAATTAATATAAATGTAGATTAATTTAGCTCCTTGATTTAACCTAAGTCACTATTTTATTCTTTTACATATATGTGTAAATATATATATATATATATATATATATATATATATATATTCCTTGGTTTTATTTAAGAATATTAACTCCCATATAATATAATAAATAAAACGTAAAAATAACTATATTCCTTGATTTATATAAGTTTCCACTTAAATATGTATGTATACATATATGTAAATAATTTCACTTCTATTAAAAACTAATACCTAAACATTTATAAACTTACTGTTATAAAATGTTAATTTAGTTTCCCTTATTTTCCCCAGCTTAAAAGTTAATTAACAAACCATACTTTAATTTTTGGTTACATTAAAAACCATATATTATAAGTTATTCTTATGAAAAACTCATAAACACAATTTTTAAAACCTTTTACCTTTGCCCAAAATTCCCAAATTTAATATACAGTAACTATAACATTTTAGACATATTATAAAATTTTTATTTCATAAAAATATCTTTTTAATTTGGCCAAATAATTCTAGAAAACCCGTAACTTGCAAAAATCATAACTTATGTTTAAAAACTCCAAAACCATAACAATTTACATCAAAATAAACTAGATTAAATAAGGAATCTATGGTTAAAATTTCAAGTCAAAATACATTTGGGAAGATATTTAAATTAACCCAACAAGTTAGGACTATTTACTGGAATTTAGAAAAACTTAATCTGAAACGTTTTAATCTCAGCCGTCCAAATCTCTTAACTAAGATCCGACGGATACTGAACGCTGAGTTCTTCATCCACCCCCAAATCGACTCGAGTACTAAATCGATATTATCTCACAATCTACAGAACCAAATTGAGTGATTCTTGTTTCTATGGTTTCGAAATTCAATTACGGTTCTAATGATACCAATTTCCCCAATTATAATGCAATATTCAATGGTTTTCGAATTCGATTTCGAGGTTAGGTTTCTTAAGAGTTTTCGAATTCGATTCTCCCAAATTCACTCAATCTAAAGCGTAATTGATGCAATTGAAACATGTTTTTGACCGACAATGCAATGTAGATTAGCAAGGTTGAAGGAATTTGAAGGAAACTTACCGGAATTGCAACAACGGAGCAAATCGAATTCGGAAATCTGGAAAGTTTCGAACTTTCGAGCAGTTCACGGGGCCGACTTTGAGGATCTATATCTTGCAGTACAGATCGAGTTAGGCTATGTGTAAGGGTTGAATCTAAAGAAGAAACTTAGCTCTACGCATTGATAACAAGAACTCACTCTAACTCAAACACACAAGAAGAAATCAAACCCGAACGTTACAAGTTTACTTCTCGTTTCTGGAAAAATTCTGGGCAAAACGCGACCAGATCGGGGTCGGAACGTTAGACGCATATATCTTCCATATGATTGAGAATTAGATTTGGTCATCAACATGAAAGTTGTAGAGGGATTAGAGCTCCTTAAAACGAGCTAAAGAACACGAAATTTGGATGAGGAAAACGAAGAAGTTATGGCTAGACGAAGTTACCTGATTCGAAGGGAAAAACTGGAAACTGCAGTTACAGTTTTGCAGGGTGGCTACTTTGGATCGAATTTCCGGTTTATTTAGGATTAGTTAGGGTTAGTGTGAGTTATGGTTGCAAAGAGGAGATTAAGGAGAAGAGAATGCAAAAGACGGCACTCAAAAATTCCAAAAGATAAGAAAGTTATGGAGGTCACAAGTTAGGGCTAAACACTGAATTCTGTTATCGAAATTCAGGGAATCCAGAATCGCTTAAGTCCTGGCGCCTGTGAGCTTGACACGTGGCATCTTTCAAATTTTTGATTCCAAACTTCAATCTGGCATAACTTTGGCTAGGATGATCCGTTTTTGACGTTCTTTTTATCGATCTTCATGGTTTTCCATAACCTATTTATTGGTATAGGTTTCATGGCCTGGTTTGACCATTCTCAAAAAGTCAACTCTAGCAAGGCTTAATAAGCTTTAAGGTTTCTAGAATTTTATATTGACTTTTATGTTTCAAAACAATGTTCCAATACTTCCTAAAATCTTTATAATATATTTGGAGTGTTTAATAATTTTCCCAAGATTTATTGACTTATAAATCTTATTATTAAATTCATAATACTATATAATAATGTATAATAATTAGGGTTGAATAGGAGAAAACCCCTAAATAAATTTCATAATTCCATATAATAATTTAATATTCATAATTACATATAATAATTTAATTTTTAATAAAAGAAATCCCCTAAATAATTTAAATTAATTTAGGGGTATTTCACTGTATGTTATGGTTGTTTTCCAATTTGGTTTCCAACCCTCTCTTTAGCTTAACCAAGGCTATTTTACTGACTCACGTCGGGCCACAGGGGCATACTATGTTATGTTTGTTCGGTGTGCTTGGATCACTATATCCGATACACCTTGTGTTAAGTTATCCGTTCATTTAACGAGATGGTAACGAGTTATGTAATGAGCTTATCACGAGACTGGCAACATTCTCTAGGCTACACGTGAACTGACTATGTTTGGGCCGGTTCATAAAGGGGAACCGTACCCGTTATGTTACGTATTGTTGTTATGATGCAATATCTATTGCGATGTTATTATGTGCACGTTGAAACGTGAAAAGTGTTGTTATGTATTGTTATGTGATCAATGTTATACGTTGTAAAATGTGGAGTATGTGGATCATGGATATGAATCCCAGTTTGTGATAAGAGGCGTTTAAGGATAACCCGATTAATGGGTAGTTGTCGTCTATTAAGGAAGTAGCTCTATTAGAGGAAAAACACTCTAGGGGTATGAGTACCATGAGTGACCTATCAAGTATGGGTATGCTATCTGTTCGTCGAGCCCATTGAGGCGGAATGTTATGTGTTGTGTGTTTAAGTTACATGCATGATTCAAATAAAATCAACCGCATGCTAAGACGACAAATAGTTGTGCGTGGCCCGGTAGCATGCGGGCTGCGGGATTACCATACCAGCAAAGGTGCTGAGCCCCTTGGGGGCCACCCTTTCTCTTCTTTTCCTTTTCAGGTACAGAGAGCTGGAAGCCGTTCGAGAGTAGGACGGGGTAGTCGTTGTACATGGGTAATCATTTAAATTGTATATGTACTGTAGGTGTAGTAAGACCGAGATTGTTATCGGCATTAGTTTGTGAATATCGGTACAGTTGGAAGGTGTATGTTGTTTCTATTGTTAATGGAAGGGTCAGTAATGT
Organism: Limonium bicolor; assembly: GCA_023374045.1. NCBI lineage: Eukaryota > Viridiplantae > Streptophyta > Magnoliopsida > Caryophyllales > Plumbaginaceae > Limonium > Limonium bicolor. The sequence goes on from CM041779.1 coordinate 265,486,067, forward strand.
GTAGTCGCTCGGGAATCTAGTCCATCAGACCGGTACAATGTTTATGTAATAGCCTTGTTAGCCACGTGGGTGGTTAACGGCGTGTAACACCAACGAGTTAAGTAATGTGTAGTAGTAAATTTTCCGCTGCAGAATGTTGTTACGTGGTTGTTGTTGGATGGGGTGTTACACAATGTCAGGTTATCCGCCCAGGTATGATTCTATAAAGGGGATACCTGACACCCGAAGCACAAATAGCCATCATCAGAAGATGCAATCAACTAGGAATGGGACCGGGAGGTTTTTACACACCGGAGTACCCAGGGGGAGCAAGGATGAGATTAAAAATGATGAGCTTAGGCAAGGATTGGAATCCGTATGCCAAGAACTACCAAACCACGAGGATGCAAGATGGGGTCTCACCACCGGGTATACCCGAAGAGTTCCATCCAGTTATTACACAAGTCGTGGAGATCGCTCAGTAGTTGGAAGCTGAACCGATTCCAGACATACAAGCAGACATTTGCATTGTGAACTTCTACGAGAAAGATGGGCGACTTGGATTACATCAGGATAAGGACGAGATGATGGAGTCTCTCGAAAGAGGGATACCCGTAGTGTCTTGGTCCATTGGGGACGATGTAGAGTGTTTATACGGCGAGCAGAAGCGTGCGGACCGTGCAAATAAGTTGGTACTTAAGTCTGGAGATGTACTAGTTATGGGAGGACAATCAAGGATGTTGTACCATGGGATTAAGAGAATCAAGCTGAATACAGCACCGTCATCAGTGATCAATGCGACGCATATGAGACCTGGGAGATTAAACCTAACCTTTAGACAATATTAGCCATGTAATGTTAGAATGAGATGAGGAATGAGATGTAAGATTAAAGCACATGTTGTAAACCGGATGGTTATGAATAAAATAACAGTGTTGTTCATATTAATTGTTACGACTCTTGTTATACCATCAATACTCATGAAGCTTGTGAACACAATTAGGTTATGGACTCGGTACGGAAGGTGCGCTAAGCATACTTACAGAGGCACAGGCCGACGCCAGCGGTACTATCCTCACCGGCACCTTTCCGATTAATGGGATTGAGGCATCAGTTCTCTTCGACTCAGGGGCCTCGCATACCTTTGTCTCGGCATCTTTCCCGAGAAGGTTGGGGCTAGACGCTGATGAGCTACCCGACTTCACGGTTACGCTCCCGTCTAAGGAGAAGGTTCGTTGCACTCGCTACTACCGAGGAGCCATTGTCAGAATTAAGGGGGAAGACTTTCCAGTCAGTTTTATTGAGTTCAGGGAGTTGGGATTTGATGTTATCTTCGGGATGAACTGGTTGGAGCGGCACAAGGGACGTATCCTCTGCCCCGAGCATAGATTGCTGCTCAGGAGTCCGTCTGGGGTAACAGTATCATACCGCCAGAGGCCCAGAGAGCCTTCGACTAAGATCATCACCGCCATGGCATTGTATTAGGAATTAAGAAGGAAAGAAGAAGTGTACCTCTGCTATGTGCAGGACATAGAGAAAGACCCCGAGTTCGACCCCGACTTACCGGTAGTGTCGGAGTTCCCCGACCTATTTCCACGGGAACTGCCCGACATGCCACCCACTCGGGAGGTAGAGTTCACCATTGAGCTGCTACCTGGAACCAGACCGATAGCCAAGGTACCATACCGCATGGCCCCGGCAGAAATGAATGAATTGAAGGAACAGTTGAAAGATTTGGTAGATAAGGGATTTATAAGACCAAGTGTGTCACCATGGGGAGCGCCAGTCCTCTTCGTGAGGAAGAAGGATGGTAGTCTCCGCCTCTGCATCGACTACAGAGAGCTAAATGCAGTGACAGTGAAGAATAAGTATCCACTACCCCGCATTGACGATCTGTTCGATCAGTTGAAGGGAGCATGTGTTTTCCAAGATTGATCTCAGATCGAGGTATCATCAGATAGCCATTAAGGAGGGAGACATTGAGAAGACGGCATTCCGGACACGATACAGCCACTATGAGTTTACAGTGAAGCCGTTCGGTTTGTCGAACGCACCGGCGAAGTTTATGGATCTGATGAACCGCTTGTTTCGGGAGCAGCTAGACAAGTCGGTTGTGGTGTTTATTGATGATATATTGATATATTCGAAATCTAAGGTTGAACATGAGGAACATCTGAGGAAGGTATTAGAGATACTGAGGGAGAACCAGCTATATGCTAAGTTCTCCAAATGTGAGTTTTGGCTTGGCCAGGTCTCTTTCCTAGGTCATGTCATCTCAGATGCTGGGATCTCAGTGGATCCAGCAAAGATTGATGCCGTACGTACTTGGCCAAGGCCGAAGACTGTTACCGACATCCGGAGCTTTCTCGGTCTGGCAGGTTACTACAGGAGGTTTGTTAGGGATTTCAGCAAGGTCGCGAAACCGATGACCAGTCTGATGAAGAAAGATGCACCGTTCTTATGGACGGCTGACTGTGAGAGATCATTCCAGAGTTTGAATGACTCACTGACCACTGCACCGGTTCTGACCATTCCAAACGGTACAGAGGGCTTTGAGGTTTACGGTGATGCATCCGGCAGAGGGCTGGGTTGCGTGCTCATGCAACATGGCAAGGTGGTGGCAAATGCCTCACGCCAGTTGAAGAAACATGAGGAGAACTACCCCACACATGATTTAGAGCTGGGAGCTGTAGTCTTCGCTTTGAAGATATGGCGCCACTACTTATACGGGGTTAGTGTGACGATCTACACCGATCATAAGAGCTTAAGATACATATTTACTCAGAAGGAGTTGAATCTCAGACAGAGGAGATGGTTAGAATTCTTGAAAGACTATTACAATGACCTCCAATACAAAGAGGGAAAGGCCAATGTTGTAGCAGACGCCCTGAGCCGTTGAGCACACTCACTCCATTCGCTAGTCTCTTTCTCCAGCTTGGTTGATGAGGTGCGAGAGGCTCAGAGGACAGATGAGTACATGGGAGAGGTCAGACAGAAGCTGACAGATGGTACCTTTGAGAGTCAGAAATATGACTTCAGACTTCACGACGATGATCTGATCAGACTTAAGGGCCGGTTATGCATACCACGGGGCAACACGGATTTGAAAGACCGTATACTTATAGAATCACACTGTTCTTCAGTTTCCATCCATCCGGGAGCCTCTAAGATGTATAAAGACATGAAGAGGTACTTCTGGTGGTCGGGGATGAAGACAGATGTTACCGAGTTCGTCTTGAGGTGTCTCACATGCCAGAAGGTAAAATTCGAGCACCGACAATCGGGCGGAATGGTACAATCGATGCCAGTTCCGGAATGGAAGTTCCATGATATCTCCATGGACTTTGTAGTTGGACTTCCACCTGCTAGGGGAGGTCTCAACATGATATGGGTGGTGGTGGATCGCCTTACCAAAGTAGCCCGATTCATACCGATGAAGGATACTTGTAAGGTGACCAAATTAGCTGAGTTATTTGAGAAAGAAATAATGAGACATCACGGGATACCAAAGACCATAGTGTCAGATAGAGATACCAGATTCCTTTCGAGGTACTAGAGAGCAACCAGAGAAGCGTTGGGTACAGAACTCAAGCTGAGTACCGCGTTCCATCCTCAGACAGATGGTCAGACTGAGCATACTATTCAGACACTCGAGGACATGCTGAGGGCATGTGCCTTAGACTTCCAGGGCAGTTGGATTGACAGATTGCATCTGATCGAGTTTTCATACAACAACAGCTATCACACTTCGATCAAGATGACACCTTTTCAAGCGTTGTACGGTAGACCATGTCGTACACCGCTCTGCTGGGATGAGTCGAGTGAGACGGTCATTATAGGACCAGAATATTTAGAGCAAGTTAAGGCTGAAGTTCAGCAAATCAGGAAGAACATGAAAGCTGCTCAAGATAGGCAGAAGTCGTATGCTGATGTTCGACGTCGAGACCTGGAGTTCGCAGTGGGTGACCGGGTATTTCTGCGAGTTTCACCGATGAAGGGTGTATTCAGATTTGGGCAGAAGGGCAAATTAAGCCCGAAGTTCGTTGGTCCTTATGAGATTACGGAGCGGGTGGGCCCGGTTGCTTACAGGTTGAATTTACCTGCTGAACTGGGTAAAGTGCATGATGTTTTTCATGTTTCACAGCTAAAGAAATACATGCACCACCCCTCCCATGTATTAGAACCTAAAAGGTTGACATTAGAACCGAATATGAGATCAGTGGAGCATCCTCAGAGAATCTTGGACAGTAAGACTAGGGACACTCGCCATAAGTCAGTGCGACTGGTGAAGGTTCTCGGGTCTAACCAGGATGTCGAAGAGGCCACGTGGGAATTAGAGGATAAGATGAGGGCGAAGTACCCTTCTTTGTTTACTGACTAGATCGTCTGTATAGGGTACAGGGTGTACCCCTTTTTAAGGGGGGTAGAGCTTCCTCGCTTTTGAGTTAGGAAACAAACTTGTTGTCGTTTGTTTGGTTGTTTAAGATGTGATTTTGTGTAAGTTGCTACACTTTGGTGTTAAGTTTGAGTTATGTATAATACTTATGTATTGTATTTGAGATGGACCTTTGAGTCTTGAGATGTGCGAATGTGAATATAAGATGTGGTGTTAAGATTAAGGGAATTGAGTACCGTGAATGGTTAAGCATATATGTGAACTTTGGGGACAAAGTTCTTTTAAGGGGGGTAGATTGAAATACCCCAAACTTAGATATGGTGTTTAAGTGACAAACTAAGATATAAGAAGGCTAAATAATGCCTTAGAAACATTAAGAAACCATTTTAACCAAAGAAAACATAAGGAAACACCAAAAGAGCAGTTTAAGCAAAAACGTGCTCTAAGCTTGGAGAGACTTGGGTGAGCACCTAAATATCATTCTAAGACCTTATTAATATCCTAATGGTCATTTAAAACCAATTACTAAAGAAAACCAAGCTTGAAAACAAGTTAAAACACAAAATGTGCTTTAAGGAGTCTTAAAGCACATTTTTGAAAAATTGTCTTGTAAATGGGTTTTGAGTGGCTAAATGTCCATCATTACTCTTTAATTAACATGTGTACTAATTAGTATCACATTAGGAAGTCTAAATCAATGGGAAATCAAAAATTTCACAAATACGTGCACTAATTTGTGAATAGTAACCAAATAGTGCCTAGTTTAGTCTTTAAGCAATTAAGTCTAATTAATTGGTCAAACAAGACCATGACCAGCCTAATTAATAAAGGGGTCCAGTTTTCTAAGGGTGTGAGTCACCAAAAGTAGCCAAGTAAAGTTAGAAGAAAAAGAGAAAAGCAAGTTAGTACTATTTGCTTTTAAGGAATCAAATATCTAATATGCTATCTCTCTCCTCCTTTCTTCATTCTTCACCATCTTCATCAATTTCTCTTGCTCTCTTTCTTATTTCTCACGTAAGAAGCAACCTCCATGTTAGCTCCATCTTCTTTTGCCCACATCTTGCTCATTTAAGCTCCAAAATCAAAACCAAACACATATATCTCTTAGTTAGCTCAAACTCTTCCTTTCTATCTTTTCAAAACTTCAAGAGCCTCATTTTGAAGCCAAGGCAAATCACCATTAGAGGAGGAAACTCAAGCTTGGAGACTCCATTAGCTTCTTCATTCTCTTAAGGTAAAGAAAATGTAAGAAAATCTAGGTTTCCATCATGTTCTCTCCATGTCCAAAAATTATCACTCATGGGGTTCCATTTCTATGCCTTGTTCTAGCTTGTTTTCTACTCTTCAAAGGATAAAGGAGGTCCTCCTTGCTTCATATCCAAGCTTGTCTTGAGAAACCAAGGTAAAACAATCACCTTAATACCTTAAAGCGCATTTTTAACCTAGGGTTTGTTCCTTAGGGTTAATGTATTATCTAGTACTCATTGGAGTCATTGGATATTGGTTATAACATTGGCAAGGAGAGTTTAAGTGGTGACCGAGATTGAGCAAGGAAAAACCTAAGGAGGAAAGTTTGTGAGCTTGTGAAAGAATAAGGTAAATTACTTACCTTAAGGTGTTTTATTGTTTAAGGGAATGGGATTTAGATATGTGATGAGCTTAGTGTAGAGTTTACATTGGGAAAAGGGGTTATAAAACCTAGGAGAAAGAACAATGACTATACTTGTGAACTTTTGACTAAGGAGCAAATGAGAAAAAGGAGATAGTTTAAGAATATCAAGGTGAATTACAAGAAGCATTTTTTTTCAATGGGAGCCTTGTTGTGTGTATTCGCAGGTTAAAGGCAAATATATGTGGAAATTCAGTGGTTAAGATTATTGTCATTTATGGGCCTAAGTGCCAAGCATTTAAGTTTATACACTATGTAATGATATGGTGTAGTTTTGGTGTAAATTGTGTGTTAAGGTGTTGTGATGAGAATTTGAGTGATATTGGTTGTTTGATGGTGAAAAGGCAAGTGTTTGGGTGCAACAATATACTAGAGAACCCATGGCAAAATTTAGTGAAGAACTTAAGTGTTCAAGATGTTCTAAGGAGATTTCATGACTAAGTAAGTACTAGGAAGTTCTAGAGGTTGTCTTGATGAAAAAGGGTGAGATTAAGGTGTTTAAATGACTTATAATGACTTAGGCATCACTATGAAGGATTTAGAAATCAAAAGAATGTACTTGAGTATTTAGGACTTAGGCAAATGTTGGTAAACAAATAGGAAGGAAATAATGTGTTGATGGATGGAAGCATAAGCTTGTGAAGGAACCTTAAGTAAATGCATAAAAGAAGTTAGGAAACTTTAGTAAGTTCGATGTGAATGAGTGTAAAACTTTGAGATGATTTAGGTAGAAACTAGAGTTTAGAATTTAAGAAAGGCTTGGAAAATGTAATAGGGATGTAAAGTGGTGTATATGGCGTGGTCAAGTTCTTAAGGAGGGAACCTTTGGTTAGTAGAAGTTCTAGGTGAAAGGTATGTTGAAAATGTAGGAAAGAAATAAGTGTTAAGTGTTGGTAGTTGTTGTAAGAATTGAGTAAAGGATTGGAATGATCTTTGGAGGTTGTTTTAATGAGTTTAGAGGATGATTTAAGGTGAGTTTAAGGGTCTAAATGATGTTAGAACACATTAGGAGGCTTGAGGGAAAAGTTGCAGAGGATTGCACAATTTTAGGGCTTGTTCTGGACTGGTCCGACCCAGTTGGTTGGATCGGACATGGGTCGGACGTCCTCTGTTAAGTCACCCGTAATTGTTCTGGAGTAGTCCAACCCAGAGGACTTGGGTCAGACATGGGTTGGACGGGTGAGTCTTAGAAGACGGGAAAGTTTCTGGAAAGGTCCGACCCAGGGGGCTTGGGTCGGATGTGGGTCGGACAAAGTAGAATTTTTCAATCCGAGAGTTGCTGGAATGGGCCGACCCAGTTAGTTGGGTCGGACGGTGGGTTGGACGACCCTTAACACTTAAAAAAAAAAGAAATTTTGAATTCTAAGGATGATAATTGGTAATAAGGTATGCCATTGGTAGGGTAGTAATGATTAGGACCCTAAGAACCTAAGGGATTAAGTTAAGTTAAGTAAAAACGTTAATGTTTAAAGTTAAGTTTCTAAGGTTAAGTGGCAAGGATTTAAGAGGGTATCGAATGGGAATCTTTAGGGACTAAGTGAGTTAAGTAAGGTGCAAATAACTAATGGCCTAAAAATGAATCAATGTTTTAGGTTTGTGAATTGGGACCCCGGAGAAGGTTAACAAACGACAGACGACGGTGAATGGTACAATCTTTCTTGTGACCTGCTTGCTAACGAGGTGTCCCTCGGCTTGTGTGCTATCTGTTTAATTGCTATGACTAAGACAAGATAAAGCATGCAACCGGTTATATTTGTTCTGTTGTGAATGTGTTTTCCTTACACTAACCCACGAGACTCGAGATTGTTACTAACTAAGTTTAGTACATACTGAGTTAAGAATAAGAGTTAAGTATTGGTGAATGTTGGTTAATACCCGATAAGGTTTAACTAACACATGGTGGGTAAGATTTTTACTAATTGGAACTTGAGTGAGGAAACCCGGGACTGACTCCGGTCATGCATGCTAAGGAAAGGGGGACGGTATCTGAATCAGATCCGCCCTCCGCTTAAGGACTTGTCTTCGGACTTGTAGCCTAGGGCCGGTTGCCGGCTCAGCTACGCTGGACTCCCGTCCAGGGTAGGTGGCATTAAGATGGTGCGGTAGGATCACCTAAATCCTAGGTTTGAGATTAAGCTACAACCATTTCCTTTCTAGGAACGGTTTGTATACTGAGGTTAAGTTAAGGTTGAGATTGAGGTAAGATAAGGCACTGAGGTTAAGGAAATCAGAACTAAGGAGGGGGTTACTAACCCGCTTGATAAGGGAACGCTTGTGTCGTTCATTGTGTATGAACTATGTATGTTCATCTGTGGAGTGTTGTTTATTGCACTTCGTATCATGCTTGTGTACTTAATCAATTTCCATGCTATCGACAATTAGTCGTCGTAGCCCCGTTAGCTTGGGGCCATGAGAGGGAGTACCAGCATTCGTGTTGACCCCCTTTGGGGGCTGTTTTTACACTTGCAGGTAAGAGGCCCATGAAGTCGCACCACGAGAGTAGGAGCGGCTAGACTTAGGATGGGTTGTTTATTTTTGAGTACGGGTTGCGCTTGTGCTCCCGTCTGTTTATATTGGAACTATTGTAAGTTTATGGCTTTGACTTAGATACTTAAACTCGGTTGGTTGGTGGCATTTTGGGTGGTGATGTTTTGGTCGGTTGTTTACATTGGATAAGTGTTGTAATATTATAAGGCCGGTATGTTCTAACGATCAGACCGTGGCAAGGTCCAGGTGTTTGTTATTTCCGCTGCGATGAATTCGATTAAGTGTTAAGTTTTGCGATAACCACGATTGGCTTTGGACGGGGTGTTACAGATCATCTAAGGTACCGAAGGATACCGTTCATCCCCGAAGGAAAATACCAAACCGGTTAAAACCATAAGAGAAGTATCCATAGTCTACCCTGAGAACGGGAGACGTATAATCCCAAACGGGACAATCTGAAATCCAAACCGCAAAGCGGAGTAAACTGAACACACTAAAAAAACTAGCTGGATGTAATGGCACAACCAACAACACCCAAGAGCTATTCATAAAAGGGTATCAAAGTCAACATAGTTGAACGAAGTGTCGTGATAAGAGCACCAGAGCTATAACGAACACTTGGTTAGAACACCGAAGGGATTCCACTTACCAGGGAATACCTTAAATTAATAAATGGTACCGATCAATACCAAGATACTTAAGGGGGGCATCCAACGGACGAAAGCGTGATGCACTGATCCTATCAAGGAGCCCAATAATACCTCCAAGCCATTTTATAGCATACGGAGAAGCGATGTGGGTGAACAGCCTAAGACGAGCAAAGCTCTAGGCAGCGTGGCTAGTGAGCCAGGAACCCATTACAACACAAAATTCAACGGTTGCAAAACCATTGTGAATCATAGGAAGAGTTGCCAAGAACAACACAAGTAATATTGTTTAATAACCAACGAGCAAAGATACCCCTCGTTAATGTGAGACCGCGAGAGCGGTGAACACATAGTCTCAAAGAAGAGGATGTATCTCTTTTAGAACTACTAATTTAGTGAAGCTTGAGTATATAGACATTGCCAAACAATAACTTGAATAAGACGGAACCGAAGAAAACTTTGATAGCAATTATTGAAAATCAGGGAGTAATCGGTTCAAAAGAAACACGGTAGGTGGAAACGTGAAGTATAAGTAAATAATGCTCAAGGAGCTCAGAAATATAAATGGTGAACCACGGTATAAATGGTAGTAGAACATGAGCAAAAGCTAATGAAATAGCGGATGCCATGGAAACCAATGTTGTAAACAAATACAAACATGGTGCGCAACAAGCGACCAATACATGTGAATAAATCATACAATGAGATGGAGTTGATGAGTAAAGATGGCAGACGGACCGAGAAACAAGGAAACAATATTCATTCCTATTGCTAATCTCATAAGAGATTTACTGCCAAGTGTTTACGCTTCTGCACTCTGTAGGACTGAGTGTTTTGGTATTGCACTTGTACAGTAATGATCGAGTGGGATAGCTAGGAAGTTGGGAAGATGACAATTGTGGTATAAGGGAGAAGGAAACGTACGAAGTCATAAGGACCGAAGCATAGAAAATGCAAGGCATAATTCAGTAACCACTGACAACAGAGGAAGCACTACAACTAAGTAGTGACTTACCCTCAACCACCAATAAGTCAGAGGAAACCCAGTGAATGATGATGGGAGTATGAACAATGTGTACACTTATTCCAAAGAACTGGATAGTAAACCTATAACTCATTGAGTTCGCATACGGTAAAATAATACCACACTCGACTAATAAACCTCATTCCCAAGATAAAAAGGGATAAAAGGATGTTGTATAACACATTAAGGATAACGAGAAGGGCAAATAAACCCTAAGTTATCAGGGTCGCGCAGCAGAAGCTAGTGGGCCCAAATTCTAAGGTTTAATATACCTTGCAAATGAGTGGATAATTATCAATGCCTTGAAGCCTTATTAGGCTAGAACCGAACCCGGTTAAGAGTTAAACAAACTCCGATGAAAATTCTTGGTGCAGGGACTAACCAACAATATGGTTAAAACCCTTTGACCAGAATACATTGTGTAATAGACCGCATGGAAGTCAGAACACTCCATGACGGTTGAAAGCCTTAGACCAATGTCTAACATTGACACATGGTAGATTACATGGGCATAATCCCTTTTTAAGGGGGGTAGGGCAAAAACCGCGAAATGTATGTTTTACGTGATAGTGTGTAAACTACAATGCGCATAGCGCAAGAGAATTTGTTTTGAATGACTGGTACCTATGTTACATAAACATTTGTATCCACTCATTGTGTAAACTTGAGTATTGGTGAGATTTGAAGTGGAAAGGAGTATTGATTGTGAGAGATTTGAGGTGAATGGAGTAGAGAAACTCCATGGGGAATGAGAACCCCGATTGGTAATAGTATAGAGAAATGAGTATGTTTGAGGAAATTGATGAGTACAAATCGGTATGAAACCGATGTTGAACCTAGTGGGAAGTGAGTCCCCCAGGTAACTTGATTGATGGTATTTGTGAATAATTTGAGGATAGAAAAAAATTTAATTGGAGTTATACATTTGAATTTATTAAGTATATTATTTGGAGATAATCAAGTAATAATTGATGAGATGGCTAGTAGGTAATAATTGATAAGATGATTAGTAAATGAGTAAAGAGTTTATAAATTGGTAAATGTATGGTTTTTTGAGCATGACTAGAAAGATTAAGCATATAGAAAATGAAATTAATGCTTGACTATTTGATTGTGTGAATTGGGGTGGGAGGTGGAACTTAGTTTGCTAGCGATCAAGGGAAACCGAACACCAAAGTGGGGTGGATGGATAGTTCAACACCAATGCTGATCACATTGGGGTTGAATGACTCTTGAGGCTCCGTATAAGTGGCCACAAGTAATCACACTAGTAATAGGTGAAACTAACATAATGGGAACTTGGAGATGCATTGAGTTTTCAAAATGAATTTCCAAAATGATTTTGGCAAATGATTTTCTTCAAACTTGAGGATGAGGATTGGTTTTGAAACCACTTCCACGGGCGCTAGTGGATCTTTCATGGCTAGGCACGGGTATCCGGTTGAACCATGGAGGTGAAGCTGGTTGTGAGTCGGTGGAGGTGATGAATAGTTTTGAAACCACTACAACGGACGAGCAAGAGTACTAAGTGACTTGTAGGATGTTTATAGTGTGTGTTTTGTATTTGTCCAAGGGCCGCCGGATATGAGTAGTCTGGTCAGGGAAGAGTACCCACTTTGGAGCCTGAGTATTCTTTAGAGGTGCAAATGAATTTGATCAGAACCAAAGGACCGTAGAGCCAGAAAGAGTAAGTGCTCAATGTCATGACGACCGTGAACCAGAGAGCGTAAGTGTTCAAATGTGACCAGTTCTTAGGGATCACTCGATATGGGGGAGGACTTAGTGCCTAATTGTCTGCGGATGGACCCCCATTGAGAGGTTGGATAACAGATATTTTTGATTACTATGCATGCTTGACATGTTGTGTGAAGGTGTGGTACGTATTCAGTCAGTCATTAGAGTCTGACAGGTTGTAGAGAGAGTATAACCTTAGTATTGAGTACCTTGGTGACTAACAATCTTAGACTCATTAACTTTGTGGGCAAAGTTCTTTAAGGGGGTAGATTGAAATACCCCGAACTTAATTAGGGTGATTAAATTACTCTAACACGATATAGAGGGCCTATTAGTGCCTAATGCATTTTGGTAAAGAGAATAAATCTAAAAGAAACAAGAAAAACGCTTAAAAAGTGAGAAACACTAAATTGAGTGTTAAGTGACCCTAGGAGGAATGCAACCTTGAAAAGGGTATTGGATGGATCTTAAAGGCTTAATAATGCCTAAATAATATATGGGAACAATTCCCGAAGAAAACGAATCCACATAATGTATTAAAACGCTAATAAAGCTTTAGCGCACGTCTTTCAAGAAAACCCGAAAACACAACTTTGAGTGGTCAAATGAACCCGTAAAAATTATAGTTCATCAAATAACTATAAATAAACATCAATGAAAGCATAAGAGCTATTAAAATTAAAGAAATGAGAAAATTCCGGAAAACGGGCCCGGTTAGTGAATAGTGCTAAACCGGGTAAATTAACGAGCATTTTCTATAAAAGACGAAAAACTCTCCAGCTTACATATATATGTGGGCCGGTTTTAATTAGTGAGACAGCCCTTTCTCTTTTTCCCCTCTCTTTCCTCTCTTCTTTCTTCCTAGCCGTTCTCTTTTTCTTCCCCATGGCAGCCGATTTTCTTCCTCTCCTCCCATGGCTACTTCACCTTGTAGCTCATGCCCAAGCTTCATTAAAGCTCCAATCACAAAAATAATTACATATTCTTCTTCCTTTCATCACCCTCTATCATTCTCTCTTTTCAAAATTCAAAAAGGATGAACTTCATCCATATGGGTTTTCCCCATTTGAAGAGAAAATGGCATCAATGGGTAGTGTTATACCCAAAATTTTGACCCCCTGGTTAAGGTCTACAAGGTTGAGAGAGCCATCTCCATCAAACAGTAAGAGACTCCGGCCCGATCGGCGTGTTCCAGGGCCTGAGGAGCAGCTTCGTCATTGTCAGGGGCGTTTTCGTAATTTTTAAGGCTTCTGAGTTCTCTTATAGGCTTTCTCTCTCCTCCAAAGGGTGCCCAAATCAGCTCGAAATGCTTTGATATTTTAACCCATGATGGAGGATGACATTTTAAGCATAATGGCGTTGGAATTTTGATTTTTCGAATTTCCAATAATTTTCTAGCAATTTCTGACTGAATCTGACGAGAAATTCAATTTAAAAATGCTCCAGCATTTAAAAAATTCGTTTCCACCTCAGAAAATTCATAATATCCATTCTTGACATGTGGTTAAAATTTCATAGCAAAATTCCTTTGGGAAGTTGCTTAGTTAAAATATCGAAAAATCTTACTTTTACTAGATTCTCTTTATCTTTAAGGAAGTCTATATAAGGGGATGGGTTTTTGGATAAAATCAGAACCTCACATACTCAAGAACCCTAGACTCTCAAAGAAGGCAGCCGTCTCTCTCTCTCCACGTTTTGAACCCCAGAGCCACAATCAAACACCGAAATCTCACCAAAATCAACACCAAAACATATTTTTCAACTCCCACAACATCATCAATCATCAAAACCCCACAAAAACAACCACCAAAACGTGAAGAACAGCAAGAACAACCAACAACTAGAAGCTTGGTTCGAAATCCTCTCGGGTCTGCCATCAACGGAGCACTCGACGAATCCCGGTGTGAAGAATCACCGTGAATCCGAAGGTAAAACAGGTAGAAATCCCACTTTCCTAACTCTCCACGGTATTATCTGTCTAGCCTCAAAATTTGGGCTCAAACTAACCCCTCTACGCTTCTGTATTGCTGTTTGTTTAAGCTTCTGTCCAATAACTTGTTTACCAAGTTTCGCGCTTAATTCGAATTCAAATTGAGAACTTTCAATCACTAACGTCTTATAAATCTTTCAGGCTACACACCCATAAAATTTGAGCTCAAAACACCCTCGGGAACCTTCGGAAAACCCCCGTCCGTGGGTGGTCCTTGACCTCGGACCTGTGGTCCGGGACCACGGACGGGTTGTCCGTGGCCACGGACACCCACGGACGGCGGCGGGATTTTAAAAATTCAAAATTTAGGTTTTTCTAATGGTGTCCGGGCCCACGGACAGCCTGTCCGTGGCCCCGGACTTTGCAAATTTTTGTTTTCCTTCAATTTCGACTTTTCTGTATATTTAGGTTAACTGGGGTCCGTGGGTTCGGACATTAGGTCCGTGGCTACGGACGGAAATGAAATTTGACCTAATTCTGCCTCCGAAACCCTAGTTTAGGTAATTTTAATTTCCACTTTAATTTTCTGTCAAAAAATGCTAAAAAAACACAAAAAAAAAACAGTAGCTCGCGCACTTAGGTTAAAACGACTCGTAATAAGCCGTAAATAAACTAAGTAGAGGAAAAACGACCTAGGAGGGGTAATGAAAGTAATTGAACCCTAATTAAGTCGAATATCAAGCCCCCGAACCCGAACTCTACCTTTCCTAATTTACTCTAGGTAAAAATTAGGTGGCGACTCGCAATAGGTTCCAGTGAGCTAGCATAGGATTTAATAATTATTGTTATATGACATAGTTATTAACCTTAGGTTATAAGTGGACCTAAAACCCGACTAGATCCTAATCAACTTTAATCAACATAGGATAGGGTTTAAAATCGAGGCTCACAGACTGGCGACTCTGCTGGGGACAAACTTCTTAATTTTAACTTGTTTAATTTTAAGAAAGAGGGCTTAACTCGAAAATGTTTATTTATGGCTTTATTACTTTGTTTGTTTACTTTCGTGCGCACTTTAATTTCTGTACCTTTGCATCATATGAGAGCGAGGGTCCACGCAAACCGATTTCACCCCGGGACCCGTTTGAGGGTCCCCTGTCAGGGACTCAACCTTTTAGGTGATGTGAATAAGCGGGGGAAAAGAGGAGGATGTCGTCTAACCACATCCCCTTAATACCTGGGCTTTAGCCCCAAGCGTTTTCTTGGCAGTGTCCTTACCTAGCCCATTGTTTGGTCAGTCAAAGACCCGGCCGTAGACGCACACCTTCAGGTGATGTGAAAAAAAAAGTGGGGAAGCCCAAAGAGAATAGCGTGCAAGCCCTATTCCTTTGTGGTAACCTGGGCCCATGCCCCGAGCACCTCTCCGGATCGATCCATACCCGTTTTGATTAAAGCGTCTAGTGAGGACATGTTGAATTTGTGTGGGCCTTGCTTGCTTGTATGATCGGCCCACTACCCAGCCTAGAAATTGATAGGAACCTCTCCTACATCAACTCAGCCCAACCTGAATTGGCAGTTTATTGTTTGCGGCCTAGAGGTCCTGTTTGGTTTAATGTGTGAGTCATTCGGGCTTCGGCCCAAAAGCTTAGACTTAGGTGTTCTCATCTGGTCCAATTTGAATTATCCATTTTGTTACGCCCCACCTAAAGCAATCCATAAAAATCCATCAGGCCTTTCCATTTCAAGGCCCATTCTAGTCCAGGAAGACTTCTTACTCGGGTTTTGACCCACGATCCTAGACACGGGTATCATCTTCAGGGCCCAGTCATAATTACTCGGCCCAAATTCCAATTCACATCCAGAACATGGTTTAGAAATCACTTCGGCCCATTGCGCTTTACTTTTAACCCAAACACATTCTGGCCCAAGCGCCCAATTCTCAGAACATTTCAGCCTAGGCACCAGTTCACAGCTCATGAATCATTCCGGCCCATGTGCCTCTCTTCCAACTCATTTCGGGCCTCAGTGCCAACCCACAATTTTCAAAACATTCCAGCTCATGTGCAGCCCAAACAAGTCTTAGCCTAAAACTTCTTTGCGGCCCAGAATTTTTAGCTCGGGTCACTTTTGTTTTCCAACAGATAAGCCCAAATCTCAAAGAATGGGAGAGGGAGGAAATCCAATCAACATGGATGCCCAGTTAGCCGAAGAATTCAATGGGATGCTGAAAAAGATTGAGCGCATGGAGAGGGCCAACAAGCCAGCTGGTTTTGACCACTTTCCCACTGGATTATATCCCAAGGTTGATCTCCCTCCAAGGTTGAAATTGCCAACACTTCCTCTATACAAAGGTTCCTCCGACCCACAACTTCATTTGGCAATGTTCGATAGGGAAATGTCCATCCTTTCGCTAAACGACATGCAGAAGGCCAAGGTATTTGCTCACTATCTTGATGAGACCCCTCAGCATTGGTACATAACTCAAAGGATAAATACCAAGACATACGAGGAGGTCTGTGAAGCCTTTCTGCATCATTTTGAGTACGCTAGAAGTTTTGGAGTCACCAGGGCTGATCTTGCAAGCACACGACAAACAGAAGGTGAATCAATGACCGACTTCGTCAAGCGTTGGAGGATGAAGGCAGCCGCTATGCTCACAAATATGGACGAACAGGAACAAATCCGAATGGTAATCAAAAATATGCGGAAGCAATACAGTGACGAGCTGAAATTCACATACTTTCCTAGCTTCAACATGCTGATGGGACAAGTTAATGTCCTAGAAGAAATGATTCACCAAGGGGAGTTAAAACTTGGGAACTCAAAAAACACCGGGAATGGCTCGGGGACAGCAGCCTGTATCCAGAGTGGCACCCGAAAGAGAACTAGGCAGCATGAGGTAAACACCGTTCGACAGGTAAAAGGACCAGGCAAATCGTTGGGGCAGTGGAATCATCCCGAAAGAGCTCCCGTCGAAGAGAGTTCACAAACATCGGTCAGCCATTGAGCCAGGCTTTTGGAAGACTCCAGGAACGAAACATGCTGCAACCTCTCACCCCTCGACAAAGGGACCCCCAAAAAGGAAGGAATCTGAACCAGTATTGTCAGTATCACCAGCTTCCCGGTCATGACACCGACAACTGCAAAATTTTGAAGCAGCACATCCAAGATCTTATCAATCAAGGTTTTCAACTCCCCGAGTAGGAATCCCATGTCAAGCACCATCAGAGAGTGCTATCTTCAAGTGTTTTCTCCGATTTCTTCTCTTTACTAGTCATTTTTATGTTTTTCCAATGTTTGTAGTAGTTAGTTTCCTTTATCATTTTCGGTAGTTTTCCTGAGTTTGAAATTTCCAACATTATTCTTTTTGTTGAATAAAACATAGTTCCGTTTTCATAATTTTTATACAAAGCATCATTCGTTTATTCGAAAAAACTTAAAAAAAAGAGCACTCACGAAGTAATCGTTTTCAGACTATGCGATGGAACGGCTTGTCTCTTGTTTCTAAAAATTTGAACATGCCTAACCAAACCACCACTCACCACATAATATCCAAACAACCCACAATGAGGTTCAAGGCCCACATCTATCAAACTGTTGTCACAAACCCCAAATCAATACTGGGGGCAATCTGAGTTTAGAATCATTGTCTTCGAATCTTTTGTTTAAACGTGTGAACTAGTCTTTGAGTGAAATTCGCGAGAGTGTCTTGAGCGGAAAAACCATGAGTGAACGAGCGTGTCATTTTTACACGACTCCGGTGAGTCCACATTCAAAGGTGAGGTAAACGGTATAACTCCGACCGAAGGAGATAATTTGTAAATTTACGCTTAGACCTGTGAAAAGTAACAAAGAACGGATATACAACTATCAGGAATGACGAAGCACCTAGGTACAGCACCACATAGCCAAAAGCTTGTAAACCCTGTCATTAAACCCTAGGCACCCCCGCCGAGCCTTCATATATCCCTTTCGATTATGAACTCCACAAAATAACCCAGCCAATGATGAATGTCCGACCCGGTGACCAAAGGAGGCGAGGAGCCCGACTCTTAGATAACATTCTCATCAGTCCGAAGAAGCAAATGCCGCTATCAGCATGACAAAGTGATCCGCAAATGGTCCTAGAGTGACACAGGATCCAAAGAGCTCACATCAAAACAGCTCTCGAAGCCCAAAACCGGGAAACACAAGAACCCCGAAGGCAAAGTCAAGAAAGGATAAAGAAAAAAGGCAAACCCGAAGTGCCTCGAAGAAATCCAAATGACAAGAGAAGAGAAATGGTGTAAAGGACAACTTCAAAGTCCAAGTCCAGAAGCTAAAAAACAACGACAACATAAAGCAGCTAGACGACTTCAAGACAAGGAAGATGAATCCGAGAGAAGACGCAAGTTGCAGCTTTGGTCACCCATTCAAGCTCCACATACCTCAAATATCCCTCCATGATCCCGTCGTCTTTCATCACACCCTGTGGCCACGTTATAAGCCTCGAAGACTTCCGACTTGGTAGTTGTGTATCCAATCACGTGAAAGTAATAGATCGAATGCGTAAATTCATCAAATATCAAATTCAATGGTCTAGAAGTTGTGACCGTAAGTGAGAAACGAGTGTAAACACCAAACACGTCGAGTGTAGGTTAGGAAGCACCAAATCAGAACATAAGCCTTGGCCCTGTGAGGACGAGACTCGTTCGCACGTTTGATCAAAGAAAATACTGGGGGCAATCGATCGGAGTGATCGATTGCCATGAACTTTAGCTCAGATTGTCCTAAGGAAAAATACTGGGGGCAATTGTTGGTTCCAACAATTGCCATGATAACACCAATTGAAACCCAAAGCTTGAGCACCTCCATCCCACCACAGGCACACATAAGCCCTTACCTCCACACCAAACACCTCGGGCCCACACAAGCCCTTACCCCCACACAAATTCTACTTCACCACACAGGCTCACGTAAGCCCTTACCTTCACATCATACACCACAGGCACACATATGCCCTGATCACCACTCAAAAGATCTCTGCATCAAACACCACACCCCACCGGTAGCATGTTCATCTCCTAGGAGATAAATTACAAGTCTGAAATCTTTAGTCAGGAAATGATAACTTCACTTTCTTTTTCAATAAATAGAATTTTCCTCAAACACTGCCATGTTTGGCACCTTCGTCAGCAATTTCTTGTCTTGAACAATTCTTCTTCAAACATCGCCATGTTTGGCATATTCCTAGCAATTTCTTGCTTTCAACAAATCTGCATCATCGCCATGTTTGGCATATTCCTAGCAATTTCTTGCTTTCAACAAATCTGCATCATCGCCATGTTTGGCATATTCCTAGCAATTTCTTGCTTTCAACAAATCTGCATCATCGCCATGTTTGGCATATTCCTAGCAATTTCTTGCTTTCAACCAACCTACATCATCGCCATGTTTGGCATATTCCTAGCAATTTCTTGCTTTCAACAAATCTGCATCATCGCCATGTTTGGCATATCCTAGCAATTTCTTGCTTTCAACCAACCTACATCATCGCCATGTTTGGCATGTTCCTAGCAATTTCTTGCTTTCGACAAATTAGCATATCATCCCCATAGCATCATCACCTTTTATACTTCAGGTTCCCGACACCTTATAATGCTCGGCGTACCCCATTCAGTCTCAGGTTCCCGACACCTTATAATGCTCGGCGTATTCCAGGTTCCCGACACCTTAGAATGCTCAGCGTACTTCATTCCTTTATAGGTAGTCAACGCCTTAGAATCGCTTGACATTACTTCATCTTTTAGGTTGTCAACGCCTTAGAATCGCTTGACATTACTTCATCTTTCAGGTAGTCAGCGCCTTAGAAAAGCTCGACAATGCTTTGTAGCTTAGGTAGTCAGC
Organism: Limonium bicolor; assembly: GCA_023374045.1. Lineage (NCBI taxonomy): Eukaryota > Viridiplantae > Streptophyta > Magnoliopsida > Caryophyllales > Plumbaginaceae > Limonium > Limonium bicolor. The sequence goes on from CM041779.1 coordinate 265,505,819, forward strand.
GCCTCCGAATTGCTGGGCATCGTTAACCCGGTTTCACACAACGTGGAGGATTCTGTGGAGTCCAAAATTTTGGGGCACCACTCAAGCATCAACCAGACTTTTCACATTCGTTACAAAGTCCAGTTGACGGGGGGCAATCTGTTATACCCAAAATTTTGACCCCCTGGTTAAGGTCTACAAGGTTGAGAGAGCCATCTCCATCAAACAGTAAGAGACTCCGGCCCGATCGGCGTGTTCCAGGGCCTGAGGAGCAGCTTCGTCATTGTCAGGGGCGTTTTCGTAATTTTTAAGGCTTCTGAGTTCTCCTATAGGCTTTCTCTCTCCTCCAAAGGGTGCCCAAATCAGCTCGAAATGCTTTGATATTTTAACCCATGATGGAGGATGACATTTTAAGCATAATGGCGTTGGAATTTTGATTTTTCGAATTTCCAATAATTTTCTAGCAATTTCTGACTGAATCTGACGAGAAATTCAATTTAAAAATGCTCCAGCATTTAAAAAATTCGTTTCCACCTCAGAAAATTCATAATATCCATTCTTGACATGTGGTTAAAATTTCATAGCAAAATTCCTTTGGGAAGTTGCTTAGTTAAAATATCGAAAAATCTTACTTTTACTAGATTCTCTTTATCTTTAAGGAAGTCTATATAAGGGGATGGGTTTTTGGATAAAATCAGAACCTCACATACTCAAGAACCCTAGACTCTCAAAGAAGGCAGCCGTCTCTCTCTCTCCACGTTTTGAACCCCAGAGCCACAATCAAACACCGAAATCTCACCAAAATCAACACCAAAACATATTTTTCAACTCCCACAACATCATCAATCATCAAAACCCCACAAAAACACCACCAAAACGTGAAGAACAGCAAGAACAACCAACAACTAGAAGCTTGGTTCGAAATCCTCTCGGGTCTGCCATCAACGGAGCACTCGACGAATCCCGGTGTGAAGAATCACCGTGAATCCGAAGGTAAAACAGGTAGAAATCCCACTTTCCTAACTCTCCACGGTATTATCTGTCTAGCCTCAAAATTTGGGCTCAAACTAACCCCTCTACGCTTCTGTATTGCTGTTTGTTTAAGCTTCTGTCCAATAACTTGTTTACCAAGTTTCGCGCTTAATTCGAATTCAAATTGAGAACTTTCAATCACTAACGTCTTATAAATCTTTCAGGCTACACACCCATAAAATTTGAGCTCAAAACACCCTCGGGAACCTTCGGAAAACCCCCGTCCGTGGGTGGTCCTTGACCTCGGACCTGTGGTCCGGGACCACGGACGGGTTGTCCGTGGCCACGGACACCCACGGACGGCGGCGGGATTTTAAAAATTCAAAATTTAGGTTTTCTAATGGTGTCCGGGCCCACGGACAGCTGTCCGTGGCCCCGGACTTTGCAAATTTTTGTTTTCCTTCAATTTCGACTTTTCTGTATATTTAGGTTAACTGGGGTCCGTGGGTTCGGACATTAGGTCCGTGGCTACGGACGGAAATGAAATTTGACCTAATTCTGCCTCCGAAACCCTAGTTTAGGTAATTTTAATTTCCACTTTAATTTTCTGTCAAAAAATGCTAAAAAACACAAAAAAAAAACAGTAGCTCGCGCACTTAGGTTAAAACGACTCGTAATAAGCCGTAAATAAACTAAGTAGAGGAAAAACGACCTAGGAGGGGTAATGAAAGTAATTGAACCCTAATTAAGTCGAATATCAAGCCCCCGAACCCGAACTCTACCTTTCCTAATTTACTCTAGGTAAAAATTAGGTGGCGACTCGCAATAGGTTCCAGTGAGCTAGCATAGGATTTAATAATTATTGTTATATGACATAGTTATTAACCTTAGGTTATAAGTGGACCTAAAACCCGACTAGATCCTAATCAACTTTAATCAACATAGGATAGGGTTTAAAATCGAGGCTCACAGGTAGCTTGGAGTCTTCTCTCTCTCCTAAGGTAAAAATATTCAATAAAAACTCATTTTTCTTCACCTTCCTTCCTTAGCCGATTTTTGCTCTCTCTCTTATCTTGTTTTCCTTTTGTTTTGGAGCTTTGTTTCAACCCTCCAATGGTGGGATAACCCCTTTCTTGATTCAAGGGTGAGGACCCCTCTTAAAAAGCTCCAAAAGGTAAACCCTAACTTTGTGTTTTAAGCCCTTTGATTGGATTAGAATTTCCTAAGGGTTTAAATGGTTAATTGAATCCATTTCTTGTGTTTCTTGAATATGGGATGGAGTTTGGCAACTCCATTCCCACTTGGCCAATTTGATCAAGGAAGAGAGAAGAGGAGAATTGAAAAGAGGCTTGGAAAATATTAAGGTAAAAATCTATCTTAAACCTTGTTTTAATGGGTTTAGGATTTGGGGTGGGTTAAATTAAGTAATGAACCCAAATTATGTGAAATAAAGTAGTTGGTTGAAGTTGAGGGAATTTGTGGATTGTTGTTTGAATTGAGGGCCTAAGTGCCAAGCTTTTGAGCTATTGTGGTTTATTGAGATTTTGGAGCTATATTGTTGTTTAATGAAGTTTTTAGGATATATTATGCTCTAGTAGGACCCTTCATGGGTGTGGCTAGATTAGGTTTAGAAATGGTGGAAATTGATGAATGTGGATATGTAAGGTTTATGGGGAGGTTATGGTAAAATTTTGGTAGAAATAATGTGTTCTAGGTGTTGTAATGAGTAAGAGCAACCTAGGGAATGAACTAGGTATTGGGAGGGATTTATTTGGATTAGTTAACCACCCTTGAGTGGATATAAGGGTAGGAAAGGGAAGAGGCAAAATCTGTAGCAAAGGGGAATTGAAATGCTTTAGAAAAGATAGAAAAGGAACTAAGGTGCAAGACTTAGGAAATGAGAGTTGGACTTGGATTTTAGAATGGTGTATATCTAGGAATGAGTTGGTATGGTCATTGAGTGCTTTGGTAAGTTTGGTAGGAGGTAAGAGCTATCAAAAGGAAATAGAAATGCACAAGTGTGCAAAAATGCAAGAATGTGAAAATGGGGTTTGTGAATTTGAGCAAGAATTGGGTAGTGGATTAAACAAAGGATTTGAAGTGGTTTAAGGAGTGTTTTGAGGTGTTTAATTATGTAGGAAACATGTGGAAAGGTTAGGAAATGATTAGGGGTGAGTTAGGGGTTGAAAACTGGTGGAAAACTGTAAATTTTGACAGTTCCAGGGGTGGTCCGGTACACAAACCCGGACCACATCAAAAACGCAACAGAAAGTCATAACAGGGGTTGGTCCGGGTTTGTATCCCGGTACACAAACCCGGACCATAGAAAAATTTGTCCAGAATGTTATTTCCGTGTTTGGTCCGGGTTTGTAACCCCGGACACAATCCCGGACCACTTTAAAAACTCAACAGAAAGTGTTTTAAAGGTGTCTAATGATGGGGAAGTGAATGGTATTGGTTTTAGGTGATGTTTAGGAGTTTTTTGGTGACCTTTAAAGGTCCTAAGAAGGGTAAACAAGTTTGAGAAGTGATTGAGTAAGTTAAGGAACCAAGTACATTAAGTTAAACCAAAATAACGGGATAACGGGGTAAGTACGGGGGTAGCAATTATGTACATACCGTAATGCTTTAATATTAATAGAACCACTTGGCATGTAGTCCGTGGTTCAAGAGTAAGGCTAGAGGAACAAGTGTGAACCGAGGAACGAGGGAACACCCAGTAAAGTCAACCCCGGTGAAAGGTATGATTTCCTTATGCCCTGTATCCTAACTTGGTTCCCCCGATTTGTGTGCTTGTTTAATTGTGTGATCACGTAACAAGACAAATGCTTGAATCGGAATGTTTGCACTTTCTTGTGCTTGAGATGTATTGTTTCTTGTTGGATTATGAATTGAACTTAAGTTTGTATAATTCATGAAATGAGTGTTGTGGATGATTTGCTTGAGTGTGAATGTGCCTAGTAGTGCGACTCGTAGATGAGTCTTGTTTAAGTAGCGACTCATAGGAAGGGTCAAGTGCGAAATAATAAAATGTGGAAACACACTAAAACTATTGAACCAAGAAACGATAACACAAATTACGAACTCATTAGAACGTGAGAGAATTTTACGGGAGTTAGTAAACTCCCGATAACGGTAGAGAACCGAATTGACTTAATCCACAAAACTAATAATGGTGGAAGTATTAAGTAACCTCTATTTAGAGGATTGATGAGTGTTCAAACTTGAACCTTGAGAGAAATAAAGTACGGTAAGGGATCACCAAAACCCTTAGAGTAATAGTCGAACCCGATGAGAGGATCCGACTAACATAAACAATGTCACGAACATGAGAGTATTCGATAAGTTGGATAAGACCTTAAAACTTAGAATAATAGACATTGTGGAATTCCCTAAGCCAATAGATGTTATCGAGAGAGATACCTCTAGGCTAATCCTTGAGATTGAGAAATGACTCCGAGAGTGAAGTTTTGGGAATTTGAGTAGTCCGGTAGAGAACTTGACATTTGTGAACTTGAGGAGCTAAATGCATAGCTCCTTTTGTATTTGTTGAGCCCGGTGGTGGGACTTGTGTATGACCCTGCCCGGAGGTCGTGGCTAAGACTTAAAAGATGCCTTTGAGTATTGAGTATTGATTTGGGAACTTGAGTATTGGAGTATTGATTTGAGAACTTGAGTATTGAGTCTTGAGTATTGAGTATTGAGTACGTGAGTATTGAGAATGGAGTGGTGACTTGAGAACTTGAGAATTGAGTTGAGCATTGTAGACCTTGTGAGATTGTGAGTAAGAGTACCCAATAGAGTGGGTAAGACAATGAGCAAATGAGTAAGACGTAGAGAGGTAGAAACCCTCAAGCCTAAGTATATAACAAACTAAACTAACCTCTTGTGTGTGTTAGTGTTTGCGTTCAATGTTGAATTTTGATTGTGAATGTACATATATAATGTATGTTGTATGCATGTTGATTGAAATAAAATGAATAGCATGCTCTTGACCAATTAGTCGGCGTACCCTCGCTAGTACGCGAAAGTCATATGCAAAAATTTTGCTGAGCCCCTAGGGGCATTGTTTTTATTTTCCAGGTACATCGAAGCCGTCAACCGTTCGAGAGTAGGACGGGGTTGTTATTGATAAGGGTAGTTGTTCAAGGAATTGAAATTGTGTATTATGGATTTGTAAGACCGAAAGGTCATGGATAGACTTGGGAATTGTAGATACTCGGTATAGTATAGTATGGAATGGATATTGTATTTGTGTATTAAAGAGTTGGAGTTGTATTTGCTTTGAGTATTGATAAAGGAATGGTTTGTATAGTTTGGTTGTAGTGCTCGGAATATAAGACCCATCAGACCGATATTGTAATTGTTGTTGAATTTGAGTTGGAGTTGGCCTTGTCAGTCACGTGGGTGACTAACGACATTGTTTCACCCCCGGTTATAAGTTGAATTTTCCGCTGCTTGTGTATTGATAATGGAGACGGGTTAAGAGTTAATTGTGTGATTACCGGTAGGGGTGTTACACGAGAGGTATCTTCACTCATCTGATTTCTCGTAGTGCCCAGGTGTGGATAGATCAGTGTTGTCATCATCTAGATTCTTATGCCTTTGTGCTACTCTCACTACAGAAGGCATGAGAGGCAACTAAAAGCCTTCTAAACTGTATACTAGGATGATGCTCTAGTGACAGTGACACTGAGGTAGTCTTACTCTAAGTTACTCATTACATTGAATTCAACTCGAGTGGTTTGGTTGTCGCTCTATTCATTGTATGAAATAATATCTCTTCTCTTACGGGTGCCATTTTCGGCAACTCTTGTTATTATATAGTGTGGGTTTTACAACCGTTTAAAACTACATAACGTAGCTGGTTCATGGCTTTTAAGCCACCTTGCTTCGAGCCATGCTCTTTGCAGGCTACTTATACATATTTGTACTTCCCCGTATACCATCATGGTTGGAGGTATTGCTGGGCTCCGTGGCATGGTCATTACATCACGCTTCCATTCATGGGAGGCCCCTTAGACAATATGATATTAATCAATGCCTCTTAATGATTTAGGGTATTTTCTGTTAGGTGAAATCCCTTTGGTGTCCTTACCGAGTGTTCGTTCTAGCTCCAGTGTTCTTATCACGACACTTCGTTCAGCTGTTGTTGACTCAGACACCCTTCAAGGATTGCTCCAGGGTGTTGTTAGGTTACGCCATTACCTCTGGCTAATGTTTATGATATGTTGTGTTAACTACACCGCCTTGCGGTATCGTATTTGAACTATCCCATTTAGTTATAGTGTCTCCCGTTCTTGAGTAGACCATTGATACTTTCTCCTTGTGTTCTAGACCGGGTCAAACATCCTCTTGGGTAAAGAATAACATTCCCGGTAGCCATGATGATTGTTCTGAGAATTCTATCCCGTTCATTGGACATTAACGTCCATGTTAGGCATCTGTCTTACTGTTTGGGGCTAGGTTTCTTCCAGCTATCGTGTACCTGCTTTGAAATCTTTGAGACATATCAAATGTCCATACTTACTATTCTGTGCTCTTTGCACTATCTAACTCTTATTTATTATCCTCCGATGAATTCTCCGAGTTCCTTGATGCTCGTTAGCTTAACTAAGTTCCTTCTCTTCAATCGTCCGATGTATCCATCAGTTCTAGTTTGAATTTACTTGTTGTCCGTAGAACGGAGTCAACTACTTCTCGTGTTCTGTACACCACTTGTATACATATGTGGGTTACCTTACTGATACATTGCTACTTACCCGACTATCCTATAAATAGGTCTGTCAGGCCCGTAAGCTCTTATCGGAGTGCGGTCGTCCCACATCTCATTTTTGTACACTCGTAGTGTTCGTCACACGCCTAGGTGAAGTATTCTGTTGTTAACTCCTCTTATATCGTCCTATGGTATCTTATTATGAATCTTCTGGTTTGGTTTTAAAATCTGGGGGTTTTAAAAAAATATTTGAGTTTTAAAAGAAAAATTTGGGTTTGAAAAAAAAAATTCATGGCATTTCAATGCCGGTTGATTCTGACCAAGTCTAGCTCCTCGCTGACTGGTATATTCCTTACTACAATGGTTGGACCGTTAGGCCCTTCCAAGGTTTCATTCTTTATGTCCTTAGAATTTGTGATCCTGTAGTTGCTTCATTGCGATCACAGTACTTTACTAAGTACTTCTGGTTTGTTAAAAGTCTTTCTGAATAGTCCTGTCACTACTTCACTTGCCGTGGCAAGTGCGCGATGCTGGTGGTTTTTGGGTCAACCCATGCCGGTCACGGTATTTTTTCCTTGTGTATTCGGTAGCTTTGTCGGCTTTTCCCTTGATCTACTGATCTTTTACTCGGGTTAATCAATCTTCTGAGTAACTTCTCAGTGATCTTGACATGGCTGTCATTGATCAGGGTGCTCCTCTAGTCCTTGAAGATCCCTATTTACTTAGTTCTGTGTTTTCCTTGTTGCTCGTTCCCACACGTTTGCCATGGTTACCGAGACTTAACTTGTTTAGGCACTACTTCTGTAGTCATGTCGGATTATATCCCGTGAATGTTCTCGTAGCTGTCTGAGCTATGTCGGCCAGGTATTGTAACCTCTTTGGCGTTATAGTTTTGGAGTTATCCACTCCAGACTATTTCCCTAGTCGGTTTGCATACCATTGGTGGTGTTATCTAACCGTTGCGGTCCCGTAGGCTCATGTCTCGGGTTTGTTACTACTCCTTTATCCGCTTCGTTGCACGCTTAGTGCTTCTCTTCTTGCTGCTATTTGACTAGCCATGTTCTCGCGACTGCTAAGCATGTCGCCTCATGCTGTAGTAAATTCCAGTCTCCCTTGGTTAGGATTCTCATTCTACCGCTATTAAGTGCGGGTATTATTGTTCAACCGGGGACCATCTCCAGGGTTTCTAATTCTTGGAAATCTACCGTGTGACTGGTTCTGGTCCTTACAAGGTTTATTTTGCAGCTGCCAGATCGACTTTCCCGAGTAGGAGAGGTCCTTCCCTCTCTCTGGCATTCTCTCCCGAGTTATAATATGGGGGATGTGGAGGGCGGGTCTAATATTGTAGGTATCCGGTACACACCGGGAGTTCCTAACTAGCGTATCTCTAACGCTATCACTCAACCCTTAGCCCTAAGTCTCTACTTCCTAACTCGGTATTTCTTAAACTCGGTATCCCCAGTCATTAGAGCGATACTTCGCTCTGATACCACTTTTTGTAACACCCCTACCACTAATCCCGTCATTACCGTTTAATCATCTCGTACCTCCATACATACGCAGTGGATAATTCCTTACACAACAGCGGGTGATACAATACCGTTAGCCACCCACGCGACTAACAAGGCCTACTTCCATTACAGCATCGGTCTGATGGACAGAAATACCCGAGTACAACAATACAACTCTCACTTCAATTTCCAAACCGAGAACAAATAATTCTCCATTCATACATTTCTCAATACTTAAAATACAATATACCGAGTCTTCTAAGGAACAATCCCAAAGTACAACGTTTCTCACAAGTCTATATACACTTATCGAGAGTCTAACCTCATACCCATGTCTTACCATTCTACATGCTTCCCAAAATACGTAAGGGTGCACCACTTGGTACACCGGCAATCCAAAGGGCTACAAGCCCATATACAAATAGTACTCCATCCAAGATATTCCCTAGCTAAACTAAGCATAACAGCCCGGTCTCTCTCGACCATTTAGCCTTGTTGGATACCTGAAATAAAAACAGCGCCCCAAGGGGCTCAGCAAATAGCTGGTATGAAATTCGCATACCCCGCGTGCTAACGGGGGTACGCCGACTACTTTGTCGCATACATGGAGTTCATTTATTTTATACATGCATACATGCTATAATCAACGACAATACATTTACCATAGTGCATACATACATACATTCCAATACATAGAACGATAGACAATTACAATCAACCATTCATACTTACCAAGGCACTGAGATACACTTCTCAAGTTCATCCACAATACTTGTTAGTTACTTACCCATCCGGGTTAATCGGATGTACTTTACTCTTTTACTCGAGATAGTTTGACTTACACCAGTCACGATCTTACTTGGGCAATTACTTTTCTTACTTTAATACTCAAGTCAAGTTGGCGTGACCTCCGGGCAGGGACTACGATATCTCACCACCGGGCTTTAGGTTGGCTCACTTATCCAGTTTGCTACCCATTTAAGGGATTTGGACCGTGGAAAAGATTAGGCTAGGATTCGATTAACAATCTCTCTTGTTACCTCATCCTCACGCGTGGCCGAAACTATATCGGGCTTCTCAAATACTCCAAATTACTCAATTCTTAAGGTTAGGATGTTAGATAGGTAGGGAGTTAGTGAGAGGCCCACAATCATCAACCAAACAAGGTTATCACCACCAATCAACCAACACTTCACTTTCAATCACCACTTTCCAATTCAGCCACATTTCAATGAAGGCACAATGTTCACAAGATAGTGAGAAGTGCACATTCAACCAGTCAAGGGTAGTGCCCTTGCACATACAACATCCAAGTACTTCATTCACAATCACACATTTCATGAATTATACAAACTTCAAGTTCAAATACAATCCAACAAGAAACAGTACATTACAAGTATAAGAAAGTGCAATGAATCCGATTCGTGCATTTTATCTTGTTTAGGTGATAACACATAGCACACAAACACACAAATCAGAGTAACTACGGTAGCATACAGGGCATGAGAAAATCATACCAATCATTGTAGTTGTTCAATCACCGACTCTCCTTCGGAGTCCAACAATTCCAATCCTATAACATACATGGAATCGGACAGTTAATTCTCTATAATTAACCTAACTCTTTAAATCTTTAGAGTTTCCCGATTTACGATTACTTACTCCCTACATTTCAAACTTAATTACATTAGTTACTTACTTCAAATTACTTCTTAAGCTTGGTCACACTCCTAATGACCTTTATATGACATTAATTAAGTCTTAGCGATGTTATAACATCATTACCAAACAAGCCCCTATCTTAAAACACCATTTAAGCACATTTTAAGGCAAAAATGGGTTGGTCCGGGACCTTGTCCGGGTCCCAAGTCTCGGACCAAGGCTGGACTAAACTCTCGGGTGTTTTTATTGACTAGTCCAGGTCCTTGTACTGGACTCAAGTCCCGGACCAGGCAAGTAAGGAATTCTCGGCTACAAAAAAGGGGTTGGTCCGGGTCCTTGTACGGGACCTAAGTCTCGGACCACTCCCACACTACACTTACGACTACATTTTACATACTGGTCCGGGACTTTGCCCTGGACTTAAGTCCTGGACCACAACAGATGTTTACCAGTTTTTACATTTCCTTTGTTGTTCTTGACTCCTCTCTTTGCCCAATCTTTTCCCAATCTTTACACATGTAATCTAACATGTTTTCACACTAAATAAACATTCTAAACCTCCATAAATCATTCACTAAACTCAGTACTCATCTCTTGGCTAATTTACACAAATTCCACACTTACATTCTCCTAAAACTTATAACTTAGTTTCTAGCTTTCTAAGTTACAACTTTTGCTCTCTTCTTTACTCTCTCCATGGTTTACACTTAATGCTATTCTAGCACACACTTACATCCTTTCTCATTCCCAAATTCACCCAAATACGTCATTCTCTTCTATTCCAAAACCAAGGTAATTAGCCACTTAAGTTCACCTCTACAACACCTAGTTATTCCTAGGTTCTTTTCTCCTTAACTAAAACACTTAAGTCCTCAAGTTTCTAGGAAAATTTTGACAGAGTTTCCCCTAGAAATTTAACAGTGCCCACACATAATTCAGCTCACCTACTCAATTTCCAATATCCACATTATTCTAACCACTAACAACACATTAAATTCCTGCACATACACCCTTATTCCAGCACCTCAACAACTTGGCTCTAAGGCCTTTAAGCATTATATAAATAACACTAACATTCTCCCATTTCTTAGCCACTATTACAACAGCATATTATTACTCAAAACAATGTAATTTTCCCTCATACCCAAGGCATCCAAAAATCTGTTTCACAGGTAAGTTCATTTACCTTGGATTTTTTTCCTAGTTTCTTTTCTTTCCTCCTTCCTTTCTTGTTCTTCCTTCCCTCTTTGTTCTTGTTTTCTTGTTTCTTGATTCACATTGGCCAAGCTACAGCCACATTCCAAGGGATTTACAACAATCAACACTAATAAATTCCTAACTCAAGAATTGAACCCTAACTTACAAGAGAATACTTAAAGCTCTAAGGAATCATTACCTTGAAACTTCTAGATGAAGTTTTGGGTAGCACAATGGCAAAGCTTCAGCTCCTATTTGGAGTACCAAAACCGGCTGGAATGGGGACAACAAGAGGCATGAAAATCTTGAATTTTTCAGTAGTAAGAGGAAGCTAGAAAAGAGACATTTTTGAATTTCTTTTTAACTTAGAATAACAAGGAGAGGATGGGGATCACAATGATCTTCTTCAAGCTCCAAATGGGCTACAGCCATGGTGATGAAAGTTGAGCTTTTCGGTTTTTGAAAGGGTAGAAATGTGCTCCAAGAAGAGAGGAATTTAATGGTGTAATTTTTTTGAGATTTTGACTTTGTTTGCATCTTGAAAATGGAGGAGGAAGAGGAGGGCTGAGTGAGGGCTCCAAATCGCCATTGTATGGCTGGGAGGAAGAAGATGAGTTCAGAAATGGGGGAGGGAGTACGTGAGACACAAGAGAGAATATGAGAGTGAGTATAAAAAGTGAGTCTTGTACTTTGTTTTACTTTCCCCTTTATTTCTTTGACTTCTAGTGACTAGTAGATAGTAAAGAGAGGGAGGGAAATCGTAACCCACCCACACTCACATAGATTTCAGATTTTTATTTACCAATGAAGGGGAGTTTTTTTGCTCTTATTACAATTTACACCCCACAAGTTCTCGTTTTTGCACTATTCACTAACAGGAACCCGTTTTCCGGAATTTTCTCGTTTAATTAATTTTAATGGCTCTGGACCTTCACTAATGTGTAATTATAGATATTTAATTAACTATAATTATTGCGGATCTATTTAACCAGCTTAAAGTCACGTTTTTGCGGTTTCCTCGAAAAACGTGCTTTAAGGTTCGTTTGTGTTTTTAATCCATTTTATGGATCCGTTTTCTTCGAGAATTGTTCCCACATGTTCATTTAGGCATAATTAAGCTTTTAGAATCTTCATTAGCCTAATTAATTACTTTTTTAAAGTTTGGGGTATTTCATTAATCCTCTAACATTTTCACAGCCTAACGACCCCTCCTTCTCCTCCTAAAATTTCCTGATCCAGCACCTTGCTTCCTCTTCTTGTTCTATCGTAATTCAACAAAAAATCCCACCAACTTGCTCTTGGTTTGGACACCTTTCTATAGACTGAATCCTCTCTTGTTTTTCCTTTATTTTCTTACGTGAGTAAAGGGACGAGAAGTGAGCCTATGTGTCGGGAAGAATGACCTGATCGGTGGTCATTTAAGTAAGTGAAGGGGACATCAATCAGCTAGGTAATTTAATAAGGTGACGACACATATTTGTTCTTGGTGTCCAACTCCTATTGGATAAGGTTGTTGGTTACATAAAATTAAGACATCTAGCCTATGACTAAGCAAGGGAGTCATGCTGATAAATATTAGTATAGGATGAGTAATAATAACATAGGACAAAATAGCTACTTAGGTAACACATGTAATCGGTATTGATGGAGCTGAAAACATTAATTGATGGAAGTTGTACAAGGGCTTGTTTGGCTTGTTTTGCTGTCTACTTTAAGGCCATGTGTGGTCTACTGAAAATAACATGTTACATTGGATAATATTCTAGCTAAATACCTTAGGTTATATTAGGAATAAAGAGAAGACAAAAGTAGCTAGTCATTTCATGCATAATCTAACACCTAGTGTACATTGTACATGTTAGGAATTTACATTGTACATGTTAATAATTTAATAACTTCTATAGAAGAAGATATGATTACTATAATGTCTAGGTATTTATAAACTACATATATATATTCCTAACACTCATCGTTACAACTAATTCCTAATGTACTAACTTATGTTGATTCCAAGTAAATGACAAGTATACATACAATAACATATGATGACAATAAAAATGGTCATGGAAGCTGGCAGAAACAGTAACTTGATAAACCAGAAGCTCAGTCAAATTAGAAGCTCAGCAAAATCAGAAGTTTAACGACATCGGAAGCTGAACAAAATCAGAAGCTTAGCAGAATCTAGAGTAGTCAGAAGATGGAAAGCACACAGCAGTCCCTCTGAAACTAAATATAGACAGAGCATCTTACAAATCAAAAACTTTCAGAAGACGGAAAGCACACAATAGTTTGTCATAAATTAGAAATAGATAGACGTAACACCCCTACCATTAATACAATGTTTACCGTCCAATCTCCTTACACATCAGATACACGCAGCAGATACATACTTACATACAGTGGGTGATACAATGCCGTTAGTCACCCACATGACTAACAAGGCTACTTCTTCTACATACAGCATCGGTCTGATGGACCGGAATCCCGAGTACTACACATCTATAATACATACTCCATTCATCAATCAAATACAACAATGCTCCATTCAATACTTACTCCTCCATAATCCATACAATACAATATACTTAACCGAGTCTACTAGGATCCTTATACATTTATATCTCTTCCAAGTTCATACATACTCACTAAGAGTCTACATCTACCCATTCCTCACAACTACTTACTTTCTAAGTACAAGGGTGTGCCGCCGGTCTCTTACCTTGACCACATCCGCTTCGGGTACCTGCACACTAAAAACGTTCCCCCTAGGGGGTCAGCTTTCACTGCGCATGATAACCGCATACCCCGCGTACTAGTGAGGGTACGCCGACCACTTGGTCGAATACATGTAGTTCATTTTCATACAAACATACATGCATACATGCTCCTACACACAATACAATAATACTTACGCAAGGCATACACACATACACTTCATTACATACAAGGAATACAATATAAACATCCAACACATACTTACCTTCTTCCGAATACACATACTCATTACATACACAAAGTACAGTTCTTGTTAGCTTCATTGGTCCACCCGGGTTAATCGGGTGGAGATTACTCTTTCACTCATTACTTCATACATACACATACATACTCATACTCATACTCATACATACTTACTTACTCTTACTTTTACTCATGTTAAGTCGTCGGGACCTCCGGCCCTGGGGACTACTCCGTCCCACCTCCAGGATTTGCTTGACTCACCAATCCGGGATGCTACCCACTTAAGGGATTTGGGCCGCGGACCAGTTTAAGAGTCAGGAATTGCAGCCAACCTCTTGTGACTCCGCATCCTCACGCGTGGCCGAAGCTATATCGGACTTCTACTCATTCCAATTTACTCACTTAAGTTAGGAGTTAGGTAGTTAGGAATTAGTAGAAGTCAACATCCAACCACATACACAATACATTATTCATATACACATCCATACAAATACAATACAATATACAAGTACACTACAAGGTACAATTACACATCATCATCATTCATATATTTCATGAATTATACAAACTATTGTTCAAGACAAATATCGAGAACAATGTAAACACGCACAAGTAAGTGCAATATAATCCGATTCATGCATTTATCTTATTAGGTGGTCAGATAAGCACACAAATCGGGGTAACCAGATTAGGATACAGGGCATGAAGAAATCATACCTTTCACCGTTGTACTTGTATCCCAACGTTCCTCCGGTGTTCACAAATCAAGTTCCTATGATATACATGTAATTGAATGATTACTCTAACTAGCATGAACTTAATTCGATTACTCTTACATTTCCTAATTCATACTTACAAAGTCTTTGCATTCTTTACACTTATATCTCATTTACTTTCTTTTCATTACTTATCCATGGTTTACTTACATAGATATATACATATGTATAGGTGGGTATATATATACTAGTTATAACCCTATAGTTTTTTTTTTGTAAGTTATGGGTCGTCCGACCCACCGTCTGACCCAACCTATGGGTCGGGCCGTTCTAGTAAGTTTCGGTTCAGTTGTCCAGACTCCGTCCGACCCACTGTCCGACCCAGACTCTGGGTCGGACGAAGTCAGTAACTTCGTCCTTGATTTTTTTTGCCTGTCTGACCCACGTCCGACTCACGGCCTTGGGTCGGACCGTTCCAGAAAGATTTATTGCCGTTGCCTTCGCCCCGTCCGACCCACTGTCCGACCCAGACTCTGGGTCGGACGGTAGCAGAACCTTGCTACAGCCCTTATTTTCTTTTCCCAATTTCACCCATTGCTTCCCCAATCTTCCTACATACATCCTAACATGTTTTAGTACTATTTAAACATTCTAAATCACCTTAATTCATCCACCAAATCCACTACTAAATCCATGAAACAACTTACACAATTCCCTCACTTCTCTTCCAACACATGTAACAGTTTTTGTTACACTTATGCTACAGATTTTAAAGCTCAATGCTCATATCCAATACTTCTACTACCAATACCATTACTAGCATCCCAAATACATTTCCAAGCCATTACATTACCTATACCCAAGTCTAACTCTCCTCTTACCAAATCTTGCACACTATTTCTTCTTAGTTCTACAATGCAATTTAAGACCTCTTTGCTACAGATTTTGGTTCCCACCTCCTCCATACATAATTTCCTCTCCTAATGCCATTTTCCAATGCCTACAATGCATTGCCTCTCCTCTTCAAGTCCAACACTCACTCCCAAGGTCAAGTACATAAATCCTCCTAGTTTCTCCAATGCCATTCAAAAATTCTTGCTACAGATTTTATATCCTTTCATTCTCTTACCACAACTACTACTCCATAGTCATTAATCATCTCTACTAACTCCAATACACACCTTGGTTTTCCCATTCACCAAGTCATCCATACATATACATATTCCTACCAAAATTTTGCCATAGTTCCTCCACATTTCTTACTTCTCCACATATGTATTTTCTCATCAAACTCATTCCTAATCTAGCCAAACCACACGGGTTCTACCAGCACACATACAAAATCTTAGTACACCATTACTTCCTCAATCCACATTACTAATGCACATACACAATACACTTGGCTCTAAGGCCCACAATTCACATACTAGTTCACAAACACTCAAACTTCCACAATTACATTACTAATACATTATTTGGGTTCTTTAGATTGGTTTACCCATTCCCATTACTCTAATGCACTAAAATTTAACATTAGTAAAGAGCTCTTACCTTGAGCTTTTAATTCCTTCTTTCTTTCTCATTTCTCCTCCTTCTTCCTTTCTTGCCCAAATCGGCCATGTGGGGAATGGAGTTTCCAAACTCCATTCCCATCACACAATGAACACAAAACACTACAATTAATATACTAACCCTTAAATAAATGCCAATTCATTGAAGTGTTTGAAATGAAATTTCTAGGGTTTACCTTTGGAGAGTTTTAGAAGGGGTTTTAGCCCTTGGTTTAAGAAGGTGAATCCACCACCATTGCTAGGTTGATATTTTGCTCAAAGGAGAGAGAGAAAACAAGGCATTACAAAGAGGCAAAAATCGGTTATGGAGTAAGGTGGAGAAAACATGAGTTTTTCATATAGATTTTTACCTTAATGGAGAGAGGAGACTCCAAGCTTTACATTGGTTCCATTTTCTCTTTGAATGGGGAAAACCCATGGAGATGAAACTCATCCTTTTCGAATTTTGAAAAGAGGTAATGATAGAGGAGGATGAAGGGATTACAAATATGTGATTATTTTTGAGTTTGGAGCTTACATGAGGATGAAGCATGAGGTTGAAGGAGGGAAGCCATTAGAGCTTCTTGTGGAGCTCCAAAATCACAGCAGCCAGAAGAGAGAGGGAGAGAGAAATTGATGGGGGGAGAGGAAAGAGAGAGATGAGTGAGTTGTGAGGGTGAGGTGAGAGGAAAGGCATAAAGTAATTCTTTTACTTTATTGCTTTTTGCTTTTGGCTCTCTTATTTAATTAGCTAGTTACATGTGTGTGTGAGGGAGTTATTTGACTCTTTAAAAACCGGCCCCCTTACAGTATACTAGCTGGAGCGTTTTTCATCTTTTACAGAAAACGCTCGTTATTTTACCCGGTTTCGGTACTGTTCACTTACCGGGCCAGTTTTGAGGAATTTCCTCATTTCTTTATTTTTATTGGTTATTAAGCTTTCATAAAGGCTTAATAATATTTATTTAATGACTTATAATTTTTACGGCTTCGTTTGACCACTTAAAATCATGTCTTCGGGTTTTCTCGAAAAACGTGCGTTAAAGCTCTATTAGCGTTTTAATACATTATTTGGATCCGTTTTCTTCGGGAGTTGTTCCCATATATTATTTAGGTCTTATTAAACCTTTAGAATCCATATAATACCCTAACCGAGGTCTCATACCTCCTATGGTTATTTAACGCTTATTTAGCGTTTTCCGCTTTTTAAGAGTTTATTTATTCTTTTGGATTTATTTTTCCTTACTAGTATTAATTAGGTACCATTATGCCCTTAAATACGTATTAGAGAAATTTTAAACCCTATATTTAAGTTTGGGGTATTTCAATCTACCCCCCTTAAGAACTTTGTCCTCAAAGTTGTTCGGGGTTATAGGTTTACAATGCTTACTCATTCTTACGTGTCCAATACCAAAGCCATACCTTCTTCCTCCTTACAATTCCCAAATCCATTACTCTGGGTCTCTACATACCATACCATACCATACCAATGTACTATAATTACTCCAATCCGCATTACTACCAACCATCCGGTTCCTTATTACAAAATTTATACATACATACAGTGCAAAGCTATCCCCAAAGCAATGCAATACACATTACAATCCCGCAGGCACTCAGGTCATCTAGACACAGGACTCCTCTATGTCCTGCTGCCCTTGGAATAATACAACCTGCTACACCACTATCTTCTCCGGTATAAGCTTCTAACAAATCCTTATTCTCATGTCTAAGACTATCTTTTCAATACTACTAATTAGAAGTTCCTAAAACACATAACTCCGAATTCTAATTTATATCCATCACTTCTATCCTATGTGTGATTCTTGTGACTACTTGAGGGGAGCTTCAAGAATCATTCGACCCTGGTGTGATCAGCACCAGTGTCGAACTATCCTTCCACTCCAATTTGTGTCCGGTTTCCCTTGATCTGATCAGGATCAAGTTCAACTTCCCACATCAGATTCAACCAAACAAATAATTTAATTGTTTTCATTTTCTATCTTTTACTCTTTCTAGTCGTGATTACGAATTCATACATCTTCCAAAAGATGGAATCAATCCATCGATCATCCTCACTCTACTTCCCCAAATGTTTTACTCCGTGATTCGATACCTAATTGCTCACTTCATCAGCCTTCACTACTTCCATCCATTACTCACCATCATCTCCAATATTCTATCCAAGAACTACTATACCTATGAGATTTAGTCGTCTTCAATTTGCTACAAATAATTTACTTACGATTCCACTACTCATAAACTTCATTCATCTACTATCCTCATTCATTTCGTACTACTTCCTCAAGGGCTACAATACTTGTGGAGCTCTGTCCACTACTCATTACTTTTCTTTTACTAATACTCTTACATTGGTGTTACAAGATGGGTATATTCCTCCTATGGTATTTACATGTCTAATGCCTAGTTACCATAATTACAATATGAATGAGTACTTATGTTTATTTAACCTAGTATCAATCATCAATTTGATTCTCATTTGTGCTATGCACATTACGGTTTATGTGTTTTATTCACAAAACTTACATTAAGCGGTTTTCGCTCTACCCCCCTTAAAAGGGATTACGCCCACGTAATCTACCATATGTTATTATTATTAAACTTTGGTTTAATCGGTCTGGGCAAACTGAAGCGTTTAGCTTCACCACCGTGTACTATACAATATGCTCTGGTCAAAGGGATCTTAACCATACCAATGGTTTAGTCTTTGCACCAAGGATTTCTATATGAGTTTATTTAACTCATCATTAATTCGGTTCTAGCCTATTAGGATTCAAGGCATTAATAGCCATTTTGCTATACTTACTAGGTATATTATCTCCTAGATAGGGCCCACTAGCTTCTGCTGCGCGACCCTGATACTCGGGTTATTCACCCTTCTTGTTATCCTTAATGTGCTATACATCACCTTCTTATCCGTCTATTACGGGAATAAGGTTTACTAAACAAATGCGGTATTCTTTCACCGTGTTTGGACTCAATGAGTTTAAGATTTATAACCAGCTCCCTGGTAATCTTCTGCACATGCTATTCGTGCTTCTATGATTTTTCGTTAAGTTCCTCCGACTTATTGTCAGGCGAGGTTAAGTCACCACTTAACTGTAGTGCTTCCTCTGTTGTCACTAGCTTCTAAATTATACCAGTTCTTCTGGTTCAGTACAAGTGTTCTTTACTTGTATGACCTTGCATTTCTATGCGTCGGTCCTAGTGACTTTGATATGTCTCCTTTCACCTTTTACTCCAATGGAATTCACATCTTGTGATTGTTAGTGTGTTGTACACTCTTCGTGCTTCTTTGGCCTTAGGCCGCACGGTTTGTTGCTAAGCTTTCTTAGCTGGCTTATGCCATGTTTGTTGGTGAGAAGAAAGATTTACTACGGTTTACATTCTTCATATCCCTAGCCATCACATTAGATCATTAGCTGCACAAGTGCAATACCAAAACACTCAGTCATACAGAGTGCAGGGGCGTAAACGCTTGACAGTAAGTCACTTATGTGATAGGAAAGAATATTTCTTCCTGTCATTTCATACTTATACTCCGTGTTGTTATCTGCTACTTCCTCATGGCTGTCGCTTGTTGCGTACCGTATTCTTACTCATTGTACAACATTGTTTTTACTGTTTCTATTATTGTGGTAGTTCCTCTTTACTTATTGCCATTATCATTGGCACCATATCCTTATGGTGTACACACACTAGGAGGTTCCTAGTTCATATGTATGACGGTTGTCGTAGTATACTGCAATACTATTATCTTCCCATTGTGGGGATGTTTTATTTCAACTTAGGTTTCATGTGTAGGTTAGCTTACCTCACATTATTTCCTCATTCGTGACATAGTTTGTCAAATAACTCGGTTTATCGGGTTACAAGCTCTCTTGAGCGTTGGTCATTCATGGTGTGTAGTGTGCATACACATTGATTGTTTTTGACAGTTACTGTCTCCATAGTGCTGAGCATTGGTTATAGGCTCTAGCTGTGTAGTTCTACTCGTATGTACATCACCGGGACATCCCAAGAAACTTCAAGGATTTTCCGGTCCCGTTCTCCGATTGGAGGGTATTCTATCACTAACAAGTGAAGGTTCTTGTTGAGGGGTTGTCTCAACTCATAGGTCTCATGACGAGGTTTATCATGTTGGTGTTTATACAACGGTTCACCACATGCTTGGGTGCATACGGAGTATGCTTGCTCCTTCCGTCGTGATGGTTTGGAAATCTCATTTCCTTATTCCATCGCCTCTTGGTAATATTTATAAGCGTAGGCTTTACTATTATAATAGATGGAAGCCTTCCCAAGGGTTTACATCTTCACCACGTTGGTGGTCTTTGGCTAACGAGGGGTACCTTCCTTTGGGGTTCTCGTAGTGTCAAAGTGGGGACTAGGCCCATATTGGCGTTATCGCGATTCTTATGCCTCTGTGTACCATTGCTATAGAAGGCATGAAGGTAATTAACGGCTTGTCAACTGTATACTAGACTGATGCTCTAGTGACAGTGACATTGAGTTGGTCATTACTCCAAGCCACTCATAAAGTTGGGTTTGAATTGATGGCCCAGTTGTTGATTTCTTGTCGTATGAGGCAATACCTCTTGCAAGTCTTGTTAACCAATGGTGCCGGTTTTGCAACCGTTTAAGCTTATATAACGTATTTGATTTACGGCTTCTGAGCCTTATTGCTGCAAGCTATGCTCTTTGCAAGCTGCTTATACATGTTTCCACTCCATGTATACCCCATAGGTTGGAGGTATTGCTGGGCTCCGTGGTAAGTCGTGACATCACGCTTCCGTTCATAGGAGACTCTTAGGCAATCTGGTGCTCAACAGTGCCTTTTGTAGACTAGGGTATTTCCTGTCAAGTGAATTCCCTTCGGTGTCTTAACCGAGTGCTCGTTCCAGCTCCTGTATTCCTGTCTTGACGCTTTGTTTGACTGTTGTTAATCCAGTCACCCTCACGGATTGCTCCTGGGTGTCGTTAGATTATGCCGTTACATCCGGCTAACGTTTATGATATGTTGTCCACTGTACCGTCTTGTGGTATTGTACTTGAGTTGTCCCTTTTTGGGTTATGACGTCTCCCGTCCTTGGGTAGACTGTTTACACTTGTTCCTAGTGCTTAAGACTAGGTTTGACATCCCCTTCAATGATGGATTATACTTGCGGTAATCTTGGGGTTGCTCTTGGGAAATCCGCCCCGTTTATTGGGCGTTGTTAGATTCCTGTTAGGCATTCGCCTGTGTTTAGGCTGGGTATTCCATCCAGCTGTCAGGTAATTACTTGGATTATTTGAGACATGTCCGATGTCTATACTTATTAGTCCGTGCTTTTTGCACTTCCTAGTTCTTATCCCTCATCTTCAGATGGATTCTCTGAGTTCCTTTATACTTGATCGTCTGAGGTGTCCAGCTGTTCTGATTTGAACTCACTCATGGTCCGTAGAACGGAGTTGACTACTTCCCGTGTGTCGTACACTACATGTATACATACGTGGGGTACCTTGTTGATACGTTACCACTTACCCGACTATGTGTCAGGCCCACAAGCTCCTTCGGAGTGCGGTTGTCCCACATCCCGTAATTGGGTACACTCATAGTGTTCGTCACACGCCTAGGTGAAGTATTCTACTGTCAACTCCTCTTGTATCATTCCATGATACTCACCGTAATTCTGTTGGTTTGGTTCTTAAAATCCCAGGTTAAAAAGATGGTTGTGGTTTTGAAAGAAAAATTTTGGGTTTTAAAAGCAATGGTTCGGTGTTAAAAGAAATCTCTCATGGCATAGCCATGCTTGAGGTCTTGACCAAGTCTAGCTTCTCGCTGACTGGTATGTACTAAGTACAGTGGTCGGGCCATTAAGCCTTCCCAAGGTTCCATTCTTTCGGCGTCAGGATTGTGATCCAGTAATTGTTTCATCGTAGTCATGGTACATTACTATGTACCTGTGGCGCGTTAGAGTTCCTTTACGTATCTCTGTCCTTACTGCACTTGCCGTGGCAAGTGCGTGGTACTGGTGGCTTTTGGGTAATCCTATACCAATCTTGGTATGGTTTCCTCTTGCATTTGGTAGTCTTGTCGACTCTTCCTTTGATCTTATTGATCTACAATTGGTATACTCGATCCTTTAGGTAGCTTCTAGGTGGTCTAGACGTGGCTGTCGTAGTTCTGGGTACTTCTCCAATCCTGGGAGATTCCCACTCTATTTGGTTTAGTGACGTTCCTTGTGGCTCGTTCCCACACAATTGTGGTGGTCACTGAGCCTTCCTTGTTTAGGTACTACTCTTGTAGTCCTATTGGATTATATCTCATGGTTGTTCTTGTAGCTGTCTGAGCTATATTGGTCGGGTATTGCAACCTTTTGGCGTTGTAATTCTGGAGTTAACCGCTTCCGACTATGTCCTTAGTCGGCTAGCATACCGTTGGTGGTATTATTCAAGTATTACTATCCCGTAGACTCGTGTCTCCGGTTCCGTTACTGCTCCCTTTTTTTTCATTCCGTTGCACGGTTAGTGCTTCTGTCCTGCTGTTGGTTGACTAGCTAGGTTTCGCGACTGCTAAGCACGTCGCCCCATGCTGTTGTAAGTTGCAGCCTCCTCGTGGTTGGAGTGCTCGTTCAACCGCTGTTGAGTGCGGGTATTGTTGTTTAGCCGGGTTCTATCTCCGGGTCTTCCACTCCTTGGAACTTACCATATATCGGTTCTTGTTACTGTGTGGTTGCTTCACAACTGCCAGATCGGGTTTCCCCGAGTATGAGAGGACTTTCCTTCTCTCTGGCGTCCTTTCCCAAGTTATACAGTGGGGTTTGCGGCGGACGGGACTGGTATTGTAGGTAACCGGTACTCACCGGTAGTTCCTAACTAGCATATCTCTAATGCTAACACTCAACCCTTAGCCCTAAGCTTCTAATTCCTAACTCGGTATTCCTAAACTCGGTATTCCTAAACTCGGTATTTCCAGTCATCAGAGCGATACTTCGCTCTGATACCACTTTTGTAACACCTCTACCATTAATACAATGTTTACCGTCCAATCTCCTTACACATCAGATACACGCAGCGGATACATACTTACATACAGTGGGTGATACAATGCCGTTAGTCACCCACATGACTAACAAGGCTACTTCTTCTACATACAACATCGGTCTGATGGACCGGAATCCCGAGTACTACACATCTATAATACATACTCTATTCATCAATCAAATACAACAATGCTCCATTCAATACTTACTCCTCCATAATCCATACAATACAATATACTTAACCGAGTCTACTAGGATCCTTATACATTTATAATATCTCTTCCAAGTTCATACATACTCACTAAGAGTTTACATCTACCCATTCCTCACAACTATTTACTTTCTAAGTACAAGGGTGTGCCGCCGGTCTCTTACCTTGACCACATCCGCTTCGGGTACCTGCACACTAAAAACGTTCCCCCTAGGGGGTCAGCTTTCGCTGCGCATGATAACCGCATACCCCGCATACTAGTGAGGGTACGCCGACCACTTGGTCGAATACATGCAGTTCATTTTCATACAAACATACATGCATACATGCTCTTACACACAATACAATAATACTTACGCAAGGCATACACACATACACTTCATTACATACAACTAATACAATATAAACATCCAACACATACTTACCTTCTTCCGAATACACATACTCATTACATACACAAAGTACAGTTCTTGTTAGCTTCATTGGTCCACCCGGGTTAATCGGGTGGAGATTACTCTTTTGCTCATTACTTCATACATACGCATACATACTCATACTCATACTCATACATACTTACTTACTCTTACTCTTACTCATGTTAAGTCGTCGGGACCTCCGGCCCTGGGGACTACTCCGTCCCACCTCCGGGATTTACTTGCCTCACCAATCCGGGATGCTACCCACTTAAGGGATTTGGGCCGCGGACCAGTTTAAGAGTCAGGAATTGCAGCCAACCTCTTGTGACTCCGCATCCTCACGCATGGCCGAAGCTATATCGGACTTCTACTCATTCCAATTTACTCACTTAAGTTAGGAGTTAGGTAGTTAGGAATTAGTAGAAGTCAACATCCAACCACATACACAATACATTATTCATATACACATCCATACAAATACAATACAATATACAAGTACACTACAAGGTACAATTACACATCATCATCATTCATATATTTCATGAATTATACAAACTGTTGTTCAAGACAAATATCGAGAACAATGTAAACACGCACAAGTAAGTGCAATATAATCCGATTCATGTATTTATCTTATTAGGTGGTCAGATAAGCACACAAATCGGGGTAACCAGATTAGGATACAGGGCATGAAGAAATCATACCTTTCACCGTTGTACTTGTATCCCAACGTTCCTCCGGTGTTCACAAATCAAGTTCCTATGATATACATGTAATTGAATGATTACTCTAACTAGCATGAACTTAATTCGATTACTCTTACATTTCCTAATTCATACATACTAAGTCTTTGCATTGTTTACACTTATATCTCATTTACTTTCTTTTCATTACTTATCCATGGTTTACTTACATAGATATATACATATGTATAGGTGGGTATACATACATATATATATATATATATATACACTAGTTATAACCCTATAGTTTTTTTTTGTAAGTTATGGGTCGTCCGACCCACCGTCCGACCCAACCTATGGGTCGGACCGTTCCAGTAAGTTTCGGTTCAGTTGTCCAGACTCCGTCTGACCCACTGTCCGACCCAGACTCTGGGTCGGACGAAGTCAGTAACTTCATCCTCGATTTTTTTTTGCCTGTCCGACCCACGTCCGACTCACGGCCCTGGGTCGGACCGTTCTAGCAAGATTTATTGCCGTTGCCTACACCCCGTCCGACCCACTGTCCGCCCTAGACTCTGGGTCGGACGGTAGCAGAACCTTGCTACAACCCTTATTTTCTTTTCCCAATTTCACCCATTGCTTCCCCAATCTTCCTACATACATCCTAACATGTTTTAGTACTATTTACCTAAATCACCTTAATTCATCCACCAAATCCATTACTAAATCCATCAAACAACTTACACAATTCCCTCACTTCTCTTCCAACACTTGTAACAGTTTTTGTTACACTTATGCTACAGATTTTAAAGCTCAATGCTCATATCCAATACTTCTACTACCAATACCATTACTAGCATCCCAAATACATTTCCAAGCCATTACATTACCTATACCCAAGTCCAACTCTCCTCTTACCAAATCTTGCACACTATTTCTTCTTAGTTCTACAATGCAATTTAATACCTCTTTGCTACAGATTTTGGTTCCCACCTCCTCCATCATACATAATTCCTCTCCTAATGCCATTTCCAATGCCTACAATGCATTGCCTCTCCTCTTCAAGTCCAACACTCACTCCCAAGGTCAAGTACATAAATCCTCCTAGTTTCTCCAATGTCATTCAACAATTCTTGCTACAGATTTTATATCCTTTCATTCTCTTACCACAACTACTACTCCATAGTCATTAAACATCTCTACTAACTCCAATACACACCTTGGTTTTCCCATTCACCAAGTCATCCATACATATACATATTCCTACCAAAATTTTACCATAGTTCCTCTACATTTCTTACTTCTCCACATATGTATTTTCTCATCAAACTCATTCCTAATCTAGCCAAACCACAAGGGTTCTACCAGCACACATACAAAATCTTAGTACACCATTACTTCCTCAATCCACATTACTAATGCACATACACAATACACTTGGCTCTAAGGCCCACAATTCACATACTAGTTCACAAACACTCAAACTTCCACAATTACATTACTAATACATTATTTGGGTTCTTTAGATTGGTTTACCCATTCCCATTACTCTAATGCACTAAAATTTAACATTAGTAAAGAGCTCTTACCTTGAGCTTTTAATTCCTTCTTCTTTCTCATTTCTTTCTCTCTCCTTTCTTCCTTTCTTGCCCAAATCGGCCATGTGGGGAATGGAGTTGCCAAACTCCATTCCCATCACCCAATGAACACAAAACACTACAATTAATATACTAACCCTTAAATAAATGCCAATTCATTGAAGTGTTTGAAATGAAATTTCTAGGGTTTACCTTTGGAGAGTTTTAGAAGGGGTTTTAGCCCTTGGTTTAAGAAGGTGAATCCACCACCATTGCTAGGTTGATATTTTGCTCAAAGGAGAGAGAGAAAACAAGGCATTACAAAGAGGCAAGATCGGTTATGGTGTAAGGTGGAGAAAACATGAGTTTTTCATATAGATTTTTACCTTAATGGAGAGAGGAGACTCCAAGCTTTACATTGGTGCCATTTTCTCTTTGAATGGGGAAAACCCATGGAGATGAACACATCCTTTCTTTTGAATTTTGAAAGAGGGAATGATAGAGGAGGTGAGGGATTACAAATATGTGATTATTTTTGAGTTTGGAGCTTACATGAGGATGGCATGAGGTTGAAGGAGGGAAGCCATTAGAGCTTCTTGTGGAGCTCCAAAATCGCAGCAGCCAGAAGAGAGGGGAGAGAAATCGATGGGGGGAGAGGAAAGAGAGATGAGTGAGTTGTGAGGGTGAGGTGTAGAGGAAGGCATAAAGTAATTCTTTTACTTTATTGCTTTTTGCTTTTGGCTCTCTTATTTAATTAGCTAGTTACATGTGTGTGTGAGGGAGTTATTTGACTCTTTAAAAACCGGCCCCCTTACAGTATACTAGCTGGAGCGTTTTTCGTCTTTTACAGAAAACGCTCGTTATTTGACCCGGTTTCGGTATTGTTCACTTACCGGGCCCGTTTTACGGAATTTCCTCGTTTCTTTATTTTTATTGGTTATTAAGCTTTCATAAATGCTTAATAATATTTATTTAATGACTTGTAATTTTTACGGGTTCGTTTGACCACTTAAAATCACGTCTTCGGGTTTTCTCGAAAAACGTGCGTTAAAGCTCTATTAGCGTTTTAATACATTATTTGGATCCGTTTTCTTTGGGAGTTGTTCCCATATATTATTTAGGTCTTATTAAACCTTTAGAATCCATATAATACCCTAACCGAGGTCTCATACCTCCTATGGTTATTTAACGCTTATTTAACGTTTTCCGCTTTTTAAGAGTTTATTTATTCTTTTGGATTTATTTTTCCTTACTAGTATTAATTAGGTACCATTAGGCCCTTAAATACGTATTAGAGAAATTTTAATCCCTATATTTAAGTTCGGGTATTTCAATAGAGCAGACTAAAACATATCACTTTACAAATCAGTGGCTTTAAGGAGATAGAAAGCACACAACAGTCTGTCAGAAACCAAAAGCAGACATAATAGACGGAAGCAGAGCAATTCACAAACGGAGGTGGGACACTAGCACCAAGCATAACACTTAGAAAAGGTTAGAGACCCATGGATCTAGCAGATCCCTTGACAACGCAGAAATGGTCAGTAGACCAAAGGGCCCATCGACCCCACAAAGTAGAAATGGGAATGACCTAACACTCAGATAAGACGTCTAATGGTATACCACGGAATAGCTCGACCTAGCCATTCACGGCTCAGAAGCAAAGTAACTAGGTCCCCAAAACAGAACCTTAACAAACTAGAACAAAAGGTGTTGTAGAATGCAAACACCAAGGCACAAGGCCTTAAACCCAACAATAATAGAGTTCATTGTTGAAACAGATGTCATAAACTAAGACCAATGAAAATACAGAAGATTAAACTGAAGTCAAAAGTTGAAACACACTTTTAGAGCAAATTAGAGATCAAAGGATTATCAAAGACTTTCAAATTAAAGTACACATATAAATGTGCTAAAACATACCAAAACAGATAGTACTCGAAGAGAGCAAGACAACACCATAAACGACACTTAAATCGGAGCTCAAACGAAGAAGATACGTAAAAACTAAGGCCGGTCCGAACATTTGTCCGACCTTGCATGTTCGGACGTAAGCTGAGAGTCAGAAAACCTGCCTGCCCATGTTGTCCGAACTTACATGTTCGTATACAGCGAAAAATGTAGAATCAATTACAGAAATCAACTAGAACAAAGGCACAAATCCTCCACAAAACATACATATCTTATTGTAGCAAAATAGCCAATCGAAAACATACATCCACGGGGTTTTAACACATCAGAAATGCGATTCAGAAACACATCAAAACATCACAACCCAGAGAATCAAATAACATATACGGAAACAACACAAACCGGAAACCCTAGTGGGAGAACATACACAACTGAATCCATCCCACCTACCTCACATTCGTAGCAAAGCAATTCTTTACAGACTCCACACAACGCTCTACTCAAATCTCCACTCGAAATCACAATGCTCGAACACATCAAAGGAATCCAACACCGGAAGGAAGAGCAAGGAACTTGAACGAATAACAACATCCCAAAATCGGAATCCTCAACCTAGAGACCTCACGTACTCAACCACAAACACCGATTGAAGCACTCGAACTAAAATGGAGAAGAGAAAGAGCAAAGGGGAGAGGATATGTAGAGTGGGAGTTTGTGAAGTGAAGAAAACTGTCGTGAGATATTGTCAAGGAATGAAGGGGAAAATAATGTGAAATAAAATGAGGAAGGAGAAAAGAAGAGTTAGAAATAATAAGAAAATAAATAAATTGTCTAACTCTTTAATTGATAACAACATGGAAAGGACATCCTTAGCCCTCCTCCCTCGAGCTAGCAAAATAACAAATAGAAGACTGTCATCGACATGCTAATATAAGATTATAGATTAATACGAACTCCCTTTGCAAATCAGAAGGAAGGTATAGTAAAATAAAAAAAATTATGGGGCATAACATCACACCCCTCTTAAAAATGAATTTCGTCCTTGAAATTCGACGAAACCCGAAATACAAGCAGATGCACTTTCAGTGCTAGAATATTACGAACACTAAGACATACAGAAGGAATCTCACAGATAACATGGCCAACCCACACAGGGAGCTAACACTATGTACATAACTCACAACTGATTAACTGACAGAAGAAGAAGCAGAAGATTACTAACACATAGCTCTAAGGCACAGAAGGGAACACTCACACATCTCAAAAGCTCACACCGCACACGGCTAACACTCCGAACTTGTTAACTGACTCATTGCTTGAAGGGAAGAAGCAAAAATTTCTGAAAACTAAACCTGAAGGCACATGAACAACACTCAAACTCACTACTGACTGACTAACGGAGGAACACAACAGAAGAGTAGCCCTAAGGCACAAAAAGAATGCTAACTTCCATAAGACGTCCTTATCCAAAGGACCATCACACTCACGAACTCACATCAGAACACAACACAAAACATACAACACAAGCTCCCAACTAAAGCACACCGCTCTGACAAACAAGAACTCACATTCGGTCATCCTTTCCTAAAGGACCCGACTCCCTCAGACTCACTCTTAAAATACACATGCACATGCAAACAGACACTACGCTTCCGCTGTGCTACTCTGATGGTGGACAACCATAGAGCTGACACACATAACAGACACCAGATAGCAGACAAATCACACAACAATCAACATATAACAAATAGCAGGCAAAGACCAAAAAACGTAGACATGCAAACACCCAACAAACCCCAAAAAAAGCCAAACCTGGCCCTGATACCACTAAATGTAACGACCCCAAAACCACCCTGATTGAAAGACCGCTACATGCCGCTCGCTTATTACCTAAGACACGGAAGGCTACATTATCGATACCCAAAACAGAAACATAAATCTCTTATATTATACAACTAACAGTTACAAGATCGTACACTGATTACAACACAGAAGCCTACTTAAATACATAATAGAAGTCAAATACAAATGGGCCCCAAAGCCGAAGAAACTGAACACCAAAAGCCAAAAGGAAAACTAAAATCAGAGGCTGGATCTCCAAACTAGAACTAAAACCTGCAAATCAGATGGAAATAGGGGTGAGCCAAACTATAGCTCAGCAGGTGATAAACTTCATCAGCTGAGCATGCTCAAAACAGTTACTGAGCATATATACCTATACTTATATGAAAGCATAGTGAAATCAGAAACAAAGGCCTTAAAGGAAGCTGGCAGAAATAGTAACTTGATAAACCAAAAGCTTAATCAAATTAGAAGCTCAACAAATCAGAAGTTTAACGACATCAGAAGCTGAACAAAATCAGAAGCTTAGTAGAATTAGGAGTAGTAAAAAGATGGAAATCACACAACAATCCATCTGAAACTAAATGCAGACAGAGCTGATGAAACAAAGAATCTTACAAATCAAAACTTTATGAAGAAGGAAAGCACACAACAGTCTGTCATATATCAGAAACAGATAAAAGTAGACAAAAAAGAACACTTTACAAATCAGAGGCTTTAAGGAGACAAAAAGCACACAATAGTCTGTAAAAAACCAAAAGTAGACAGAACAGAAAGCAGACAATTCACAAACAGAGGTGGGACACTAGCACCAAGCACCACACTTATAAAGGGTTAGAGACCCATAGATCAAACTGATCCCTCAACAACGCAGAAATGGTCGGAAGACCAAAGGGCCCGTCAACCCCACAAAACAGAAATGGGAATGACCCAACACTCAGATAAGATGTCTACATGGTATACCATGGAATAGCTCGACCCAACCATTCACGGCTCAGAAGCAAAGTAACTAGGTCTCCAAAACAGAAGCTTAACAAACCCGAACAAAAGGTGTTGTAGAATGCAAACACCAAGGCAAAAGGCCTTAAACACAACAATAACAGAGTTCATAGTTGAAATAGATGTCTTAAACCTAGGCCAACGAAAATACGAAGGATCAAACTGAAGTCAAAAGCTGTAACACACTTTTAGAGCAAATTAGAGTTCAAAGGATTATCGAAGACTTTCAAATCAAAGTACACATAAAAATGTGCTAAAACATACCAAAATAGATGGTACTCGAAGAGAGGAAGACAACACCGTAAATGGCACTTAAAACAGAGCTCAAACGAAGAAGATACGTAAAAACTAAGGCCGATCCGAACATGGGTCCGACCTTGCATGTTTGGATGTAATCCGAGAGTCAGAAAACCTGCCCGCGCATGTTTTCCAAACATACATGTTCGGACACAGCGAAAAATGTAGAATCAATTGCGGAAATCAACCAGATGAAAGACACTAATCCTTCACAAAACATACATATCTTATTGTAGGAAAAAAGCCAATCGAAAACATACATCCATAGGGTTTTAACACATCAGAAATGTGATTCAGAAACACATCAAAACATCACAAACCAGAGAATCAAATAACATATACGGAAACAACACAAACCGGAAACCCCGTGGGTGAACATACGCAACTGAATCCATCTACCTTCTACCTCACATCCAAAGCAAAGAAATTCTCTGTAGACTCCACACAATGCTCTACTCAAATCTCCACTCGAAATCAGAATGCTCGAACACATCAAAGGAATCCAACACCGGAAGGAGGAGCAAGGAACTTGAACAAATAACAACATCCCAAACTCGGAATCTTCAGCCTAGAGACCTCACGTACTCAACCATGAACACCGATCGAAGCACTCCAACCATATTGAAGAAGAGAAAGAGCAAAAAGGAGAGGATATGCAGAGCGGGAGTTTGTGAAGTGGAGAAAACTGTCGTGAGATATTGTCAGGGAAGGGAGGGGAAAATAACGTGAAATAAAATGAGGAAGGAGAAAAGAAGAGATAGGAATAATAAGAAAATAAGTAAATTTTCTAACTCTTTAATTAATAACAACATGGAAATGACATCTTTAGCCCTCCTCCCTTGAGCTAACAAAATAACAAATAGAAGACTGTCATCAACATGCTAATATAAGATTATAGATTAATACGAACTCCCTTTGCGAATCAGAAGGAAGGTATATAAAATAAAAAAAATTGGGGCATAACAACTCCATGGTATTTTACAACATTCTGACATAGGCGTCTACTAGTTGCTCTATTGACCACGTCTTCTTCATTGGTATAAATCTGGCAGTACTTGTCAATCGATCAACTACTAACCATATTTGGTCTATTCCTCCTTTTGTAACTGGTGACCCGCTTATGAAATCCATATATACAGAATCCTATTTCCAATTAGGTACGTCTAGGGGTTGTAACTTACCTAGTGCTTCTTGTGCTCAAATTTAACTTTCTGGCATGTCAAACATTTAGCCACATGCTCTGCTATTTCTTTCTTCATGCCTGGCCGCCAATAATACTAATTTATGTCCTTGTACAACTTTGTCTCCTCCGGAGTGTATGGAATAACCGGAGTTGTGAGCTTCTCCCATTAACCTTGTTTTAACATTTGTGCATTCGTTCGGCACACACCATCTGCCACGAAACCTTAAACTTCCAACTTCATGTATCATAAAATCTGGTGCCTCCCCTTTCACCACTTTTTCTCTGATTATCTCTAGCTTATCATCTTCTTGCCGATGTTCCAAGATTTCTTTGTGGACATCAAGACATACACTCATGCCAAACAACTTAACTTCTTCATTAACTTTTCCTTGTTTTACCACCTCAAGTTGTAATCTTCTGATGTCTCTTACTAGTTCATCCTGTAACACCCAATTGGCTTCTCATGTGTGACTTTTCTTACGAATTAACGCGTCTGCCACTTCATTTTCCTTGCCCTCATGGTACATGATCTCCAGCCATCGTTGTTGTCTCATGGTGAGCTCTTTTGTGGTAAAATATATTTCAAACTCTTGTGATCGGTGTATATTTTGCAGGAAGTACCAAACCAATAGTGCTTTCAAATTTTGCAAAACAATAGCAGCAAGTTCCAGGTCATGCGTTGGGTACCTTGTTTTGTATTCTTTCAGCTGCCTGAAAGCGTATGCTATTACCTTTACATGTTGCATTAAAACACATCCCAAACAGTACTTGGATGTGTCATTGTACACTTCAAATCCTTCCATCCCACACAGTAATACAAGTATTGGTGCAGACGTCAACCTCTATTTCAGTTGTTGGAAAGCTTTTTCACAATTTTTATCCCACCGAAAAGGTACTTTTTTCTTCATCAAATTCGTGAGTAGCTGTGCAACCTTAGCAAAATCCTTTACAAACTTTCTGCAATACCCTGCTAATCCCAGAAAACTACGAATCTTTTTAATACCGGTAGGTCTTGGCCAATACTGCTCGAATTTTTGCCGGATCTATTGAAAGTCCATCCTTGGTAACTACATGACCAATAAAGGATACTTGCTCCAACCAAAACTCACATTTTGACGGTTTGGCATATAGTTTCTTTTCTCACAAAATCTGCAAGACTTGACGTAGATGCTCCTCATGTTCCTCCTTACCCTTTGAATACATGAGAATGTCGTCGATGAAAACTACCACAAACTTATCAAATTTGGACTGAAAACTCGATTCATTAAGTCCATAAATACGGTTGGTGAATTGGTCGATCCAAATGGCATAACTATAAATTCATAGTGACCATACCTCGTACGAAATGCCATCCTTTGTATATCCCTATCTGCTACCTTCAGCTGATGGTAACCTGACCTTAGATCAATTTTTGAAGATACCTTTTCTCCCTGAAGCTGATCAAACAAGTCATCGATTATTGGCAATGATCTACGTTCTTGATCATAACATTTTTTATTTCTATGTACAATGTAGATATGCATGCTCCCATCTTTCTTTTTGACAAATAACATCAGAGCTCCCCATGGCGACACTCTTGGTCAGATATAACCCTTATTTAGTAGTTCTCCTAAATGTTCTTTCAATTCTTGCATTTCATAAGGTGCCATCCTGTATGGATGCTTGGAGAACGGTGTTGTCCCTGGCACTAAATCAATGGTAAATTCAACTTCTCGGTCTGGTGGCATTCCCGGAATCTCTTCTAGAAAGATATCAGGAAATTCCTTTACCACTGGCCAATTCTCAATTCTGGAGGTTATTTTCTGAACTGATGCGACACGGGCATCTTCCTCTTGTACATACCATAGGAATGTCTAGTTCCCTTTCTTGATGTCCTTCCATAATTTCATGGCTGAAACTAATCTTACCTTACTTTTAACTCCCTCACTTTTATGTGACACTCTTTTTCCCTTTCTTCCTATCATACTCACCTTTTGCTTTCCACAATCTATACACCCTTTATTTTTACTCAACCAATCCATCCCTAGGATTATTTCAAAATCTTTTAACTCGAATTCCACTACACCCACTTTAAACTCACTGCCTCCAATACACACCTTTACTCCCTCGATCTTTTTATCACATCTAACTACATTCCTTATTGTTGGAGACACATTTAAATTAATGCTAGCATTTGGTGTAACTCTTAATTTCTTCACAAATTTTGAGGATATAAAAGAGCATGACGCACCGGAATCTAACAACACTTTAGCATTGGTACCATAGACAGAAAAGGTACCAATTATAACTTGTCCTTCCTACTTTGCCTTAGCCCTGCTTATAACATTGATATGGCCTTGGTTGTTATGACTCCTCCCTGCCCATCTCCACCATTGCCTTCTTGTTGTTTCCTTTGGTTACTCCCCTAGTTGTTGAAGTTGTTCCTTGCACTTTTGTAGCTAGTTCTTTGCCCATTGGCTTGGGTGTTGTTGCCTCTGTTAGAGTTCTGATTGTTGGCTTACCTAGAACTCTGATTTCCATTTCCATCATTCCCACCTCCGCCATCCATTCTTTTTCTACACTCAAAGGCTCTATGGCCTAGGGTACCACAATTGTAACATCTTACTGGCTTCCCTTCACAGTCTACCCCCAAATGATTCCTTGTACACTACTTACAGAAATAGTATATGACCCTCTTACTTGGATCATTTGTATTGGTACTTTCCCTAGAGTAGTTTGGCTTAACCTAAGGCATCTTACTTCCTCTCTGGCTCCCGTCAAATTTCGCCCTTTTATCTAGGTTTTCTCCTCCCCAGTTTGACTTAAATTTTCTCTTATGGCCTGATTGTGCATCTTTCCTTCTCTGTTCTACACGATAAAGGTTTGCAGCCTTTTCATATGCTTCTTGTAAGGTAAGTGCCGGTACTACACTTAAAGCTTATTGTCATCCCCAATTTAAGCCTCCAATAAAAACTTGCACTTTGGCTGCTTCATTTGGCATCATGCTCGGAGCAAATCTGGCCAACTCCACAAACTTGGAATGGTGGGTTTTCACATCACTTGACAATTGCTTCAGTTCAAGGAACCCATGATACTTTTGCATTCGAACATGTTCCGGATAGATTCTCTTTCTCATTGCTACCTTAAGTGCATCCCATCCAAATTTAGGTTGCACACCCAACCTGTCTTTTTCTGCACACCACCACATATTAGCTTCTCCTCTAAAGTAGTAAACTACCCCACCGACTTTCTTTTCCCCAAGACATTCAACTACGTCAAATATCTTGTTGAATTTCCTAATCCAATCTTCCAGAACCACGGGGTCTTCTACACCAGTAAAGGTACTTGGTTTCATCTCGGCAATCCTTATGGAAAAGTCTTTTGGAATCTCAGCCATTTCCTCTTATTTTTCCAATAGTTTACCCATACTAAGGGCTAAATCTCTTAGGGTTTCAAGCTGGCCCCTCTCGGCCTCCCTTCTTGAGTGGTCACAATTCTACACACATGCATACATTAGTCATAAAATTATAAACAATCAAACATTCATAACACAAGCATTCAAACAAAGGTCACCTATCCTTCCCCAGGTTTTGTATCCTTATCTAGGTTTAGGGTTATATCTAACCTATGTTCTGATACCAACTTGTACACCCCAAATTTTAAGTCAACTAAAATTAATATGTTACGTTATATTCATACAGCGGAAGCCTTACAAAACTATTTGGGATGATACCGCCACAACCACCTAAGTAGTGATTGTTAAGGCTATCCACCTACAACTACTCGTCATACCAAAATTGGTTAGTCTTTTAACATATTACAACCAAATCCCACTATAACTTCAACAACCTCCTATAACACCAACTATCAACTTCCACCAAAATCAACCAACAAATTTCCACCACCTACTACTCCTAACTTTATTATGCTTGCTTACACCAAAAACACAAAAGATGTTCTCAACACATTACATTCGACCCTTATGAAAGTATCTAAACCTCCTTCTCACTTTCTCCATGGGCAGTGATAAGTTGGGAATTTATCTATGTCTATGGGGTTTATTTGTGCTTAATTCATTATTATCTGTTAATAAATTCCCTCCTTATGGTTATTTTTATGCTTTTACTTGCAATTGTCTTCTATGATGGGTTTATGTGTTATTTTAGGCGAAAATCTCAAGAAACCGCATTTCCGATCATTGTAATGTTATTCTGGACTGTCAAACATGTTGAACAGAGTGAAGACATGCACTATTTCTCAATTTTAGGATGGGTCCGGGACTTTGCACAGACCATAAGTCCCGGACCACCCATTGGTGTTACTCTCGACTAGTTTTGAAGACTGGTACGGGACTTGATACAAACCCTAAGTCCCGGACCATGCAGAGGCGTTACTCTCGACCAGTTTTAAGGACGGGTCTGGGACTTGATACATATCTTAAGTCTCGGACCATACCTGGAGATGAATTCTCGGCGTATTTCAGAGACTGGTCCGGGACTTTGTACGTGGACTAAGTCCCAGACCAATTAGATAAAACGCGGCCTCTGTCTGCGTCAAAGGATAAAATTAAAGATAGAATTCTGAATGTTATAAAAGCAGAGGCCTACCAACGTGAGAACCATGCTGGGATACACCACAGAGCTTAGTTTTACACAGAATCGAAGGGAGAGAGAGAGAGGTTGAGTCTTGGGCAGATCTTGGAAACTATCAGAAAGAGAAGGCTGAAGAAAGAACAGAGAATTCATAATGGCTACTGATATTAGAGTTTCTTCTTGTTCTTGCTTTCCTGAGTCTTTTCTATTCAACTTGTGCATTGTTATTATGGATATGTCCGAGTAGTCTCTTTTAATTCCGATTTGCTATGTATCCCTAGATTGACTATTCCTATACCTTTTGATTTTCTGCAATTCGATTGAATAAAGTTATTTTCCTTGCTTAATTCCTTTAATCGTTATAATCTGGCGAATTATAAAGATTAGTATTTTGTTAGCTTATATGTGACGACTGAGGCTTTCAATTGAATACAGGAAAATAACCGGTTAGTATAGAGACGGTAATTCCTCTAAATTGCTAACTGACCGTTAATCTAGATTGTTCTTAAGGCGGTTAGTAAACAGTGGGTTCGTAATGAGAGTTAGAATTCTGTCTTTACTAGCTAGAATTTGCTAAGCGAGAGACCGAAGGTAAATTATCTTTGTTCTAGGGTGTTATTCAGAATTGTCTTGGAAATCACTTAGGGATAGGAATTACAGATTTAGGGAGAAGTAGTAAACCGGGATTTCTTTCCTAAATCAGTTTCAAAACAATTATTTTATTGCTTTTTACTATTTTACATTCTGTCTGCATCTTTTACTTATCATCAAATCAAAACCCCCAATTTCCTGTTTTAATTTGTTATTTAGTCTTTTTATTCCCTTCTGTTTAGTAAAGATTTAAACTAGACATCTCCTCCTCTGGTTCGATACTTAGGAAATACTCTCTATTAAAACTTGCTAGAATTGACCGGTACACTTGCCGTTAGGTTTTATCCCAACAAGTTTTTGGCGCCGTTGCCAGGGAGGCACGGTTATTTAGTTTAGTCTTTATTTTTATTTTCTGTTATTTATTTTTGTTTATCTTTGTTATAGTTAATTTTATTTTGTTAGTTTATTTGCATTTTATTTTGTTTAACGTGTGATTGTGTCTGTGTTTTACTTAATTCCGTTGAATTTGAATTTTGTCCGTTCAAGTAGGGTGGTTTTCTTTATTTTCTTTCTTTTGTTTTGATATCGATTAGTATAGTTATTAGGTCAGTGTTTAATGTTTAATTATTAGCGGTAATCAGTGACCAGTCACGTGTTAGTTTAGTTATTTTATTTTATCTTTAGTCTGTTTTGATTTCTAGTTTGATTTTGTTTTAGATTTTCTTTTATCTTCAAGATTTTATTTCCTTATTCTGAATATTCTGTGCTTAGTCATTAGGATTTTTATCTGCATATTGTGTGAGTTAATTTCTGTTATCTCTTCCTAGTTTTTGGTTGTTTTAATTTAATTGCTACTGTTCCTTTATTTTACGCTATTACAACTTCAGTTACTAGCTTTCGGTTTATGGTTAAAACCCGCTCTACAGGAGAACCGGAGTTCGAACTCAATCTCAAGATCGAAAGATTTGCAAGACAGCTTCGTAAGGATTTGAATCTGGATCCACCGGTTGAAGAGAAGGTCCCTGAACCACCTATTGTCGAGGAGGTACCGGACGTCCAACCAGAAGCTAACATGGCAAACAACAGAGGCAGATGAGGGACTACACCCGTCCAAGTGTCGAAGGTTTGGTGTCGCCGATAGTGATTCCTGCATTGCCAGCAGGGGTGCAGTGGCAGTTCAAGACCCACTACGTGACTATGGTGATGAACGCACCTCAGTTCAGCGGGACGGTTACTGAAGACCCTAATGTCCACCTCACTACATTCCTAAGATTGGTAGGAGCACGTTCGACACCAGCTTCGCAGGAGGTGGCTCGGGTCACTCTTTTTCCATTCTCTCTGAAGGATAAAGCAGCTGAATGGTTAAACTCGTTGGCGCCTGATAGCATTACTACTTGGGAAGAATTGGCTAATGCGTTCCTGGCGAAATATTTTCCACCCTCTCGGATGCTGACCATGAGAGGTGAAATTACCAACTTCAAACAGTTCACCGGTGAGACCTTATCTGAAGCTTGGGAGCGTTTTAAGGGGATAGTAAGGAAAGTACCACATCACGGATTAGGAGAAGAGGTTGTACTGCAGTTGTTTTACAAAGACTTGGACCCTTCTAGCTGGTTGTTGGTTGATACATGCACTGGAGAAAGTTTGATGGAGCTGCCCATTGCAAGAATCAAGGAGTTGTTAGAGACTATTACTACAGCAGCTATTCAGTAGGGAGGTACAAGAACCGGAGAAGCAGCACCGAAGAAAACTGCTGGAGTTTATGAAGTGGATTCGAACACTTTTCTAGCTGCCAAGATAGAAGCAATGTCGAAGCAGTTTGAGCGTATGTGTGCAGTGATGAACCCGCAGTCGAATGAAGCAGCTGCTCCTGATGTTTACCCACCTTGTGAATATTGTGGTAGAGGTTCTAACATGTGCCAATGTGCTCCACCGCAAGAAGAGGCAGCGAATTATGTTGGTAACAGACCGGGTAATTATTTCGGGAATCAGGGCAACTCGGGTTACCACGCTCAGCAGCAGAATCGTTACCAAGATGGTGGTAACAGCAACTACAACCAGAGACCCCAACAGCAGTATAATCCATCTTATCAGAAGCAGCCACTACAGAACCAGCAAGTGCAGAATTCGGGTCCTGGAGCGTCTTCTAGTATGGATGAAGTTCTGGCCAGAATGAATGATTTCATCTCGGTTAACACAAAGAAATTTAATGAGCTGGAAGCCTTCAATCAGGAGCAGAGAACTTTCAACAATGATCAAAGGACGTTCAATAGAAACATCGAGACTCAGCTGTCTCAGATATCTCAGCAGTTAGCTCAGCGTCCTTTGGGTTCTATGCCTAGTCAGTCAGAGAAGAATCCGAGAGAGCATGCCAAGGCAATCACGTTAAGGAGTGGTACACAGCTTGACCTGGTGGTCCCTGAAGCTGAGGCTCTGCCTCCTAATGTTGAGCAGAATAAGGACACTGCACCAGCAGGTTCTCAGGAGGAACCAGCTGAAGAGGAGGCGACGATCAGCAAGGTTCCTAAGACTTCCACACCTCCACGACTGAAATACCCCAAACCTTAGTATGTTGTTTAAACATTAAACTATGATATAATAAGGATAAAAAGTGCCTTAGAAACATTAGTGAACAATTTAAACCATAGTAAACACAAATAAATACCTTAAAGTCAATATGGGCGAAAATGTGCTCTAAGCTTGGGATAAGTTTGGTTAAGACCTAATAAGCTTACCAAGACGTTATTTATATGTTAATGAACATATTAAACCAATTACCAAAGAATACCAAGCTTAAAAACAAGTTAAAAAACAAAATGTGCTTTAAGGAGTCTTAAAGCACATTTTTGGAAAATTGTCTTGTAAATGGGTTTTGAATGGCTAAATGTCCATCATTACTCTTTAATTAACATGTGTACTACTTAGTATCACATTAGGAAGTCTAAATCAATGGGAAATCAAAAATTTCACAATTATGTGCCTTGGTTAGTGAATAGTAACCAAATTATGCTAGTTTATAACATAAGTCAATATAAGTGAATTAATTGGTCAATAAAGACTAAAATACCCCTAAGTACAAAAAGGGGGCCGGTTTTTATGGTGGTGAGTCACCACTCTTGCTAGCTTATTAAGTAAATAAAGAATGACTAAATGAGTACTATTTACTTTAACTTACAAATATCTTCTAAAAGCAACTTCAAACTTCATTCTCTCATTTCCTTCATGTTCCCACCGTCTCCAACCTCCTTCCTTCTTCTCCATCGGTTATGCTACAGCACCTCTACCATTTCTCAACTTCCATAGCTTATATCTCCTAGCTCCACTTACCAAATCAAATTCTAAGACCACCATTCTCTTAATCTCATCAAGCTCTTCAACCTCGTCTTCTCAAAATTCCAAGATCTCCATTTCGGTGCCAAGAGTAATCTCCATGGGAAGAGCTTGAGCTCATCTTTTCATGCTTTGTTGATCACTCTTGCTTCAAGGTAAGGAAAAACCAAAGAAAACTCCATTTCCCTCTTGTTTTGATGTTGACCGAAAATCACCATTGATGGTGTCTTTATCTTGCTTTGTTCTAGCTTCATTTTAATCTTCCAAGGGCTTGGTGGAGTCTTCTATTACTACTTATTCAAACTCTCTTCCATTACCAAGGTAAAACAATCATCTTAATGTTTTAAGACAATATGTAAATTAGGGTTTATAAATGAGCTTAAGCATGAAGCTTGAATGCTCATTACATTGCTTGTATATTGATTAGAAGTTGACAAGCAACCAAATCCTAGCCAGTTTTTAAATCAAAGAGGGAGCAAGGAGAAATAAGTGAGAAAGTTGTGAAGGAAAAGAGGTAAATGTGCTAACCTAATGTAGTTCAATGTCTTATGAAAAAAATGAACTTATATTGCTTATTAAAACTACCTAAAGAGCCAATGGTGAATGAGTTAGTGAAAGCTCTCAAAGAGATTATTAAAGGGCATATATGATGATGGGTGTATTTGCAGGTCAAAGGCAATATATATGTGGAAATTCAGTGTTTATG
Source organism: Limonium bicolor (assembly GCA_023374045.1). NCBI lineage: Eukaryota > Viridiplantae > Streptophyta > Magnoliopsida > Caryophyllales > Plumbaginaceae > Limonium > Limonium bicolor. The sequence goes on from CM041779.1 coordinate 265,547,440, forward strand.
GTTTATGCAATTTAAGGGCCTAAGAGCCATGTCATTTAAGCGCCTAAGTGCCAAGCAATTTAAATTATGCACCATATAGTGATGTAGTGTAATTGGGTGAAGTTTTGTGTATAAGAATGTTCTTGGTGAATCTAAGTGTTCTTGGATGTTTAATGGTGAAACCTATGTGTTTTGGTGTAACAAGATGTTAGTACAACCCATGTCAAAAATTAGGTAATGTATAGGAAGTTCTAAGTGTTTAAATGAGCTTTGGTAAACATGAAGAAATAAGATGTTGTAAGGAAGGTGTGTGAACTTGTGGAGAAAATTCTAGAGGTGGCATAAAGGAGTTTTGGTTAGTGAGAAAAGATGCTTGGGAGATGATGTTGTTGGTGATGAGGATACATTTTGGGATAGTTGCTATCATAGGTAAGAAACACCACTTAGAAGTCTAAGGAAAAACATTATAGTATAAGAGATTTTGTAAGGAAAAGAGTAAATGTTAAAGGAGTTACTAAATGTGTATAGGAGTTGTCTACGGAGGAAAACAAAAGCAGTAAGGACCAAGGTATGGTTTTCTTGTAGTCTTTTGCCTACCGGTTTACACCGGCTTGTGTGTTGTTTGCTTTTTTATGTGTTTACGACTTTATAAGATTAAACCATGAAATTAGTTTACAGACGTTGTGTTGTTGTGGCGTGTGCGTACCGATACCGGTAACCTCGAAATGCGTACTAATTGCTAGCTAACCAGTGTTAGGGTAACGCACGAGAACGGTATACGGTTATAACGTTTCCAACCTAAGGAACGTTCTAACCACGGCTATGTATGAACTGGGTGTGGTTTGCATTAATGACTTATATCTCATTCCCCTTATGTGTCTAACTAGACCCATATTCCTACTGTGAATTGTTGTGTCAAGCCCCGACAATGGGACTTCTAACAAGTGTACTGGGGGGTGAGGAATCCGGTTGTCCGGTCGTGCGTGTATGTATAAGAGTAAATATCTGCATCAGATTCGACTCTTTCAATGTTAAGGTTGTTCTCCTTTTTGGCGTTTGATCTCCCGCTAGCTCATCCAAAGCTTACCTATTCTGACTGATGATTGGTCTAGGGGGGAATATGTGTGTTTGTGGTGTGTTCGGGTCACTATAAACGATCCATCTTTGAGTTAAGTTACTCGTTCGACTAACAGAACGATAACGAGTTTGTGTAACGAGCTTAACATGAGGGTAAAATCATTCTCTCGGCTTTTAATGTTGACTAACCATCATGGTTTGTTTCCTAAGTGAAATGTTCACTATGTGTGTGTTGTTGTGCTACGCAATATTTTTGCTATGCCTTATATATGTGTTGTGTGTTAAAATCAATGCCATGTTATCATCACAAATAGTTGCGCATATCCCGGTAGCCGATGGGCTGCGCGTTAACCATACCAGCCAAGGGTTGTTGACACCCTCGGGGGCTCCATATTTATATGCAGGATGTTGATCGAAGAAGCGGAGTGGCTATAGATCGTAGGTCATGAAACACTTTTGATTATTTTGGATGTTGGCCCGGGAACCGCATGTGCTTCCGGGGCGATATAATTTTTGGTTGTCATTGTCTTACAGTGGCAGTTACAATGACAGTTTACAGTGTTGGAATGTAATTAAATACTCGGTATTGTATATTATGTATTTGTGGTTTTACTTCTATGCTCGAGAGTCTGATTATCAGACCGATACACATTGTATGTATTCTGCCTTGTTAGCCACGTGGGTGGCTAACGGCGTGTAACACCAAACCGTTTAGTTATTGTTTTAGTTGTTTATTTCCGCTGTGATTTCGAATATTATTAAGTGCGTAGTAGGGGTGTTACAAAAAGTGGTATCAGAGCGAAATATCGCTCTGATGACTAGAATACAGGGCTTAGGAATACACCAAGTTAGGAAATCTAGCTATAGTTACTGTAGTGAGCAGTTATGGGAAGGTTAACAACCAATTAAGTGTGGGGATATCTTAATGTCGGGGACGCGTTACGACCGTTGGAACCGATAAGTGTGCAAGCATAATGCTAATGAATGTCCATGTGAATACAGATGTCAGGTAGACCACGAGGTGGAGGCCGCGGGCACGGCACTGGTGGTACGGGTGACCAGGGAGACAATACTACGGCACAGGTTACGGCTGAGGCAGTAGCAGCAGCCGTAGCCCAGATGGTTCCCCAGTTAGTAGCTGTGATGCATCAGCAGCAAGGCGGTGCGGGCCAACAAGGGCCACAACCGCAACCACAGCCGCGAGAGACCAACTAGGTCAAGGCGTTGGCGGATTTGAGACCACCGTCGTTTAATGGGGAAACTGACCCTAGTAAGCTGGAGGTGTATATCTCCGAGTTGGAGACCGCCTACGAGACCTTGGATGTGCCTGCTGGAGCCAAGGTATGTCTTGCCGCATACTACCTGAAGGGTTCGGCACAGAGTTGGTGGAAGCTTGTGAGAGAGGACAGGATGGCTGATCCTCAGTTTGGTTGGAGGGAGTATACGGCTCTGCTGCGAGCCAAGTACTACCATGTACATGTGCCAGAGGCCAAGCGCCTAGAGCTGGATAGCCCGAGGCAGGGGGATAAGATGTCGGTTGACGATTACTACACTGCTTTCACCGGCCTTGTCCACCTGTTACCTGACCTGGGATACTCGAATCGGGTGTTGGTAAACCGTTTCTACAACGGTGTCAGCTACCGTCTTCGCTATGGGATGGGGCCAGCTGAGTATACTACCTTGCAGAAATTAGAATACAGTGTAATGTGAATAAGTGTATACCGTAAGTGAATGTTAATGTGAGTTTGTGAGTTGTTTGCGGGGCATGACTGGCATCCTAAATTCAGGAGTGCTATCATGCCGCTGCTAAGGTGGAGATCACCGTCCGTCTGAGGGATGAGGAAAATGCGCACAAGCGTAAGGTCTCGAGCGAGGGCCAAAGCACACAAGGGTACGGGGGCGGAAAGAAGAAGAAACCTTATCCCCAGGCCCATAAAGGCTTGCAACAGGGTGGCAAAGGCCAAGCCCCGACCACCACCGTTGAGGAGCCGCTGAAGCTCACCTATGCCTATGCGGCTAAGCCCATACGCTCTTACCCGCCCAAGGGTAACTAATAAATTCCAAATACTGAATTCAAGTGTGTATCGTTATATTGTGAAGTGTACTGAATGTGTATTGTGTTAGCAGCCAGCACGGACTCTGGACCGGAGCGCCACTACTACTGTAAGTGGTGTAACGGAGACCACCCCGGCAAGGACTGCAAAGAAAACGATGTGCAGTGTCGCTACTGCGAGAAGTGGGGTTACCGTGACTATGAGTGCTACCGGAACCCCAACAGCGATAACCATAAGCCCAAGGGGCAGTGGAAGGGTAAGGCCGCCGTGACCACCGATGGCCTGAAGACGGCTAATCAGCCACCCACAGATCAGAGGAACACTGATTCCTAGAAGGGACAACCATCAGCATCACCGAGTACCCGATGGAACAATGTCAGGTTATCCAGCCAGGTATGATACTCTTAAGCGGATACCTGACACCCGAAGCACAAATCCACATCATCCAGCGATGTAATGAGCTAGGAGCAGCACCTGGTGGTTTCTACACACCAGAGTACCCGGGAGGATCAAAAATGAAGTTGAAGATGATGTGCATGGGTAAGGACTGGAATCCTTACACCAAGACATATCAAGATGTGCGAGCGGAGTACGGAGCAACAGTACCGATGATACCCGAGGAGTTCCTTGCAGTCATTAATCAAGCTGTGGGAATTGCTCAGCAAGTTGAATCAAAACCAATTCCAAGTGTTAAATCAGATTTATGTATTGTGAACTTCTACCAGAAAGGTGGGCGGTTGGGTTTACACCAAGATAAGGACGAAACACCCGAGTCTCTAAGTAAGGGAGTACCTGTGGTGTGTTGGTCAATTGGTGATACCGTAGTGTTTGTGTATGGCGAGCAAAAGCGTGGTGATCTCGCGAAGAAATTAGTGTTGAAGTCAGGAGATGTGTTAATCTTGGGTGGACAGTCAAGGATGCTATATCACGGTATCAAGAAGATCAAGCTGAATACCGCACCTTTGACAGTGATCAATGCCACACATATGAAACCGGGACGTTTGAATTTGACCTTTAGACAGTTTTAAGCCTTGTGCAATTATGTAATGAGTTAAGCCAATGTATGTTAAGGATGTTGAATGTGTTTTATGTCAACAATGTAAACCAACTTATGGTGTAAAGCGTATGTTAATGAATAAAGAGAAGTTGTTTTGGAGTATATCAACCATGTTATTACCAAATACTTATAAGTTTGCCAATGAATTAGGCTGTGCACTCGGAACGAGAGGTATACTGGGTGTTTGTAATGAGGCAGAAGCCGGCAGAAGCGGCACTATCCTCACCGGTACCTTTCCAGTAAATGGAGTGGACGCATCGATCTTGTTCGACTCTGGAGCCTCACATACATTTGTCTCGCTATCTTTTGCGAAGAGGCTGGGGTTAGACGGTGAAGAGATGCCTGACTTCCTAGTCACTCTCCCGTCGAAAGAGTGGATCAGGTGTACCCGCTACCACCGAGAGGCTGTTGTATGAATTGAAGATGAAGAATTTCCGATCGACATGATAGAGTTCGAGGGGCTTAGTTTTGATGTGATTGTCGGGATGAACTGGTTGGAGCGGTACAAGGGCAGAATCCTATGTGCCGAGCATTGACTGCTTCTTCGGAATTCGTCTGGGGTTACTATATCATACCGCTAGAGGCCCAGGGAGCCTTCGACTCAGATCATCACCGCCATGGCCATGTATCGTGAGTTACGATGAGGGAATGATGCATACCTCTGCTATTTTCAGGACATAGAGAGAGATCCAGAGTTTAGCTCAGATGTGCCGGTAGTGTCAGAGTTTCCTGATGTTTTTCTTAAGGAACTGTCGGGCATGCCACCAGCACGGAAAGTAGAGTTTGAGATTGATTTGGTTCCAGGAACCGGACCAATAGCAAAGGCTCCCTATCGTATGGCTCCAGCCGAGATGATAGAGCTCAAGGAGCAGCTGAGAGACCTACTCGACAAGGGATTTATACACCCGAGCGTTTCACCATGAGGAGCGCCGGTCCTCTTCGTGAAGAAGAAGGATGGTAGTCTCCGCCTCTGTATCGATTATTGAGAGCTGAATGCAGTTACGGTGAAGAACCGTTATCCTTTACCACGCATCGATGTTGGAGAAATATGTGACTACTTCTACAACTTAGGCAGTGTACCTATCGTTTTGCGGAATAGTGGATTTATGGGTTGTCGTACTCTTGGGGACCTCGCTGTGGATAACTGATAGTGTATTAAATTGACTAAGATTTCTAGCAAACAGGTTTTATCATTTTTTGAAAGAGTATGATTAACAGCTAAGTCATAAGACAATAATAAAAACAATTAATCAAAACAGAAAAGAAATAGAAATTGTAAATCTTTTTGTTTTTAAAGAAGCATCCCGGGTTATTCTGCTCACCTATTTTATCCAATTATATCAATATAAACTTTCCACTTTAGCAATAAACTCAGGAATCTTAATTAGTTCATTGATCGGTCCTTGTACAATAAACCCAGATTAACTTAAACAATAAGCTACAATTCTTGCCCAAGTCATTATTAATAAATCGCTTAATTACCAATTCCTATTGGAGACAGATTAACCTATAGGCGAGACACGCTTCTAGTCGTTAACCCGTTTTGACTTCCTATGTCTAGAACCTTGTCTCAGCAACGCATTTTAACAAGACAACTACAAATATCACTTTAATAATTGTACAAGAAGATTAAAGCGCATTAAGAACAAGAATCAAAATACTGCTTAGATAAATTATAGCAGAAAGCTTACATAACACAATTATATAAAATAGGCTCGCTTCCAAACCCGGGAAGCTAAGTTTATTACTCAGACATTAACAAGGATGAAAATAAAGATAGAAATAGCCATTATTTTGGAGACTGCCGGAGGAGACGGGACTGCGACTCGCTTCTGCTCCAGCTGCTATTCTTCTCTTCTTTTAATCCTGGTTCTGCTGAGTGGTGGAATGAAGAATGAAAATAAAATGGAGAAGTAGGGGATAAGAGGATGGAATGGGTCGTAGGTGTGGTTTGTATCGTGGTGTTCGATTCTGTTGTGAAGGATGGATTCTATTTTTGAAGCAGAAGTACTGGGTTTATATAGAAGAAAGGAGGAGGAAGAAGACATGGATGGAACACGCGTGAGAAGGAAGAAGACAGGCTGGAACAACGCATGAGGAATTTAAGGAGTGCACCACGTGAGGAATTTAGGGAGTGTCGGCCGGCGCCTGATATTGCTGATCAGGTAGATAGATGTGTTTGCAGGCGCCACAAATGAAGAAGACAACTGGGTAGACAGCGCCGAAAGAAAACTGTCGCGATAATTTCTGGATCTGGTTGCACGTCCTTGTTTATGTCCGGCCATATTTGGGCGGACGTCTCAGTGTTGTCCGGCCTTTTATCCACGGACGCGGCTATTCTCGTCTGGCCAAACTTGAGCGGACGTGACACGGACTCTTCTTTCTTGTCCGCCCTTTTCTACCCGGACAGCACATGGACACACTCCTTCTTGTCCGCCCTTTGTTACCCGGACAAGACACGGACAAACTCTTCTTGTCCGCCCTTTGTTCCTCGGACATCACACGGACACAAGACTCTCATGTCCGGCCTTTCTTCCTCGGACAACACATGGACACAAGTCCTCTTGTCCGTCCTCTGTCCGGACAAACTTAAGCAGACGTGACACGGACGTCCCTCTTACAAGCCTGGTTCAGACGAAAATTGGTTTGCTTCTAAAATATTCGTTTCAGCTCCGATTTAAGATCCGTTTTCGCCTATGTGTTCGTCTCTTCGTCTAATTTGATCCTAGCTTGGTTTTCCAAATGTTTAACCATTAAATTTGTGAGATAACCAATAAAACATAAACTAGAGGAAAACTAACCAAAGTGGAGAAATGAGCAAGAAAAGTGCTGATATAATACATGAAATACACCCATAAAACATGCTCATTTGGGCACTTATCACACCCCCACACTTATCTTTTGCTTGTCCTCAAGCAAAACCATGTACCCAAGTAAGTAGGGAATGCTCAATACTAACAAATATTATTATGAAGGGTAGGATAAAGAGGTGAACAGTACATGATCTTAAACTTTTCGAGGAGTGTGATCCATCAACTACTGGTGGCACAGGTGTGCTCAGGGTAAAAACAAAATATAAAGTTTCGGGGTATGATCCAGAGTGCTTCATTGCTTGAAGATTAGGTAACTTTGAGAACTTTTACCATGGCCAACTTCTCTCAAGAATGGGCATTGAGGAGAAAACAAAACGAAAAATAGATTTATGCATTTGTTTCACTTTTGCATAAGAGATGAAAAGGTAATATTTAGGCTTCAAGCCTTTGTATTTAAGAACACTCAACTCTCTTTGTTGGTTACCAATGGTGTCTCGCAAGTCCCTTGTTTATTTTTATTTATACAGAGAAGCACCCCATAGCAATCCCTAAGAGAGAAGACAGAAAGAACCCCTGAGCAATAAAAATCCAACCATTTCAGATCATTTGGTCACACCGCATAAAAAAATGCTCCTCAAAAGTAATCAAAATGAAAAAATTTGTACCATTTATCCCACAATTCATAACAGTATTTATTCATAAAGAGAACAACCCACATATAAAGGGTCCACGATATTGAATTTGGAAAAACGCCAGATAAGCAGAGAGATTAAGCATTTTAAGCAATGTGTCAATTAAGAGAGACTTAAGACGAGTGACAGAGAAGTGAGTCCTCCCCCACACTTAGATTGGAGCAATGTCCTCATTGCGTAGGAAGAATTAAATTAATGAGGTCATGCAATCTACCAGATTTCCTCACATAATGCAGAGCAGTAGGGAGTAGTAAAAATTTGAAGTGCAAAGCAAAGAGAGTGTACTCCCTATAGTTTGCAGAGTGTTTAGATAGAGCTCCCCCACACTTGAGTTCAGCTGTAGGAATGTGCATAATGTTCCTGTAATGAATATTCTAAACAGCCAGAAGAACTCAAGTTAATTCTCCTCGCTCTCTCTCCTCCTCTTTTTTTATTATATATATAAACATATATAGGAATAATATGGAAGACAAAACATAAAACAGAAATAGTAGGGTAATAAAATTTAACCACTGGGTTGCCTCCCAGTAAGTTGCCCGTATTTATAGTCTTTGCCTAGATTCCTGCTTCGTTACCCTGGATCAAAAACAAAAGTAGACAACAGCTTTGCCAGGAAAACGAAGTTAGTAGTAATTAAAAACAAACTACCTGGATTAAAATCGAATGTCACCTTGGCAAATAAAATAGGAAAATGAATACTCCACAAAACCTGGTGTTTGAGGAGGTACTGCCGGTAACATAGTTCTAACAGAAGACCAGGTGGTGATGAATTTTCTTCATCAAATTAGAGGATGTAGACATCCTCCTCTTGTTGTTGAGGCTTATGGAGGCAGGGTGAGAATTGATAAGAGACTGGTGGTAGCGGTGTTCCTTCCTCAGATGCGAGGATGTAAATTTCCTCTCCTGATTGATGAGGCTCAATAGGATAATCCTCTTCTAGCTTGCGGACTGGCTCAGACAAAATATCTTCAAATTTTAATTGCTCCTCTTGTGCTGGGGATGGTGATGGAGGAGAATTGTAACTTTCAGACATTTGCTCCAACTCGGCGTCGGAGAAAAATGTCCTGATAAGTTTCTTTATCTCCTCATCAGAACTTGTAGCTTCAAGAATATCTGGCTCGAATCGATCTTTGCTCCTTGGAGTCACCACTGGAATCTCTTCTAGCGGCTTGGCCTGACTCGGGAAAAATTCGTCTGGCACTTGTGTAGATTACTGTTCATTCTGATTGAAGTAGTCATATCCTAACTGAGCTTCTTTGTAATGTGTATTAGCCTGGTCGACTTCCCACCAATACGGCTCTCGATTTGATTGCTGAGGTGGTTGATAATCCTTGACCAACCTTTGATATTAGGACATCTCCTCTTGCATGTGCGTCCATTCCAAATCAATCAATAATCTTCTCACCTCATCGTAGCCGCTCTCCATAATCAGTAACTATCCTACAAAAACAAAAATAAAAATACCAAGTAGAATAGAACTAAAAATAGAAAATAAACACAAAAACAAAATTAACTAAATAAAAAAAACAAATAAGATATAAAACATAAATAAAAGAAAATTGCTAAAACAAATAAAGTAAGTAAAATTAAATAAAGCCAAAATAAAATAAAATAAAATATGAAAAAAAACTAAACAGAAATCTCAATAAAATTAAGAACCATCAATTAACCGTGCCGGAGATCCCCGGCAACGGCGCCAAAAACTTGTTGGAGAAATGTGTGACTACTTCTACAACTTAGGCAGTGTACCTATCGTTTCGCGGAATAGTGGATTTGTGGGTTGTCGTACTCTTGGGGACCTCGCTGTGGATAACTGATAGTGTAGTAAATTGATTGAGATTTCTAGCAAACAGGTTTTATCATTTTTTGAAAGAGTATGATTAACAACTAACTCATAAGACAATAATAAAAACAATTAATCAAAACAGGAAAGAAATAGAAATTGTAAATCTTTTTGTTTTTAAAGAAGCATCCCAGGTTGTTCTGCTCACCTATTTTATCCAATTATATCAATATAAACTTTCCCACTTTAGCAATAAACTCAGGAATCTTAATTAGTTCATTGACCGGTCCTTGTACAATAAACCCAGATTAACTTAAACAACAAGCTACAATTCTTGCCCAAGTCATTATTAATTAATCGCTTAATTACCAATTCCTATTGGAGACAGATTAACCTATAGGCGAGACACGCTTCTAGTCGTTAACCCGTTTTGACTTTCTATGTCTAGAACCTTGTCTCAGCAACGCATTTTAACAAGAGAACTACAAATATCACTTTAATAATTGTACAAGAAGATTAAAGTGCATTAAGAACAAGAATCAAAATACTGCTTAGATAAATTATAGCGGAAAGCTTACATAACACAATTATATAAAATAGGTTCGCTTCCAAACCCGGGAAGCTAAGTTTATTACTCAGACATTAACAAGGATGAAAATAAAGATAGAAATAGCCATTATTTTGGAGACTGCCGGAGGAGACGGGAATGCGACTCGCTTCTGCTCCAGCTGCTATTCTTCTCTTCTTTTAATCCTGGTTCTGTCGAGTGGTGGAATGAAGAATGAAAATAAAATGGAGAAGTGGGGGATAAGAGGATGGAATGGGTCGTAGGTGTGGTTTGTATCGTGGTGTTTGATTCTGTTGTGAAGGATGGATTCTATTTTTGAAGCAAAAGTACTGGGTTTATATAGAAGAAAGGAGGAGGAAGAAGACAGGGATGGAACACGCGTGAGAAGGAAGAAGACAGGGCTGGAACAACGCGTGAGGAATTTTAGGAGTGCACCGCGTGAGAAATTTAGGGAGTGTCGGCCAGCGCCTGATATTGTTGATCAGGTAGATGGATGTGTTTGCAGGTGCCACAAATGAAGAAGACAACTGGGTAGACAGCGCCGAAAGAAAACTGTCGCGATAATTTCTAGATCTGGTTGCACGTCCTTGTTTGTGTCCGACCATATTTGGGCGGACGTCTCAGTATTGTCCGGCCTTTTATCCACGGACGCGGCTATTCTCGTCCAGCCAAACTTGAGCGGACGTGACACGGACTCTTCTTTCTTGTCCGCCCTTTTCTACCCGGACAGCACACATACACACTCCTTCTTGTCCGCCCTTTGTTACCCGGACAAGACACGGACAAACTCTTCTTGTCCGCCCTTTGTTCCTCGGACAGCACACGGACACAAGACTCTCATGTCCGGCCTTTCTTCCTCGGACAACACACGGACACAAGTCCTTTTGTCCGTCCTCTGTCCGGCCAAACTTGAGCATGAAATACACCCATAAAACAAGCTCATTTGGACACTTATCAATCGACGACTTATTTGATCAGTTGAAAGGAGCATCAGTATTCTCCAAGATAGACTTACGATCCGGTTACCATCAGATTGCTATCCGGGAAAGTGACATTGAGAAAACCGCTTTTAGAACCAGATACGGTCATTATGAGTTTACGGTTATGCCGTTTGGTTTATCCAATGCACCAGCCAAGTTCATGGACTTAATGAACCGCTTGTTCCAAGACCAGTTGGACAAGTCAGTAGTAGTCTTCATCGACGATATTCTTGTGTACTCAAAATCAAAGGGTGAGCACGAAAACCACCTAAGGAACGTGTTGCAAACATTGAGAAAGAATCAGTTGTATGCCAAATTTCTAAGTGTGAGTTTTGGTTGAACCAAGTTTCATTCCTTGGTCATGTGATTTTTGAGGCCGGGATCGCTGTCGATCCGGCAAAGATAAATGCGGTACGCACCTGGCCTAGGCCGAAGACAGTTACCGACATCCGGAGCTTCCTCGGTCTGACAGGATATTATAGGAGATTTGTGAAGGACTTCTTTAGTGTCTTGAAGCCGATGGCTTCCTTAATGAAGAAGGATGCACCATTTGAGTGCACCGACGACTGCGAGTGTTCTTTTCAGAGTCTCAAGGATGCTCTTACCTCTGCACCGGTCTTGACTATACTAGACGGTTCAGATGGTATCGAGGTCTATTGCGACGCATCAGGAAGAGGTATGGGATGTGTGTTGATGCAACACGGGAAGGTCGTAGCATACGCCTCCCGACAGCTAAAGAAGCATGAAGAGAACTACCCTACCCACGATTTAGAACTGGGTGCCATTGTCTTCGCATTGAAGATATGGCGACATTACATGTATGGGGTAAGCGTGACAATATATTCTGATCACAAAAGTTTGAAATACTTGTTCACTCAGATGGAGTTGAACATGAGACAAAGAAGGTGGGTCGAGTTTCTGAATGACTATGACATCAACCTATAGTACAAAGAGGGTAAGGCAAATGTGGTAGCTGACACACTGAGTCGCCGCGCACACTCTCTCCATTCGCTAGTCTCTCATTCTAGCTAGGTTGAAGAGGTGCGGAGTGCTCAAATGACGGATCAGTATATGTTGGAGATCAGGCAGAAGCTTATTGATGGCACATTCGAGGGTCAGAAGTACGACTTCCGACTCCATGATGATGGCCTGATTAGGCTTAATGGTCGATTGTGTATTCCGAGAAGTAGCGCTGAGCTGAAGGAGCGCATACTGAGTGAATCCCATTGTTCTACTACTTCGATTCACCCTGGAGCTTCAAAGATGTATAAAGGCATGAAAAGATATTTTTGGTGGACTAGAATGAAGAAAGATGTGAATGATTATGTGTTGCGGTGTCTCACTTGCCAGAAGGTCAAGTTTGAGCACCGACGACCTAGTGGTATGGTACAGCCAATGCCAGTGCCTGAGTGGAAATTCCATGACATTTCCATGGACTTCGTAGTAGGGCTTCTGCCTACAAGGGGAGGTCTGAATATGATTTGGGTTGTTGTTGACCGACTGACCAAGGTGGCCCGATTCATTCCGATGAAGGACACTTGGAAAGTGGCGAAGCTAGCATAGCTCTTCGACAGAGAGATCGTAAGACATCATGGGGTACCAAAAATGATTGTGTCTGATAGGGATACCAGGTTCCTCTCAAGGTACTAGAAATTCACACGGGAAGCGCTGGGTACCGAGCTGAAGCTGAGTACGGCATTCTGCCCGCAGACTGATGGTCAGAGTGAGCGCACCATCCAGACACTCGAGGATATGTTACGTGCGTGTGCACTTGACTTTCAGACCAGCTGGATTGATAAGTTGCATCTGATCGAGTTTAGCTACAACAACAGTTACCATGCTTCGATCAAGATGTCTCCCTTCCAGGCTTTGTACGGTAGACCATGCCGCACGCCATTATGCTGGGATGAGTCGAGTGAGACGGTCATTATAGGACCAGAGTATCTGGAGCAAGTACAGTCAGAAGTACGCCAGATCCGGGCTAACATGAAAGTAGCTCAGGATAGGTAGAAAGCATACGCCGATGTGCGCAGATGTGACCTGGTGTTCGCCGTGGGCGATCAGGTATTTCTTAGAGTATCCCCCATGAAGGGAGTGTTTCGTTTTGGCCAGAAAGGCAAGTTGAGCCCGAAATATATGGGACCTTATGTTGTGACGGAGCGGATATGCCCGGTAGCTTACAGGTTAGAAGTACATGTCGAGCTGGGCAAGGTACATGATGTGTTTCATGTGTTCCAGTTGAAGAAATATATGCCTCATCCATCTCAAGTACTTCAGCCTGAAAGGCTAACCTTAGTGCCGACCATGCGATCAGTGGAGACTCCCGTACGGATTCTGGACACTAAGACTCGAGACACTCGCCATAAGTCTGTGAGACTGGTGAAGGTCCTCTGGTCTAACCAGGACGTCGAGGAGGCTACTTGGGAGCTGGAAGATAAGATGAAGGCGAAGTACCCATCATTGTTTACTTCTTAGTGTTTGTATATATAGGGTACGGGGCGTACCCCTATTTTAAGGGGGGTAGAGCCATTTCGGTTATGTGTGTACGACATGTATTTAAATACATTGTATATGTTATGTTTTTTAGACCTTGTGTCCGATGTTATGTAAGTATGTTGTTAATGTTGTTATGGAAGTGTTATTTTATAAGTAATCCCCATGTTTTAATACTTAAGATATGTGGGAAGTGTGAACTTTGGGGACAAAGTTCTTTTAAGGGGGGTAGATTGAAATACCCCAAACCTTAGTATGTTGTTTAAACATTAAAATATGGTATAATAAGGCTAAAAAGTGCCTTAGAAACATTAGTGAACAATTTAAACCATAGTAAACACAAATAAATACCTTAAAGTCAATATGGGCGAAAATGTGCTCTAAGCTTGGGATAAGTTTGGTTAAGACCTAATAAGCTTACCAAGACCTTATTTATATGTTAATGTACATATTAGACCAATTATCAAAGAAGACCAAGCTTGAAAACAAGTTAAAACATAAAATGTGCTTTAAGGAGTCTTAAAGCACATTTTTGGAAAATTGTCTTGTAAATGGGTTTTGAATGGCTAAATGTCGATCATTACTCTTTAATTAACATTTGTACTACTTAGTATCACATTAGGAAGTCTAAATCAATGGGAAATCAAAAATTTCACAATTATGTGCCTTGGTTAGTGAATAGTAACCAAATTATGCTAGTTTATAACATAAGTCAATATAAGTGAATTAATTGGTCAATAAAGACTACAATACCCCTAAGTACAAAAAGGGGGCCGGTTTTTATGGTGGTGAGTCACCACTCTTGCTAGCTTATTAAGTAAATAAAGAATGACTAAATGAGTACTATTTACTTTAACTTACAAATATCTTCTAAAAGCAACTTCAAACTTCATTCTCTCATTTCCTTCATGTTCCCACCGTCTCCAACCTCCTTCCTTCTTCTCCATCGGTTATGCTACAGCACCTCTACCATTTCTCAACTTCCATAGCTTATATCTCCTAGCTCCACTTACCAAATCAAATTCTAAGACCACCATTCTCTTAATCTCATCAAGCTCTTCAACCTTGTCTTCTCAAAATTCCAAGAGCTCCATTTCGGTGCCAAGAGGAATCTCCATGGGAAGAGCTTGAGCTCATCTTTTCATGCTTTGTTGATCACCCTTGCTTCAAGGTAAGGAAAAACCAAAGAAAACTCCATTTCCCTCTTGTTTTTATGTTGACCGAAAATCACCATTGATGGTGTCTTTATCTTGCTTTTTTCTAGCTTCATTTTAATCTTCCAAGTGCTTGGTGGAGTCTTCTCTTGATACTTATTCAAACTCTCTTCCATTACCAAGGTAAAACAGTCATCTTAATGTTTTAAGACAATATGTAAATTAGGGTTTATAAATGAGCTTAAACATGAAGCTTGAATGCTCATTACATTGCTTGTATATTGATTAGAAGTTGACAAGCAACCAAATCCTGGCCGGTTTTTAAATCAAAGAGGGAGCAAGGAGAAATAAGTGAGAAAGTTGTGAAGGAAAAGAGGTAAATGTGCTAACCTAATGTAGTTCAATGTCTTAAGAAAAAAAATGAACTTATATTGCTTATTAAAACTACATAAAGAGCCAATGGTGAATGAGTTATTGAAAGCTCTCAAAGAGATTATTAAAGGGCATATATGATGATGGGTGTATTTGCAGGTCAAAGGCAATATATATGTGGAAATTCAGTATTTATGGTTTATGCAATTTAAGGGCCTAAGAGCCATGTCATTTAAGGGCCTAAGTGCCAAGCAATTTAAATTATGCACAATATTGTGATGTAGTGTAATTGGGTGAAGTTTTGTGTATAAGAATGTTCTTGGTGAATCTAAATGTTCTTGGATGTTTAATGGTGAAAACTATGTGTTTTGGTGTAACAAGATGTTAGTAGAACCCATGTCAAAAATTAGGTAATGTATAGGAAGTTCTAAGTGTTTAAATGAGCTTTGGTAAACATGAAGAAATAAGATGTTGTAAGGAAGGTGTGTGAACTTGTGGAGAAAATTCTAGAGGTGGCATAAAGGAGTTTTGGTTAGTGAGAAAAGATGCTTGGGAGATGATATTGTTGGTGATGAGGAAACATTTTGGGATAGTTGCTATCATAGGTAAGAAACACCACTTAGAAGTCTATGGAAAAACATTATAGTATAAGAGATTTTGTAAGGAAAAGAGTAAATGTTAAAGGAGTTACTAAATGTGTATAGGAGTTGTCTACGGAGGAAAAAAAAGCAGCATGGACCAAGGTATGGTTTTCTTGCAGTCTGTTGCCTACCGGTTTACACCGGCTTGTGTGTTGTTTGCTTTTCTGTGTGTTTACGACTTTATAAGATTAAACCATGAAATTAGTTTACAGTCGTTGTGCTGTTGTGGCGTGTGCGTACCGATACTGGTAACCTCGAAATGCGTACTAATTGCTAGCTAACCAGTGTTAGGGTAACACACGAGAACGGTATACGGTTATAACGTTTCCAACCTAAGGAATGTTCTAACCACGGCTATGTATGAACTGGGTGTGGTTTGCATTAACGACTTATATCTCATTCCCCTTATGTGTCTAACTAGACCCATATTCCTACTGTGAATTGTTGTGTCAAGCCCCGACAATGTGACTTCTAACAAGTGTACTGGGGGTGAGGAATCCGGTTGTCCGGTCGCGCGTGTATGTATAAGAGTAGATATCTACATCAGATTCGACTCTTTCAATGTTAAGGTTTTTCTCCTTCTTGGCGTTCGATCTCCCGCTAGCTCATCCAAAGCTTACCTATTCTGACTGATGATCGGTCTAGGGGGAAATATGTGTGTTTGTGGTGTGTTCAGGTCACTATATCCGATCCATCTTTGAGTTAAGTTACTCGTTCGACTAACAGAACGGTAACGAGTTTGTGTAACGAGCTTAACATGAGGGTGAAATCATTCTCTAGGCTTTTAATGTTGACTAACCATCATGGTTTGTTTCCTAAGTGAAATGTTCTCACTATGTGTGTGTTGTTGTGCTACGCAATATTTTTGCTATGCCATATATATGTGTTGTGTGTTAAAATCAATGCCATGTTATCATGACAAATAGTTGCGCGTATCCCGGTCGCCGATGGGCTGCGCGTTAACCATACCAGCCAAGGGTTGCTGACCCCCTCGGGGGCTCCATATTTATTTGCAGGATGTTGATCGAAGAAGCAGAGTGGTTATAGATCGTAGGTCATGAAACACTTTTGATTATTTTGGATGTTGGCCGGGGAAGCGCATGTGCTCCTGTGGCGATATAATTTTTGGTTGTCATTGTCTTACAGTGGCAGTTACAATGACAGTTTACAGTGTTGGAATGTAATTAAATACTCGGTATTGTATATTATGTATTTGTGGTTTTAGTTCTATGCTCGGGAGTCTGATCATCAGACCGGTACACATTGTATGTGAAATACCCGGGAATTTCCAAGTTAAGAATACTATAGTATATAATGTGAATGATAGGTCCGGGATTAGTATTAAGGTGGCCCAGGGAATTCAGCGATGTTCATTTCTAAATTTACCTTCTCCTTAAAATGTTTACAATTAATTGTAACGTTTTGCTTTGGTTAACTTTAGCCATATTTCTAAATCATCTTTCTGAATTCGTTAGGTAATTTAAATCCCAAAATATCAATCCAGAATCTTCCTTCTAGCTTATTAATTTTAAATATCTAGAGTCTGATTTCGAATTGGCTATTTAATATATATTGTTTATTGACTCTCCTTATCCTTCTACCAGTAATTATATTATTAGCTTTGTGACTCATCTTTTAAACGTAATTGTCTTTCTCCCGTTGCGTCCTTAAACTATTTACATATATTGATTTATTTCTGGTTTACTTCCTTGCTCGTAAATGTTTACTAATTAACTTCTAAGATATTTTACTCCTCATCCTTATCTTCTGCAACAGTCAAATAAATTTCTTTCCATTTTATTTCAAATTAAGAGATTATATCTTTATTTCCTTATGGGTTGTTTTATTTCCTTCTCCCGATTATTCTCAACATCAGTATATTTCTAAATTGGTTACAATATTAGTTATTTGAATTCTCCTTTTAAATTGTTTACATTATTTAATTTATTCCTCTACTTCTTTACAAAAACGTAATTCATTTAATTTATATTAATAATCCCTAATTCTTTGATTTACTTATTTAAACCACGATCTTATTGATCATTTTCCATCTTCTTCATGCCGCCATTACTTTCTTCTTCCCAACTCACAATTCACGTTCCTGCTGGTGATTGATCAGAATCCTTCCCTGGTGCCAACTAGAGTATAATGGGTAAAGTAGTAGCATAGTTAGTGTGTTAGTTTATTTGATTGTGTTCGATGTCTTCTGATTGTGAACTGTTCTAACCTAGACGTTGGCGTCGACGACGAACGTCATTGGTGAATCTGTTGGGTGTCTTCCTGAGTCGAGAGAACGATCAGGTAAATTCTGTGCTCATTATTGAATTTCGATGTGGATTATTTTCTATCACCAAATTGTATTTTGGAAAACCTTGTTGAAGATTGTGATTTCTTTACGTGGTGCAATGGTTGGTATTCTGGAATTTGATAATGGTTTTGTTTCGGGAGTTCTTCATTGGTTTCTAATTATTTTGGGGTTCGTGGTGCTCCCTGACTCACCATGTTGGTTCTCTGCACCGTGAGCATGAATTGAATACACTGAATTGTTTATATATATTGCATTGCATACAATGACTGCAGTAAAGCTCTATGATCTACTCTATGGACTGATGATTCATAGGGGGTGTGCACACTTAAGGACTTAGGGTGAGGGTATTTGATATTTCGGTCCATTGCGACTGCTTGGTTGTTTTGTGGATACTCTAGTTGAAGGCTCCCCGAATGGTTTTACTGATTGATGGACATTGAAGTGTGGAAATGGTTTACTAGATTACAAACTCGAATGCTTCATTTATTTAAACTCAAAGGGATTTCTAAAATGTATTTTACGTGATGAGATGGAATTTACTCAGTTTCACTGATTTGCGCGATCCCTTCGTGTTTTTATTGTCGTTTTCTGATCGCAGGTACAAATTGCTGACTTGGGGAAATGGGGAATGCGCTACGACTTAGTGATAGGAGAATTGAGACTGTTTTTAAGACATTCGCTGTTTTATGAGTTTCTGAGCACGACGTTTTAGGTTCCTTAATAATGTTTTGTTGTTGAAGACAGTTTAAGCTTCCACATATTTGGTTTCACAATGTTAAGTTGGTATTTTGGACTGTTTTGTGGTTTCATAGCCTGAGCATCCAAGGGTTGGGATGTGGCGGTAGCACCTAGGATTACCAGAAAGACTTCCGCTGTTTCCTATGGTATAAGTGTTGTTTAAACTCATGTTTTCTCTATGTTGATCTTAATATGGTTTGATATACGTTTTGGCTTACTTTTGGTCTCTGTTCTACTGTTTTAAACGCATACAGGGACCTGTCCGAACGTCCGTCCGGACATCCATGTTCGGACAGGCCCCGAGAGTTTGAGAAGTTTTCTTTGTTTTGTCGTGTCCGAACTTCTGTCCGAACTTCAATGTTCGGACAGCATGCGAGGACGAGGTCGACTTGCAAGTCTCGACTTATGTCCGAACTTGTAAGCTCGGACCAATGTTCGGACACGCAGCGTAAGGATTTTCGGACTTTGAAATTCGACTTGTGTCCGAACTTTGAAGTCCGGACACAAGTTCGGACAGCTTTGTTTTTAGGCCTTTCAACTCTCGACTTGTGTCCGAGCATCAATGTCCGGACACAACTTCGGACCAATACTAATTTGCACTTCTAGGACTCGTTTGAAGTCCGTTTTTAATGCCGTTTGCGCCGTTAGATTTGTATATTCATTAGCTATATTTTGAGGTAAAATCCAGGGTTTTACAAGGTGGTATCAAATCCAGGTTTTCGAAATAAGATCAAGTGTGATTTAAATTGGATTAAAATGTGGGGATAAGCCGATTAGGGAATCTATAATATATTGTATTGTGTGTGAGATTGTGAAGCTATTTTGGTTGATCTGTGTGATATTTGGAAGGTTATACTAACCAATGGAATTCCTTGATAATCTTATATATCTGCGTACGCCGAGTACGCGAATTGTTTATTTGGATGTTGCTACATATATATGATAGTTGAACTGTATACTAGATAGTGTATATGGTATAGATTGGTAAAACTGGTGGTATGATCTCGAAAGAGGTTATAGAAATAGAGATCTTTATTCATCTACGTCGTAATCAGGAGATCGCCTGAGCTCAAGCTTGTAGGACTGGCAGACCAACTTAATTTTTCCTATAATACCAGAAGCCGAAGCCGAAGGACTACAATGGCCGCCAACGACCCAATGAGACAACTCCAAGAGCTTGCCTTGAACTTGGGGTAGATTGTGCAGCGACAGGCACAGCGAGACAACGCGCCTGAAGATTATACCAAGAGGATAGCGCACCTGAAGCCAACCGCTTTTGCTGGAGAAGAGGACCCGGTCCTACTTGAAGACTGGATCCGGGAGTTCGACAAGATTTTTGATGCGGTCAACTGCCCAGAGGATAGGAAGGTCAATGGGGCAGTGTACTACTTCAAGGGGGAGGCTGATATCTGGTGGACGGCCAACCGAGATATGCTGCGAGCCGAGCCTAATTTCGGATGGGAGGCGCTGAAGCAAGTTATGAGGAGGCGCTTCTACCCCGAGCATGTACGCATGCAGAAGTATCTGGAGTTTTCTGAATTGAAGCAGCTGTCCAAGAGTGTGAAAGAGTATCACTCAAAATTTATAGAGTTAGCAAGATTCGCACCCACCATGGTCCCTGACGAAGCCTCGAAGGTGCAGCGGTTTGTGGGGGGGCTCAACTGGAGTCTCCAAGAGGCCCTGAGTGTCTTGACCATCCCGACTCTCTAGGACGCGTATGGTAAGGCTGCCAACCTTTACAGAGTGCAGCAGAAGAGAAGGGAGGTCCAAGTGGGCCAGAAGAGGAAGGCAGATGATGGGGAGGTCTCTCGGGGACGTGATGATAGACCCCAGAGACCGAACCAGGAGAGGAGATAGAGGCCCCATTCTGATGAGAGGCGAAGGTTTGAGGGAAACCAGAGACAGACCCAGAGGTGGAGCGATCGACACCAGAACCAGGCCCAGAAGACGGAGCAGGGGCCAGTGAGGCACTTCCATTGTAACAGGTTCCGTAAGGATCATCCAGGAAAAGACTACGAAGGGAATTTGGTCACGTGCTTCCGGTGTGGCAAGAAGGCCACAGGGTGTTTGAGTGCTTCAAGAACCCTCTAGGGGATAATCAGAGAAGAGGAGGTGGCGGTGACCGGACCTACAGACAGACAGATTCCCAGCCCAGAGGCAGAGAGCAGTACCAGGGTTAGAACCAGCACAGAGACGCTCCCCAGCGTGGTAATGGCGGAGGTGGAAATGGAGAGCACCGAGACAACCACAGGACTCCGGGAAAGATTAATGTCATGAGCCGAGCTGAGGCCGAGGCTGAAGCTGACGTACTAGCAGGTACCTTTTCTGTTTGTGGTACCCCTGCTCGTATTTTGTTTGACACTGGAGCATCATATTCCTTTATTGTTGAGCACTTTATTAAGAAATTGGGGCTAGTGGCTAATAGAACTTCTACCATAGCAGTATCCATACCCTCAGGGCGAGTTATCTCTTGTAATAATGTACTGAAAAATGTGGGGGTAGACATAAGCGGGGAAACCTTTGTAATTGACCTTATCCAATTTACCCTCCCTGACTTCGACGTCATCTTGAGGATGGACTCGCTGAGTAAATATAAGGGGAAAATTGATTGTGGAGAGCACAAGATTGTCCTAAGGGGACCATCAGGGTAGAGGGTGTCCTACCGAAATGAAGAGAAGAAGCTCGGGGTGAAGATCGTCTCAGCTATGTCGATCCCCTCCCAAGTGAGGAAGGGACAACAGGCGTACCTTTGCCATGTCCAGGATCTGAGCCGGAAGCCAAGCAAATTAGAAGAGATTCGGGTGGTGAATGAATTTCCAGACGTTTTCCCTGAGGAGATCCCAGGCATGCCGCCAGACAGGGAGGTAGAGTTAAGCGTCGATCTAGTGCCAGGAGCAGCGCCTATCTCCAAAGCTCCATACCGTATGGCGCCGTTAGAGCTGAAAGAATTAAAGGTTCAGTTAGAGGACCTTTTGGAGAAGGGGTATATCCGGCCGAGTGTGTCGCCGTGGGGAGCTCCTATCTTGTTTGTGAAGAAGAAGGACGGGAGTATGAGGCTGTGCATAGATTACCGGGAGTTGAACCAGATCGCAGTGAAGAACCGGTACCCATTACCCCGAATTGATGACCTCTTTGACCAACTGCAGGGTGCAGGAGTTTTCTCCAAAATAGATTTGAGATCGGGATACCACCAGCTACTCGTCGCAAGGAAGGACATCCCGAAGACTGCTTTCAGGACCAGATATGGGCACTTCGAGTTCCTGGTGATGCCCTTTGGATTGACGAATGCACCAGCCGTTTTCATGGCCCTCATGAACCGGATCTTCAATCCCTATCTAGACCGGTTTGTGGTGGTATTCATAGACGATATCCCCATCTACTCCAAGGATAAGGTAGAGCATGAGGAGGACTTGAGGTTGGTTCTGCAGATTTTGTGGGAACAACTGTTGTATGCCAAATTGTCTAAGTGTGACTTTTGGCTGGATCGAGTGGCGTTCTTGGGCCACATTGTTACAAAGGAGGGGATAGCAGTGGACCCAGCCAAGATACAAGCGGTGAAGGAGTGGCCGAGACCGAGCAACCTGACTGAGGTGCGTAGTTTCCTGGGTTTGGCAGGATACTACATAAGATTTGTGAAAGACTTCTCAAAAATTGCCAGACCACTCACCAACCTGATGAAGAAGGTGGTCAAATTTCAGTGGAGCGACGAGTGTGAAGTAGCATTTCAGGAATTGAAGGGAAGGTTAACCACGGCCCAGTGTTAACCCTACCTTCAGGGACTGAGGGCTTCGAGGTGTTCAATGACGCCTCCAAGTATGGCCTGGGGTGTGTACTGATGCAGAAAGGAAAGGTGATTGCGTATGCGTCGAGGCAGCTGAAGGAGTATGAGACCCGATACTCGACGCACGATCTGGAGCTGGCAGCAGTGGTGTTCGCCCTTAAGATTTGGAGACACTACCTGTACGGTGTTTCATGCAAGATCTACACCGACCACAAAAGCCTCAAGTACATCTTCACGCAGAAGGAGCTCAATATGAGGCAGAGGAGGTGGTTAGAATTGATCAAAGACTATGACCTCGAAATTCTGTACCACGAGGGGAAGTCCAATCTAGTAGCAGACGCCCTGAGCAGAAAGAGGAGCCACTCAGTGAATTCAATGTGGGTTCTTCCTAATGAGCTAGCCCGTGAGTTTCAGCGGTTGAATTTGGAAGTGATGGAATCTGGAGGAGTAGAGCATGAGGTGAAGCTGTACCACATGAGTGTCTATTCCGACATTTATGGGGAGATCCTCAAGGGACAGCCTGGGGACGTGAAGCTGAAGCGTATTGCAGACGTTATATAGTGAGTGGTTAAACTGGTGTAAAATTAAAAGAAAAGAAATTAAAACTCAAAATAAACGTCGGGCTGCAAACAAATCCCGGTCGCAGTAGTATAGTGAAAATGTAAGTAACCGGATGTCGAACCGTGGGACTAATGTACATATAATAGTACCTAAGCGTGTCACAAAAGGGGGAAGGAATAATTGACTTGTATATGAATAAAAAGAAAGAATAAAATAAACTAAGTTGACAGATAAATAAAATGGAACTCTGGGTCAGGTTAATATAATCTGCATAATTAAGCTATCTTTACTGGTTTAATAATTTGGCAAGGTTCCTGTAATTATCTTAAGGACTAAGTCATAGCCTCATAAGAAGTCGTTCACCTGTAATGCAAGGTTCTAATCAAGGTTCAAGCAAAAGCCTGCGAACGGCAGAGGAGTATTGAGGAATTACATTTGCAACTGAATACTAACTTTATTAAATCATAACAAGTTTCCTTCAGTTTTACGTCTTAATTAACCTATCTATTTATCACCGGTTTGATCAAAATAGATTTAGTAAAGCAGTTTAATAAACTCATGACATTTATTAAAAAGGTGCGAGATAACCTTTAAGCGTAACAAACTGTATATAAATAAACCAGTAGAAATATTGCATAATTAATACAAACACATAATAACCGTTCCTAGAGCGTACGTAAACTAGCCTAACATATTAAATTGATAGACAGAGACAAGAGTAATAGAAATCATCCGTAATCACTCCGGCTCACTCTGCTATTTTGTATACGTAGGGCTAGAGGTGGATTTGGTGGAATGTGGAAATAAATAAAATGGAGAAGGCGGGAGAAGAGAAATGAGATGGCGTGAGGTGTGGTGAAGTGGTCGTGGATGGATTGATTGGTGGTTCTCTTTTGTGGTGAAGCTACGTGCGTTTATATAGGGAAAGGAAGAAGGAAGCAGATAAGGAACGCGTGAGGAATTGATTGAGGCGGCAGATTGATTTCACTGATTGCTCATTTATTGCAGGGGACAGAGCGTGCGCAGAGTAGATGGATAAGTTGCAGACAGTGGACGAGTGGACGAGTTGCAGAATTCGGCGAAAAACGAGTTGCAGACGGCGACGGCGCGAAGAAGTGTTTCGCGTCTCAGATCTACACGCGTCCGCCTGCGGTACCGCCTCAAACAAGGCGGTTGTCACACCCCCGTCCGCCTCTTTTCTCGACGTCACAGAGGCGGTTGCATGGCTCACTCACGTCCGCCTAGCAACAGGCGGTTGCTATTCTCCTCATGTCTGCCTAGTAGAAGGCGGTCCTCTCTATGCTCTCAAGTCCGCATGTTTTCATGATGTACAAGCTGTCTCACGTCCGCTGCTTATTAGGCGGTTCTTCATGTCTCATCCGCCTGCTTATTAGGCGGTTGCCTTAGGCGGTTGTAAGCCGTGACCTATTTCCTTCAAACTTTGGCCGGCTCTAGATTCTTCGTTTGGACCCCGTTTTCTGAGCCGTTTGCGTCTATGTGTTTGTCTCTTCGTCTACTTCACTCCCGGATTGGTTTTCCTCATGTTAAACCAATAAATTTGTGAGATAAACAATAAAACATAAACAAGAGGAAAACTAACCGAAGTGGAGAAATGAGCAAGAAAAGTGCTAATATAATATATGAAATACACCTATAAAACATGCTCATTTGGATACTTATCACACCCCCACACTTATCTTTTTGCTTGTCCTCAAGCAAAACCACGTACCCAAGCAAGTAGGGAATGCTCAATACTAACAAATATTATTATGAAGGGTAGGATAAACATGATCTTTTTAACTTATTGAGGAGTGTGAAAAATTAACAGCTGGTGGCATAGGTGTGCTCAGGGTAAAAATAAAATATAGAGTTTCGGGGTATGAACTAAGGTACTTCAATGTTTCTTTTTAGGTGACTCTGAGAACTTTTACCATGGCCAACTTCTCTCAAGAATGGGCATTGAGGAGAAAACAAAAGGAAAAATAGATTCATACATTTGTTTCACTTTTGCATAAGGGATGAGAAAATGTAGGCATCACGCCTTTGTAATTAAGAACACTCAACTCTCTTTTGTTGGTTACCAATGGTGTCTCGCAAGTCCCTTATTATTTTTTCTTTCTCTTTTTTTAACAGAGAAGTACCTCTTAGCAATCCCTAAGAGAGAAGACAGAAAGAAACCCTGAGCAATAAAATCCAACCATTTGC
This sequence comes from Limonium bicolor, assembly GCA_023374045.1. NCBI lineage: Eukaryota > Viridiplantae > Streptophyta > Magnoliopsida > Caryophyllales > Plumbaginaceae > Limonium > Limonium bicolor. The sequence goes on from CM041779.1 coordinate 265,572,696, forward strand.
AGATTATTTGGTCACACCGCATATAAAATGCTCCTCGAAAGTAATCAAAATTTTAAAATTTGTACCATTTATCCCACAATTCATAACAGTATTTATTCTTAAAGAGAACAACCCACATATAATGGGTCCATAATATTTGAATTGGACAAATGCATGATAAGGAGAGAGATTAAACATTTAAGCACAAAATGTTACCGAAAAGGGCACACTCCCCCACACTTAAATTGAACAATGTCCTCATTGTTCACCAGAAAAACAAGGGAAGGTTTCAGAAGACCTTTTCGGTAAGTAGATAAAATAGAGATAACACAAAGATCACAAATAAACATTTAAGCACATAAACGCTCCTCTGCAGTTTTTATTTAAATAAAAGCATAATTTAAAGAAACTAGTACTCCCCTGATTTTATTTTTGCTAGCGTTTACAGGAGTTCCCCCACACTTGAGCTTCAGCCTCAAGTAGCGTAGCTTGGTTGCGGTGTAGATATGAAGGTGCACCTGCATAAGACACTAGAAGCAACTATACTACAAACGGGGTTAAAAGTTAGCAAAAATAAAATTTAAAGAGAACCTGAAAATTAAAAGAGCATAAAAGCAAAATAAAAATACACCCGGGTTGCCTCCCGGGAAGCTTCCCTTCTTTAACGTCTTTGGCTAGACGCCTGCTTTGTTATCCTGGATCAAAACAAAACGTTAACTCGGCATATAAAATAAGAAAATTAATACTCCACAAAATCTGGTGTTTGAGGAGGTACTGCCGGGAACGTAGTTCAAACAGAAGACCCGGCGGTGATGCTTTTTCTTCCACAAATTGGAGGATGTAAACATTCTCCTCTTGTAGGTGTGGCTCATAGAAAGAACGCTGATTAAAATCATCTTCAGAGAAAGTTGATTCTTTAAAGGTGATAGTGGCGTTTTGTTTGGATATTTTGGTGGGAGGTGATGGCAATTCCTTCTCTTCATTTTCGAGGATGTAAATATCCTCATCTTCTGGATAGAGTACAGAGAAGGATGGAAACTGGCGGTAGGCGATTGTAGAGGGAAGAGAATAACTTACATCCGTAGTGGGGTGTTCTTCCTCATCAATTATTTCGCTCTTTGGTTGCTGTTCTTGTAGAGCGAGTCTCTCCAGGTATTCTGGTTGATCTTCTAACCAGAGTTGTTCTTGGAATATGAGACAATCCTCATAATCATGAGCTCCTCCACATACGGAGCAGTATAAATACTCTAAATAGCAGAACTCTTGTTCGAACACCTGTTCCATTTCCATTTTTTTTGTGTTTTTTTTTGTATATAAAACAAAACTACTGAAACAGATTAGAAAATAAAATAATTAGAAACAAACATAATAATAATATAAACAAAATATAGAAGATAATTAATATAAACAACAAACAAAAATAATATAGACAAAATATTCTAATATAACAAGTGAATAATCCGGGGCTTAGGGACTAGAATAAACTAGTCCCCAGCAACGGCGCCATTTTGCAGACGTTATATAGTGAGTGGTTAAACTGGTGTAAAATTAAAAGAAAAGAAATTAAAACTCAAAATAAATGTCGGGCTGCAAACAAATCCCGGTCGCAGTAGTATAGTGAAAATGTAAGTAACCGGATGTCGAACCGTGGGACTAATGTACATATAATAGTACCTAAGCGTGTCACAAAAGGGGAAGGATTAATTGACTTGTATATGAATAAAAAGAAAGAATAAAATAAACTAAGTTGACAGATAAATAAAATGGAACTCTGGGTCAGGTTAATATAATCTGCATAATTAAGCTATCTCTACTGGTTTAATAATTTGGCAAGGTTCCTGTAATTATCTTAAGGACTAAGTCATAGCCTCATAAGAACTCGTTCACCTGTAATGCAAGGTTCTAATCAAGGTTCAAGCAAAAGCCTGCGAACGGCAGAGGAGTATTGAGGAATTACATTTGCAACTGAATACTAACTTTATTAAATCATAACAAGTTTCCTTCAGTTTTACGTCTTAATTAACCTATCTATTTATCACCGGTCTGATCAAAATAGATTTAGTAAAGCAGTTTAATAAACTCATGACATTTATTAAAAAGGTGCGAGATAACCTTTAAGCGTAACAAACTGTATATAAATAAACCAGTAGAAATATTGCATAATTAATACAAACACATAATAACCGTTCCCAGAGCGTACGTAAACTAGCCTAACATATTAAATAGATAGACAGAGACAAGAGTAATAGAAATCATCCGTAATCACTCCGGCTCACTCTGCTATTTTGTATACGTAGGGCTAGAGGTGGATTTGGTGGAATGTGGAAATAAATAAAATGGAGAAGGCGGGAGAAGAGAAATGAGATGGCGTGAGGTGTGGTGAAGTGGTCGTGGATGGATTGATTGGTGGTTCTCTTTTGTGGTGAAGCTACGTGCGTTTATATAGGGAAAGGAAGAAGGAAGCAGATAAGGAACGCGTGAGGAATTGATTGAGGCGGCAGATTGATTTCACTGATTGCTCATTTATTGCAGGGGACAGAGCGTGCGCAGAGTAGATGGATAAGTTGCAGACAGTGGACGAGTGGACGAGTGGACGAGTTGCAGAATTCGGCGAAAAGCGAGTTGCAGACGGCGACGGCGCGAAGAAGTGTTTCGCGTCTCAGATCTACACGCGTCCGCCTGTGGTACCGCCTCAAACAAGGCGGTTGTCACACCCCCGTCCGCCTCTTTTCTCGACGTCGCAGAGGCGGTTGCATGGCTCACTCACGTCCGCCTAGCAACAGGCGGTTGCTATTCTCCTCATGTCCGCCTAGTAGAAGGTGGTCCTCTCTATGCTCTCAAGTCCGCATGTTTTCATGATGTACAAGCTGTCTCACGTCCGCTGCTTATTAGGCGGTTCTTCATGTCTCGTCCGCCTGCTTATTAGGCGGTTGCCTTAGGCGGTTGTAAGCTGTGACCTATTTCCTTCAAACTTTGGCCGGCTCTAGATTCTTCGTTTAGACCCCGTTTTCTGAGCCGTTTGCGTCTATGTGTTTGTCTCTTCGTCTACTTCACTCCCGGCTTGGTTTTCCTCATGTTAAACCAATAAATTTGTGAGATAAACAATAAAACATAAACTAGAGGAAAACTAACCGAAGTGGAGAAATGAGCAAGAAAAGTGCTAATATAATATATGAAATACACCTATAAAACATGCTCATTTGGATACTTATCACGTATCAAAGAGAAGTTGAAGGAAGGGAAAGCTGAGGGGTTTGAGATCCACAGTGACGGCAGTATGAGATTCAGAGGCCGATGGTGTGTGCCTCAAGGGTGTGCCGAAGTAAAGGATAGACTGATGAGGGAGGCCCATAATACTCCCTATTCGGTTCATCCTGGTGGTGAAAAATTGTATAAGGTACATTCCCGACCCTTCGCATGTGCTGCAGCCGGAGGTTCTGGAACTAGAGCAGAATCTATCTTACGAGGAGTACCCCATTAGAGTGATGGACACCAAGACCAAGGAGACCCGATCGAAGTCGACCCGCATGGTCAAGGTTCTATGGTCTAATCGTGGGACTGAGGAGGCTACGTGGGAAGTAGAAGAGGAGATGAGGAAAAAGTACCCACAGCTTTTCGATCAGGTAACCACTCAAGTCAGTACCTAGTTCTGTTGTTTTCGCCTAAGGGGGATGAGATGAAATACCCAGGAATTTCCAAGTTAAGAATTCTATAGTATATAATGTGAATGATAGGTCCGAGATTAGTATTAAGGTGGCCCAGGGAATTCAACGATGTTCATTTCTAAATCTACCTTCTCCTTAAAATGTTTACAATTAATTGTAACGTTTTGCTTTGGTTAACTTGAGCCATATTTCTAAATCATCTTTCTGAATTCGTTAGGTGATTTAAATCCCAAAATATCAATCCAGAATCTTCCTTCTAGCTTATTAATTTTAAATATCTAGAATCTGATTTCAAATTGGCTATTTAATATATATTGTTTATTCACTCTCCTTATCCTTATCCTAGTAATTATATTATTAGCTTTGTGACTCATCTTTTAAACGTAATTGTCTTTCTCCCGTTGAGTCCTTAAACTATTTACATATATTGATTTATTTCTGGTTTACTTCCTTGCTAGTAAATGTTTACTAATTAACTTCTAAGATATTTTACTCCTCATCCTTATCTTCTGCAATAGTCAAATAAATCTCTTTCCATTTTATTTCAAATTAAGAGATTATATCTTTATTTCCTTATGGGTTGTTTTATTTCCTTCTCCCGATTATTCTCAACGTCAGTATATTTCTAAATTGGTTACAATATTAGTTATTTGAATTCTCCTTATAAATTGTTTACATTATTTAATTTATTCCTCTACTTCTTTACAAAAACGTAATTCATTTAATTTATATTAATAATCCCTAATTCTCGGATTTACTTATTTAAACCACGATCTTATTGATCGTTTTCCATCTTCTTCACGCCGCCATTACTTTCTTCTTCCCAACTCACAATTCACGTTCTTGCTGGTGATTGATTAGAATCCTTCCCTGGTGCCAACTAGAGTATAACTGGTAAAGTAGTAGCATAGTGAGTGTGTTAGTTTATTCGATTGTGTTTGATGTCTTCTGATTGTGAATTGTTCTAACCTAGACATTGGCGTCGACGACGAACGTCATTGGTGAATCTGATGGGTGTCTTCCTGAGTCGAGAGAACGATCAGGTAAATTCTGTGCTCATTATTGGATTTCGATGTGGATTATTTTCTGTCACCAAATTGTATTTTGGAAAACCTTGTTGGAGATTGTGATTTCTTTACGTGGTGCAATGGTTGGTATTCCGGAATTTGATAATGGTTTTGTTTCGGGAGTTCTTCACTGGTTTCTAATTATTTTGGGGTTCGTGGTGCTCCCTGACTCACCATGTTGGTTCTCTACACCGTGAGCATGAATTGATTACACTGAATTGTTTATATATATTGCGCTGCATACAATGACTGCAGTTAAGCTCTATGATCTACTCTATGGACTGATGATTCATAGGGGGTGTGCACACTTAAGGACTTAGGGTGAGGGTATTTGATATTTCGGTCTGTTGCGACTGCTTAGTTGTTTTGTGGATACTCCAGTTGAAGGCTCCCCGGATGGTTTTACTGATTAATGGACATTGAAGTGTGGAAATGGTTTACTGGATTACAAACTCGAATGTTTCGTTTATTTAAACTCAAAGGGATTTCTAAAATGTATTTTACGTGATGAGATGGAATTTACTCAGTTTCACTTATTTGCGCGATCCCTTCGTGCTTTTATTGTCGTTTTCTGATCGCATGTACAAATTGCTGACTTGGGGAAATGAGGAATGCGCTACGACTTAGTGATAGGAGAATTGAGACTGTTTTTAAGACATTCGCTGTTTTATGAGTTTCTGAGCACGACGTTTTAGGTTCCTTAATAATGTTTTGTTGTTGAATACAGTTTAAGCTTCCGCATATTTGGTTCCACAATGTTAAGTTGGTGTTTTGGACTGTTTTGTGGTTTTATAGCCTGAGCATCCAAGGGTTGGGATGTGGCGGTAGCACCTTGGATTACCAGAAAGACTTCCGCTGTTTCGTATGGTATAAGTGTTGTTTAAAGTCATGTTTTCTCTAGGTTGATCTTAATATGGTTTGGTATACGTTTTGGCTTACTTTTGGTCTCTGTTCTACTGTTTTAAACGCATACAGGGACCTGTCCGAACGTTCGTCCGGACATCCATGTTCGGACAGGCCCCGAGAGTTTGAGAAGTTTTCTCTGTCCGAACTTCAATGTTCGAACAGCATGCGAGAACGAGGTCGACTTGCAAGTCTCGACTTATGTCCGAACTTGTAAGCTCGGACCAATGTTCCGACACACAGCGTTAGGATTTTCGGACTTTGAAATTCGATTTGTGTCCGAACTTCGAAGTCCGGACACAAGTTCGGACAGCTTTGGTTTTAGGCCTTTCAACTCTCGACTTGTGTCCGAGCATCAATGTCTGGACACAACTTCGGACCAATACTAATTTGCACTTATAGGACTCGTTTGAAGTCCGTTTTTAATGTCGTTTGTGCGTTTAGATTTGTATTTTCGTTAGCTATCTTTTGAGGTAAAATCCAGGGTGTTACAATATGTATTCTGCCTTGTTAGCCATATGGGTGGCTAACGGCGTGTAACACCAAACCGTTTAGTTATTGTTTTAGTTGTTTATTTCCGCTGTGATTTCGGTTATTATTAAGTGCGTAGTAGGGGTGTTACAACGACGCGCAATTGCTGAAACGCCGGTTCCTTTTCTAAACCGGTTGAAGAAGAGAGACTTGGATGAGCAGTTTGGTAAGTTTTTAAGTATCTTTAAGAAACTAACCATTAACATTCCTTTTTCTGAAGCTTTGAAGTAGATGCCAATATATGCAAAGTTTATGAAGGACATCCTGTCCAACAGACGGTCTTTAGTGGAGAAGGATACTGTGCAGCTTACCGAGAGCATTTCGGCTGTTCTTTCGAAGAAGCTTCCACCTAAGCTTGATGATCCAGGTACTCCGGTCATACCTTGCGCGATAGGTAATGTGAATTGTGGTAAGGGTTTATGTGATTTAGGTGTGAGTATTAATTTGATGCCTTTATCTATGTATTTAAAGCTTGGTTTAGGAGAGTGTGAACCTACATGAATTACTTTGCAATTAGCTGATATGTCAATTATCTTACCTAGAGGGGTGGTAAGAGATTTAATTGTTTCGCTTGGTACTTTTTCTTTCCCTGCTGACTTTGTTATTTTAGACATGGAGGAAGACAAGGGAGTACCGCTTATTTTAGATCGACCATTCATGCGAACAGCAAGGACTCTCATTGATGTTGAAGGAGGGAAGATAATACTATGGTTACATGATGAGCAGCTTGTATTCGATATGACCAAGGCTGCTACCCACCCTTCTGATGTTCATGCTTGTTTCAGTTTAGATTGTATTGACACCTTGATGCAGGACTATTCTTACAGCCCCACGGAGCTAGATGCATTGGAGAAGTGCTTGGTAGATTCCATAGAAACTACTCATGATGATTCTGAGGTTTCTGCTGCAGCATTTTATCTTGCTGCTGGGAGGCCATATAGGAAGAACCATAGAATCGAGGAGGAACCGCTGGACCGAGTTCCAAAGACGCTAGCTCCTTCTGTGGAATCACCACCTTCTCTTGAACTTAAACCTCTTCCTAGTCACCTTAAATATGGTTTCTTAGTTCCTCCATCTAATTTACCTGTTATTATTTCTAATACTTTAACCGATGAACAGGAGGAAGCTTTGTTGCAGATTCTGAGGAGGAACAAAGAGGCGTTAGGTTGGTCCATCGCTGATATCAAGGGTATTGCTCCCACGTTCTGCACCCACCGCATTTATCTTGAGGAGAATTACAAGCCATTGAGACAACCCTAGTGAAGACTGAACCCGCACATGAAAGAGGTAGTTAAGAAGGAGGTTATCAAGCTATTGGATGCAGGTATAATCGACCCGATTTCTGACAGCGAATGGGTAAGTCCTACACAGGTAGTACCTAAGAAGGGAGGTTTAACTGTGGTACCTAATGATAAAGGTGAATTAGTTCCTCAGCGTACTATTACTGGGCATAAAGTCTTTATTGATTATAGGAAATTAAATGCCGCCACTATGAAAGACCACTTCCCCCATCCCTTTATTGATCAGATGTTAGAAAGGCTTGTAGGACAAGAATATTACTGTTTCTTAGATGGTTACTCCGGTTATTTCCAAATTCCAATTGCTAAAGAAGATCAGGAGAAAACCACTTTTACATGTCCGTATGGTACTTATGCTTATCGATGCATGCCCTATGGTTTATGTAATGCACCAGCTACGTTTCAACGATGCATGACTGCTATCTTTGCTGATTTTATTGAAAAGTGCATCGAAATCTTTATGGATGATTTTTCTGTCTTTGGACCGACTTTTAATTCATGTTTGAGAGTTTTGGATTTAATCTTAGCTATATGCAGGGAAACTAACTTGGTGCTCAATTGGGAGAAGTGCCACTTCATGGTGCAGGAAGGCATCGTGCTCGGACATAAGATTTCTAGGAAAGGGATCGAGGTAGACAAAGCCAAGGTTGAAGTAATAGAGCAGCTGCCACCACCATCATCGTTAAAGGATGTCCGGAGTGTTCTCGGTCACGCAGGTTTTTATAGGCGTTTTGTTAAGGATTTTTCTAAGATCTCTAAGCCTCTTTGTGATTTGTTAATTAAGGATGCTAAATTTGAGTTTACGCAAGAGTGCTTAGATGCGTTTAATCTGCGTAAAGCTAAATTGGTTTCTGCACCTATTATTGTTGCTCCTGATTGGTCATTACCTTTTGAGATTATGTATGATGCTAGTGATTACGCATTGGGAGCAGCTTTGGGTCAGAGGCATGTCAAGGTGTTGAGGATAGTCTACTACGCTAGTAAGACTATGAATGAGGCGCAGAAGAACTACGCCACAACGGAGAAGGAGCTGCTGGCAATTGTCTTTGCATGTGATAAGTTTCGACCGTACATCATTGGCAGCAGAGTCATTGTGCACACCGACCATTCCGCTCTCAGATATCTCTTCGGAATGGTTGATGCTAAACCTCGTTTGATCAGATGGATTTTACTTCTGTAGGAATTTGACATTGAGATTAGAGACAAACCTGGACCACAGAACGGAGTGGCGGATCACTTATCCCGTATGAAAGTTCCAAATGATGGCAGGCCGATCAATGAGTATTTCCCTGATGTGTATGTCTACATGATTGGTCATTCCACGGACCCTTGGTATGCTGATATTGCGAACTTCCTCGCTAAGGGCATCGTTCCTCCAGAGTTGACATATCAGCAGAAGAAGAAGTTTTTCTCCACGGTAAAGCATTACCTTTGGGACGACCCGTTTCTGCTCAAGGTTTGTGCAGATGGTATGATTCGTCGGTCTGTTTCTGAGGATGAAGCTAGAGACATCCTATCACACTGTCATTCTAGAGAATCAGGGGGTCATTTTGGTCCAGCTAGGACAGCCACGAAAGTTTTGGAGGCTGGCTTCTTTTGGAAGAACTTGAATAAAGATTGCTATCAATTTGTTTCCACATGCGATCAATGTCAGCGGCAGGGGAATTTATCCAGACAACATGAGATGCCATGGAATTCGATCTTGGAGGTTGAGCCGTTCGATCTTTGGGGCATTGATTTCATGGGACCGTTCCCATCATCTCAAGGTAACCTTTACATCTTGTCACCAAGTGGGCTGAAGCAATAGCAGCACCCGCCAATGATGCACGAGTAAGGCTTAAGTTTTTAAAGAGGAATATCTTTACCCGTTTTGGTGTCCCACGAGCGATCATTAGTGACAGAGGTACCCACTTCTGCAACAAACAGTTTGAAGCTCTTCTGTCGAATTATGGTGTATGGCATAAGGTTTCTCTACCGTATCATCCGCAAACGAACGGGCAAGCCGAGATCACCAACAGGGAACTTAAGTGGATTCTCCAGAAATCTGGCACATCCTCGAGGCAAGACTGGTCCCTTAAGTTAGATGACGCCTTGTGGGCATACCACACTGCCTTTAAAACACCTTTAGGTATGTCCCCATACAAGTTGGTTTTAGAGAGGAAGCTTATGAAAACGCCAAGATCTATAAGGAGAAAACGAAGAGGTGGCATGATAAGCTGTTGGTCAAGCGTGAGTTTCACGTTAGGGATAAGGTTCTCCTATTCAACTCCCGCCTGAAACTATTCCCAGGGAAGTTGAAGTCTCGTTGGTCTGGACCGTTCCCAGTGACAAGTGTCTCGCCTTATGGAGCCATCAATTTAATCAATACAGAAGGGGAGACATTCAAAGTCAACGGGTCTCAGCTGAAGCATTATCTAAGTGGTGATATCGCCGAAGTCCATTCGGTGATCACGGTGCATGATCCTCCATATTGATCTTACAGTTGCACGGTCTAGCCAAAGACCAAAAAGACGGGCAGCTCATTGGGAGGCAACCCAATCTTCTTTCATTTATCTTCTTTCTTTTAGTTTTGATTAATGTTTTTACTTGTTCTAATTCTTCTGTTAGTTGTTTTTCTTTGTATGATTTTATTAAGTTGTAGGTTTGATGAAGGAAGAGAGACTGAGTGCTAGGAAGCAAACTTTCAATGGATTAAATGGGGTGGTCCGGGACATGATCCGTGGCCTAAGTCTCAGACCAGACAGAGCAGGAAGTCTCGACATGAAAACAGGGGGTGGTCCGGGACATTGTCCATACCCTAAGTCTCGGACCGACTAAAGAGTAGACTCTCGGCGAAATTCAACGGGGTGGTCCGGGACATCACCCATATCCTAAGTCCCGGACTAGCAACAAAGGACAGTCTCGACTTGAAAACAGGGGGTGGGCCGGGACCTGCTACATAACTTAAGTCCCGGACCCAAAGTGACTGAGACTTTTGGCCTATTTTACATTGCGGTCCGAGACCTCATCCATATCTTAGGTCCCAGACCAACTCCACTTCCGAAAATAAAAAAAATAGCGTCATCTTCAATCTTCGCTTACCTCTAACTCACATTCTGAAATCCCTAGCCCTCACCCGCCACATTCCCAGCCGCACCAACTCCCGACTCCACCTGCCCTCTCGCCCAGCTCCCTCTGCAATCGCGCCACCACCACTTCAACACCCGCTTCCCAGTCCGATCCCAGCGCCACCAGCACTTCCTTTCTCCGTCGCCGCCCACTCCAGTCACACCTCCACCACCTGCGCTTCACCACCACCACACTTCTGTCGCTCTTCCTCTCTCGTCCGCACCATAACCCCACCAGACGCCTGTTTCCCACTTTCGACTCCATCTCCCCTGAGTCCAATCGAATACCACCACACCCCACCTCCACCTGGTGCTCATTTCCCTCACTCCGGCTCCACATCATCACCGCTACACCCAATTTCAGACACCCACCGTCCCGTTCTGCATCCCGCCAGCCAATTCTACCCACCGGCCTCCATTTCCACTTGTGCCCAAATTCAACATATCAACCGACATACCAATTACCATTTTCAGTATTCTCCATGGCACCAAAACGTGCTCGATGATATGTCACAGCCGGCGCTTCTTCATCCGCCGCAGCTCCTCCGTCCCCCAAAGCAGCTCCAATTCGGGTCCGAGAGATGGTTGACTCTGAATTCATCAACGAAGCCGCTGCAAACTAGTACCACGCACGCGAGAGGAAAATTATATTTGAAAGGTCAGTATGTCCGACTTTGATTGCTGAGTTTGATCTGGAGAGAATTTTTCGTGCACGTAGTTGGTTGTGTTTGCTTAATAGAGGTGGAAAGTTCTATCCGAGACTTGTGAAATTATTTTATGCGAATGCATCGGTGAATGACGACAAGAGTGCTATTAACTCTGTGGTTAAGGGGGTGGATATTACGGTGACTGCTTCTCGCATTAGGCGATTTTTGGATTTACCTGTGGCTGTTCGGGTCCCGACTCCGGAGAATAGGGCAAATATCGTTGTTAGAACGACAGGCTAAGGAGCATTACATTAATCTGATTGTCAATGATCCTGAGGTTCAAAACCGGCAACGGAGGAATAACCGGGACAAGCAGGTTGTCACGGGGGATAAGTTACCAACACCGGTTGAGCGTCTGATTTTAGGGGTGCTGATGTATAATGTTCGCCCCGGGAGTGCGCTGATCTGAATTCTTATGACTGTTGGCTGATGCGCTACATCCTGGATGATGACTTTGCCCAGGTAGGGGTTCCACCCGCTCTGCATCGAGTTATATTTAACTTAATGGTCCGGGTGGTAGAGACAGATCACACCGCTTCTCTCCCATTCCCACACCTCCTACAGTCGTTATTTGTTGATGAGGGGGTGGATTTGTTTGATGAGAAGCCTCAGTTTCCTCGGTCTAGTCTCGATATGACTATGATGCGCTTCTTTCAGTGGGAGAAGATCGATGAACAGTGGGTGAAGCGTCGACGCGCTGCACGAGCACCCCGAGTTGTTGACGCTGCTGAGGTTGTTGCTGAGGCTGATGCCGTTGGTGATGAGGCCCAGGACATTCCAATACCTGCTGGACCAGCCCCGGGTTATGACGAGCTGCTGCGTGAGTGTAGAGACTGGAGGGGGACGGCCACAACTCGCTTTGACGGTTTTTCAGACTATATGACGCAGATGGATAGTCTGCTGGACGAGATGAGTTCGACGATCTATGACTATGGTGCGTGACTCTCAGCTTTGGAGACCGGCCAGACAGAGTACGAGGCTCGGCAGGATGCACGGTTTGATGAGTACCAGGCTCATCAGGAGACCCGTTTCCATGACTATGATGAGCGCTTTGCACAGCTGGAGTCCTAGCGCCTACACCGTCAGTAGTACATGTGTTGTTTTATGCTCTCTCCTTCATCGGCCTACCTATCCTTTATTGTTCTTTTGATTTATCTTTTATTTTGTCATTTGAGATATTTTGATGTTTTTTAGATTGTTAGTTCTGATTTGTTTGATTTTTATCGTTTCTTTTGGGATGCAACTGATAACCCCAATGATTCCGCACCTTTCTCTCCGTGAATACTGAACTATTACTCTGTGTAACACCCTAACTCTAAATCCCGTAATTAACGTCTAATAACCTCCAACAAAATCAACAACCGCGGCGGAAATAACTTAAACAGATTCGGTGTTACCGCCGCCAGCCACCCACGTGACTGACAAGGCTTTTCCTCCCAACACGTTACAGTCCGAATGATTGGAAATACATTACAAACTCCTGAAAATACATACGGAGTCGCTAAGTCTTAATTAATACATTACACTTCTAAATACATCTTACAACAAAATCAAAATGAATCCCAAGTCCTAAGTGTACCCCGCCTACTCTCCGTCGGGTCTGATCTCCTTCGCGTACCTGTGAATGGTTGGCCATGAAATGGCTCAGCAAAACAAATTGCTGGTATGGAATCATGTAGCCCACGTGCGACCGGGCCACACTCAACTAATTGGCCGGATGAACATGCGGTTAATTTATTAACAGACATGCATATATAATGAAATATTGTAAACACTCAGCATGTCAATCACATAATCAACAAATAATCAACAAGTGATCCTACTCAACGGGATTGAATCGTCACAACCGGGTTAGCCTTCTTTCATCTCTTAACCTTAATTTAAGTTTTAATCCTTCGGTCCTCCCATGCCTTTCTCTTCTCTATTAGTGCAATGCTCTCATTGGTATTGTTTATGTTCAAATAATTTCCTTACAATCCACACAATGGAATTGCACATATACATTTAAAGATCTCAAGACAGTCTGCATTCTTTCTGACTACTTACAGTTTTAACTTAGGGCAGGTGGCCCGCACCAAGTGATCGCTACGCATCACAAACCAATAATCTGTGCCGATAGTGGCATATATACATAAATACATATACATATAACTCACCCCTGTCAATTATCATATGCCAAAGACGGGGAGCCAATCGCTTGACTCCGGGGCAGCGCAGTCCGTAGACGCACTCCAACGAGGTTGGTTCTATTATAGGTACCACCCTCTCAATCCAATAAACACGTGTGCCCGGTCTACCCGGATCCTCTCGTCCCCCCAATAGTTAGTGTTAGTCAAATTCTTATAATCTCCTCCTTATTTACTTTGGGGCATCACTTTGATGTCAGTAAACAATTAATGAGGTAGTCTATATTTAATCTCGCACTCATGTAAATCCATTCTCTTAACTCCTTGAGTTCTCCATCCATAACTTGATTCATTCTCTCGGGTTCGACTACTTAACCGTGTAGTTTGTAGCGCGACAGATATAAAGACGAGTCAATCATCACACAATCACAAAGCAACAACAATAGTCCAATTTACATGCTTTAAATCTTGGGGTCGTTTTTCACACAAACAACTAGCACATAAGCCGAGTATAACTCGGTAGCAAGCAGGCTACAAGAAACCATACCTTGGCCTGATAGTTGTCCGTCTAATCTCGTCTAGCAATCCCAACTATCCAACACGTATTCTGCCTATAAGTTATTAATCGAATGTGTCAATAACCTATCCTGGTCATTAGGTTACTTATGTGCAACGTTTTCTTACATTCTAATCTTTACGTGCATGTGCATTCATTCTCTTGCATGTTCATACTAATCATAAGACCATATTATAATAGGATCACGTTATTCTCGTCGTCTTATGTAAAACGTGATTATCGTTCGTTAATATTTTTTTTCATCCTGTATTCTTACTGTATTTACGGTATCGTTTATTTATCATAGTCTTTTTCCATGAGAATTATAATGGTATGGTAACCTACTTCCAATTACCTTCATGATTTCACTTGTACATGTTATTTTATTTCTTTTAGACTTATTTTAAAATTCTTAAATGTGTATACATGTATTACTTAAATCTTATGCTTGTAATTGTCTAAATGACTTTAGTAATTCCTTAATGGTATTCGTAGGTCACGTATTGTCTTAAATATCTTTATAACTCTCATTTTTTTTATAATCTTTCTCTATGCAACATTTCAATGTTTACACATTAATTTCTTATACTTACATATCTATAGTTTTGATTTCATAATTCCTTAAATCAGGATTTCTTCTCCAATTTCTCCAAATATCCACATAGGATTTATTACAATTTTAATTCGAGTGGGAAACTACATTTTCGGTTATTTACATCATAACCTCAATAATTTATAAACTTTACATTCAACCTTTAATTACATTATATTATACAGTTTTATATCCTTACTTAATCAAATTATGTCTCCACCCCTAAAATTTCGGTATTTATGATTTGAACACCATAACTTTCGAAAATTACAATCCAACCCCATTTATTTTCAGTTTTGCACTAGACTTTTCTATAATTATATTTTGACCCTATAACTCTTATAACATTTACATATATGTCATTATTACTGTATAATCTATAGTTTTAATATTTCCTCCTAGTAAATCCCAAATCCACCCCAATATTTTTGGTAATTATCCGACAACCGCTATATTAATTCGGCTATGCTCTTAATTTTCTTTAAATTACATCTCCACCCCAAAACTTCTATAAACTTTACATTTTATGTTATAACTCTTTTCTAATCCCAAATTTTGGTCAACACCTTGACCAACCCTATACTTAATTCCCAATACACTCATTGCCCAAAATTTCATGAAGCTCACGGTCTGCCCCCCATCTCTATCATAATACCCTTTGACCACATAAATTTCCTAAACTTTACAAATGACCACTAATTACACTTGTCTTATAATTTTAACTCTATAATTATTTAGTTTTTCATTGTTACCCCCCTCCTGTTTTCGGAAATGACTTTCCAGCCCCCATCTATTTTATTTTCAGTTTTCTACATTAATTCCCTATACTTATATTTACATTTCCTCTCAAACTTTACTCCAAACTTAGTCTAATTACCTAATAAAATTTCTCTAACTCTTGGAGCACATATAATCACTCAAGAAACCCTTAAAACCTTGCATATTTCCGCACACATACCTATAGGTTTATATCATATGGTTTCCAAGCTTATATTGTCACCAAATACTTTAATAAATGCGCCTAACCATTCGGCCACTATACAACCCATACTACAAAACTTAGGTTATATTAAAATGTTCATTTTACGCCACCAATTCTCGGACCTAGCAACACGTATATTCCAGAATTTTTTTTGTAACATAGCATGTACTTAAACCGTATAAAAGTGGTATATAAGTCCTTAAATCATTAGCCCACCCAACCAAGTGTTCCCCCTTTAATTATAGCTAATTAAAGACTAAACTAAACCATTTTAAGTGTGCTGTTTTTTTTTTAAATACGGAAGATACCTTAACTCCTCATAAACCAATTTTTAAAGGCTAATTCTTGGACATATACTTATGTATTCTTAAAGCAACTTTAAAACACTTGATTAAGCTTGACTTAACTCACCTTCCATTAACCGCTTCCTTACACCAGTAGCACCAACAATTTACATTTATTAACCCAAAACATATCAACCTCCACTCGTATGCATGTTTCACACTAAACTCAATAATGTGTTCATCTTCAATTGTAAATATGATAACGTTTTGTCCCAAGCGTAACCCATATTAAACTCCTTCAGCTTATTTTCAATTCTAACCACTTATGTCACTTAAACCAATTATGGCCATTACCTTACTGCTACTCATTAACATCCTAGAACAACATATTAGCCATTTTGGGTTTCTAAATCACCCTTTTATAACTTAGAATCAGCCGCAAAGCCTCAAATTCCAGACCCGTATTAATAGATATTCTATCCCCTTTTTTTGTTTCTGATCATCACACTTTAGCCACTATTTTCATTATAATACAAGCACCTAAAGTAATTCATTCACCTTATAACTTTTAAATTCTAATAGAGTGAATTTCAACTCTCCATACTTATCCCAGTACGAAATAAGGACAAGGTTAATCTTTGGTATTTAAACTTAAAATAACAAGAAGGTTTGTCCAACAATATTAGTCACTAACCGAAATCCTTCCCCACATCTCCTCTAATCAGAATCAACCGTCATTAACCCATTAATCCCAGTTCGTCCATGTTCACACATACAGAACTACAGAATGGAAATTATCTCCATAGATTCACTCCGACATTAAATTTACAGTTTAAAGTAAACAAAATAATGTAATCGGTTAGAGATCTAACCGAAAGCAGGAGGGTTAGACTCCAAATTCTTGGCCCTTCATACCCCAACATTTCGGTTCGACGCAGGAGGGTGGAGTTTTGATTTTCATTCATGGCTCTGATTTGTAACTCGCCAGAGAAGAGAAGGGTGGATGCAAAAAAATCATGATTAGTGTTGTATTTTCGGAAATTCAAAGAAATCTTGAGGAAATGTAGAGAAATTCTAACCTGGTCTCAACTTCCTAGGACTTGCAACCCTTCCTATGTTGTTCCAGTTCGCCAGCCTTCAGTCACCTTCAAAAGCCCTCGATTTAGTGCTCATTGTGGAGCTCGTTAGAAGATCTACATAGAGGTAGCAACGAATCAATTTTTGATTAAGGATTTTGGAAGTAATGAAAGGGGGAAGTCGGGGTTTGGTCTCGTTCCCACCGAGAGACTATTATACTAACTCTTTCACTGTCAGCAAGAACGAAGAGGAGGCGTAGACCATGGGAGGTAATAGGTGTGTTCGCCGGTTGGGAATATCGTGAGAGTGTGAGGAATTTACCGAAGCAGGTGAAGAGAGTAGTTCATGGTTTCCAAAGAGAGATTGAGAAGGAGAAGGATTAGAAGGAGGCGGTAGTGTGCTAGGGTTGCAGATTATGGTGAGTGTAGAGAATGAGGATGGGTTAGTTTTTTTTTTGGGTGGGTTGGGGTTAATTACCGTGTGTAACAATGATTGGGCCAGCCAGTGAGTAGCAAATGTGCTACTATATAAGTATATATGTATATATTTACGCTACACATACAATGTTATTTTTGGCTCGTTTTATATTCATTTTTCGTGTCATTCGTGACACAATGTCCCGTTCAATGAGACGAACCTCTTTATGGCTTCAAATTTATATTTTCAAACAATGGTTATTATCGTTTTGTATAAATTTAGTTAATTAATATTTAATTTCGGATTGGTTCACGTTTCGCCATTTTAGGCGAAATGCGACGTCTTTTATTCTGACTGTTTAACTAATTTCCCGAATAACCTTATAAGGTGTCTAAAACCTCTTTGCACTCCTAATATTTCTGTGATGTTTTTTGGTGTAAAAATGATTAATTTTATTTCCAATTATATTTCTTTTCTAAAACCTCCATAATGTCGTTTTCAGGTTTCGTTGACATGTCCTAACGACTTCTTAGGGTATAATTAAATATTATATTATTCCCTTTTCTTATCTAAGGGTATTTAATTCCTTAATCACTCGTTAATTATCTTTATTTAATTAATTCGTGATTAATTAAAGTAATTAAGGTTTGGGATATTTCAACCTACCGCCCTAAAAGGAACTTCGTCCCAAAGTTTTATTCCTAGGTCAATTGGTCCTAAAAGATCTAGTTCAACGACTAGTGTTAATCCTAGCGATCAGTCCCATGTCTAGCACAACATAAACTACAATCAGGCAAAACGCAATAGACGTGCACATGCAATCTCATCATATCACAGTAGAGTATACATAGTCCAGTCATAGTGCAACAAGGCTCACATATTATTCAAATTCAACCAATGCAACAAAAGTGCACCTATAATCAACCTTCAATAGTACAATATACGTACACAACCCATCATACAATCAACAAAGTGGAGCATGCGTACGCATACGATTTTGTTATGGGTGTAAGTGATCCATTCGCACCATTAATATGAATTTCAAATTCTTGGTGTGTGAGTATACTCTAGGGATATTTTATTCTCGTCTCGTACCTTCTATACTCTTTATATTTTTTATATCATAGGAGATAATCCATTTTATTGTATGGAACATCCACGACACAATGGTGAAAAACCATAGAAAATGAATCTTTTCTTTCTCTGAGTCCACAACATTCACAAATATCCGCGGCACACCGGTCTTATGACGAAGGACTCTAAGGTCCACGGCCCCTTGGGAACAAATACAAACACACCCTCGGGCACACCGGTCTACTGACGAAGGACTCTAAGGTCCACGGCCCCTTAGGTAATTGAACACACTATCTAATCATCTAAGCTCATAACCTACTCATATCTGTGTCCACTTGTAGGGAGTTTCAGGAATCATCCGACCCTGATGTGATCAGCATCAGTGTTGAACTATCCTTCCGCTCCAATTTGTGTTCGGTCTCCCTTGATTTGCGCGGAATCAAGTTCAACCTCCCACGTCAGTTTCAAACAATCAAATAGTTTAACAAATTCCAATTTTCTATCTTTTAATAATTCTAGTCATAATCATAAAATTAACACCTCAAGTATATCACTCATCTTCAAAACTATTCACATCAATCCATTTCCTAGCAACCATCCGTTCCTTAGGGAAGTCATTTCCCGTTATGTTCCATATCGGTTTCACACCGATTCACCTATCTCAATGTCACCACATATGGTTTCATATACCATGTCCCATAAGAAATTCAATTCTACAGGAGTTTCTACTCCCCTTACATGTATTCTCACAGTGGAGCTAACAAGATACTCGCATCTTTTGTGCTAAGTAACTACAACTCAAGGTAGAAATATACATATATATATTTATGTATTATACATATCAAACATTACAAAAATCCTTTTGTGTTATACACACAGTAATTTACGTGACCAATACATAAAATGTACTCTAAGCGATTTTGCGCTCTACCCCTCTTAAAAAGGATTACGCCCACGTAATCAACACTATATCATCATTGAACATTGGTTCAAGATGTCTAGCCGTCATGAAGTATTTTAGCTTCCATGCGGCTTATCTCATATTATGATTAAATCAAAAGATCTGTGTATAAAGGGTTTTATCGGTTTTGTACCAATTCTCACAATAGGGTTTGGCTCTAGCCTCTAAGGCTCCAGGTCACTTGGTAACATACTTTATTTATTCTCTCATCTACTTAGGTTATATTGAACCTATGAGACATGGGCCCACAAGCTTCTACTGCGCGTCCCTGATAACTTAGAGTTTTGTTGCTCTTTTTCCCTTCTTTTTAAGGTATTGTTCATCCTTCGTGCCCTGATAATTCTGGGAATAAGGTCTTCCAATCGATGCTTGATATATCTTGTTATATGTAGACTCGATGAGTTATAGATAGTCTATCCATTGCTCTAGAGATTTAATGTACATGTTTTTAGCGTACTCATGGTTATTTGAGCTTTTCCTTCTGACTGACCTTTGGTCTGAGGTTTATGTATAATCTGGGGTTACTGTTTAGTGCTTATTGTTCTTCATGATTTTCTCGAAAATCTTGAGTCACATCCGATGTCTGTATTTGGTACTCGGTGCCCCCCGCACTCATAACTCTTAATCATTTCATCTTGGAATGAATTCTCTGTCTCCTTTGGACTCGTTAGCTTAACTGAGACCCTTCTCTTCAACTGTTCGAGGTAATTATCTACACTGGTCTGAATTTTCATCGCTCGCCGTGGCACGGAGTCGACTACTTCTCGTGTTCCTTACACTACTCGTTTACATATATGGGGTACCCTACTGATACATTACTACTTACCTGACTAACTTATAAATAAGTCTGTTAGGCCCGCAAGCTCCTTTGGAGTGCAGTCGTCCCACATCTCGTTTTTGTATACTCGTAGTGTCTGTCACACAGTTAGTTGTTGGTATCTTGTGAAGCATTCTGTTGTCGATCTCCTCTTTCGTCGTTCTATGATAACACACATGTGGTTCTTCCTGAACTTAATCAAGGGAAATCCATCTACTTGGTTCTTAGATATATTCTACCGTCTTCCTGCATTTCATACGGACTCGATTCTCTAGCCATTGAGGCCTCTTTCCATAGAGCCTATTATCTCATTTCTCATGTTTGATCTACTAGGAATGCACTTCCAGTCTCTAATGTAAATATACTAGGAATAAGCATTGCGCAACTTGTGACATCTCTTTTCGTACGGTCTAAATCATTGCCATTAATTTGCAGTCTGACTTCAACCTGATTTTTTTTCATTCACGTCGTGTTTAACTCATAAATTGGTCTTCCTTGTCAACGTCTGACGGTCACTTATGATGGTCACTTCCTTGCGCACCATGTACTTTCTTTAGATATGTGTTGTTGCCATGCCATCCACTATTGTTAATTTATCATTTGTGTATTGTACATTGATGTTTTAATTCTTCAATGATTCAAGCCAACATCCTCCCTGGGTTCAACCTCTTATTGGCGAAAACACTCTGGGAGTTCTTAGGGTTCAATTATGTGGCTATTGCTACGTCGTACTATCCAGTCGATGTCTTTTAACACAAAGTTGATTGTTTTTGAAATACCCCAAACCTTGGTATGTGTTTTAAACATTAAACTATGGTATAATAAGGCTAAAAAGTGCCTTAGAAACATTAGTGAACAATTTAAACCATAGTAAACACAAATAAATACCTTAAAGTCAATATGGGCGAAAATGTGCTCTAAGCTTGGGATAAGCTTGGTTAAGACCTAATGAGCTTACCAAGACCTTATTTATATACTAATGAACATATTAAACCAATTACCAAAGAATACCAAGCTTGAAAACAATTTAAAACACAAAATGTGCTTTAAGGAGTCTTAAAGCACATTTTTGAAAAATTGTCTTGTAAATGAGTTTTGAGTGGCTAAATGTCCATCATTACTTTTTAATTAACATGTGTACTACTTAGTAACACATTAGGAAGTCTAAATCAACGAGAAATAAAAAATTTCACAAATATGTGCCTTGTTTTGTGAATAGTAACTAAATTAAGCTAGTTTATAACATAAGACAATATAAGTAATTTAATTGGTCAAAAAAGACTAAAATACCCCTAAGTACTAAGAGGGGTCCGGTTTTTATGGTGGTGAGTCACCACTCTTGCTAGCTTATTAAGTAAAGAAAGAATGACTAAACAAGTACTATTTGCTTTAACTTACAAATATCTCCTAAAAGCAACTTCAAACTTCAATCTCTTCATTCTCTTGCATTCCCACCGTCTTCTACCTTCCTTCTCCCTCTCATTTACGGTTTGCTACAGCACCACACACACCACCATCTTCAATCTCTTATATCTCCTAGCTCCATTAACCAAATCAAATTCCAAGACCACCATTCTCTTAGTCTTGCCAAGCTCTTCAATTCTATCTTCTCAAAATTCCAAGAGCTCCATTTCAGTGCCAAGAGGAATCTCTATGGGAGGAGCTTGAGCTCATCTTTTTACATCTTATTGTTCTCATTTGCTTCAAGGTAAGGAAACTCAAAGAAAAACTCCATTTCCTCTTGTTTTGCTAGGTAATTGAAAATCACCATTGATGGTGTTCTTTATCTTGCCTTGTTCTAGCTTCATTTCAATCTTCAAAGGGCTTGGTGGAGTCTTCTCTGGCTACTTATTCAAACTCTCCTTCATCTCCAAGGTAAAACAATCACCTTAATGTTTTAAGACAATATATAACCTAGGGTTCAATAATGAGCTAAGCTTGGAGCTTGAATGCTCATTACCTTACTTGTGTGTTGATTAGAAGTTGACAAGCAAGATAGGTCCTAGCCGATTTTAATCAAGGAAACAAGAAAGAAGTTTGAGAGGAAAAGAGGTAAATGTGCTAACCTAATGTAGCTTATAATGCCTTAGGAAAAATGAGCTTATGATGCTTAATAAAACTACCTAAAGAGCCAATGGTGAATGAGTTAGTAAAAGCTCTCAAAGAGATTATTAAGGGCATATTGTTATGTTGTGTGTATTTGCAGGTCAAAGGCAAATATAATGTGGGAAATTCAGTGTTTACGGTTCATGCAATTTAAGGGCCTAAGAGCCATGTTATTCAAGGGCCTATGTAACACCCCATCCAACACTTACGCACTTAATAACAAACTGCAGCGGAAAACAAGCTTCATCACATTACTTAACTCGTTGGTGTTACACAACGTTAACCACCCACGTGGCTAACAAGGCTATTACATATACAATGTATCGGTCTGATGGACTAGATTCCCGAGCGACTACACATTGCTATCCCTTTTCCATTAATAACAAAACATACACATTCCTTCCAACTGTACCGAGTATTCACAAATAATGCCGATAACAATTTCGGTCTTACTACACCTACTGTATAGTGTATATACAACTTAAATGATTACCCATGTACAACGACTACCCCGTCCTACTCTCGAACGACTTCCAGCTCTTTGTACCTGAAATAGGAAAAGAAGAGAAAGGGTGGCCCCCAAGGGGCTCAGCACCTTTGCTGGTATGGTAATCCCGCAGCCCGCATGCTACCGGGCCACGCACAACTAATTGTCGTCTTAGCATGCGGTTGATTATATTTAAATCATGCATGTAACTAAAAACACACAACACATAACATTCCGCCTTAATGGGCTCAACAAACAGATAACACATACATACTTGATAAGTCACTCATTGTGTTCATTAACCCTAGAGTGTTTCTCCTCTAATGGAGCTACTTCCTTAATAGACGACACTCACCCATTAATCGGGTTATCCTTAAACGCCTCTTATCACAAACTGAGATTCATATCCATGATCCACATACTCCACATTTTACAACATATAACATACACTACATAACAACACTTTTCACGCTTCAACGTCCACATAACAACATCGCAATAGAAATTGCATTACAACAACAACACATAACATAACGGGAGCGGTTCTCTTAGGAACAGACCCCAAACATTGTTAATTCACTGGTGAGCCTAGAGAATGATGTCACCCTCATGATAAGCTCGTTATACAACACTCATTACCGTCTTAATAGTCGGACGAGTAACTTAGGTTAAGATGGTTCGGATATGGTGACCCGAACACACCACATAAACACATGTTCCCCCTAAACCGATCATAAGTCAGAATAGCTAAGCTTTGGAGTAAGCTAATGAGAGATCATAACCCGTGAGGGAAACAACCATAACAGAGAGAAGGGTAAGGCTAAAAAGGATACCCACTCCCAAACAACGCGCGACCGGCCTAACCGGATTCCTCACCCCTGTTAGTACATACTCACTTTTAGATATTAGTTAGAACCCCACTATGGAGTTTATCACATCCACACACTATACAGTATTACAACTGGGTTAAACATATGAGGGAGGTCCTTCATACACACACAAATATCACACAATTAACACACGCATAGTCGTGGTTAGAACGTCCCATGGTTCGGGTCGTTTAATCCGAATACCGAACTCTCATATGACCCTAGACTCAGTTAACTAAGGTTAACACTTCCGAGGTTAAATGGTAATGGAACTAGACACGTCACATATATGAATTACTGTAAACTCATTACATGTTTTATCTTACAACGTGGCAAACATACAGAAAAAAAAAACACATTGGCATACAAGCCGGTGTAATCCGGTAGGACACAGGTTGTAAGAAAACCATACCTGTCACCGGAGTCCACTCTATCATGTCCACTTATGTTCCTCGAACAATTCTCGAACAACTGGTAACATTACATGTACTTTTATTAACACTGGGGTAGCATGATTGTTTAAAGTCTAATGCTCATAACTTATCCCCGTTAACTTAGTTAAATAACTTCACATTTTAACTTATTTTACCTTTACATTTTAATACAACTTTTCCCCCACTAAATTGTCATTATAACTCACTGAACATGTCCTTAACAATCTTATGACATCATTACTTAATAATCCCCATCATCCTATAACCTTAAACAATGTTTTGTTTTTTTTTACATATTTTGGGCCGTCCGACCCACCGTCCGACCCACAACTGGGTCGGACCGTTCCAGAAACTTTTCCCGTCTTTTAAATACACCTGTCCGACCCATGTCCGACCCAAGACCTCTAGGTCAGACCATTCCAGAAACTCGAACGGTTGCATTAACAGAGCTGTCCGACCCACCCTGGGTCAGACCATTGGATCGGACAACACCAGAATTTGTCCAAAACTTGTCAAACTTTCTCTAAACTTTTCCTCAAGCCTCCTAATGTGTTCTAACATCATTTGGCACATCATACACACCTTTAGCCATGTACTAAACTCTTTAAATCACACACCAAAACCATCTTATCATTCACAAATTTCTTACAAAATTCCTAGCACTTGGAATGTTTTCTCCTTAAGATTTCTAAGTGGTATTTCACCTATAATGACCACTATACCAAGGTGTTTCCTCTACACCTTAACATCATCTCTCAAACTTCTTTTCTTACTAACTAAATCTCCTTTTTCACATCTTACCTAAACATCATTTCTTCCTTGTACATCAACATTCCTAAACATTAAACAAACTTCTCCAAGACTTTAATACATTCTCAAAAACACACATTGAATTCCTAGAACTTCCAAGGTAATACCTAAATCCTTGTACCACTCTAAATCACCTTAATACATGCTTTCTTCCCTAGTAAAACACTTGTTCACCTTTAACACTTCCTAGTTCACCAAAACTTATTTAAAACACTTAGAACTTCATATACATTTTCCAAATTTTGCCATAGCTTCTCTTGTATATTCTCACATCCAAACACTTAAGTTTTACCTTATTTCATTCAAGAACACCTAAAACCACCAAGAGTATTCTCACACACAACACTCACCAAATTTACACTACATCACAATATAGTGCATAAACTTAAATTGCTTGGCACTTAGGCCCTTAAATAACATGGCTCTTAAGCCCTTAAATTGCATAAACCTTAAACACTGAATTTCCCACATAAATAATGCCTTTGACCTGCCATTACATACAACAACACATATGCCCTTAATAATTTCCTTGAGAGCATTTTACTAGGTCATTCACCATTGGCTCCTTAGGTATTTTATCAAGCAAATCAAGCTCATTTTTCCTAAGGCATTTAAACTACATTGAGATAGTTTGTTTACCTCTTTTCCTCTCAAACTTCTTTCTTGATTCCTTGATCCGAAAATCAGCAAGGAGTTTGATCACTTGTCAACTTTCTAATCAATATACATATAAGGGTAATGAGCTTAAGAATTCACACTTAAACTCATATACAACCCTAGTTTAACATAAGTGTTTTAATACACTAAAATGATATTTACCTTTGAATTTGAAAGAGAACTTGGATATGTAACAAGGGAGGACTCCTCCTTGTCCCTTGAAGATTGAAATGGAGCTATGAAAGAACAAGAGAAGACACCATCAGAGGGTGACTCTCGGTTACACACAAAAACAAAAGGAAATGTTGTTTTTCTTTGATTTTCCTTACCTTGAAGCAAAGGAGAATGACAAGGCATGAAAAGGTGAGCTCAAGCTCCAACAATGGTGAATCTTCATGTCACCAAAATGGAGTTCTTGAAGATTTGAAAAGACAAGATTGTAGAGCTTGACTAAACTAAGAGAATGGTGTTTGTGCTGTAGCATCACCAAAGAAGAAGGGAGGAGAAGATTGAAGACCGTGTGAAATGAGAAGGAAGGAAGGAAATGAGGAGGAAGCTTACTTTTAGAGATATGTATACTTAAAGTAAATAGTAACCTTGCTTTATTACTTTTCTTGTTTATTTAATTGGTCAAGTGTGGTGAGTCACACATGAAAAACCGGCCCCTTAATGTTTTAGGCCAAGTCATGGTCTTTGTTGACCAATTAACTTACTTATATTGACTTATGTCATAAACTAGCATTTTTTGTTACTATTCACAAAAACAAGGCACATTCTTGTGAAATTTTTGATTTCCCATTGATTTAGACCTCCAAATGTGATACTAAATAGTACACATGTTAATTAATGAGTAATGATGGACATTTAGCCATTCAAAACTTATTTACAAGACAATATTTCAAAAATGTGCTTTAAGGCTCCTTAAAGCACATTTTGTGTTTAAACTTGTTTTCAAGCTTGGTTTTCTTTAGTAATTGATTTAATATGTTCATTAACATATTTATAAGGTATAGGTATGACCTTTAGGTCTTATACAAGTTTATCCCAAGCTTAGAGCACATTTTTGCCCATATTGACTTTAAGGCATTTATTTGTGTTTTGTTTGGTTTAATTGTCTACCAAGGTTTCCTAAGGACTTAATTAACCTTATTAAATCATAATTGAATATTATTAAGTCTTGTTAGGCTCTTTGGGTCCTAACCAATTTCACTCCAAGCTTAGAGCATGTTTTTGCTCAAACTGTATCTTAGTGCTTTATTGCATTTTACTATGGTTTAAATTGTTCACTGATGTTTCTAAGGCACTTTTTAGCCTTTACATACCATAGTTTAAATGTTTAACAACATATCAAGGTTTGGGGTATTTCAATCTACCCCCCTTAAAAAGAACTTCGTCCTCAAAGTTTACACATCCCACACATCATTGGATTAGAATACGGGGATTACTTATAAAAATAAAACTTCCATAACCAAACACACTTTACATCACACCCTCGGACTTAATGGTCCGGGTAACACATTCACATCCATACATAACATAACATACTCACATGATAACCTCGGACTCAATGGTCCGGGTATCTTAGCAATATTTGCACATACATAACAACCCTTAGACTCTCTAGTCTTGGGTAACATAACAACAAATAGACACATAGGTCTTGATAACATAACAGCCTTTAGACACGTAGGTCTATGTAACACAACAACATTTAGACTCATAGGTCTTGATAACATACACTTTTGAAACTCAAGGTCAAGATAATATTTATTACACATACCACACAACATGTCATAGCATGTATAACAATCAAAAATATCTTTTATATACACTGTGATCCCGCAGAACCCGGTCACGATGGACACCTTCTGGTCCCCGTTCCTTTAGAAGATCAAAACATTCACTTAATTTTTAACATATGTACTTCTCATGCCGCCGGTCCGAAGACAAAGGCTCATACGTCCTCAGCTCGTGAGCAAGTACTACAAAAATATTCTTTACTAGGTTAAGTATAAGAGAATCCTTTATTCAAAATATTAATCGATTGTTTTGAAAACACCAATTGAAAATCCTTTTGAAAACACAACACAACTCCAAGTCCAACTTATGCTCTTCGCTTCTTTTCTTAGCGTGGTTAATTGTGACCACTTAAGGGGAGCTTCAAGAATCATTCAACCCTAATGTGATCAGCATCAGTGTCGAACTATCATTCCACCCCAATTTGTGTTCGGCTTCCCTTGATAGCATGTAAATCAAGTTCCACTTCCCACTTCATTTTCAAGCATCAAGTAATACACTCATTTCTAATTTTCTATCTTTTTAATCATTCTAATCATGATCATAACATCTCCAAGGGATAGAACTCCGTCAATCAGTTACCTCCATTCACCTTAACCCTGTTGCCTAGGGAATCTTATTCTCGCTAGGTTCTATGTCGGTTTCATACCCTTTCATGAGTCACTATATAGTATATATATACACATATATTTTATCAAAATACAACACACAGTTTCACATTTATACACTGCCGGGGTTTTTTTTTGTTCCCCCGGGAGTTTCTCTACTCCCCACACTTGTACTATCACACACAACTGTTAATAAATCAACAGACTTATCACAATGGTATTCGCATCTTCTGTGCGCAATTACCACAATTAAACCATGAATGAATGCGTATGTTTACGTAACACACACACTAATCATCGAAACAAATTATTTTGTGCTATGCACAACATAGGTCACGTACACTACGTACACTTGTACGGTAATACACACTAAGTGGTTTTACGCTCTACCCCCCTTAAAAGGGATTACGCCCACGTAATCAATCACTTAATCATTGGTTTAAAAAGTTCTACCGTCGTGAGGTGTTTTAACTTCCACGCGGTCTGTTATACAATGTGTTCCGGTTAGAGGATCTTGACCATATTGGCGGTTTAGTCCCTAAACCAAGAATTCTCATTGGAGTTTGCTTTAACTCTTAACTGGTTTCGGTTCTGGCCTGTGAGGCTTCTAGGCATTAATAATTAGCCATTTACTCGTATTCACCATGCATATTCGGTATCTGAAGCATGGGTTCACTGGCCTCTGCTGCACAACTGTGATAGCTGTAGAGATTAGTTTGCCCCACTCGTTATTCTTACTGTATTGTACATCTCCCATTTATCACCTTTATCTTGGTAATAATGGTTTCTCAACCGATGCGTGGTATCTCTTACCGTGAGCGAATTCGGTGAGTTTCAAGACTTTCCATCCGACTAATAACTTACTGTGTATACAGCTATGTATTTCACAATGATTGACTTGTTTCCTTCTGACTTACTGTCAGTTGAGGTTGAGCTACTACCTAGTGTGTAGTGCTCTCTCAGCTATTTCCCACACTTGAGGTATATTCCATACCGATATCTAGTATTCCGTGTTACTGCAGTCACTTGTTGCTAATCATGCCTCCACATTTGGTTTTTTACATGTATTCTTTCATTGGTGCGGCCTCGCATTTCCTATGCATCGGCCATTATAACATTATTCCTCCACAATTAACATGTTTCCAATTCCTAGCTATCCCACTCGATCATTACTGCGCAAGTGCAATACCAAAACACTCAGTCATACAGAGTGCAGAGGCGTAAACTCTTGACAGTAAATCTCTTATTAGCAATGGGATCCACACTGAGTTCGTTATCACATAGTACCTACCACTGGCTTATTGCCTAGTCTGTTTAGTATCACTTACTGTTGTATCTTTATTGGGTTTAACTCGCAACTGTGCTTAATTACCATATTATCGTTTAACAATACTTATACAACGATCGCTTGCTGCGCACCGTGCTCTTACTCATTGCATAACACTAACTTACATGGTATTTACTGTCACATTAACTTCCACACATATACGTACATCATTCGTATTATGATTCATCATTCATTTGGATGACTACTGAATGCTCCTTGAGCGTTGCTCATTCGAGTCACAAACCGGCGTAATTTAGCTCGGTGCTCCACTTATACTCACATGCTTCTAAACTATCTGTTCTCTTTCAATAATAATATCGTCCATCCTTAACATATTTCTTGAACTTAATTCACATAACTAACATACCCTAACCAAACTACCAACTACCGCTCCCGTTTCATAATCGAGAGGTATCCCCACTCTTAAAGCAGTGGTTCGTTCCCCACTCTATTCACTTATACAACATAAACTTCTGCAATCAATCGTATTTACATAACATGTCTTGCTTGTGGTTTGTAAGCCTTATTGCCTTGAGCTGCGCTCATTGTAGGCTGTCCACACACATGTACTTCTCTGTACAACATTACATGGTTAGAGGTTGTATTGGCCTCCATGACAAGGTCGTTGCATCACGTTTCCTTTCATGGGATGCCCCTTAGGATTGTCAGTCCGTCTCCTGACAACTTATGTCTAAACTGGTGTTAGTTTCAACCCTTGTGCTTCTATCATGTCATTTCGTGCAACAATTGTTGATGCGAACACCCTTCAAGGATTGCTCCTGGGTGTTACTAAGTTATGCCATTACATCTAGTTCGCACTTATTGGTATATTTAGTTAGCCACGCCGTTTGCGTTCTCAACTGGCTTATTATCTTCTTCTGTGAAGATCAACATTTCCTGGTAGTGTAGGTACTCATTCTGGGAGTTTCATCCCGTTCATTGCACACTAATGTGTCCACATTAGGCATCTGCCCTGCCATGCACAGGCTGGGTCTCCGTTCCAGCTATCATGTTTATCCCTGAGGATCCTTAAGACATATGCGATGTCTTTACATTATGGTTAGCGCACTTCGCACCTCCTGACTCTTAAACATTTCCTTGAAAGGAATTCACTAATTCCTTTAGTCTCATTAACTTAACTGAGTTCCTTTACTTCAACCATTCATGGTAGTCCTTAGCTCTTGTTTGACTTATACTGCTGACCGTAGTACGGAGTCGACTACTTCCCGTGTTTCGGACTCTACTCGTATACATATGTGGGGTACCATGCTGATACATTGCTACTTACCCAACTAACCCATAAGTAGGTCTGTCAGGCCCACAAACTCCTCACGGAGTGTGGTCATCCCACATTACAGTTGGTACACTCGTAGTGTCTGTCACACGCCTAGGTGAAGTATTCTGTTGTCAACTCCCTTATATTGTCCCATGACAATATGCATTCTGTGCTTCCCGAACTTAATCAAGGGAAAGTCTATCCACTGTTGTATTACCATGAACTCAATCCATTCCCTCGGGTTGTTACCCTTGGGTTTACCGGTTTCCTTTCCGGTTATTCAAAAGTAAACTGGTATAACTTACCTACCGTGTGGCACTGAGGCCGGTGTAGGTCCTCTGGTTTGGTTTTTAAAAGAAGGTACACAATGAGTATGGGTTTGAAAGAAAATTTGGTTTTGAAAAGAAAAGAGTTTGAATAAATCTGGGTTTGAAAGAAATTTCTCGTGGTTCACAACGTCTTCTTGCCTTAACCAAATCTAGCTTCTTGCTGCTGGTGTAGTTCCAATTACAAGGGTTAGGCTATTAAGCCCTTCCACAGTTATAATGGTCACACTTAACTTCGTGGTACTTTACCAAGTACTTTGTAGTTGTTAAAACTTCCCCGAACAGCGCTGTTATAGCAGCACTTGTCATGGCAAGTGCGCCATGCTAACTGGCTATCGGTTCAACACATACCGGTTGTGGTATTGTTTTTACCCGCACTGTCATCAGTGGCCTTATTGGCCCTCACTTGATCTTACATTCTTGACAATTAACCCTCTGGGCGACTTCTCACAGTATTCACATGATAATCATTAACTAGGGCGTTTCCCATTCTGGAGACCCCTTTTTTTAGTATTGTTTCCTCTTCGTAGCCCGTTCCACGCATTTGTCGTGGTCACTCAGACTTGTCTCTTGTTTGGGCACTACGTTGTAGTTCCTTTGTCAGTTGGTATACCGTTGGTGACATTATTTAACATTTGTGGTCCCGTAGACACTCGTCTCGGGTTTCATTAATCCACTTCTTTCCTGTTGCACGGTCGGTGCATTGCAAGCTGGTTATTCTCGACTGCTCGGCATGTCGACCCAGGTTGCCGGAAATTCTATTCTCTTATACACAAAATTCTTCATTCTTCGCTATTAATGCGGTTAACTAGTTTAGATGGGAACCGTCTCCGGGATTCCCAGTTTTCGGGATCTACCGTATGACAGGTTCTCGGTACCCACAGTGGTATTTAATAACAGCCAGATCGGGCTTTCCCGAATATGAGAGGACTTCCATCTCTCTGGCGTTGTTTCCCAAGTTATAAAACAGGGATTTTGGAGGGTGGGATGAATATTGTAAGTTTCCAGTGCACACTGGTAATACCTATCTAGCGTATCTCTCACGCTATCACTCAACCCTTAACCCAAAGTCTAAAACTCCTAACTCGGTACTTCCTAAGCTCGGTAATTCAGTCATCAGAGCAATACTTCGCTCTGATACCACTTTTTGTAACACCCCATCCAACACTTACGCACTTAGTATCAAACTGCAGCGGAAAACAAGCTTCATCACATTACTTAACTCGTTGGTGTTACACGCTGTTAACCACCCACGTGGCTAACAAGGCTATTACATATACAATGTATCGGTCTGATGGACTAGATTCCCGAGCAACTACACATTGCTATCCCTTTTCCATTAATAACAAAACATACACATTCCTTCCAACTGTACCGAGTATTTACAACTAATGCCGATAACAATTTCGGTCTTACTACACCTACTGTATAGTGTATATACAACTTAAATGATTACCCATGTACAACGACTACCCCGTCCAACTCTCGAACGGCTTCCAGCTCTTTGTACCTGAAATAGGAAAAGAAGAGAAAGGGTGGCCCCCAAGGGGCTCAGCACCTTTGCTGGTATGGTAATCCCGCAGCCCGCATGCTACCGGGCCACGCACAACTAATTGTCGTCTTAGCATGCGTTTGATTATATTTAAATCATGCATGTAACTATAAACACACAACACATAACATTCTGCCTCAATGGGCTCAACAAACAGATAACACATACATACTTGATAAGTCACTCATTGTGTTCATTAACCCTAGAGTGTTTCTCCTCTAATGGAGCTACTTCCTTAATAGACGACACTCACCCATTAATCGGGTTATCCTTAAACGCCTCTTATCACAAACTGAGATTCATATCCATGATCCGCATACTCCACATTTTACAACATATAACATACACTACATAACAACACTTTTCACGTTTCAACGTGCACATAACAACATCGCAATAGAAATTGCATTACAACAACAACACATAACATAACGGGAGCGGTTCTCTTAGGAACAGACCCCAAACATTGTTAATTCACTGGTGAGCCTAGAGAATGATGTCACCCTCATGATAAGCTTGTTATACAACATTCATTACCGTCCTAATAGTTGGACGAGTAACTTAGGTTA
The DNA here is from genome assembly GCA_023374045.1 of Limonium bicolor. NCBI lineage: Eukaryota > Viridiplantae > Streptophyta > Magnoliopsida > Caryophyllales > Plumbaginaceae > Limonium > Limonium bicolor. Next base: position 265,605,657 of record CM041779.1, read on the forward strand.
AGATGGTTCGGATATGGTGACCCGAACACACCACATAAACACATGTACCCCCTAAACCGATCATAAGTCAGAATAGCTAAGCTTTGGAGTAAGCTAATGGGAGATCATAACCCGTGAGGGAAGCAACCATAACAGAGAGAAGGGTAAGGCTAAAAAGGATACCCACTCCCAAACAACGCGCGACCGGCCTAACCGGATTCCTCACCCCTGTTAGTACATACTCACTTTTAGATATTAGTTAGAACCCCACTATGGAGTCTATCACATCCACACACTATACAGTATTACAACTGGGTTAAACATACGAGGGAGGTCCTTCATACACACACAAATATCACACAATTAACACACGCATAGCCGTGGTTAGAACGTCCCATGGTTCGGGTCGTTTAATCCGAATACCGAACTCTCATATGACCCTAGACTCAGTTAACTAAGGTTAACACTTCCGAGGTTAAATGGTAATGGAACTAGACATGTCACATATATGAATTACTGTAAACTCATTACATGTTTTATCTTACAACGTGGCAAACATACAGAAAAAAAAACACATTGGCATACAAGCCGGTGTAATCCGGTAGGACACAGGTTGCAAGAAAACTATACCTGTCACCGGAGTCCACTCTATCGTGTCCACTTATGTTCCTCGAACAATTCTCGAACAACTGGTAACATTACATGTACTTTTATTAACACTGGGGTAACATGATTGTTTAAAGTCTAATGCTCATAACTTATCCCCGTTAACTTAGTTAAATAACTTCACATTTTAACTTATTTTACCTTTACATTTTAATACAACTTTTCCCCCACTAAATTGTCATTATAACTCACTTAAAATGTCCTTAACAATCTTATGACATCATTACTTAATAATCCCCATCATCCTATAACCTTAAACAATGTTTTGTTTTTTTTTACATATTTTGGGCCGTCCGACCCACCGTCCGACCCACAAGTGGGTCGGACCGTTCCAGAACTTTTCCCGTCTTTTAAATACACCCGTCCGACCCATGTCCGACCCAAGACCTCTGGGTCGGACCATTCCAGAAACTCCAACGGTTGCATTAACAGAGCTGTCCGACCTACCCTGGGTCGGACCACTGGGTCGGACAACACCAGAATTTGTCCAAAACTTGTCAAACTTTCTCCAAACTTTTCCTCAAGCCTCCTAATGTGTTCTAACATCATTTGGCACATCATACACACCTTTAGCCATGTACTAAACTCTTTAAATCACACACCAAAACCATCTTATCATTCACAAATTTCTTACAAAATTCCTAGCACTTGGAATGTTTTCTCCTTAAGATTTCTTAGTGGTATTTCACCTATAATGACCACTATACCAAGGTGTTTCCTCTACACCTTAACATCATCTCTCAAACTTCTTTTCTTACTAACTAAATCTCCTTTTTCACGTCTTACCTAAACATCATTTCTTCCTTGTACATCAACATTCCTAAACCTTAAACAAATTCTCCAAGACTTTAATACATTCTCAAAAACACACATTGAATTCCTAGAACTTCCAAGGTAGTACCTAAATCCTTGTACCACTCTAAATCACCTTAATACATGCTTTCTTCCCTAGTAAAACACTTGTTCACCTTTAACACTTCCTAGTTCACCAAAACATATTTAAAACACTTAGAACAACATATACATTTTCCAAATTTTGCCATAGCTTCTCTTGTATATTCTCACATCCAAACACTTAAGTTTTACCTTATTTCATTCAAGAACACCTAAAACCACCTAGAGTATTCTCACACACAACACTCACCAAATTTACACTACATCACAATATAGTGCATAAACTTAAATTGCTTGGCACTTAAGCCCTTAAATAACATGGCTCTTAGGCCCTTAAATTGCATAAACCTTAAACACTGAATTTCCCACATAAATAATGCCTTTGACCTGCAATTACATACCACAACACATATGCCCTTAATAATTTCCTTGAGAGCATTTTACTAGGTCATTCACCATTGGCTCCTTAGGTATTTTATCAAGCAAATCAAGCTCATTTTTCCTAAGGCATTTAAACTACATTGAGATAGTTTGTTTACCTCTTTTCCCCTCAAACTTCTTTCTTGTTTCCTTGAACCGAAAATCAGCAAGGAGTTTGATCACTTGTCAACTTTCTAATCAATATACATATAAGGGTAATGAGCTTAAGAATTCACACTTAAACTCATATACAACCCTAGTTTAACATAAGTGTTTTAATACACTAAAATGATATTTACCTTTGAATTTGAAAGAGAACTTGGATATGTAACAAGAGGGGACTCCTCCTTGTCCCTTGAAGATTGAAATGGAGCTATGAAAGAACAAGAGAAGACACCATCTAAGGGTGACTCTCGGTTACACACAAAAACAAAAGGAAATGTTGTTTTTCTTTGATTTTCCTTACCTTGAAGCAAAGGAGAATGACAAGGCATGAAAAGGTGAGCTCAAGCTCCAAAAATGGTGAATCTTCATGGCACCAAAATGGAGTTCTTGAAGATTTGAAAAGACGAGATTGTAGAGCTTGACTAAACTAAGAGAATGGTGGTCTTAGTTTTTGATTTGGCAAAAGGGGCTAGGAGATATAAAGGTTCAAAGTTTGAAGATGGTGTTTGTGCTGTAGCATCACCGAAGAAGAAGGGAGGAGAAGATTGAAGACCGTGTGAAATGAGAAGGAAGGAAGGAAATGAGGAGGAAGCTTACTTTTGGAGATATTTATAGTTAAAGTAAATAGTAACCTTGCTTTATTACTTTTCTTGTTTATTTGATTGGTCAAGTGTGGTGAGTCACACATGAAAAATCGGCCCCTTAATGTTTTAGGCCAAGTCATGGTCTTTGTTGACCAATTAACTTACTTATATTGACTTATGTCATAAACTAGCATTTTTTGTTACTATTCACAAAAACAAGGCACATTCTTGTAAAATTATTGATTTCCCATTGATTTATACCTCAAAATGTGATACTAAATAGTACAAATGTTAATTAAAGAGTAATGATGGACATTTAGCCATTCAAAACTTATTTACAAGACAATTTTTCAAAAATGTGCTTTAAGGCTCCTTAAAGCACATTTTGTGTTTTAACTTGTTTTCTAGCTTGGTTTTCTTTAGTAATTGATTTAATATGTTAATTAACATATTTATAAGGTATAGGTATGACCTTTAGGTCTTATACAAATTTATCCCAAGCTTAGAGCACATTTTTGCCCATATTGACTTTAAGGCATTTATTTGTGTTTTGTTGGGTTTAATTGTCTACCAAGGTTTCCTAAGGACTTAATTAGCCTTATTAAATCATAATTGAATATTATTAAGTCTTGGTAGGCTCTTTGGGTCCTAACCAAGTTCACTCCAAGCTTAGAGCATGTTTTTGCTCAAACTGTATCTTAGTGCTTTATTGCATTTTACTATGGTTTAAATTGTTCACTGATGTTTCTAAGGCACTTTTAGCCTTTACATACCATAGTTTAAATGTTTAACAACATATCAAGGTTTGGGGTATTTCAGCCTAAGTGCCAAGCAATTTAAGTTATGCACTATATTTTGATGTAGTGTAGTTTGGTTGAAGTTTTGCGTGTGAGAATGCTCTTGATGGATTTAGGTGTTCTTGAATGTTCAATGGTGAAAACAATGTGTTTTGGCATAGCAATGTTCAAGGAGAAACCATGTCAAAATTTGGATAATGTATAAGAAGTTTGAGTGTTTTAAATGAGTTTTGTGAACTAGGAAATGTAAGAAATAACTAGGTGTCCTACTAGAGAAGAAAACATGTCCTAAGGTGTACTAGAGTGCTAAAAGGACTTAGGCATCATCTAGGAGGTTTTAAAAGTATAATGAGTGTTTTGGGATACATCAATGTCATGGTGAGATTGTGTTTAGGATTTGTGCAAGCTTGGATAACAAGGAGAAAGTAAGTGTTGTAGGAAGAGGTGTAAGCTTGTGGAGAAATTTTAAGTAGTGGCATTAAGGAATTTAGGTTAGTAAGAAAAGATGCTTGGGAGATGATGTTATAGTGGTGAGAAAGCATTTTGGAATAGTGGTTAACATAGGTGTGAAACACCACTTAGAAACTTAGTGGAAAATATTACAAGTGTTGGTAAATTTTGTAAGAAATTGAGTAACAAGTTGGACAAGGAATTAGGTGAGTTTATGATATTATTTTGGCATTGGTATATGCCTAAGATCATTTGGGAAGTTTATATACATAATGGATGTAGAGAACCATTGCAACAAGACTTAGAAAATGTAAAAATGCAAAATCTGTAGCAGTGGTCCAGGACCTAGGTCTTGGGTAAAGTCCCAGACCATGCAATAAAAAGGGCCGAGATTACATATGCTACCTTGGTCCGGGACATAGGTCTTGTACTAAGACCCGAACCACCCCTTTAAAACAGCCGAGAATTTCAATACAGACCTGGTCCGGGACTTAGGGTCTGGACAAGGACCCGGACCAGAGTCTAAAACCACCCGAGAGTAAGACCATGGTTAGGTCCGGGACTTAAGATGAGGACCAAGTCCCGGACCACTTAAAAAACGTTGTTTAAAGTTGTTAAATGATGACTAATGAAGGGGATTGGTTAGTAACGATAGTATAAGACATGTTAAGTGTGTTATAATGAAATACCCCAAATCTAAATAATATTATTTAATCATTATTTATTGGAATATAATCCAAATATAAATCATTTCACGTACGCATGCAAACCCATGCATGAAAACGTTACGTAAAAACAGTCGTTTCACCACAAACGCTAAAACACCTTAGAAGCATATGGTCAAACATGACCTTGTATGACCCTCTAATATTCAAACTAAATGGTCATACAATTATTATATGAATATAAAATATATTCCCTAAGCTATATTCAAATACGCAAAATGCTCGGGAGTGCTCACACCCGCTCCTTAAAGCACGAAAAGTCCGGAGGAGTGCCGAGTGGCACGAACTCCTATAAAATTAATTCCTAGAGTTCCTAACATCATTATTTATCATTCTAAAGAGAACCCACGAAGTGGTTTCTCAAAATTCAGCAAAAACCAAAGGAGGATTTCTTAGCGCTCCTTTTTGGCCCGGGAGTGTCCCGATGGCCCGTAAATTATGTCACGGGTTGATATAACCCCATATAACTCAATGTACATCTTAGTATATGTTTATTTACTATAATAAGTGTTTACAAACACTTGGAACTCATAAGAACAATTGGTTTCCCAAAATTTCCTTAGAGCACAAAACACACCTTCGGGTGTCACGAAAATACGTTTTACGCAATTACCTTGTAGTTTTTGACATGCCACGAATTGGTAATCTTAAAAAGGGTTAAAATGACCTTCTAAATCAGTTGGTGTGACTAGTCAACAAGGCTCTCTATAGGGGCCGATTTTAAGGGCAAAAACTAGTATAAAATTTGCTTTAAAAATTTATAAAAGGCTTAAAACATGATGACTCATCATCCCATGTGTTATATTACTTAATGTCAAAGTATGTAGGTCTTAATGGACCAGAGAGCTGTCGAAATAATGCTTAGGAATAAGGCCATGTGAGCTAGATACAAACAAAATGCTTAAAAGCAAAAAGTAGATCTAGATTCTCTTCTTTTGCTTTCTTAATAACTAAGTGACCTTCCAAGCTTCTTCCTTGGCTCTTCATGGCCGGTTTTTGAACCCCATTCAGACCTCCATTTCGTGACTCCACATGAAGAAGAAGACAAGCCAAGTAGCATTGAAAAATCAAAGGAATATACTCACCTTTTCTTTCCTTGTCTTCTAGCCAAAATAATTGTCTTTCCAACTCTTGCTTAGTCACACCACATGGCCGGTTTTCATGCTGGAAAGGAGGCATTTATTGAGCCAATAATCAAGGTAATAAACTAAGGAAAAAGAATTGTCAATTGACATTAAAAATTTGACAAAACAAAATCAATTTCCAAATGCTTCTTTCATTTACGTGAGTGAGCTTCATTTCCCTCCTTGCACAATTCTTGCACGGGTTTGGTAAGCTCTCTCCTCTCTCTTCTAGCTTCATCTTCTTCCTTTGAAGCTCTTAAGTCCATTAATGGAGTTTTAACTTCTATCTTCATCTTTAAGTTAAATTCCTTGCATTTCTTGGCAAGTCTTGAAGCAAAACTCTTCCTAGCATAACAAGGTGTGTTCGGCTTCACTTAGTTCTCCAAGGAGATTGTCCAAACCAACATTAAACCAAGGAGCATCTCAAGGTTATCTTAAGGTAGTTTTAATGCTTGAAAATCCTTAAAGCACATTTTTATGTGTAACCAAGTTCTACTTCTTCTAAGGTTCTTTCCTTCTTCATTTTCATGAAGGAAACCTTGTTCTTCATCTACCTTAGGAGTGCCGAATTCATAAGGAGAAAAGTCTAAGGTAAACTCTTGTAAAAATACTTACAAATCTACTTAAGATCTTTTATTCAAGATCTAACTCCTAAAACTCCTTCACCACTTGCATATACCGAAGTGGAGCATCTATATTACCTTGGAGAAAGCTTGGAGATTCAAGAAGAGTTCAAGCACTTAACCACCTTTGTTAAGAAGTAAGTTTACTAAGTAAATCCTTATGATATAAGTTTTTAAGCTTCTAAAAATTATACAAAAATTAAGTACACCTCCTAGGTTTATTAAAACCGAAACCATGTGGTATTATATGCCAAAATACAACCTATAACTTATAGAAAATATTTACCTTAAGACACATTTTTGTGTCACAAAATTTAGTTATGTTACATATTAATTCAAGCCGAATTACCAAGGGAAAAAATGCTTATTTTGAGCTAAGAATTTATATAAGACATTACAATAATTTTTACATGAGTTATATAACTCCTATGAATTTATGTATAATTATTATGACATATAAATCCACTTTTATATACTATATGGTCACCAAATAAATATGGCCGAATGCTTTAATTGATAAATAGGTATTAATGACCTACTTAGGTATATAAACTTATATCACAAAGTTTGGTGAGTTAAGAATATTCTATTAGTGTCTAAATGACTAATTAATTAAGTTATGTGGGTTAAATGTAATTCTTACAAAGTTTAGTGTACTTATATTAAAAACCGAGAGCTAAAGGGCTGTTTGGTGTAATTATAATATATAAGGTTAGGAATTAAGTTTAAGAATTTTAGATAATTTAAACAAGCTTTGAAATAACTTTTTATAAAGTTTTGGGCTATTATGTAATTTATAAAAGTTGTTATGAAAGTTTAGAATTTATTAGTGGGCGAATTCATAATTAAGAGAATTATTAGGTTCACTTTCGAAATTTTAAGGGATTAAATATTTAGACTATAGTTTATAAGTTATTAAGTAACTATTAGAAAGTTTGGGGTGAAAATGTAATTAATGGAAAGTTCAAGACCTAAGCCGAATTATTTGGGGTTAGTTTGGTAATTTAAGAATTTAAATATATATTCGGCATTTATGGAGAATTAAAATTAAAACTATAAGTTTATAAGGCATTATGCAAAGTTTATAAGGTTTTGTGGTTAAATTGTAATTATGGGGAATAAAATATCATTGCCGAGAATTTAAGGGGCTAAGTTGTTATTTTTGAAAGTTATAGTACTTAAAGCTATATACCAAAATATTAGTGTGACTATGTAATTTAGCTAAATAAGAAGTTAAAACTCTATAATATAATGAGATTAGAATTTAAATATAAAGTTTATGAATTAATGTGGTTGATTTATAAATAACCGAAATATAAGGGTAATAATTTAGATTTAAATAAATATAGGTCCTATATGGATATTTTGAGGAATTAGAAGAAAGAATTTTAATTAAAGGAATTATGGAATTAGAACTATGGCTTATGCAGTTATAAGGAAGTTAAAAGAAACACTAAGTATTGTTTATGACTAAAAGGAGAATAAGGAGATTATAAGAATATTATGTCATTGTAAGACATTTAAATATAGTTAAGAAAATTATAAGTTGTTATGTCACTTAGACAATTAAAATAAACAACAAATATAGTACATGATATATGAATACTTATGTACATTAAAGGATTTATAAATAAATCAAAAAGGAATAACAATAAGTTATACATTAAATCATGAGGTAATTAAAAGAAATAAACCTCAAATGAAATAACAAATAAGATTTGTTGAAAGATCCAATAGGATCATTATATAAGGGTAACATAAATTAACCCTCTCAGTTAATCCTATTCTAGGACTTTGTTTGACCAGACGTTGACCGGGAATTTACAAGTACAGTCTACGGTGAACGGTATGGGATTCTTGCAACCTGTTTTCTAACGGATTACACCGGCTTGTGTGCTATCTGTTGTTTGAAATAACGACCAAGATAATTAATGTAAACTGTTGTTTTACTCTTGCACATTGTGGTATTATTTTATGTGCGTGAATGTTGCTGACTACATCGTGTATGTCCCACGCATACAAACACTACTATACCAGTGGATTAAATACCTGCGTTTCAGTATACCGAGGACTTGTACTCAAGTCTCTCACTAACTTCAGTTTATAACAAACGTCATTATCCTAAACGTGATAATTGACAATACACATTGTGTTCTTGTTTAACGTCTTTATATGACACTTAACAACTCTATATACGAGAATGAGGAGCCCAGTTGGATCTGGCCATGCATGCTACAGGAGTTGTACCTGTCTCAGGTCGTCTCCTATCTACGTCGCGACGGAACATTCAGTTGGGAGGAAGACTTTATTCCTTCCGGGATTCAAATGCCCTTCAGTTCGAGGAAGACTTTATTCCTCTAGTGGGTTCTTATTTCCCACGCCATTCAGTTCAGGGTTTAACTACGTTATCTCCTGGGGTTTTTATACCCAACCTTTCTCTATAACGAGGTCACTATACCTCCACTATTTCAGATATTCAGTTATAACTGTCAGTCCCATTGTGTGGACCGACTATCAGTAAAGAATTTCAGTTCAGCTAACTCGACCTTCTGTGTCTTGTTCTATGTGACATTATTGTCCTTGTATGGATACTTGTTATTATCAGACTATGCTTGTTTACAGCTTTATAAAAATGAACTGCATGTATTCGACAAAGTAGTTGGTGTGGCCCGGTAGACGATGGGCTGCACGTTTTCCATACCAGCATTGTTTGCTGAGCCCCTTTGGGGGCACCCCCATTTTTCAGGTACCTGAAGTTGAGAGATCACCACTGAGTGTAGGTGGGGTAGACCAAGCTTTGGGAGTCTACTATTAGTTATTGTTTTATTTCAGTATTTACTTTGAGTTTGATTCCTAGTATCTCGGGTTGTATCTGTATTCCAGACCGTGACATTTGAGGATTGTATTTGGACTTAGCCTTGTTGGTCACAAGGGTGGCCAACGGCATTGTAATACCGCCCGGTTGTTGTATTTATTTCCGCTGCAGTTGTATTTTATTTGGGAGTGATCGCCGTTCAGTTTATTGGATTTCGGGTTGGGGTATTACAAAAATGGTATCAGAGCGTAGTTACGCTCTGGATACAAGGATACACCGAGATTAGGATATCTAAGACTTAGGTTAAGGGTTGAGAGATAGTATTGAAAGAGTTTAAGTTAGTTTTACTTAGACCACTATCCAAGACCAGATTTTGACCACAGTGCCTAATATACCTCAACATCCTGCAGATGTCGGGAAGAGGAGGACGACGTGGACAGGCTGATGAGGAGCCAAACGTCAGGCTGGCAGACATTGCCACCTTAATCGCTCAGGCATTCGCACAGGCGGGGGTTGGACAGCAGCAGCAGCTACCTCCACCACCACCACCCAGAGAGAGAGATTGGGTGAAGAGTTTGGCTGATCTGAGGCCAACTGCATTCAAGGGGCAGACTGACCCTGCTCACTTGGAGACCTACATCATGGAGATGGAGACAGCGTTCGAGACGCTTGCAGTCCCAGCTAGGGAAAAAGTAAGACTTGCTGCCTTTTATCTGAAGGATGCAGCTAGAGATTGGTGGAACATGGTGAAAGCCGACCACCTGGATGACCCAGCTTTTACTTGGGGACATTACACTGCTACTTAGGGGCAAATACTACCCGGCCCACACCAGGATGGTGAAGACTCGGGAGTTTGACGCCTTGGAGCAGACGGGGAAGATGTCAGTGGATGAGTACTATGCGAAGTTCACTTCGCTACTCAGACTATTACCCGGCATAGGATACTCGGACCAGGTGTTGGTCGACCGATTCTACGGGGGACTGAGCCCTCGACTTCAGTTTGGGATGGGACCAATCATCCCCACCAGTTTGCAGGTAAAACAGGAAGGACATAAATCAGTTGGAAATCTTATTACATACTATACCCCATCATGGGAGAGTTGGAGATTAATACCTTGAGATTTCAGGAATGCTATCATGCTGCCTCCGTAGTGGAGATCACTTGTAAGAGAAGGGATGCTTTGAGCTCCCAAAAGAGGAAGGACGGACCTGGTGGCGAAGATGCCAAGCAGGGGAACTCCAACAAAAGAAACAAACCCTATCAGAAAGGACAGGGGTCCTATCAAGGGAAGGGGAACCAGACTACTGGGAACCCCCAGTCAGGAACCTACGGAGCGGCAACTTCACAGAAAACCTACCCATCTAAGGGTAGGAACTCTAAGTTAAATTTGAGACTTTTGTGATTACTTCAGTACCTTTGGAATGTATAATTGACCTTGATCGTATTAGGTTCTGGACATGGCTCAAACACGGGCCAGAAGTATGTCCGCCGTTTCAACTGTAAACAGTGCGGAAAGGATCACCCCGGCGTAGACTGCCAGGGGGAGAAAGTCATGTGCCGCTACTGTCAGATACTCGGGCATCGTGCCTTCGAGTGCATCCGAAACCCGGAGAGCAGGAACTACCGCCCGGGAGCAAAGCCAAACACCGGCCCTAAGAATGGAGCTAGCGATACTCGCCCTCCACCAACCAACCAGGCTCAGGGTATAAGGGCAAAGGCCCAGCATCGGGACCCGCCCTGCATGTCATGGACCGCTCAGATGAGGCTGGTCCTTCTACTAACCCAGGTATTCTAAACCATGTGAACCTATTATTGAGCAATGGATGATGTGAATGAGTGCTTGCATGCCTTGATCTAATTGAGTAGGAAAGAATTAGTAAGACTCACTAGTAAAATTTAAACCACGTAGGAAGCTATAAGATATGCTTTCCTATCCCCTCACCGCCCTCCCTGGAAAACATTATCAAATACAAGAACCAGGGAACGAACAATGTAAGGTTATCCAACCAGGATTGATACTACTCAAAGGATACCTAACACCGGAGACACAAATTGCAATCATCAGAAATGTCAAGAATTGGGAGCAGGACCAGGAGGGTTCTACACTCCAGAATTTCCAGGAGGATCAAAAATGAAGCTGAAAATGATGTGCTTAGGAAAGGATTGGAATCCATACACAAAAACCTACCAAGATACAAGAAATGGAGATGGAGCACAAGTACCAAAAATCCCAGAAGAATTTTTACCAATTGTGGAACAAGCAGTTAATACAGCTCAACAACTAGAAGGAGATCCAGTTCCCAATCTAAGGGCTGATCTATGTATCATCAACTTCTATGAAGAAGGAGGCCGTTTAGGACTACACCAGGACAATGATGAAACAAAAGGGTCCCTTGAACAGGGAATACCAGTATTATCTTTGTCAATTGGAGATGACGCAGAGTTCCTTTATGGCGAGCAGAAGCGTGTGGACCTTGCAAAGAAAATAATATTGAGTTCAGGAGATGTTTTGATAATGGGTGGAAAGTCAAGGTTGCTATACCATGGAATTAAAAGGATTAAGCTAAACACAGCACCTTCGACAGTGATAAACACCACTCACATGAGACCAGGAAGATTAAGTTTAACCTTTAGAAAGTACTAGTGTTGTAATTGTTTTTGGACTTCAGAAAGGAGATCATCTCATCAATGAAGCATTATTGTTTGTGAAAGTGAATGTCTTTAGACCCCATCATGTATCAAAGTACTTACTCAGATTCTGTTATTAGGTTGTGCTAAGGAGACGGAAGGTGCCTTAAGTATACTTACTGAGGAGGAGGCCCGCAAGGGCGGCTCGATTCTCACTGGTACCTTTCCGGTTAATGGAGTGGATGCATTAGTACTGTTCGACTCCGGAGCCTCACATACTTTCGTTTCGCCTACGCTTGCGGGGAAGTTGGGGCTAGACGCAGTAGAGTTACCTGATTTTAAGGTGGCACTCCCGTCTAAGGAGAAGATCAGTTGCACTCGTCTTTATAGAGGAGCCACTATCAGTATTAAGGAGGAGGAATTTCCTATTGACCTTATTGAGTTCAGAGGTCTAGGATTCGACGTTATAGCCGGGATGGACTGGCTGGGGCGGCACAGAGGCCGCATTCTTTGTGCAGAGCGCAGACTGTTGCTTAAGAGCCCATCAGGAGTGACAGTATCTTACCGTCAGAGCCCTAGGGCACCATCGATAAAAGTTATATCTGCTATGTCCATGTACAAGCACGTCAGGAAGCAGAAGGAGGTATATCTATGTTATGTTCAGAATGTAGAGCATGACCCTGATTTTGATCCAGCTATGCCAGTGGTGTCGGATTTCCAGATATTTTTCCAAAGGAACTTCCAGGCTTACCGCCATCCAGAGAGGTAGAGTTCTCCATCGAATTACTACCAGGTACCGGTCCCATAGCTAAGGCACCGTACCGTATGGCACCAGCAGAGATGGCTGAGCTGAAGAGAGCAGCTGAAAGATTTATTGGACAAGGGATACATACGACCTAGCGTATCTCCTTGGGGAGCACCAGTCCATTTGTGAAGAAGAAGGATGGAAGCCTTCGTTATGTATTGATTACAGAGAGCTTAATGCAGTCAGTATCGGTGAAGAAAAATATCCACTACCACGGATTGATGATTTGTTTGATCAGTTGAGAGGAGCAAAAGTTTTTCGAAGATCGATTTGAGATCAGGCTACCATCAGATACCCATCAGGGAGCAAGACATAGAAAAGACAGCCTTCAGAACACGGTATGGCCACTATGAGTTTACGGTTATGCCTTTTGGCTTGTCAAATGCACCTGCAGTCTTCATGGATTTGATGAACAGATTATTCAGAGAGCAGTTGGATAAGACCGTGGTTGTATTCATCGATGACATCCTCATCTATTCAAAGTCTAAGAAGAGCATGAGAGTCACCTCGACATGTACTTGAGATCTTAAGGGAGAACCAGCTTTATGCTAAGTTCTCCAAATGTGAGTTTTGGTTAGACAGAGTTTCCTTTTTAGGACATGTTATCTCTGATGCTGGGATCGCAGTGGATCCAGCGAAGATAGAAGCAGTTCGCACTTGGCCTAGGCCAAAGACAGTTACGGACATCAGGAGTTTCCTTGGTTTAGCAGGTTACTACAGAAGGTTTGTCAGAGACTTCTCCAAAATAGCCAAACCTATGACCAGCTTAATGAAGAATGCCTTGACATCAGCACCAGTTTTGACTATACCTGAAGGCACAGAGGGTTATGAAGTTTACTGTGATGCATCAGGTAGGGGATTAGGGTGTGTACTCATGTAGAATGGGAAGGTAGTCGCCTACGCTTCCCGACAGTTGAAGAAACACGAGGAAAACTATCCCACACATGACTTGGAGCTTGGAGCTATTGTTTTTGCCTTGAAGATCTGGCGCCACTACCTGTATGGTGTCCAGATGACCGTATATTCGGATCATAAGAGTTTGAAATATGTATTCACCCAGAAGGAGTTAAACATGAGACAAAGAAGATGGGTTGAATTTCTTAAGGATTATGACATTGATTTGCAGTACAAGGAAGGGAAAGCTAATGTTGTAGCAGACGCATTGAGTCGACGAGCATATTCTCTTAATGCCATTGTGGCTAGCTCGAGTCTTATGGACGACATACGCAGAGCACAGCAGAGTGATCAGCGAATGATGGAGATCAGTCAGAAGTTGACTAACGGTACATTTGAGGGTGGAAAGTATGAGTTCCAGTTACATGATGATGGACTCATCAGATTGAAGGGAAGATTGTGTATTCCCAGAGACAGCACAGATATAAAGGAGCATATTCTTTGAGAGTCCCACACTTCTTCCACATCTGTCCATCCAGGAGCTTCTAAGATGTACAAAGATCTAAAGAGGTATTTCTGGTGGAGTGGTATGAAGGGCGACGTGACAGAGTATGTGATTCGATGTCTCACTTGTCAGAAAGTGAAATTCGAACATAGACGACCTGGAGGTATGGTACAGTCTATGCCAGTTCCAGAGTGGAAGTTTTATGATATCTCCATGGACTTCGTGGTGGGACTACCACCTACGAGAGGAGGCCTAAACATGATTTGGGTTGTTGTTGACCGACTGACTAAAGTTGCTAGGTTTATTCCGATGAAGGATACTTGGAAAGTGCCAAAGTTAGCAGAGCTATTTGAGAAAGAGATTATCAGACATCATGGAGTTCCAAAGACTATTGTTTCAGATCGAGATACTAGATTTCTCTCACGATACTGGCGAGCTACTCGCGAGGCACTTGGCACTGAGTTGAAGCTTAGCACAGCATTTCATCCTCAGACAGATGGTCAGTCAGAGAGGACTATTCAGACCTTAGAGGACATGCTACGAGCATGTGCCTTGGATTTTCAGGGCAGCTGGATAGATAGATTACATCTCATCGAGTTTGCTTACAATAACAGCTATCACGCCTCTATACAGATGTCACCTTTTCAGGCTTTATATGGCAGACCATGCCGCACACCTTTATGCTGGGACGAGTCTAGTGAGACCGTCATCATTGGGCCTGAGTACTTGGAGCAAGTCCAGGCAGAAGTTCAGCAGATCAGAAACAATATGAAAGCAGCACAGGACAGACAGAAATCATATGCTGATGAGAGGCGACGAGACCTTGAGTTCGCAGTTGGCGACCAGGTATTTCTACGAGTTTCACCCATGAAGGGTGTATTCAGATTTGGTCAGAAGGGCAAGCTAAGCCCGAAATTTGTAGGACCCTACGCTATCATAGAGCGGGTGGGCCTAGTGGCATATCGACTTGATTTGCCAGCCGAGTTGGGCAAAGTACACAATGTTTTTCACGTGTCTCAGCTTAAGAAATACATGCCTCATCCTTCTCATGTTCTACAACCAGAGACACTCTTTTTAGAACCAACAATGCGGTATGTGGAAACACCGCAAAGAATCTTAGATAGGAAGACACGAGAGACTCGAAACAAGTCTGTGAGCCTCGTGAAGGTTCTTTGGTCGAACCACGATGTGGAAGAGGCCACATGGGAACTCGAAGCTGATATGCGAGCGAAGTTTCCCTCATTATTTACCGACTAGGCACTTTAGTCTAGGGTACGGGGGCGTACCCCTTCTTTTTGGGGGGTAGAGCCTTCTTCATTTTTGAGTTTAGTGTGCACTTTGTTGCACCTTTGTGCATTGCATTTGTTGCTTTTGTGCATTTCAGTTGTTGCACTTTTGTGCATTTCAGTTGTTGCACTTTTGTGCATTTCAGTTGTTGCACTTTTGTGCATTTCAGTTGTTGCACTTTTCTGCATTTCAGTGACACCTTGTTTTGTATGTGTTCTTGTGTAACACTGTGTTTGAATGTACCTTGTACTTCTACTTGATTGTGTGTACTTCATTACACTACAATGGAAATATTATATGCACTACGTTGCACCATTTGAAATGAAAAGTGATTGTGTTCACTACCTTGCCTTACACTGCAAGTATATGTTATGACATTCCAAGTATTTCTGTTGTACTTGATATACACTATGAACTTAGGGATATAGAGACTTGGACTTGATCCCTAAAAATTAGATTGAGTTGTGGATACTTAGTGGAACTTGATTCCCCCACAACCTTATACCTTAAATATGAGACTTCGGGGCGAAGTCCTTTTTAAGGGGGGTAGATTGAAATACCCTGTAACACCCCTACTACGCGCCTAACAATAAATACAGTCGCAGCGGAAATGACCAACTAAACAACTAACAAATTGGTGTTACAACGCCGTTAACCCACGTGGTTAACTAGGCAGAATAAATAACAACGTATCGGTCTGATGATCAGACTCCCGAGCAATAGGACCCAACATCCAAACATAACCATAACCATCAAAACCGAGTATTTAATTTACATACCGTCTACAACATAACATCCTCCACCGTCAACTAACAGTACCAAAATATAACGCCACGGAGCACAGGCGCATCCCGGGCCAACATCCAAAATAAACAAAAGTATCATGGTCTAAAACCTACAACCATTCCGCCTCTTCGAGTCTCATCCTGCAATGAAAAAGAAAATGGAGCCCCCGAGGGGGTCAGCACCTTTGCTGGTATGGCTAACGCGCAGCCCATCGGCTACCGGGATACGCGCAAACCACTTGTCATGATAACATGGAGTTCTTTAAAAACAACCAACATCATATACATGTATTTATTCACCATAACATAGCACATTAACAATCCATAACACCACAAGGTCGGCTCTCACAAGGAACATTCCATCATGGTTAGAATACCAAGTGAGCCTAAGGATTTTCATTAATCCCATGTTAAGCTCGTTACATACCTCGTTACCATCCCGTTATTTGAATGGTTAACTTAATCCCAAGGTGTGTCGGATATAGTGATCCCAAGCACACCGAAATAACATACGTATGCCCCTGTGGCCCGACGTGAGTCAGTAACTAGCTTTGGATAAGCTAAGGGAAGGTTGGAAACCAAATTGGAGAACAACCTATACATACACCAAGAGAGTCGAACCGGATATGATATCGACCCCCGTCCTCACACGCGTGGCCGGAACAGACCGGACTCCTCACTCCCCCGGTTAGCACTTGTTAGTGATCATACAAGTGATCTTGTTAAGTCACACAAGCAAGCATATAGGTCTTGTTAGACCGCCAAGGGATAGGAGTCACAATAATACATCATCATAATATAAACAACCGTAAACTCTTTTCATGCCTTAATCTTGTAAGGTCGTAAACACACAGAAAAGCAAACAGCACACAGGCCGGTGTAAACCGGTAGGCAACAGACTGCAAGAAAACCATACCTTGGCCCTTGCCTTGTTTCGTTCCCACCTCGAGAGAATCCTATACACATTAGTAAGGTCGGTTAATTAATTATTTAACTTCACACTTACTATGTATTCAACATGCTTGTATGACATGTTTTAATGCCTATCTTACCCTAGGTTACCTTCATTAAACACCCTAGGGTTAACTACATAAGTCACATTCTTTTCTGTTTTTTTTTACAAGTTTTGGTCCGACCGACCCACCGTCCGACCCACAACTGGGTCGGACCCTCCCAGTGGTTTTCGGGTCTGAAGAACCTTACCTTGACCGACCCATGTCCGACCCAACCTTCTGGGTCGGTCCATTACAGAACCCTTTTTTCCTTATAATCATACCCGTCCGACCCACGTCCGACCCACCATTCTGGGTCGGTCCATGTGCGAACATTTTCCCTCCTTGAAACTTGTCCGACCGACCCATGTCCGACCCAACCTTCTGGGTCGGTCATTACGAACATTTTCCTAACATTTTACAGAGGCTCGACCGACCCAAAACTGGGTCGGCCCCTGGGTCGGTCGCCCTCTAAACTTACCCAAACCTGCCAATTCTTCACCAAACTTCTCCTAAGGCCTCTTAATGCTTCCTAACAACATTTGGTAACCTTACATCCACATACAACATCCATGAAACTCATTTTCTAATTCCTTGAATCATTTACTTATTTCCTTGTAAGAATTCCTTAACACTTATGTTATTTTATACTAGGTTCCTAGATGGTGTTTCTCACCTATGGTAACTACTATCCCAAAATGCTTTCCCACCACTACAACATCATTCTAAAGCATTATTTCTCACCAACCTAAACTCTAGTTAATGTCTAAGTCCTTTTGTTTACCTAGAACACTCTAAGACATAGTTTCTCCTCTAGTAACACCTAGTCATTTTCTAACATCTCTAGTTCACCAAACCTTACATTAATACCTAGAACTCCTTAGATATTTCCTAATTTTGACATGGGTTCTCCTAGAACATTACTAAGCCTAAACACTTGTTTTCTTCATCAAACACACAAAAACACCTAAAATCACCAAGAACACTCTCATACACAAAACTTCTCAAAATCACATTATATTACAACATTATGCACAACTTAATTGCATGGCACTTGGCCCTTAAAATGCATGGTCTTAGGCCCTAAATGCTAAATCATAAACACTGAATTTCCTCACAATATATATGCCTTTAACCTGCAAATACACTCAACAACACATATGCCTTTTACTAAGCTCTTGAGAACACTTTACTAAGTCATTCACCATTTGCTCTTTAGGTAGTTTTAATAAGCATTTATAAGCTCATTTCTCCTAAGGCATTAAACAACATTAGGTTAGTATTTTTACCTCTTTTCCAACCAAACTTCTTTCTTGTTTCCTTTAGAAAACCGATAGATACTTGATTCTTTGACAAGCTCTAAACAATATACAAACATTATAATGAGTATTCAAGCTATAAGCTCCATCTCATTGTAAACCCTAGTTTCACATTATTTCAAAAACATCAATGTGATTGTTTTACCTTGATCTTTGAAGAGAGTTTGAATGTCTATGAAGAGAGGACTCCACCTAGTCCAAGAAGGGTTGAAATGAAGCTAGAACAAGGTCACATAAAAAGCTCTTTCAATGTGTATTTTCGGACATGACAAAAACAAGGAGGAAACTTGATTTTTGTTTGAGATTCCTTACCTAGAAGTAAAGGAGAGTAAATATGTAGAAATCCAAGCTCAAGCTCCTTCAATGGTGGAACACCTTGGCACCGAAATGGAGCTCTAGGAGTTTCGAGAAGATGAAATGAAGAGCTTGATGCAAGGAAGAGATGGTGGTGTTTGTTCTTGATTTGGACAAGTGAGGAAGATTTGGCAAGAGATTGAAGTTGTGTTTTAATGGTGGTGTGTGTGTTACCGTGAGAGAGAGCAAGAAGGGAGGGAGAAGAAGCTTGCAACCGTGTGAAAGAAGAAGGCAAAGGAGAGAATGAAGATTGAATTTACTTTTTGAAGATATTTAAGCCTTAAAGCAAATAGTACCTATGAGTCACATTTATTTACTTAACAAGTTAACATACTTGGTGACTCCTCACTACAAAACCGGCCCCCTATATTAGTATGAGGGTATTTTAGTCTTTGTTTGTCAATTTTTACTTATAACAACATATGTTATAAACTAGCTTATAAAAAGTACTATTCACCTATACAAGGCACATAGAAGTGAAATTTTTTGATTTCCCACTAATATAGCCACCCAAATGTGATACTATATAGTACACATATATATTTAAGAGTAATGATGGACATTTAGCCATTCAAAACTCATTTACAAGACAATTTTTCAAAAACGTGCTTTAAGACTTCTTAAAGCACATTTTGTGTTTTAACTTGTTTTCAAGCTTGGTTTTCTTTGGTAATTGATTTAATATGTTCATTAATATATAAATGAGGTCTTGGTAAGCTTATCAAGCCTTAACCAAGCTCATCCCAAGCTTAGAGCATTTTTCGCCCTAAATAACCTTTAAGGTAATTACTTGTATTTTCTATGTTTTAAATTGTTTGCTAATGTTTCTAAGACTCTTTTTAGTCTTAATAAATCATGTTTTAATGTTTAAATAACATTTTAAGGTTTGGGGTATTTCAATCTACCCCCCTTAAAAGAACTTTGTCCCCAAAGTTCACAATTCCCACATATCCTAATGTTAGAACGCCGGGAATAACTTATGAAGCAATGCTTCCCAATACCAAATTACACTTCGTGAAGCAATGCTTCCCAATACCACATTACCAACATCAACAATATGTTCACATAACGACGGACTCAAGGTCCAACCATATAATACCAACCATATAATACCATTCAGACACAATGGTCTGTACATAACATAGACAATGTATGCAAATACATGTCGTACACATCCAACCGAAACGGCTCTACCCCCCTTAAAAGGGGTACGCCCCGTACCCTATACATATAACACTAAGAAGTAAACAATGACGGGTACTTCGCCTTCATCTTGTCTTCCAGCTCCCAGGTGGCCTCCTCGACGTCCTGGTTAGACCAGAGAACCTTCACCAGTCTCACGGACTTATGGCGAGTGTCTCGAGTCTTAGTGTCCAGAATCTGTACGGGAGTCTCCACTGATCGCATGGTCGGCTCTAGGGTTAGCCTCTCAGGCTGAAGCACATGAGACGGATGAGATATACTACTTCTTCTGGGACACATGAATACATCATGTACCTTGCCCAGCTCGGCGGGTAGGTCAAGTCTGTAAGCTACCGGGCCGATCCGCTCCGTCACAACATAAGGACCTACATACTTCGGGCTCAATTTGCCCTTCTGGCCAAAACGAAATCTCCCTTCATGGGGACACTCTCAGAATACCTGATCGCCTACAGCGAACTCCAGGTCAACGTCTGCGTACATCAGCGTACGACTTTTGTCTATCCTGAGCTGCCTTCATGTTAGCCCTGATCTGGCGAACTTCTGCCTGAACTTGTTCAAGATACTCTGGTCCTATAATGACCGTCTCACTCGACTCATCCCAGCATAATGGCGTGCGGCATGGTCTACCGTACAATGCCTGGAAGGGAGACATCTTGATCGAAGCGTGATAACTGTTGTTGTAACTAAACTCGATCAGATGTAACTTATCAATCCAACTGGTCTGAAAGTCAAGTGCACATGCACGTAGCATATCCTCAAGTGTCTGTATAGTGCGCTCACTCTGACCATCTGTCTGTGGGTGAAACGCCGTACTCAATTTCAGCTCAGTACCCAATGCCTCTCGGGTAGATCTCCAATATCTGGATAAGAATCTGGTATCTCTATCCGATACAATCGTCTTGGGTACCCCATGATGTCTTACTACTCTCTGTCAAAGAGCTCTGCAAGCTTAGCCACTTTCCAGGTGTCCTTCATCGGAATGAATCGGGCCACCTTGGTCAGTCGGTCTACCACCACCCAAATCATATTCAGACCTCCCCTTGTAGGCGGAAGCCCTACTACAAAATCCAAAGATATGTCATGAAATTTCCACTCCGGCACTGGCATTGGCTGCACCATACCACCAGGCCGTTGGTGCTCAACTTGACCTTTTGACAATGAGACACCTCAACACATAATCATTAACATCCTTTTCATACCGGTCCACCAAAAATAACGTTTCATGCCCTTATACATCTTTGAAGCTCCGGGGTGAATCGAAGTCGTAGAACTATGGGATTCACTCAGTATGCGCTCCTTCAGCTCAGCGCTACTCCTCGGTATACACAACCGGCCATTGAGCCTAATCAGGTCATCATCGTGGAGTCTGAAGTCATACTTCTGACCCTCGAATGTGCCATCAATAAGCTTCTGTCTAATTTCCACCATACTGATCTGTCATCTGAGCACTCCGCACCTCTTCAACCAAGCTAGTATGAGAGACTAGCGAATGGAGAGAGTGAGCTCGGCGACTCAGTGCGTCAGCTACCACATTTGCTTTTCCCTCCTTGTATTGTAAGTTAATATCATAATCATTTAAGAATTCAACCCACCTTCTCTGCCTCATGTTCAACTCTTTCTGAGTGAACAAGTATTTCAACTCTTGTGGTCAGAATAGATCGTCACACTTACCCCATACAAATAATGTCGCCACATCTTCAATGCGAAGACGATGGCACCCAATTCCAAGTCGTGGGTAGGAGTTCTCCTCGTGCTTCTTCAGCTGTCGGGAGGCGTATGCTACGACCTTCCCGTGCTGCATCAACACACAACCCATACCTCTGCCTGATGCGTCGCAGTAGACCTCAAAACCATCTGGACCGTCTGGTATAGTCAGAACTGGTGCAGATGTCAGAGCATCTTTGAGACTCTGAAAAGAAATCTCACAGTCGTCTGTCCACTCGAATGGTGCATCCTTCTTCATCAAGGAAGTCATCGGCTTCGAGACACTGGAGAAGTCCTTCACAAATCTCCTATAATAACCTGCCAGACCGAGGAAGCTCCTGATATCGGTAACTGTCTTCGGCCTTGGCCAGGTGCGCACAGCATCTATCTTTGCCGGATCCACAGCGATCCCGGCCTCAGAAATAACATGTCCAAGGAATGATACTTGGTTCAACCAAAATTCACACTTAGAAAATTTAGCATACAACTGATTCCTCCTCAATGTCTGCAATACATCTCTCAGGTGGCTTTCATGCTCACCTCTCGATTTCGAATACACTAGTATGTCATCGATGAAGACTACCACTGATTTGTCCAACTGATCTTGGAACAAACGGTTCATTAAGTCCATAAACTTGGCTGGTGCATTGGATAAACCAAATGGCATAACTGTGAACTCATAATGCCCATACCTAGTTCTGAATGCTGTTTTCTCAATGTCACTGTCACGGATGGCAATCTGATGATATCCTGACCGTAGGTCTATCTTAGAGAATACTGATGATCCCCTAAGCTGATCAAATAGATCGTCGATGCGTGGTAAGGGGTAACGGTTCTTCACCGTAACAGCATTCAGCTCCCGATAATCAATACATAGGCGGAGGCTACCGTCCTTCTTCTTCACGAAGAGGACCGGCGCTCCCCATGGTGAAACACTAGGGCGGATGAAGCCCTTGTCCAGTAGGTCTCTCAGCTGCTCCTTGAGCTCTGTCATTTCTGCTGGAGCCATACGATATGGTGCTTTCGCAATTGGTCCGGTGCCCGGAACCAAGTCGATCTCAAACTCAACTTCCCGTGGTGGCGGCATGCCCGGCAGTTCCTTAGGAAATACATCAGGAAACTCCGAGACTACCGGCACATCTGTGCTAAACTCTGGATCTCTCTCTATGTCTTGGACATAGCAGAGGTATACATCATTCCCCGTCGTAACTCACGATACATGGCCATGGCGGTGATGATCTGTGTCGAAGGCTCCCTGGGCCTCTGGCGGTAAGATATAGTAACCCCAGATGGACTCCTAAGAAGCAGTCGATGCTCGGCACATAGGATTCTACCCTTGTACCGCTCCAACCAGTTCATCCCGACAATCACATCAAAACCCAGTCCGTCGAACTCTATCAAGTCGATCGGAAACTCCTCATCCATGATTCGAACAATAGCATCTCGGTAGTAGCGGGTACATCTGATCTGCTCTTTCGACGGGAGAGTGACCACGAAGTCTGGCATCTCTTCACCGTCTAACCCCAGCCTCTTCGCAAAAGATAGCGAAATAAATGTGTGTGAGGCTCCAGAGTCGAACAAGATCGATGCATCCACGCCATTCACTGGAAAGGTACCGGTGAGGATTGTGCCGCTCTTGCCGGCTTCTGCCTTATTGCAGACACTCAGTATACCTCCCATTCCGAGTGCACAGCCTAGTTTAATTGGCAAACGTATAAGTATACGGTAGTAACACGATTGATATACTCCAAAACACATCCCTTTATTTATTAACATACTTCCTTACACCATAAGTTGGTTACATTGTGGATATTGCTACGTATAGCATCCTTAACACATAACTGGATTAATAGATTACATGATTACATAGGGCTTAAAACTGCCTGAAAGTCAAATTCAAACGTCCTGGTTTCATATGCGTGGCATTGATCACTGCCGACGGTGCGGTATTCAGTTTGATCTTCTTGATACCGTGGTATAACATCCTTGATTGTCCTCCCATTATTAACACATCACCTGATTTCAACACTAGCTTCTTTGCGAGATCACCACGCTTCTGCTCGCCATAGATAAATACTGCTGTGTCACCAATGGACCAAGACACCACGGGTACTCCCTTACTTAGAGACTCGGGTGACTCGTCCTTATCTTGGTGCAATCCTAGTCTTCCACCTTTCTGGTAGAAGTTCACAATACATAGGTCCGCTTTAACACTTGGAATTGAATCTTTTTCAGCTTGCTGAGCAATTCCTACGGTGTGGTTAACAACCGCAAGGAACTCCTCAGGTATACCTGGTACAGTTGCTCCATCTTCAGCTCGCACGTCTTGATATGACTTGGTGTAAGGATTCCAGTCCTTACCCATGCACATCATCTTCAGCTTCATCTTATCCGCTGCGTATTCGGGTGTATAGAATCCTCCTAGTGCTGCTCCAAGTTCATTGCATCGCCTGATGATGTGGATTTGCGCTTCGGGTGTCAGGTATCCATTTAAGAGTACCATACCTGGTTGGATAACCTGACATTGCTCCATTGGAAAGTCGGTGATGCTGATGGTGGTTTCTTCAGGGTTTGGTGTGGCGGGATTGGATAACAGATATTGAAGGTTCCTAAGGTTTTCAACATTGTCTAGTTTAGGTGTCTTTTATATTATTCCTTAACTCGTTAGTTAGGTGTGTACATTTAGACTCTCTAATACACTCATGCATGAAATGCGGTAAGCAATCACTTTCTCATGTAACAGTTTAGGCGGTACCTGGTCTAGAAGAGGAGCCTGGCGCCTCAGACCGGTCCACCACGTTCAGGGCGGCCTTGCCGGACCCCGTACCCTTCCCCTTCTGGGCATCCGTGTACTTCCTGTCAGAGGGCTGCTGGGTGATCGCCTTCGGGCTATCAGTGGTCGCGGTAGTCTTACCCTTCCACTGACCCTTTGGCCTGTAGTTCCTACTGTTGGGGTTGTGCCAGCACTCAAACTCACGGTGCCCCATCTTCTCGCAGTAATGACACTTCACGTCATTCCCCTTGCAGTCTTTGCCGGGGTGGTCTCCATTGCACCACTTGCAGTAAAAGTGGCGCTCCGGTCCAGAACCCGCGCTAGCTGCGTTCACAATACATCATCAATACTCACTTCCAACTCAAGAACTTATATCTCAATTTATCACACATGTTTAGGTAATTACCCTTAGGCGGGTGAGAGCGTAAAGGCTTCGCCGCATACGCGTACGTAAGCTTCAGAGGCTCCTCAGCTGTGGTGGTCTGGGCTTGGCCCTTATCACCCTGATGCTGATTCTTCTGGGGCTGAGGGTAGTGCTTCTTTTCTTCCTCCCCCGTACCTTGCTGGACCTGGCCCTCGTTTGTGGCCTTGCGCTTGTGCGCATTCTCCTCGTCCCTCAGACGGACGGTAATTTCCACCTTAGCAGCGGCATGATAGCACTCCTGAATTTTAGGACGTCAGTCATGCCCCGCAAAACAAAACTCACCAACTCACATTAACATTCACTATCAGTATTAACTGATTCATATCACGGTATTTTAATTACCTGCAAGGTAGTATACTCAGCTGGTCCCATCCCGTAGCGAAGACGGTAGTTGAGACCATTGTAGAACCGGTTCACCAACACTCGGTTCGAATATCCAAGGTCTGGCAACAGGTGGATAAGGCCGGTGAATGCTGTGTAGTAGTCATCAACCGTCATCTTATCCCCCTGCCTCAGACTGTCAAGCTCGAGGCGCTTGGCCTCCTGCACATGTACCGGGTAGTACTTGGCTCGCAGTAGAGCCGTGTACTCCCTCCATCCAAACTCAGGATCAGCTATCCTGTCCTCCCTCACCAGTTTCCACCAACTCTGTGCCGACCCCTTCAAGTAGTAGGCGGCAAGTCGGACCTTAGCCTCAGCAGGTACGGCCAAAGTCTCGTAGGCGGTCTCCAGCTCGGAGATGTACGCCTCTAGCTTACGGGGATCGGTCTCCCCATGGAATGATGGCGGCCTCAAGTCAGCCAACGCCTTGACCCAGTTGGTCTCTCTCGGCGGTGGTGGTGGTGGCTGAACTCCGGGCTGATGCCCCTGCTGCACCGCAGCTACAATCTGGGGGACCATCTGGGCTACGGCGGCTGCAACTGCCTCAGCCATAGTCTGTGCCGTAGGGTTCTCGCCCTGGTCACCCATATCTCCAGTACCGCGTCCGCGGCCTCGACCTCGCGGTCTACCTGACATCTGAATTCATATGAACATTCATTAGCAACACGCTTGCACACTTATCGGTCCAACGGTAGTAACGTCTCCCGATTATAAGGTATTCCCACACTTAGTTAGTGGTTAACCCGTCCATAACTGCTCACTCCATAAGTATAGTTAGATTTCCTAACTCGGTTTACTCCTATGCTCGGTATTCTAGTCATCAGAGCGATACTTCGCTCTGATACCACTTTTTGTAACACCCCTACTACGCGCCTAACAATAAATACAGTCGCAGCGGAAATGACCAACTAAACAACAACTAACAAATTGGTGTTACAACGCCGTTAACCACCCACGTGGTTAACTAGGCAGAATAAATAACAACGTATCGGTCTGATGATCAGACTCCCGAGCAATAGGACCCAACATCCAAACATAACCATAACCATTAAAACCGAGTATTTAATTTACATACCGTCTACAACATAACATCCTCCACCGTCAACTAACAGTACCAAAATATAACGCCACGGGAGCACAGGCGCATCCCGGGCCAACATCCAAAATAAACAAAAGTATCATGGTCTAAACCTACAACCATTCCGCCTCTTCGAGTCTCATCCTGCAATGAAAAAGAAAATGGAGCCCCCGAGGGGGTCAGCACCTTTGCTGGTATGGCTAACGCGCAGCCCATCGGCTACCGGGATACGCGCAAACCACTTGTCATGATAACATGGAGTTCTTTTAAAACAACCAACATCATATACATGTATTTATTCACCATAACATAGCACATTAACAATCCATAACACCACAAGGTCGGTTCTCACAAGGAACATTCCATCATGGTTAGAATACCAAGTGAGCCTAAGGATTTTCATTAATCCCATGTTAAGCTCGTTACATACCTCGTTACCATCCCGTTATTTGAATGGTTAACTTAATCCCAAGGTGTGTCGGATATAGTGATCCCAAGCACACCGAAATAACATACGTATGCCCCTGTGGCCCGACGTGAGTCAGTAACTAGCTTTGGATAAGCTAAGGGAAGGTTGGAAACCAAATTGGAGAACAACCTATACATACACCAAGAGAGTCGAACCGGATATGATATCGACCCCCGTCCTCACACGCGTGGCCGGAACAGACCGGACTCCTCACTCCCCCGGTTAGCACTTGTTAGTGATCATACAAGTGATCTTGTTAAGTCACACACAAGCAAGCATATAGGTCTTGTTAGACACGCCAAGGGATAGGAGTCACAATAATACATCATCATAATATAAACAACCGTAAACTCTTTTCATGCCTTAATCTTGTAAGGTCGTAAACACACAGAAAAGCAAACAGCACACAGGCCGGTGTAAACCGGTAGGCAACAGACTGCAAGAAAACCATACCTTGGCCCTTGCCTTGTTTCGTTCCCACCTTGAGAGAATCCTATACACATTAGTAAGGTCGGTTAATTAATTATTTAACTTCACACTTACTATGTATTCAACATGCTTGTATGACATGTTTTAATGCCTATCTTACCCTAGGTTACCTTCATTAAACACCCTAGGGTTAACTACATAAGTCACATTCTTTTCTGTTTTTTTTTACAAGTTTTGGTCCGACCGACCCACCGTCCGACCCACAACTGGGTCGGACCCTCCCAGTGGTTTTCGGGTCTGAAGAACCTTACCTTGACCGACCCATGTCCGACCCAACCTTCTGGGTCGGTCCATTACAGAACCCTTTTACTTCCTTATAATCATACCCGTCCGACCCACGTCCGACCCACCATTCTGGGTCGGTCCATGTGCGAACATTTTCCCTCCTTGAAACTTGTCCGACCGACCCATGTCCGACCCAACCTTCTGGGTCGGTCCATTACCGAACATTTTCCTAACATTTTACAGAGGCTCGACCGACCCAAAAACTGGGTCGGCCCCTGGGTCGGTCGCCCTCTAAACTTACCCAAACCTGCCAATTCTTCACCAAACTTCTCCTAAGGCCTCTTAATGCTTCCTAACAACATTTGGTAACCTTACATCCACATACAACATCCATGAAACTCATTTTCTAATTCCTTGAATCATTTACTTATTTCCTTGTAAGAATTCCTTAACACTTATGTTATTTTATACTAGGTTCCTAGATGGTGTTTCTCACCTATGGTAACTACTATCCCAAAATGCTTTCCCACCACTACAACATCATCTCTAAAGCATTATTTCTCACCAACCTAAACTCTAGTTAATGTCTAAGTCCTTTTGTTTACCTAGAACACTCTAAGACATAGTTTCTCCTCTAGTAACACCTAGTCATTTTCTAACATCTCTAGTTCACCAAACCTTACATTAATACCTAGAACTCCTTAGATATTTCCTAAATTTTGACATGGGTTCTCCTAGAACATTACTAAGCCTAAACACTTTGTTTTCTTCATCAAACACACAAAAACACCTAAAATCACCAAGAACACTCTCATACACAAAACTTCTCTAAAATCACATTATATTACAACATTATGCACAACTTAATTTGCATGGCACTTAGGCCCTTAAAATGCATGGCTCTTAGGCCCTTAAATTGCTTAAATCATAAACACTGAATTTCCTCACAATATATATGCCTTTAACCTGCAAATACACTCAACAACACATATGCCTTTTACTAAGCTCTTGAGAACACTTTACTAAGTCATTCACCATTTGCTCTTTAGGTAGTTTTAATAAGCATTTATAAGCTCATTTCTCCTAAGGCATTAAACAACATTAGGTTAGTATTTTTACCTCTTTTCCAACCAAACTTCTTTCTTGTTTCCTTTAGAAAACCGATAGAGTACTTGATTCTTTGACAAGCTCTAAACAATATACAAACATTATAATGAGTATTCAAGCTATAAGCTCCATCTCATTGTAAACCCTAGTTTCACATTATTTCAAAAACATCAATGTGATTGTTTTACCTTGATCTTTGAAGAGAGTTTGAATGTCTATGAAGAGAGGACTCCACCTAGTCCAAGAAGGGTTGAAATGAAGCTAGAACAAGGTCACATAAAAAGCTCTTTCAATGTGTATTTTCGGACATGACAAAAACAAGGAGGAAACTTGATTTTTGTTTGAGATTCCTTACCTAGAAGTAAAGGAGAGTAATAATATGTAGAAATCCAAGCTCAAGCTCCTTCAATGGTGGAACACCTTGGCACCGAAATGGAGCTCTAGGAGTTTCGAGAAGATAGAAATGAAGAGCTTGATGCAAGGAAGAGAATGGTGGTGTTTGTTCTTGATTTGGACAAGTGAGGAAGATTTGGCAAGAGATTGAAGTTGTGTTTTAATGGTGGTGTGTGTGTTACCGTGAGAGAGAGCAAGAAGGGAGGGAGAAGAAGCTTGCAACCGTGTGAAAGAAGAAGGCAAAGGAGAGAATGAAGATTGAATTTACTTTTTGAAGATATTTAAGCCTTAAAGCAAATAGTACCTATGAGTCACATTTATTTACTTAACAAGTTAACATACTTGGTGACTCCTCACTACAAAAACCGGCCCCCTATATTAGTATGAGGGTATTTTAGTCTTTGTTTGTCAATTTAATTACTTATAACAACATATGTTATAAACTAGCTTATAAAAAGTACTATTCACCTATACAAGGCACATAGAAGTGAAATTTTTTGATTTCCCACTAATATAGCCACCCAAATGTGATACTATATAGTACACATATATATTTAAGAGTAATGATGGACATTTAGCCATTCAAAACTCATTTACAAGACAATTTTTCAAAAACGTGCTTTAAGACTTCTTAAAGCACATTTTGTGTTTTAACTTGTTTTCAAGCTTGGTTTTCTTTGGTAATTGATTTAATATGTTCATTAATATATAAATGAGGTCTTGGTAAGCTTATCAAGCCTTAACCAAGCTCATCCCAAGCTTAGAGCATTTTTCGCCCTAAATAACCTTTAGGTAATTACTTGTATTTTCTATGTTTTAAATTGTTTGCTAATGTTTCTAAGACTCTTTTTAGTCTTAATAAATCATGTTTTAATGTTTAAATAACATTTTAAGGTTTGGGGTATTTCATACCCCAAATCTAAATAATATTATTTAATCATTATTTATTGGAATATAATCCAAATATAAATCATTTCACGTACGCATGCAAACCCATGCATGAAAACGTTACGTAAAAACAGTCGTTTCACCACAAACGCTAAAACACCTTAGAAGCATATGGTCAAACATGACCTTGTATGACCCTCTAATATTCAAACTAAATGGTCATACAATTATTATATGAATATACAAATATATTCCCTAAGCTATATTCAGTCAAATACGCAAATGCTCGGGAGTGCTCACACCCGCTCCTTAAAGCACGAAAAGTCCGGAGGAGTGCCGAGGTGGCACGAACTCCTATAAAATTAATTCCTAGAGTTCCTAACATCATTATTTATCATTCTAAAGAGAACCCACGAAGTGGTTTCTCAAAATTCAGCAAAAACCAAAGGAGGATTTCTTAGCGCTCCTTTTTGGCCCGGGAGTGTCCCGATGGCCCGTAAATTATGTCACGGGTTGATATAACCCCATATAACTCAATGTAACATCTTAGTATATGTTTATTTACTATAATAAGTGTTTACAAACACTTGGAACTCATAAGAACAATTGGTTTCCCAAAATTTCCTTAGAGCACAAAAACACACCTTCGGGTGTCACGAAAATGCGTTTTACGCAATTACCTTGTAGTTTTTGACATGCCACGAATTGGTAATCTTAAAAAGGGTTAAAATGACCTTCTAAATCAGTTGGTGTGACTAGTCAAAGGCTCTCTATAGGGGCCGATTTTAAGGGCAAAAACTAGTATAAAATTTGCTTTAAAAATTTATAAAAGGCTTAAAACATGATGACTCATCATCCCATGTGTTATATTACTTAATGTCAAAGTATGTAGGTCTTAATGGACCAGAGAGCTGTCGAAATAATGCTTAGGAATAAGGCCATGTGAGCTAGATACAAACAAAATGCTTAAAAGCAAAAAGTAGATCTAGATTCTCTTCTTTTGCTTTCTTAATAATAAGTGACCTTCCAGCTTCTTCCTTGGCTCTTCATGGCCGGTTTTGAACCCCATTCAGACCTCCATTTCGTGACTCCACATGAAGAAGAACAAGCAAGTAGCATTGAAAAATCAAAGGAATATACTCACCTTTTCTTACCTTTGTTTCTAGCCAAAATAATTGTCTTTCCAACTCTTGCTTAGTCACACCACATGGCCGGTTTTCATGCTGGAAAGGAGGCATTTATTGAGCCAATAATCAAGGTAATAAACTAAGGAAAAGAATTGTCAATTGACATTAAAAATTGACAAAACAAAATCAATTTCCAAATGCTTCTTTCATTACGTGAGTGAGCTTCATTTCCCTCCTTGCACAATTCTTGCACGGTTGGTAAGCTCTCTCCTCTCTCTTCTTAGCTTCATCTTCTCCTTTGAAGCTCTTAAGTCCATTAATGGAGTTTTAACTTCTATCTTCATCTTTAAGTTAAATTCCTTGCATTTCTTGGCAAGTCTTGAAGCAAAACTCTTCCTAGCATAACAAGGTGTGTTCGGCTTCACTAGTTCTCCAAGGAGATTGTCCAAACCAACATTAAACAAGGAGCATCTCAAGGTTATCTTAAGGTAGTTTAATGCTTGAAAATCCTTAAAGCACATTTTTATGTGTAACAAGTTCTACTTCTTCTAAGGTTCTTTCCTTCTTCATTTTCATGAAGGAAACCTTGTTCTTCATCTACCTTAGGAGTGCCGAATTCATAAGGAGAAAAGTCTAAGGTAAAATCTAACTTGTAAAAATACTTACAAATCTACTTAAGATCTTTATTCAAGATCTAACTCCTAAAAAACTCCTTCACACTTGCATATAACCGAAGTGGAGCATCTATATTACCTTGGAGAGAAAGCTTGGAGATTCAAGAAGAGTTCAAGCACTTAACCACCTTTGTTAAGAAGTAAGTTTACTAAGTAAATCCTTATGATAAAGTTTGTTAAGCTTCTAAAAATTATACAAAATTAAGTACACCTCCTAGGTTTATTAAACCGAACCGGCGAAACCATGTGGTATTATATGCCAAAAATACAACCTATAACTTATATAGAAAATATTTACCTTAAGACACATTTTTGTGTCACACAAATTTAGTTATGTTACATATTAATTCAAGCCGAATTACAAGGGAAAAAATGCTTATTTTTGAGCTAAGAATTTATATAAGACATTACAATAATTTTTACATGAGTTATATAACTCCTATGAATTTATGTATAATTATTATGACATAGAAATCCACTTTTATATACTATATGGTCACCAAATAAATATGGCCGAATGCTTTAATTGATAAATAGGTATTAATGACCTACTTAGGTATATAAACTATATCACAAAGTTTGGTGAGTTAAGAATATTCTATTAGTGTCTAAATGACTAATTAATTAAGTTATGTGGGTTAAATGTAATTCTTACAAAGTTTAGTGTACTTATATTAAAACCGAGAGCTAAAGGGCTGTTTGGTGTAATTATAATATAATATAAGGTTAGGAATTAAGTTTAAGAATTTTAGATAATTTAAACAAGCTTTGAAATACTTTTTATAAAGTTTTGGGCTATTATGTAATTATAAAAGTTGTTATGAAAGTTTAGAATTTATTAGTGGGCGAATTCATAATTAAGAGAATTATTAGGTTCACTTTCGAAATTTTAGGGATTAAATATTTAGACTATAGTTTATAAGTTATTAAGTAACTATTAGAAAGTTTTGGGGTGAAAATGTAATTAATGGAAGTTCAAGACCTAAGCCGAATTATTTGGGGTTAGTTTGGTAATTTAAGAATTTATATAATATTCGGCATTTATGGAGAATTAAATTAAAACTATAAGTTTATAAGGCATTATGCAAAGTTTATAAGGTTTGTGGTTAAATTGTAATTATGGGGAATAAAATATCATTGCCGAGAATTTAAGGGGCTAAGTTGTTATTTTTGAAAGTTATAGTACTTAAAAGCTATATACCAAAATATTAGTGTGACTATGTAATTTAGCTAAATAAGAAGTTAAACTCTATAATATAATGAGATTAGAATTTAAATATAAAGTTAATGAATTAATGTGGTTGATTTATAAATAACCGAAATATAAGGGTAATAATTTAGATTTAAATAAATATAGGTCCTATATGGATATTGTGAGGAATAGAAGAAAGAATTTTAATTAAAGGAATTATGGAATTAGAACTATGGCTTATGCAGTTATAAGGAGTTAAAAAGAAACAATAAGTATTGTTTATGACTAAAAGGAGAATAAGGAGATTATAAGAATATTATGTCATTGTAAGACATTAAATATAGTTAAGAAAATTATAAGTTGTTATGTCACTTAGACAATTAAATAAACAACAAATACTTAAAAATAAAAAACAAAATCTAGTACATGATATATGAATACATATATGTACATTAAGGATTTATAAATTAATCAAAAAGGAATAACAATAAGTTATACATTAAATCATGAGGTAATTAAAAGAAATAAACCTCAAATGAAATAACAAATAAGAGATTTGTTGAAAGATCCAATAGGATCATTATATAAGGGTAACATAAATTAACCCTCTCAGTTAATCCTATTCTAGGACTTTGTTTGACCAGACGTTGACCGGGAATTTACAAGTACAGTCTACGGTGAACGGTATGGGATTCTTGCAACCTGTTTTCTAACGGATTACACCGGCTTGTGTGCTATCTGTTGTTTGAAATAACGACCAAGATAATTAATGTAAACTGTTGTTTTACTCTTGCACACTGTGGTATTATTTTATGTGCGTGAATGTTGCTGACTACATCGTGTATGTCCCACGCATACAAACACTACTATACCAGTGGATTAAATACCTGCGTTTCAGTATACCGAGGACTTGTACTCAAGTCTCTCACTAACTTCAGATTATAACAAACGTCATTATCCTAAACGTGATAATTGACAATACACATTGTGTTCTTGTTTAATGTCTTTATATGACACTTAACAACTCTATACTACGAGAATGAGGAGCCCAGTTGGATCTGGCCATGCATGCTACAGGAGCTGTACCTGTCTCAGGTCGTCTCCTATCTACGTCGCGACGGAACATTCAGTTGGAGGAAGACTTTATTCCTTCCGGGATTCAAATGCCCTTCAGTTCGAGGAAGACTTTATTCCTCTAGTGGGTTCTTATTTCCCACGCCATTCAGTTCAGGGTTTAACTACGTTATCTCCTAGGGTTTTTATACCCAACCTTTCTCTATAACGAGGTCACTATACCTCCACTATTTCAGATATTCAGTTATAACTGTCAGTCCCATGTGTGGACCGACTATCAGTAAAGAATTTCAGTTCAGCTAACTCGACCTTCTGTGTCTTGTTCTATGTGACATTATTGTCCTTGTATGGATACTTGTTATTATCAGACTATGCTTGTTTACAGCTTTATAAAAATGAACTGCATGTATTCGACAAAGTAGTTGGTGTGGCCCGGTAGACGATGGGCTGCACGTTTTCCATACCAGCATTGTTTGCTGAGCCCCTTTGGGGGCACCCCCATTTTTCAGGTACCTGAAGTTGAGGAGATCACTGCACTGAGTGTAGGTGGGGTAGACCAAGCTTTGGGAGTCTACTATTAGTTATTTGTT
Source organism: Limonium bicolor (assembly GCA_023374045.1). Lineage (NCBI taxonomy): Eukaryota > Viridiplantae > Streptophyta > Magnoliopsida > Caryophyllales > Plumbaginaceae > Limonium > Limonium bicolor. The sequence continues at coordinate 265,640,260 of CM041779.1, forward strand.
TTATTTCAGTATTGTACGTTGAGATTGATTCCTAGTATCTCGGTTGTATCTGTATTCCAGACCGTGACATTTGAGGATTGTATTTGGACTTAGCCTTGTTGGTCACGAGGGTGGCCAACGGCGTTGTAATACCGCCCGGTTGTTGTATTTATTTCCGCTGCAGTTGTATTTTATTTGGGAGTGATCGCCGTTCAGTTTATTGGATTTCGGGTTGGGGTATTACATATAATGACAATTTAAAATGTGGAAAGTTATAATAAGTGTGAAAGTAAAATAAACTAGAAGAGTTAAGTAATAAGTTAACAACGGACTAGTACGTTAATTAACCGACGATACTAAATGTGTATAGGATTCTCCAACGGTGGAAAACAAAAGCAGCAAGGACCAAGGTATGGTTTTCTTGCAGTCTGTTGCCTACCGGTTTACACCGGCTTGTGTGTTGTTTGTTTCTTGTGTGTTTACGACTTTGTAAGATTAAGTCATGTAATGAGTTTACAGTTGTTAAAACTAATGTATTGGTAAGATGTGTCTCATTTCCCTTGTGTGTGTGTGTCTAACTTGACCTATACCCTTGCTTGTGAATTCGTTATTTAAGTCCATAATGGGACTTCTAACAAGTGCTAACCAGGGAAGTGAGGAGTTCGGTAGTTCCGGCCACGCGTGTGAGTATGGGAGTCGATGTCATAACCGGTTCGATTCTCTATGTATGTTAAGGTTGTCTTCTCTTTTGGTTTTCAACCTTCCCTTTAGCTTAATGTAACACCCCCAACTGCTAAACCTGAACCATCACACAACAAACCTGCAATAATATTACAACACAGTGGAAGAAAATACTAAAAGATGGTGTTATCGCCGTTAGTCACCCACGTGACTAACTAGGCCTAATCCAATCTCAAGCTACGGTCTGATCGACCCGAGTGTACCGAACGTGAGTGCGTACATAGTCTTACAACAAAATACAATACCGAGTTCGAAGTATCTCTCCTATTATTACAACTTACTACCACAGTTTATAAAACGAGTGTACAGGCACACCTCGTAAACAAATTAAACCCTTAGTGCTCTACCCACTCCTACTCTCAGGCTAGGTCCTCGTCTAGCACCTACCTGCAAAGTTTAAATCACAGGCCCCAGGGGGCTAAGCATATTGCTGGTACAGAAAACGTGCAGCCCACAAGCTATCAAGGCTACACACGGCTACTTGTCATATACATGCAGTTGATTCTTCATACAACAATAATAAGAAGTACAATAACAACAATACATTTATGTGAAACATTCACAGCTCAAAAAAATCGAACGTCGTAATGGACGTCCATTAATGAGTAAGTTAGATTCCTAAATCCGAGGCCTGAGAATTGTTTAGTTCTCGTGTTTGACCATACCTTATAAGTGTCAACCATTCTCTATTAGAATTGGTTGTTCTCTATCTGAATTGTTTATTTTGTCGGGTCAATGTAACCCTAGCCAATGAGTTATTAGCTCCATTGGTTTAATAAACAATAATTCTTAAGTTATGAGGGGTATAAGGCTTGACCCTCCTGCGCCTCCTGAAGTTTCCTCCCATCTCGAACTGTTCACTCGAGATGGCCGGGTCAGTTTGTCGTCCCTAGGCGGAAGACAGATCTGATACAAATGCCGACCTCCTAAACCTGAATATGCATGACCGGAGTCAGTCCCGGATTCCTCTCCTTACAAGTTCCAGTTAGCTGAAGTCTCTTTGACAATTGGTTAGTTAAACCTCTCTCGGTATTAACCAACTAACAATTGGGAAATATTTGTAACCTTATACAATTGTTATTAAACATAGTTAATGAACAAGCTCTGAATCAATTCGTATTATTGTGCAATGAACCCACAATAACAATACAATAAATCGGTTTCATGCTTAATCTTGCTTGGTCGTATCACAGTAACACATAGCACACAAACCGAGGTAGACCCCGTTAGCAAACAAGCTACAAGAATCTCATACCTTAGCCTATCGACGTTTGTCCACTCCTGGATGACGTCCCGACTATTCCGGTCACCTACTCCGCTAATATAGTTCATTAGGACGGCGTGGTTAAATAACTTAATTTTCGTATTTTACTATTCACCATATTTTACTATTCACCGTATACGTATTTTATTATTCATGTATACGTATTTTACTATTCACATATACGTATTTACTATTCACGTATACGTATTTTACTATTCACGTATACGTCTCGTATTTGACTATTCATATATACGTAGTTACTATTCATTTATACGTATTTACTATTCATGCATACATATTTACTATTCATGTATACGTATACTATTCACGTATACGAGTACTATTCATGTACACTAAAAATTTTCGTATATGCCGTATCATACGTATTTATTTCTTTTTCCAATATAACTTGTATTTTCATTAAAAATACTTAAGTAATGATTTCTCTTATACTTATTAAATTACGGGTATACCCCTCGTATACCTTAACTTATATACGGGTCTCTTTTATCCCCGTTTTATCTCTATTTCTTTTATAACTTGTTTCTAAATTCTTTAATAAATTCCTTAACCTTCTAAACACATAAAAATGTGTTATTTACATTACTTACCCATAGTTTCCTCTTAATCTCTAGTTTTCTTATAATAAGTTCTAAAGTTGTTATTTATATTTCTAATTTCTTCCAAAGTCTTATTTAACTTATTTCTTTTTTTACTTTTGGTCAATTACCAAAATATACCCAAGTTTGACCAGTCTTTTATGGTTAAACCCCCTAACTTTCCATTATTTACAATACTACCCCTAAAGTTAATTTAACTTAACTTTTCATTCCTTTATCATTTTAATATCTAATCTTTTGCTACAAATTTTTATTCTAACATTTCTAAACATTTTACAAACTGCCATTGACCAAGTTTGACCACGTTTGACCAGGGAAATTACCATTTTACCCTTGTGATCTTTTCTTTTATTCTAACTCATTTATTAACCAAATTAACTCTAATTAATTTCTAATTTTCGTAACTAATTTTCCTACAGATTTTTGAACATCAAAAATCATTTAAAACACCTCTAAATCACCAGATTTAATTATCTAATGTTGTAGTATATATATACTATCTTTATTAACTTTAAACACACCAAAAACCTTATAATACTTATAAACTCTTATAAATTGTAAACTTAATTCTACAATTATTTTGCCATCATCTAAACTTTATAAATTTCATAATAACTCTTATTCATTTTCGGCAATGATAATATGTTACCAAAACTTCATAATTTTTACATATTACACTTAGTTATACTAATTCCTTTAATTTAACTTAGTTATATAATTTTTCTAACTCACCTAAGCTCCCTTAATTTTCGGCCATACACTAAATTTTAGTATATGAACTTTTCTTATATATTATGATAACTTATATTAAGGTTTATATCATAAGGGTTGTAAATCTAATTTTAGATTTACAAAATATTAACATTTTAGGTGCTAAAAATTAAATCTAACACCTACTAAATTCGGTAATAATAAACAAGGTATACAATATGTTAGATCAAATATAGATCAATATTTAGAACCGAGAAATAGGTAGTTGTAGGATTTACCTTGTATATTAAACTTTTAGCTTAATATTTAAGCTTGAATTCCTTAGAAATTTCACCAGCAATTTGCTAAAGAAATTGTCCCCAAAATTATACAATAAGATGAAGAATAAGATGGGTTAGTATCCCATGCCAATTGGCTGTAACAAAAACCAAAGAATAAGAAGTTTTCAAGAAGGCAATGTTTTACCTCGAGAATCAAAGGCACTTCTTAGTGGTTTTTCCTGAGAATCTGGGTGCATGAGCTATGGTTGTAAAGCTCTTGAAGAGAGGATTCCAACGAGCTATCAAGCTTGTGATTTGGAGCTAGGACGAGAAAGTTATGATTCTTACAAGGAAGGGTGTTCTTTAAGGTTCAAAACTAAGAACTTTGGCTTTGTTTTGTGTTGTTTCTTCAAAGAGAGGATGGGCTCCGAATTTAGAAGCTATCCTTTGATAGGTAAGAGTCTGGTTAATAATTCACTAAGGGGACAAGATGATAAGGTAATGCAAGGAAGTCTTGAGTAGGTGAAATAGTGAATTTAAAAGCAAATTAGCCAAGGTGACTCATACCCCCAAGTCGGCAGCCCTATGCCTCTTTTCATTTGATTTTTTTTTGTTTTATTCTTATATTATGTAAAATTTAATGACTTAATTTCGTTCATTATGACTTATACCATGTTATAGGTATGTTACAAGGCCAAAAATGCCTTAAAACACATTTTATGTGGTTCCCGGTTCACATTGATTTTGCAATTTGTTTTGGCTAGTTTAAATGTGTTCTTAGTACATTTACAACCTTTAGAAACTTTGTTCATGAAATAGCATGTTGCTAATTCCAATTTTAACCAAGTCGTTTAGTGGTTTCTCCTTGACTTTCGTTAGTTTAGTACCGGTTTTTGTGTGGACTTGTATACTTAATTTGTGTGTACACGTAATGGTTCTTATGACCATTTTATTGTTTTTCCCTTACTTCTTAATGATATTTAGGCTCATTAGCCTTTTAGTTTCATGTATTAATGCTTACGGCACATTTTTCCTTAAAGCATATTTTGTGTTCTAAGGTGCGTTTTCGGTTTTAAACGCTTAAGGTATGTTTTTGTGTACATTGTTGTTTAAACTATTTTCTAATGTTTCTAAGGAATATTATAGCCTTAATTTTTTATAATTAAATAGTTCATTAATATACTAAGGTTTGGGGTATTTCAATCTACCCCCCTTAAAAGAACTTTGTCCCCAAAGTTCCTATGCGTCTAATATCTCTTAGAATACACAGGTAACTTCACATAAAAAATCACATACATCACACAACACTATATACGCTTTCTGACTCATAATGTTTGCCACATTTATTAAGGTTCAGACTCATAAGGTCTGTCACAAAGTATAATACATACTTAACACCAAGTAAGCAACAAACAACAATCAACACTATGTGTTATTTCAAAAAAAAAAAACAATCAACACTATGTGATTGTTTGCTTACCAACTTAAAAGCAAAGAGGCTCTACCCCCCTTAAAAGGGGTACGCCCCGTACCCTTACAAGAAATCTAGTCTATAAAGAGCGAAGGGTACTTCGCTCGCATCTTATCCTCTAATTCCCAAGTAGCCTCCTCGACGTCCTAGTTGGACCAGAGGACCTTCACCAGTCTCACTGTCTTGTGGCGAGTGTCCCTAGTCTTCGTATCTAGAATCCTCTGAGGTGTCTCTTCTGATCTCATGGTTGGCTCTATAGTTAGCCGTTCAACCTGCAAAACATGGGAGGGGTGGTGTATGTATTTCTTAAGCTGTGAGACGTGGAAAACATCATGCACTTTACCCAGCTCACCAGGTAGGTTTAACCTGTAAGCAACTGGGCCCACCTGCTCCGTAATGGTATAAGGACCTACAAACTTTGGGCTCAACTTACCCTTTTGTCCAAATCTGAATATTCCCTTCATCGGCGAAACCCGTAGAAATTCCTAGTCGTTCACAGAGAACTCCAAGTCTCGTCGTCGCGTATCAGCATACGACTTTTGTCTATCCTGGGCTGCCTTCATATTCTCTCGAATCTGCTAAACCTCAGCCTGAACTTGCTATAAATATTCCGGTCCTATGATAACCGCTTCACTTGACTCATCCCAACAGAGTGGTGTGCGGCACGGTCTGCCGTACAATGCTTGGAAAGGTGCCATCTTGATCGTAGCATGATAGCTATTGTTGTATGAGAACTCGATCAGATGCAACTTATCGATCCAACTGCTCTGGAAGTCCAAGGCACATGCTCGTAACATGTCCTCAAGTGTCTGAATCGTACGCTCAGTCTGACCATCTGTCTGAGGGTGGAACGCGGTACTCAGCTTCAATTCTGTACCCAGCGCTTCCCGTGTAGTTTTCCAGTATCTCGAAAGGAATCTGGTGTCTCTGTCAGATACTATGGTCTTAGGTACTCCGTGGTGTCTCATGATCTCCTTATCGAACAGTTCAGCAAGCTTCGTTACCTTCCAAGTGTCCTTCATCGGTATGAATCGGGCTACCTTGGTCAGGCGATCAACTACAACCCATATCATGTTCAGACCTCCCCTGGTAGGTGGGAGTCCAACCACGAAATCCATGGAGATATCATGAAACTTCCACTCTGGAACTGGCATTGATTGAACCATGCCTCTAGGTCGCCTGTGCTCGAACTTTACCTTCTGGCAAGTTAGGCACCTCACTACAAACTCAGTAATGTCACTCTTCATCCCAGTCCACCAGAAGTAACGCTTCATGTCTTTATACATTTTCGAAGCTCCCGGATGTATAGAAATAGAAGAACAGTGTGACTCTCGTAGTATGTGCTCCTTTAGTTCGGTGCTGCTACGAGGAATGCATAAACGGCGCTTCAATCTGATCAGATCATCATCATGCATGTAATTCGAAGTCGTATTTCTAGCTCTCGAATGTACCCTCTATCAGCTTCTGCCTGATCTCCATCATATATGAATCGCTCTACTGAGCCTCTCGCACCTCGTTAATCAAGCTAGAACTAGCAATCATAGCATGAAGCGAGTGTGCTCGTCGACTCAGAGCATCAGCTACAACATTGGCCTTCCCTTCTTTGTACTGGAGGTCAATGTCATAGTTGTAACACCCCTACAACGGACTTCACAACTAATTGAAATCGCAGCGGAATTAAACAACTAAACATTAACTAAACGCTTCGGTGCTACAACGCCGTCAACCACCCACGTGGTTAACAAGGCAGAATAAATACAAGTGTACCGGTCTGACGATCAGACTCCCGAGCATAGAACTAAACCATAATTACATCATATACAATACCGAGTATTTAAACACATTCCTTCACTGTAAACTGTTAATATACCGCCATAGTAGTTTCAACGGGATCAAAATATAATGCCACGGGAGCACAGGCGCATCCCGGGCTCAACATCCAAATAAACCAAAGTACAACTGCAGCCTAGATCCTACAGCCACTCTGCTTCCTCGATCCTCATCCTGCAGTAAAAATATGGAGCCCCCGAGGGGGTCAGCAACCCTTGGCTGGTATGGTTAACACGCAGCCCATCGGCTACCGGGATACGCGCAACTAATTGTCATGATAACATGGCGTTCATTATTAAACATAACATAACATAACATAACATAACATGTGGCATAGCATTATTATTGCATAGCACAACATCACATACACAGTGGATACTCTTTCCACAATAACAAACCAAGAAGGTTAAATAACATAAGAGCCTAGAGAATGGTTCACCCTCATGTTAAGCTCGTTACACACACTCATTACCGTTCTTTATTCGAATGAGTAACTTAAGTCACAGATGGTTCGGATATAGTGACCCGAACACACCACACAAACACATGTTCCCACTAAACCGATCATAAGTCAGAATAGGTAAGCTTTGGAGGAAGCTAGCGGGAGATCGAACGCCAAATTAAGGAGAACAATCTTAACAACATAAGAGTCGAATCTGATTCAGATATCTACTCTTAACTTACATGCATGACCGGACAACCGGATTCCTCACTTCCCAGTTAGCACTTGTTAGCAGTTCACGGTGGAACTTAACAAACAATACACAACAGTTGGTAAGTCACGTTAGACACACACAAGGGAAATGAGTCACATCATAACATCACAATAATATGAACAACGGTAAACTAATTACATGGTTAAGTCTTATAATGTCATAAAAACACACAGAAAAACAAACAACACACAAGCCGGTGTAAACCGGTAGGCAACAGACTGAAAAGAAAACCATACCTTGGTCCTTGCTTCGATTGATTTCCACCGTAGGTCACTCCTATACATGTTTAAGAATGTCGGTTAATTACTCACTTAACTTTAAATTTATTAAGTGTTTAGCATGTTTATATGACATGTTTTAATGTCTTAAGTTATACTTAATTACCTACATTATACCCCCCAGGGTTTATTACTTAAGCCATTCTTGTTTGTTTTTTTTACTAGTTTTGGTCCGACCGACCTTACCGACCGACCTTACACAAGGTCGGTCCATTCCAGAACATATTACCGTCAAAATTTTCTACTCCAACCGAACTTGTAAGTTCGGTCGCATGTTCGGTCCATTCCCGAGAGTTTCTTCCCTTTTAAAATTTAGGCCCGACCGAACTTGCCAAGTCCGGTCCCATGTTCGGCCGATTCCAGAAACTTAATTCGTGCACAAAATACAAGCCCGACCGACCTTGCAAGTCCGGTCCCCAAGGTCGGTCCATTCCAGAAACCAATTCTCGCAGGGCAACTGGGCTCGACCGACCTTGCAAGTTCGGTCTGCTCCAGACCCTTATTTTCCATTGCTCATTTAACTCCAAACTTCACTCATATATCCTAGTACACCCTAACCTCGTTTGGGCACTTCAAACACACCTTAAGACATCCTTAAACACTCATAAAAATCATTTTCTAATTGCTTAAACCTTTACTCATTTCTTCCCAAAATTCCTAACACTTATAATGTTTTCTCCTAGGTCTCCAAGTGGTGTTTCATACCTAAGATGATCACTTATGCCAAAATACTCCCTCATCACAACAACATCATCTCTCAAGCATCTATTCTCACAACTAACTCCTTATGTCATTCTTGAAATCCTTTTTCAAGTTTACACTTTCTCCTTGTTCACCAAAGTTTGCCTAAATCCTAACACAAGTCCAAATGACTTTGGTGTATCCCAAACATTCATTTGCATTATAAAATCCTCTAGAACATTGCCTAAGCCCTTTTCACATCTTAAAACACCTTAATGCATGTCTCTCCCACTAGTTGAACACTTAACCATTCTAAACATTTCCTAACTTACCAAACTCATTTTAAACCCTTAAAACTTCTTGTTTATTACCTAAATTTTGACATGACCACTCCTAGAACATTACTAAACCAAGACACATTGTCTTCACCATCAAACAACCATGAACACTAAAATCCATCAAACACATCTTTATACACAAACTTCACACATTTAGCACTACATCACAATATAGTGCATAATTTAAATTGCATGGCACTTAGGCCCTTAAATAACATGGCTCTTAGGCCCTTAAGATGCATAAATCATAAACACTGAATTTCCACAATATATTTGCCTTTGACCTGCAAATACACTCAACAACACATATGCCTTTTACTAAACCTTAAGAGCATTCTTCTAAGTCACTTCCCATTGGCTCCTTAGATCATTTTCATAAGCAAACAAGCTCATTTCTCCTAAGACTTTAAACCACATTAAGTTAGCATATTTACCTCTTTCCTCACAAACTTTCTTCTTGTTTCCTTGTTTAAAATCGGCAAGGCTTCAGATTGTTTGTCAACTTCTAAACATTATACAAACAACATAATGAGTATCCAAGCTTTAAGCTTCATCTCATTGTAAACCCTAGATTGTACATTGTTTCAAAAGCATTAAGATAATTGTTTTACCTTAGAACTTGAAGAGAGTTTGAATATATATCCAGAGAGGACTCCACCTAGTCCATGAAAGGTTGGAATGAAGCTAGAACAAAGCAACATAACGACTCCATTAAGAGTGATTTTCGGTCAAGATAAAAACATGAAGGAAACATCATTTTTCTTTGAGATTCCTTACCTAGAAGCAAAGGAGATCAATAATATGTAGAAATATAAGCTCAAGCTCCTTTAATGTTGGAACTCCATGGCACCGAAATGGTGGTCTTGAAGTTTTGAGGAGATAGAAATGAAGAGCTTGATGAGAGGAAAAGAATGGTGGTGTTTGTTTTTGATTTGGTTAAGTAAGCTAGAAATACAAGTGGTCAAAGATGGAGTTTGTGTATTACTATTGCAAATCGTGAATGAGGAAAGAAGAGAGGTTGAAGAAGACTTGGAACCGTGGGAAATGAAGAAGGGAAATGAGAGAATGAGATAAGTGAGTTTGTTTTGCTTTTTAGAAGATATTTATACTTAAAGCAAATAGTAACTTAAGTAGACATCTTTATATACTTAACATGTTAACAAGAGTGGTGAGTCACCACACTTACAAAAACCGGCCCCCAATAGTACTTAGGGGTGTTTTAGTCTTTTTTGATCAATTTAATTACTTTAACAACATATGTTACAAACTAGCTTATTTTAGTACTATTCATTCAAAAAACAAGGCACATAGAAGTGAAATTTTTGATTTCCCATTGATATAGACTTCCAAATGTGATACTATATAGTACACATGTTAATTAAAGAGTAATTATGGACATTTAGTCATTCAAAACTCATTTACAAGACAATTTTTCAAAAATGTGCTTTAAGACTCCTTAAAGCACATTTTGTGTTTTAACTTGTTTTCAAGCTTGGTTTTCTTTGGTAATTGGTTTAATATGTTCATTAGTATATAAATAAGGTCTTGGCAAGTTCACTAGGTCTTACCCAAGCTTATCCCAAGCTTAGAGGACATTTTAGCCCTAATTGACCTTAAGTGCAATTTGTGTTTTCAATTGTTTAAATTTGTTTACTAATGTTTCTAAGACTCTTTTAGTCTTAATATAACATATTTAAATGTTTAAACAACATACTAAGGTTGGGGTATTTCAATCTACCCCCCTTAAAAGAACTTTGTCCTCAAAGTTCACACTTCCCATATCCTAAATGTTAGAACACGGGAATACATATAAAATATTTCCATACAACATTAACAACACATTACATAACATTGGACACAAGGTCCATACACATAACATCGGACACAAGGTATCCATAACACACAAGGTCCATACAACATATCGGACACAAGGTTCATACAACATAACATCGGACACAAGGTCCATACAACATATACAACATCATCAACATCATTCAGACACAACGGTCTATAATATGACAACATAACATAGACGATGTATTTAAATACACGTCGTACACACATAACCGAAACGGCTCTACCCCCTTAAAAGGGGTACGCCCCGTACCCTATACACATAAACACTAAGAAGTAAACAATGACGGGTACTTCGCCTTCATCTTGTCTTCCAGCTCCCAAGTGGCCTCCTCAACGTCCTGGTTAGACCAAAGAACTTTCACCAGTCTCACAGACTTATGGCGAGTGTCTCGAGTCTTAGTATCCAGAATCCGTACCGGAGTCTCCACTGATCGCATGGTCGGCTCTAAGGTTAGCCTTTCAGGCTGAAGCACATGAGACGGATGAGACATATACTTCTTCAACTGGGACACATGAAATACAACATGTACTTTGCCCAGCTCGGCGGGTAGATCAAGTCTGTAAGCTACCGGGCCGATCCGCTCCGTCAAAACATAAGGCCCCACATATTTTGGGCTCAACTTGCCTTTCTGGCCAAAACGAAATACTCCCTTCATGGGGGATACTCTCAAAAATACCTGATCGCCTACGGCGAACTCCAGGTCACGTCTGCGCACATCTGCGTACGACTTCTGTCTATCCTGAGCTGCCTTCATGTTAGCCCGGATCTGGCGAACTTCTGCCTGAACTTGTTCTAGATACTCTGGTCCTATGATGACCGTCTCACTCGACTCATCCCAGCATAATGGCGTGCGGCATGGTCTACCGTACAATGCCTAGAAGGGAGACATCTTGATCGAAGCATGGTAACTGTTGTTGTAGCTAAACTCGATCAGATGTAACTTGTCAATCCAGCTGGTCTGAAAGTCAAGTGCACATGCACGTAACATATCCTCAAGTGTCTGGATGGTGCGCTCACTCTGCCATCTGTCTGGGTGAAACGCTGTACTCATTTCAGTTCGGTACCCAGTGCTTCTCGCGTAGACTTCCAATACCTCGATAAGAATCTGGTATCTCTGTCAGATACAATCGTTTTCGGTACCCCATGATGTCTTACAATTTCTCTATCAAAGAGTTCTGCCAGTTTTGCCACTTTCCAGGTGTCCTTCATCGGTATGAATCGAGCCACCTTGGTCAGTCGGTCAACAATAACCCAAATCATATTCAGACCTCCCCTTGTAGGCGGAAGCCCTACTACGAAGTCCATAGAAATATCATGGAACTTCCACTCAGGCACTGGCATTGGCTGTACCATACCACCAGGCCGTCGGTGCTCAAACTTGACCTTCTGGCAAGTGAGACACCTCAATACATAATCAGTAACATCCTTTTCATTCCAGTCCACCAAAAATATCTTTTCATACCCTTATACATCTTTGAAGCTCCGGGGTGAATCGAAGTAGTAGAAAAATGGGATTCACTCAATATGCGCTCCTTCAACTCAGCGCTACTCCTCGGTATACACAATCGGCCATTAAGCCTAATCAGGTCATCATCGTGGAGTCTGAAGTCGTACTTCTGACCCTCGAATGTGCCATCAATAAGCTTCTGCCTGATCTCCATCATATACTGATCCGTCATCTGAGCACTCCGCACCTCTTCAACCAATCCAGTATGAGAGACTAGCGAATGGAGAGAGTGTGCTCGGCGACTCAATGCGTCAGCTACCACATTTGCCTTACCCTCTTTGTATTATAGATAATGTCATAGTCATTTAGAAACTCAACCCACCTTCTTTGCCTCATGTTCAACTCCTTCTGAGTGAACAAGTACTTTAAACTTTTGTGGTCCGAATAAATTGTCACACTTACCCCATACAAATAATGTCGCCATATCTTCAGTGCGAAGACAATGGCACCCAATTCTAAGTCGTGGGTAGGGTAGTTCTCCTCATGCTTTTTCAGCTGTCGGGAGGCGTAAGCTACGACCTTCCCGTGTTGCATCAACACACAACCCATACCTCTACCTGATGCGTCGCAATAGACCTCAAAACCATCTGGACCGTCTGGTATAGTCAGGACTGGTGCAGATGTCAGAGCATCCTTGAGACTCTGGAAAGAACTCTCACAGTCGAATGTCCACTCGAATGGTGCATCCTTCTTCATTAAGGAAGTCATCGGCTTCGAGACACTGGAGAAGTCCTTTACAAACCTCCTATAATAACCTGCCAGACCGAGGAAGCTCCTGATATCGGTAACTGTCTTCGGCCTAGGCCAGGTGCGCACTGCATCAATCTTTGCCGGATCAACAGCGATCCCAGCCTCAGAAATCACATGTCCAAGAAAGGATACTTGGTTCAGCCAAAACTCACATTTCGAAAACTTAGCATAAACTGATTCTTCCTCAATGTTTGTAACACATTTCTCAGGTGGCTTTCATGCACCTCTCGATTTGAGTACACAAGAATATCATCGATGAAGACTACCACAGACTTGTCCAACTGATCTTGGAACAAGCGGTTCATTAAATCCATGAACTTCGCTGGTGCATTGGATAACCCAAACGGCATAACCGTAAACTCATAGTGTCCATATGGTCCTGAATGCTGTCTTCTCAATGTCACTGTCACGGATGGCAATCTGATGGTATCCGGATCGTAGATCTATCTTGGAGAATACTGATGCTCCCCTCAACTGATCAAAAAGATCGTCGATGCGTGGTAAAGGGTAACGGTTCTTTACCGTAACTGCATTCAGTTCTCGATAGTCAATACACAGGCAGGACTACCGTCCTTCTTCTTCACGAAGAGGACCGGCGCTCCCCATGGTGAAACGCTAGGGCGGATAAACCCCTTGTCGAGTAGGTCTCTCAGCTGCTCCTTGAGCTCTGTCATCTCTGCTGGAGCCATACGATAGGGCGCCTTCGCAATTGGTCCGGTACCCGGAACCAAATCAATCTCAAACTCCACTTCCCGTGCTGGCGGCATGCCCGGCAGTTCCTTAGGGAATACATCAGGAAACTCCGACACTACCGGCACATCAGGACTAAACTCTGGGTCTCTCTCTATGTCCTGGACATAGCAGAGGTATACATCACTCCCTCGTCGTAGTTCACGACACATAGCCATGGCGGTGATGATCTGAGTCGAAGGCTCCCTGGGCCTCTGGCGGTAAGATATAGTAACCCCAGATGGACTCCGAAGAAGCAGACGATGCTGGCACACAGGATTCTGCCCTTGTACCGCTCCAACCAGTTCATCCCGACAATCACATCAAAACCAAGTCCGTCGAACTCTATCAGGTCGATCGGAAATTCTTCACCTCTGATTCGTACAACAACATCTCGGTGGTAGCGGGTACACCTGATCTGCTCTTTTGACGGGAGAGTGACTAGGAAGTCTGGCATCTCATCACCGTCTAACCCCAGCCTCTTCGCAAAGGATAGCGAAATAAATGTATGTGAGGCTCCGGAGTCGAACAAGATCGAAGCGTCCACGCCATTGACTGGAAAGGTACCGGTGAGGATCGTGCCGCTCTTGCCGGCTTCTGCCTCATTGCCGACACTCAGGGTACCTCCCGTTCCGAGTGCACAGCCTAATTCATTGGCAAACTAATAAGTATTGGGTAACGACACGGTTTATATACTTCAACAACTTCACTTTATTCATTAACACACTCTTCTTACATTATACGTTGGTTTACACTGTTGACATAGCTAACACATATATAATATCCTTAACATACACTGACTTAACACATTACATAATTATACAAGGCTTTAAAACTGTCTGAAGGTCAAATTCAAACGTCCGGGTTTCATGTGTGTGGCATTGATCACTGCCGACGGTGCGGTATTCAGTTTGATCTTTCTGATGCCATGATATAGCATCCTTGACTGCCCACCCATGATTAACACATCTCCTGACTTTAGTACTAACTTCTTTGCGAGATCAGTACGCTTCTGCTCGCCATATATAAATACTGTGGTATCACCAATGGACCAAGACACCACGGGTACTCCCTTACTTAGAGACTGGGGTGACTCGTCCTTATCTTGGTGTAAACCCAATCGTCCACCTTTCTGGTAGAAGTTCACAATACACAAATCCACCTTAACACTTGGAATTGAATCCATTTCAACTTGCTGAGCAATTCCACGGCGTGGTTAACGACCGCAAGGAACTCCTCGGGTATCATCGGTATAATTGCTCCGTCTTCAGCTCGCACTTCTTGATATGTCTTGGTGTAAGGATTCCAGTCCTTACCCATGCACATCATCTTCAATCTCATTCTTGATCCGCTCGGGTATTCAGGTGTGTAGAACCTCCAGGTGTTGCTCCAAGTTCATTGCATCGTCTGATGATATGGACTTGTGCTTCCGGTGTCAGGTATCCATTTAAGAGTATCATACCTGGCTGGATAACCTGACATTGCTCCATTGGAAAGTCGGTGATGTTGATGGTGGTTTCTTCAGGGTTTGGTGTGGGTGGGATTGGATAACATATATTGAAGGTTCCTTTAAGTTTAGAATTATCTAATTAGGTGACTTTCACACTATACTTTAACTCTTTACTCACGTAATGTACACTTGGACTCACTAATACACATGCATGAAATGCGGTATGCAATCACTTATTTCACTCAACAGTTTAGGCGGTACCTGGTATCGAAGAGGGCCTCTGGCCCCTCAGACCGATCCACCACATTCAGGGCGGCCTTGCTAGGTCCCGACCCCTTTCCCTTCTGGGAATCAGTGTGCCTCTGATCTGTGGGTGGCTGGTTAGCCGTCTTCGGGCCATCAATAGTTGTTGTGGCCTTACCCTTCCACTGCCCCTTGGGCTTGTTGACTCTGTTGTTGGGGTTCCGGTAACACTCGTAGTCACGGTGACCCCACTTCTCGCAGTAACGACACTGTACGTCGTTTCCTTTGTAGTCCTTGCCGGGGTGGTCTCCGTTACACCACTTACAGTAGTAGTGGCGCTCCGGTCCAGAACCCGTGCTAGCTGCTATCACAATACACAATCAATACTTACTTTACAACTTAACATCATACACTTCAACTTATCACACATGATTAAATAATTACCCTTAGGTGGGTAAGAGCGTAGGGGTTTCGCCGCATAAGCATATGTGAGCTTCAATGGCTCCTCAGCTGTGGTGGTCTGGGCTTGGCCCTTGTCACCCTGGTGCTGACTCTTTTGGGGTGGGGATAAGGTTCTTCTTCTTCTTTCCTCCCCCACCCCTGCGGACTCTGGCCCTCGCTCGTGGCCTTGTGCTTGTGCGCATTCTCCTCGTCCCTCAGACGGACGGTGATCTCAACCTTAGCAGCGGCATGATAGCACTCCTGAATTTAGGACGCCAGTCATGCTCCGCAATACATACTAACAAACTCACATTAATACTCACTTATGGATTACACTTATTCACATCACACTCATTAAATTACCTGCAAGGTAGTATACTCAGCTGGCCCCATCCCATAGCGAAGACGGTGGCTGAGACCGTTGTAGAAACGGTTTACCAGCACCCGGTTCGAGTATCCCAGGTCCGGTAACAGGTGGATAAGACCGGTGAATGCAGTGTAGTACTCATCAACCGACATCTTGTCCCCCTGCCTCAGACTATCCAGCTCCAGGCGCTTGGCCTCTTGAACATGCACAGGGTAGTATTTGGCTCGCAGTAGTGCCGTGTACTCCCTCCAACCAAACTGAGGATCCGCCATCCGGTCCTCTCTCACAAGCTTCCACCAACTCTGTGCCAACCCTTCAGGTAGTAAGCGCAAGACGGACCTTGGCCCCAGGCACATCCAAGGTCTCGTAGGCGTCTCCAACTCGGAGATGTACGCCTCCAGCTTACGTGGGTCGGTCTCCCCATGAAACGACGGGGGTCTAAGATCTGCCAATGCCTTGACCCAGTTGGTCTCTCGTGGCGGTGGCGGTGGTGGTTGAACTTCGGGCTGTTGCCCCTGCTGAATTGCAGCTACAAGTTGTGGGACCATTTGGGCTACGGCGGCCGCTACAGCTTCGGCCATAACCTGAGCCGTAGTATTCTCGCCCTAGACATCCGTATCTCCAGTACCGCTTCCGCGGCCTCTACCTCTCGGTCTACCTGACATCTGAATTCACACGAACATTATTAGCATTATGCTTACACGCTTATCGGTTCCAACGGTTGTAACGTTTTCCCGACAACAAGGTATCTCCACACTTGGTTAGTGGTTAACCTTTCCATAACTGCTCACTTAGGTAACTGTAGTTATGTTTCCTAACTCGGTATTTTCCTAAGCTCGGTATTCTAGTCATATCGCTCTGATACCACTTTTTGGTATCATTGTAACACCCCTACAACGGACTTCACAACTAATTGAAATCGCAGCGGAATTAAACAACTAAACATTAACTAAACGCTTCGGTGCTACAACGCCGCCAACCACCCACGTGGTTAACAAGGCAGAATAAATACAAGTGTACCGGTCTGATGATCAGACTCCCGAGCATAGAACTAAACCATAATTACATCATATACAATACCGAGTATTTAAACATTCCTTCACTGTAAACTGTTATACCGCCATAGTAGTTTCAACGGGATCAAAATATAATGCCACGGGAGCACAGGCGCATCCCGGGCTCAACATCCAAATAAACCAAAGTACAACTGCAGCCTAGATCCTACAGCCACTCTGCTTCCTCGATCCTCATCCTGCAGTAAAAATATGGAGCCCCCGAGGGGGTCAGCAACCCTTGGCTGGTATGGTTAACGCGCAGCCCATCGGCTACCGGGATACGCGCAACTAATTGTCATGATAACATGGCATTCATTTTAAACATAACATAACATAACATAATGTGGCATAGCATTATTATTGCATAGCACAACATCACATACATAGTGGATACTCTTTCCACAATAACAAACCAAGAAGGTTAAATAACATAAGAGCCTAGAGAATGGTTCACCCTCATGTTAAGCTCGTTACACACACTCATTACCGTTCTTTATTCGAACGAGTAACTTAAGTCACAGATGGTTCGGATATAGTGACCCGAACACACCACAAAACACATGTTCCCACTAAACCGATCATAAGTCAGAATAGGTAAGCTTTGGAGGAAGCTAGCGGGAGATCGAACGCCAAATTAAGGAGAACAATCTTAACAACATAAGAGTCGAATCTGATTCAGATATCTACTCTTAACTTACATGCATGACCGGACAACCGGATTCCTCACTTCCCAGTTAGCACTTGTTAGAAGTTCACGGTGGAACTTAACAAACAACACAACAGTGGTAAGTCACGTTAGACACACACAAGGGAAATGTCACATCATAACATCACAATAATATGAACAACGGAAACTCATTACATGTTAAGTCTTATAATCATAAACACACAGAAAAACAAACAACACAAGCCGGTGTAAACCGGTAGGCAACAGACTGCAAGAAAACCATACCTTGGTCCTTGCTTCGATTGATTTCCACCGTAGGTCACTCCTATACATGTTTAAGAATGTCGGTTAATTACTCACTTAACTTCAAATTTATTAAGTGTTTAGCATGTTTATATGACATGTTTTAATGTATTAACTTATACTTAATTACCCACATTATACCCCCCAGGGTTTATTACTTAAGCCATTCTTGTTTGTTTTTTTTTTTACTAGTTTTGGTCCGACCGACCTTACCGACCGACCTTACACAAGGTCGGTCCATTCCAGAACATATTACCGTCAAAATTTTCTACTCCGACCAAACTTGTAAGTTCGGTCGCATGTTCGGTCCATTCCCTAGAGTTTCTTCCCTGTGAAAATTTAGGCCCGACCGAACATGCCAAGTCCGGTCCCATGTTCGGTTGATTCCAGAAACTTAATTCGTGCACAAAATACAAGCCCGACCGACCTTGCAAGTCCGGTCCCCAAGGTCAGTCCATTCCAGAAACCAATTCTCGCAGGGCAAACTGGGCTCGACCGACCTTGCAAGTTCGGTCTGCTCCAGACCCTTATTTTCCATTGCTCATTTAACTCCAAACTTCACCTCATATATCCTAGTACACCCTAACCTCATTTGGGCACTTCGAACACACCTTAAGACATCCTTAAACACTCATAAAACTCATTTTCTAATTCCTTAAACCTTTACTCATTTCTTCCCAAAATTCCTAACACTTATAATGTTTTCTCCTAGGTCTCCAAGTGGTGTTTCATACCTAAGATGATCACTTATGCCAAAATACTCCCTCACCAACAACATCATCTCTCAAGCATCTATTCTCACAACTAACTCCTTATGTCATTCTTGAAATCCTTTTTTCAAGTTTACTCTTTCTCCTTGTTCACCAAAGTTTGCCTAAATCCTAACACAAGTCCAAATGACTTTGGTGTATCCCAAACATTCATTTGCATTATAAAATCCTCTAGAACATTGCCTAAGCCCTTTTCACATCTTAAAACAACTTAATGCATGTCTCTCCCACTAGTTGAACACTTAACCATTCTAAACATTTCCTAACTTACCAAACTCATTTTAAACCCTTAAAACTTCTTGTTTATTACCTAAATTTTGACATGACCACTCCTAGAACATTACTAAACCAAGACACATTGTCTTCACCATCAAACAACCATGAACACTAAAATCCATCAAACACATCTTTATACACAAACTTCACACATTTAGCACTACATCACAATATAGTGCATAATTTAAATTGCATGGCACTTAGGCCCTTAAATAACATGGCTCTTAGGCCCTTAAGATGCATAAATCATAAACACTGAATTTCCACAATATATTTGCCTTTGACCTGCAAATACACTCAACAACACATATGCCTTTTACTAACCCTTAAGAGCATTCTTCTAAGTCACTTCCCATTGGCTCCTTAGATCATTTTCATAAGCAATACAAGCTCATTTCTCCTAAGACTTTAAACCACATTAGGTTAGCATATTTACCTCTTTTCCTCACAAACTTCCTTCTTGTTTCCTTGTTTAAAATCGGCAAGGCTTTAGATTGTTTGTCAACTTCTAAACATTATACAAACAACATAATGAGTATCAAGCTTTAAGCTTCATCTCATTGTAAACCCTAGATTGTACATTGTTTCAAAAGCATTAAGATAATTGTTTTACCTTAGAACTTGAAGAGAGTTTGAATATATATCCAGAGAGGACTCCACCTAGTCCATGAAAGGTTGGAATGAAGCTAGAACAAAGCAACATAAGGACTCCATTAAGAGTGATTTTCGGTCAAGATAAAAACATGAAGGAAACATCATTTTTCTTTGAGATTCCTTACCTAGAAGCAAAGGAGATCAATAATATGTAGAAATATAAGCTCAAGCTCCTTCAATGGTGGAACTCCATGGCACCGAAATGGTGGTCTTGAAGTTTTGAGGAGATAGAAATGAAGAGCTTGATGAGAGGAAGAGAATGGTGGTGTTTGTTTTTGATTTGGTTAAGTAAGCTAGGAAATACAAGTGGTCAAAGATGGAGTTTGTGTATTACTATTGCAAATCGTGAATGAAGGAAAGAAGAGAGGTTGAAGAAGACTTGGAACCGTGGGAAATGAAGAAGGGAAATGAGAGAATGAGATAAGTGAGTTTGTTTTGCTTTTTAGAAGATATTTATACATTAAAGCAAATAGTAACTTAAGTAGTCATCTTTATTTACTTAACATGTTAACAAGAGTGGTGAGTCACCACACTTACAAAAACCGGCCCCCAATAGTTACTTAGGGGTGTTTTAGTCTTTTTTGATCAATTTAATTACTTATAACAACATATGTTACAAACTAGCTTATTTTAGTACTATTTACTAAAACAAGGCACATAGAAGTGAAATTTTTGATTTCCCATTGATATAGACTTCCAAATGTGATACTATATAGTACACATGTTAATTAAAGAGTAATGATGGACATTTAGCCATTCAAAACTCATTTACAAGACAATTTTTCAAAAATGTGCTTTAAGACTCCTTAAAGCACATTTTGTGTTTTAACTTGTTTTCAAGCTTGGTTTTCTTTGGTAATTGGTTTAATATGTTCATTAGTATATAAATAAGGTCTTGGCAAGTTCACTAGGTCTTACCCAAGCTTATCCCAAGCTTAGAGCACATTTTAGCCCTAATTGACCTTAAAGCACATTTTGTGTTTTCAATTGTTTAAATTTGTTTACTAATGTTTCTAAGACTCTTTTTAGTCTTAATATAACATATTTAAATGTTTAAACAACATACTAAGGTTTGGGGTATTTCAATAGTCCTTCAGGAACTCTAACCATCTTCTCTGTCTCATATTCAACTCCTTCTAAGTGAATATGTACTTCAAGCTTTTATGGTCGGTGTACACTGTCAAACTAACTCCGTATAAGTAATGGCTCCATATCTTCAAGGCGAAGACTACAGCTCCCAACTCAAGATCGTGCGTGGGGTAGTTTTCCTCTTGTTTCTTCAGCTGGCGAGAGGCATAAGCAACTACCTTGCCATGCTGCATGAGTACACAACCCAATCCCTTACCTGATGCGTCACAATATACCTCAAATCCCTCTGTACCGTCTGGGATAGTCAGAACAGGTGCAGAAGTCAATGAGTCCTTCAAGCTCTAAAATGAACTCTCACAGTCATCTATCCATACAAACGGTGCATCTTTCTACATCAAACTGGTCATTAGGTTGCTAACCTTAGAAAAGTCCTTAACAAACCTCCTGTAATAACCTGCCAAGCCGAGGAAACTCCTGATGTCGGTAACTGACTTCGGCCTTGGCCAGGTGCGCATGGCGTCAATCTTTGCTGGATCCACTAAGATCCCAGCATCTGAGATGATATGACCTAGGAAAGAGACCTGGTCAAGCCAAAACTCACACTTGGAGAACTTAGCATAAAGCTGGTTCTCCCTTAGTATCTCTAAAACTCGTCTCAAGTGACTTTCATGTTCACTCCTCGACCCTGAATATATGAGTATATCATCGATGAAGACCACAACTGACTTGTCCAACTGTTCCCTGAAAAAACGGTTCATCAAATCCATAAATATCGCCGGTGCGTTCGACAAACCAAACAGCATCACTGTAAACTCGTAGTGACCATATCTCGTCCGGAATGCCGTCTTCTCAATATCTTTCTCTCTAGCAGGAATCTGATGATACCCTGACTTGAGATCAATCTTAGAGAACACGGATGCCCCTTTCAATTGATCAAACAAATCATCTATGCGTGGTAGCGGATACTTGTTCTTTATTGTAACAGTATTCAACTCCCTGTAGTCGATGCAGAGGCGGAGACTGCCATCCTTCTTCTTCACGAAGAGTATTGACGCTCCCCATGGTGATACGCTAGGCCGCACAAACCCTTTGTCGAGCAGGTCTCTCAGCTGTTCTTTCAACTCATTCATCTCGGCTGGAGCCATGTGGTAAGGCGCCTTGGCTATCGGTCCGGTTCCTGGTAGCAACTCGATGGTGAACTCTACCTCCCGTGGTGGTGGCATGTCGGTTAGTTCCCTTGGAAAGAGGTTAGGAAACTCTGACACCACTGGTACTTTGGGGTCGAACTCTGAATCTCTCTCTATATCCTGAACATAGCAGAGGTACACTTCTTTCTTCTTTCTCAGCTCTCGATACATGGCCATAGCGGTGATGATCTTGGTTGAAGGCTCTCTAGGTCTCTGGCGGTATGATATAGTAACCCCAAACGAACTCCTGAGTAGCAGTCGGTGCTCGGCGTAGAGGATACGACCCTTGTGCCGCTCCAACCAGTTCATCCCAAATATAACATCAAACCCTAAATCTCTGAACTCAATCAAGGTGATAGGAAAGTCTTCTCCTCTAATTCGGATAGTGGCTGCTCGGTAGTAGCGAGTGCATCGAACCTTCTCCTTAGACGGGAGCGTAACCGTAAAGTCTGGCAGCTCGTCAGCGTCTAGCCCCAACTTCCTTGCAAATGATGATGAGACGAAGGTATGCGAGGCCCCTGAGTCGAATAGTATTGATGCATCAATGCCATTGATCGGAAAGGTACCCGTGAGGATAGTGCCGCTCTCGTCGGCCTATGCCTTAGTGAGTAAGCTTAACGCACCCTCCGAACCGAATCTACAACCTACGTATTTCATAAGGGTCATAAGTACTGATGGTATAATACAAGTCGAAAATGAGTAATCAGCACTGATATTATTTAAACCATCCTTTTACATTATGAGTTTTTCTATTACAATACTTCAGTGTATTACATGGCTAGTACTTCCTAAAGGTTAGGTTCAAGCGTCTAGGTCTCATGTGTGTGGCATTGATTGCTGTCGATGGTGCCGTATTCAACTTAATCCTCTTGATACCGTGATACAGCATTCTCGATTTTCCACCCATGATTAGAATATCTCCTAACTTAAGTACCACTTTCTGGGCAAGGTCTACGCGCTTCTGATCGCCATATAGGAATTCGGCGTCGTCTCCAATGGACCAAGACACTACGGGTATCCCTCGGTTAAGAGACTCCGCTGTTTCGTCCTTATCTTGGTGTAGTCCAAGTCGTCCCTCCTTTTCATAGAAGTTGATAATGCAGAGGTCTGCTTCAAGGTTCGGTATTGGATCTCTGTCCCTACTTGTGTATTAACCGTATGATACTCCTCAGGTATCCCTGGTAGTGTTGTTCCATCCACTGCTCTCGTCTTTTGGTAAGTGTTGGTGTAAGGGTTCCAGTCCTTACCCAAGCACATCATTCTTAGCTTCATTCTCGATCCTCCAGGGTATTCCGGTGTATAGAAACCTCCCGGTCCCACTCCTAGCTAGCTACATCTCCTGATGATGGCAATTTGTGCCTCTGGTGACAGGTATCCTTTTAATAAGATCATACCTGGCCGGATGACCTGACACTGCTCCCTTGGGAATTCGTGAATCTTTAGGTCGGTCTCTTCTAAGCTAGGTGTTAAAGGTATTGGATAACAGATGTTGAAGTTTCCTAAGGTGGTAATAATTTATCTTACATGAGTTCTAACTAACTAGCTAGAAACTCATTCAAAACATATAGTCACTGATTCATGCATGAAATGCGATAAGCGTACAGTTTTCTCCCTAATAGGTTGTAGTGGTACCTGGTCTCGATGAGGGTTCAGCCTCGTCTTCCCGGTCCACCATGTGTAGTGCAGGTGGCCCTGATCGCTGGACAACCCGGGGTCCCCTGTTAGCAGCTGGCTGTGTCGCCTTTGGACCGTCGGTTCCAGGATTCGGAGTGGCCACGCCCTTGCCCTTGGCCTTCCACCCAGGCTTATAGGCTCTACTCTAGGGGTTTCTGAAACATTCGAAAGCTCGGTGTCCGAACACACCACAGAAATTGCATTCCACCTTATTGCCTTCACAATCAACTCCAGGGTGGTCTTGGTTGCACCTGCGACAGTTGTAGCGGCGCTTATATCCCACGCCGGTCCCCTTGCCGGTCTCAGTACTTGTTTGCTTACAACATTAGTAATTGAATTTCAAGGTTGGTATCTGACTGTTAACTCAATTTAAGGAGTTACTTGTTACCCTTTGGTGCAGGTGAGCACTGAGGCTTCACTGCTATGCCGTAGGTTTGCTTTTGTGGCTCTTCAGCAGCCTTTGGTTGGTTACCTTTTGAGCCTTTCTGGGGTGGGGGCTGGTACTTACCTCTCTTATGTCCCCCCTACCCCTGATTGTCAAAGCTATTACCAGTAACTTTTCTCTTCAGTGCCTGATCTTCGTCCCTCAGCTGGACGATGATTTCAACCTTAGCAGCGGCATGATAGCACTCCTGCTCTTAAATATCAATCTCACATTCATTCTAATGTAATGTTCATTTAGTTCAACTAATCTCAACTTTCTTTACCTGCAGGGTAGTGTAGCTTGCCGGGCCCATGCCATAGCGTAGTCGGTGGCTCAGCCCGCCATAGAAGCGGTCGACCAGGATCTGGTCTGAATATCCTAATCCTGGTAGAAGACGGATAAGAGCGGTGAACTGAGAGTAGTAGTCATCCACCGTCATCTTGTCAATCTGCTTCAGTGCGTCCAACTCTAAACGCTTCTTAGTCTGGACATGGGTGGGGTAGTACTTGGCTCTCAGCAAGGCCGCGTACTGCTCCCAGCCGAAGTTAGGGTTGGCCACATGTTCGGCCCTAACTAGCTTCCACCAATCACTCGCCGCATCCTTCAAGTAGAATGCAGCAAGTCGCACCTTTGCTTCTATAGGTACATCAAGTGTCTCGAAGGCGGTCTCTAGCTCTGAGATGTACGCCTCAAGTTTGGTGGGATCTGTCTCCCCTCTAAACGGTGGGGGTCAAAGGTCAGCGAGACTCTTCACCCAATTTGGCTCCCGGGGCTGTGGTGGTGGAGCAGGCGGTCCCGCACCGGGCTGATAGCCCATGTGCCTCAGGGCGGCAGCAACGATCTCAGCTATCGTCTGTCCACCCGGGATCTCAGCAGCCCTATCTCCTTCTTCGCCACGGCCTCGGCCTCGTCCTCCTCTTCTTCCTGACATCTGAATAAGTCTAAATGCACAGTAAGCTCGTGATTACAAAGGCTTTGGTCTAAGCATTTATAATAGCCTCTAAACAATAAGATACTCCACCCTTATTGGTGGTTATCTGACTGAGCTCACACTACTTTCTCACACCCAAACCCATGACTATTACTCTAACTCGGTACCTACTCTAGTTCGGTAACTCTAGTCATCAGAGCATAACTACGCTCTGATACCACTTTTGTAACACCCCAACTGCTAAACCTGAACCATCACACAACAAACCTGCAATAATATTACAACACAGCGGAAGAAAATACTAAAAGTTGGTGTTACCGCCGTTAGTCACCCACGTGACTAACTAGGCCTAATCCAGTCTCAAGCTATGGTCTGACGGACCTGAGTGTACCGAACGTGAGTGCGTACATAGTCTTACAACAAAATACAATACCGAGTTTGAAGTATCTCTCCTATTATTACAACTTACTACCACAGTTTATAAAACGAGTGTACAGGCACACCTCGTAAACAAATTAAACCCTTAGTGCTCTACCCACTCCTACTCTCAGGCTGGGTCCTCGTCTGGCACCTACCTGCAAAGTTTAAATCACAGGCCCTAGGGGGCTCAGCATATTGCTGGTACAGAAAACGTGCAGCCCACAAGCTATCAAGGCTACACACGGCTACTTGTCATATACATGCCGTTGATTATTCATACAACAATAATAAGAAATACAATAACAGCAATACATTTATGTGAAACATTCACAGCTCAAATAAATCGAACGTCGTAATGGACGTCCATTAATGAGTAAGTTAGATTCCTAAATCTTGAGGCCTGAGAATTGTTTAGTTCTCATGTTTGACCATACCTTATAAGTGTCAACCATTCTCCTATTAGAATTGGTTGTTCTCTATCTGAATTGTTTATTTTGTCGGGTCAAAGTAACCCTAGCCAATGAGTTATTAGCTCCATTGGTTTAATAAACAATAATTCTTAAGTTATGAGGGGTGTAGGCTTGACCCTCCTGCGCCTCCTGAAGTTGCCTCCCATCTCGAACTGTTCACTCGAGATGGCCGGGTCAGTTTGTCGACCCTAGGCGGAAGACAGATCTGATACAGATGCCGACCTCCTAAACCTGAACATGCATGACCGGAGTCAGTCCCGGATTCCTCTCCTTACAAGTTCCAGTTAGCTAAAGTCTCTTTGACAATTGGTTAGTTAAACCTCTCTCAGTATTAACCAACTAACAATGGGGAAATATTTGTAACCTTATACAATTGTTATTAAACATAGTTAATGAACAAGCTTTGAATCAATTCGTATTATTGTGCAATGAACCCACAATAACAATACAATAAATCGGTTTCATGCTCAATCTTGCTTAGTCGTATCACAGTAACACATAGCACACAAACCGAGGTAGACCCCGTTAGCAAACAAGCTATAAGAATCCTATACCTTAGCCTATCGACGTTTGTCCACTCCTGGATGACGTCTCGACTATTCCGGTCACCTACTCCGCTCCTATAGTTCATTAGGACGGCGTGGTTAAATAACTTAATTTTCGTATTTTTACTATTCATCGTATATGTATTTTACTATTCACATATACGCCTCGTATTTGACTATTCATATATACGTAGTTACTATTCATGTATACGTATTTACTATTCATGTATACGCATTTACTATTCATGTATACGTATTTACTATTCATGTATACGTATACTATTCACGTATACGAGTACTATTCATGTATACTAAAAATATTCGTATATGCCCGTATGATACTCCGTATCATACGTATTTATATCTTTTTCCAATATAACTTGTATTTTCATTAAAAATACTTAAGTAATGATTTCTCTTATACTTATTAAATTACGGGTATACCCCTCGTATACCTTAACTTATATACGGGTCTCCTTTATCCCCGTTTTATCTCTGTTTCTTTTACAACTTGTTTCTAAATTCTTTATTTAATTTTCTTAACCTTCTAAACACATAAAAATGTGTTATTTACATTACTTACCCATAGTTTCCTCTTAATCTCTAGTTTTCTTATAATAAGTTCTAAACTTGTTATTTATATTTCTAATTTCTTCCAAAGTCTTATTTAACTTATTACTTTTTTTACTTTTGGTCAATTACCAAAATATACCCAAGTTTGACCAGTCTTTTATGGTCAAACCCCCTAACTTTCCATTATTTACAATACTACCCCTAAAGTTAATTTAACTTAACTTTTCATTCCTTTATCTTTTTAATATCTAATCTTTTGCTACAAATTTTTATTCTAACATTTCTAAACATTTTACAAACTGCCATTGACCAAGTTTGACCACGTTTGACCATGTTTGACCAAGTTTGACCAGGGAAATTACCATTTTACCCTTGTGGTCTTTTCTTTTATTCTAACTCATTTATTAACCAAATTAACTCTAATTAATTTCTAATTTTCGTAACTAATTTTCCTACAGATTTTTGAACATCAAAAATCATTTAAAACACATCTAAATCACCAGATTTAATTATCTAATGTTGTAGTATATATATACTATCTTTTATTAACTTTAAACACACCAAAAACCTTATAAATTCTTATAATACTTATAAACTCTTTATAAATTGTAAACTTAATTCTACAATTATTTTCCCATCATCTAAACTTTATAAATTTCATAATAACTCTTATTCATTTCCGGCAATGATAATATGTTACCAAAACTTCACAATTTTTACATATTACACTTAATTATACTAATGTCTTTAATTTAACTTAGTTATATAATTTTTCTAACTCACCTAAGCTCCCTTAATTTTTGGCCATACACTAAATTTTAGTATATGAACTTTTCTTATATATTATGATAGCTTATATTAAGGTTTATATCATAAGGGTTGTAAATCTAATTTTAGATTTACAAAATATTAACATTTTAGGTGCTAAATATTAAATCTAACACCTACTAAATTCGGTAATAATAAACAAGGTATAAAATATGTTAGATCAAATATAGATCAATATTTAGAACCGAGAAATAGGTAGTTGTAGGATTTACCTTGTATATTAAACTTTTAGCTTAATATTTAAGCTTGAATTCCTTAGAAATTTCACCAGCAATTTGCTAAAGGAATTGTCCCCAAACTTATACAATAAGATGAAGAATAAGATGGGTTAGTATCCCATGCCAATCGGCTGTTACAAAAACCAAAGAATAAGAAGTTTTCAAGAAGGCAATGTTTTACCTCGAGAATCAAAGGCACTTCTTAGTGGTTTTTCCTGCGAATCTAGGGGCTCATGAGCTATGGTTGTAAAGCTCTTGAAGAGAGGATTCCAACGAGCTATCAAGCTTGTGATTTGGAGCTAGGACGAGAAAGTTATGATTCTTACAAGGAAGGGTGTTCTTTAAGGTTCAAAACTAGGAACTTTGGCTTTGTTTTGTGTTGTTTCTTCAAAGAGAGGATGGGCTCCGAATTTAGAAGCTCTCATTTGATAGGTAAGAGTCTGGTTAATCATTCACTAAGGGGACAAGATGATAAGGTAATGCAAGGAAGTCTTGAGTAAGTGAAATAGTGAATTTAAAAGCAAATTAGCCATGGTGACTCATACCCCCAATCGGCAGCCCTATGCCTCTTTTCATCTGTTTTTTTTTTGTTTTCTTCTTATATTATGTAACATTTTATGACTTAATTTCGTTCATTATGACTTATACCATGTTATAGGTATGTTACAAGGCCAAAATGCCTTAAAACACATTTTATGTGCTTCCCGGTTCACATTGATTTTGCAATTTGTTTTGGCTAGTTTAAATGAGTTCTTAGTACATTTAAAACCTTTAGAAACTTTGTTCATGAAATAGCATGTTGCTAATTCCAATTTAAACCAAGTCGTTTAGTGGTTTCTCCATGACTTTCGTCAGTTTAGTACCGTTTTTTGTGTGGACTTGTATACTTAATTTGTGTGTACACGTAATGGTTCCTATGACCATTTTATTGTTGTTCCCTTAATTCTTAATGATATTTAGGATCATTAGCCTTTTAGTTTCATGTATTAATGGTCACAGCACATTTTTCCTTAAAGCACATTTTGTGCTCTAAGGTGCGTTTTCGGTTTTAAACGTTTAAGGTATGTTTTTGTGTACATTGCTGTTTAAACTCTTTTCTAATGTTTCTAAGGAATATTATAGCCTTAATATATTATAATTAAATAGTTCATTAATATACTAAGGTTTGGGGTATTTCACTTAACCAAGGCTATTTTACTAACTCACGTCGGGCCACAGGGGCATACTATGTTTGTTCGGTGTGCTTGGATCACTATATCCGACGCACCTTTGAGTTAAGTTAACCGTTCAACTAACGGGACGGTAACGAGTTATGTAACGAGCTTAGCATGAGTTGGCAACAGTCTCTAGGCTCTCCATGTGAACTGACTATGTTTTGATTCGATTCCCAAAGGGAATCGTACTTGTTATGTTATGCGCTTATGTGTGCTATGCAATATATCTTGCTATGCTTATTATGATGTATGTTAAAATTGAATGCTATGTTATCATGACAATTAGTTGCGCGTATCCCGGTAGCCGATGGGCTGCGCGTTAACCATACCAGCCAAGGGTTGCTGACCCCCTCGGGGGCTCCTTATTTATTCGCAGGATGAGGATCGAAGAAGCGGAATGGCTGTAGGTCTTAGGACATGAAATACTTTTTGGATATTTTGTATGTTGAGCCCGGGATGCGCCTGTGCTCCCGTGGCGCTATATTTTGGATTACGTTTACATTACAGTGGCAGTTACAATGACAGTTTACGGTGATGTTTGTAATTAAATACTCGGTATTGTATAATATGTATTTATGGTTTTAGTTCTTTGCTCGGGAGTCTGTTCATCAGACCGGTACAACTTGTATTTTTTCTGCCTTGTTAGCCACGTGGGTGGTTAACGGCGTGCAACACCAACCTGTTTAGTTATTGTTTAGTTGTTTATTTCCGCTGCGATTTCGGTTAGTTGTTAAGTGCGTAGTAGGGTTGTTACAAAAAGTGGTATCAGAGCGAAGTATCGCTTTGATGACTAGAATACCGAGCTTAGGAATATACTGAGTTAGGAAATCTCGCTATAGTTATTAAAGTGGACAGTTATGGAAAGGTTAACCAATAACTATGTATGGGAATACCTTGTTGTCGGGAAGACGTTACAACCGTTGGAACCGATAAGTGTGCAAGCATAATGCTAATGAGTGACCTTGTGAATACAGATGTCAGGTATATCACGTGGTGGAGGCCGCAGGCGCAACACTGGTGATACCGGGAACCAGGGAGAGAACACTATGACACAAGTCATGGTTGACGTTGTAGCGGCCTCCGTAGCCCAGATGGTCCCACAGTTAGTAGATGCGATACAGCAGGGGCAACAGCCCGTAGTTCAGCCACCACCGCCACCGCCACGAGAGACCAATTGGGTCAAGGCGTTGGCTGACTTGATACCACCGTCGTTTAGTGGGGAGACCAACCCTCGTAAGTTGGAGGCGTACATCTCCGAGATGGAGACCGCCTACGAGACCTTGAATGTGCCCGAGGAGTTCAAGGTCCGTCTTGCCGCTTACTACCTGAAGGGTTCGGCTCAGAGTTGGTGGAAGCTAGTAAGAGAGGATAGGATGGATGATCCTCAGTTTGGTTGGAGGGAGTACACGGCTTTGCTGCGAGCCAAGTACTACCCGATACACGTGCAGGAGGCCAAGCGCCTACAGTTGGATAATCTGAGACAAGGGAATAAGATGACGGTAGATGAGTACTACTCCGCCTTCATCGGACTTATCCACCTGTTACTAGATCTGGGCTACTCAGACCGGATACTAGTGAACCGTTTCTACAACGGACTGAGCTACCGCCTACGCTATGGTATGGGGCCAACCGGATATACTACTTTGCAGGTAATGAACTACAGTGTGATGTGAATAAGTATGTACAATGTGTGAATTTAATTGTGAGTTTGATTTGCGGGGCATAACTAACACCCTAAATATAGGAGTGCTATCATGCCGCTGCTATAGTAGATATCACCGTCCGTCTGAGGGACGAGGAGAATGCGCTCAAGCGCAAGGCCATGAGCGAGGGCTAAAGCACGCATGGGTACGGGGGAGGAAAGAAGAAAAAGCCATACCCCAAGTCCTAGAAGGGCCAGCAACAGGATGGCAAAGGCCAAGCCCAGACCACCACTACTGAGGAGCCACTGCAGCTCACTTATGCATATGTGGCTAAGCCCCTGTGCTCTCAACCGTTCAAGGGTAACCAATTAGTTATGAATACCAAATTTAAGTGTGTGATGTTATAATGTGAAGTGTGTACTGAATTTGTAATGTGTTAGCAGCTAGTGTGGGCTCTGGATCCGATCGCCACTACTACTGCAAGTGGTGTAACGGAGACCACCCCGGTAAGGACTGCAAGGGCAACGATGTGCAGTGCCGATTCTGCAAGAAGATGGGGCATCGTGACTACGAGTGCTTCCAGAACTCGAATGGCAGAAACTACAGGCCCAAAGGGCAGTGGAAGGGTAAGGCCGTCGTGACTACCGATGGCCCGAAGACGGCTAACCAGCCACCCACAGAACAGAGGTACATTGATTCCCAGAAGGGGAAGGGGTCGGGATCCGGCAAGGCCGTCCTGAATGTTGTGGACCGGTCTGAGGCACCAGGACCCTCTTCTAGGCCAGGTACCTCCTAAACCGTTAAATGAAATAAGTTATTGCATTCCACATTTCATGCATGTGTGTTAGTGAGTCTAAATGTACAACCATGTGAGTAAAGAGTTAAAGTATAATGTGAAAGACACCTAAATTAGGTAATGTTAAAACTTAGGAACCTTCAATATCTGTTATCCAATCCCGCCCACACCAAACCCTGAAGACAATCACGGTCATCTCAATGGCGTCCTGACGGCCCAAAGCTCGAGTCTTCAGTATGTTGGCATCAGACAGCCCAACATCACTATTTTAGAAGTTTTCTCGATTTGGTAGTTTTCTTTTTCGTTCTTCCAGCTTTTATGGTAGCTAGCTTCCTTTATCATATTAGGTAGTTTTCTTAAGATTTCAATTTTTGATGTTGTCTTTCCATTCATGAATTAGAGCATAGTTCCATTTTCATAATTTTTGTGCATTTAAGAACACCAAAAAATAAATAAATAAGTCATCACGTCATTTCACCCACATCCACTACCTTGAACACATACATCCCATGTGTCTCACCACACTCCCCTCTCCACATGAAACTCATTCTTGCGCAAGGAATATCTCACCACCTTGTCGGCTTCCACCACTTGTCACCTCTCAATAGAAAGTTTCACCGTACACTGAAAGCATCCCACTCCATGTTTTACTTTCATCACTACATCACTCCACCAAAACAGCAAGACTTCATCACCACGTACCACCACACATACATCCACCTCCAACAAATAACTTGGGTATTCAAAAGGCTTGTAAAAAAAAACCCCACAATAATACTGGGGGCAATCTGAGTTAAGGGTCGATAATGTTTATTTCATTGGTTTAAAGCGCGTGAACAAGTCTCTGAGTGAACATTTCGCGAGAGTGCCTTGAGCGGTAAAACCATGAGTGAAAGAGCATGTCCTTTTTACGTGACTCTAGAGAGATCACATTCAAAGGTAAGGTAAACGGCATAACTCTGACCAAAGGAGACACTTTGTAAATTTACGCTTAAACCTGTGAAAAGTAACAAAGAACGGATACACAACTATTAGGGATGACGAAGCACCTAGGCACAGCACCACACAGCCAAAAGCTTGTGAACCCTGACATTACACCCTAGGCACCCCCGCCGAGCTTTTCGTATACGTTCCCCTTTTACAACACTACAAACTCCACAAACAAGTCAACCAATGATGAATAACCGACCCGGTGACCAAAGGAAGCAAGGAGCCCGACTTCCGAACAGCAACTTCACAAGTCCAAAGAAGCAAAACTGCTACCAGCATGATGAAACGATCCGCAAATGGTCCCAAAGTGACACAGGATCCAAATAAGCTAACATCAAAAATAGCTCTCAAAGTTCAAAGCCGGGAAACGCAAGAACCCCGAAGGAAAGGAAAATTCAAAGAAAGGCAAACCTGAAAAGCCTCAAAGAAATCCAAAATCGGAAAGAAGATAGAAGGTGCAAGGAACAACCCAAAAGTCCCAAGTTCCAAACTCACATGCGAAATCATCACGAAGTAGCCGAACGACTTCAAGGCAAAGAAGACAAGTCCAAGAGACGGTGCAAGTTGCAACTTTGGTCACCCTTATAGCTCCACATATCCTAAACATTCCTCCATTGTCCTGTTATCATTCATCACAGCCCATAGCCACGATATAAGCTTAAAAGACTTCCGACCTAGTAGTTATGTATCCAATCACGTGAAAGTAACAGGTTGAATGCGTAAATCTAACAAATGTCAAATTCAATGGCCAAGATGTTTTGTCCAAAAGGAGAGTATGAGTGCAAGCATTGAACACTTTGAGTGTAGGATAGAAAGTACCACATCAAGATAAACCCTGACCTTGTGAGAATGAGACTTGTTATGCGCCATTAGTCAAAGAAAATACTGGGGGCAATCGATCAGAACGATCGATTGCCAAAAATCCTAAAGAACTCAGATTGTCCTAAGGAAAAATACTGGGGGCAATTGTTGGTTCCAACAATTGCCATGACAACACCAATTGAAACCTAAAGCTTGAGCACCACCATCCCACCACAGGCATAAGCCCTTGCATCCACATCAAACACCTCAGGCCCGTCCTAGGCCCTACCTCCACATCAAATTTCCCCAGGCCCGTCCTAAGCCCTACCTCCACATTCAAACACCCACAGGCCCGTCTTGAGCCCAAATCCTTTTACATTCTTTTGGACCCATCATACACTTGACTCACTTTCACTTAGATCCATAGGCTCGTCATAAGACCTAGATCCGTCCTTTAGGCTCGCCATAAGACCTAGAACCATTTTTAGGCTCGCCATAAGACCTAGTTGCATTCCCTTAGGCTCGTCATAAGACCTAGATCTGTCCTTTAGGCTCGCCATAAGACCTAGAACCATTTTTAGGCTCGCCATAAGACCTAGTTGCATTCCCTTAGGCTCGTCGTAAGACCTAGATCCGTCCTTTAGGCTCGCCATAAGACCTAGAACCATTTTTAGGCTCGCCATAAGACCTAGTTGCATTCCCTTAGGCTCGTCATAAGACCTAGATCCGTCCTTTAGGCTTGCCATAAGACCTAGAACCATTTTTAGGCTCGTCATAAGACCTAGATTCGTCCTTTAGGCTCTCCATAAGACCTAGAACCATTTTTAGGCTCGCCATAAGACCTAGTTGCATTCCCTTAGGCTCGTCATAAGACCTAGATCCATCCTTTAGGCTCGCCATAAGACCTAGTTGCATTCCCTTAGGCTCGTCATAAGACCTAGATCCGTCCTTTAGGCTCGCCATAAGACCTAGAACCATTTTTAGGCTCGCCATAAGACCTAGTTGCATTCCCTTAGGCTCGTCATAAGACCTAGATCCGTCCTTTAGGCTCGCCATAAGACCTAGAACCATTTTTAGGCTCGCCATAAGACCTAGTTGCATTCCTTTAGGCTCGTAGTAAGACCTAGCGTTACCCTTTAGCTTACCCACTCTTATCAAACACATTGCATTCATCACATTCATATAGGTTTGTCATAAGACCTAGTTGCATTATCCAGGCGCGTCACAAGACCTGGCGACAGAAAAGTTGGCGAGGTGATGGCAATAAATCCTCCTTTTGCAATGTCAACTTATTTTCGGGATCAACGAATGGTGGGCGA
Organism: Limonium bicolor; assembly: GCA_023374045.1. Taxonomy (NCBI): domain Eukaryota; kingdom Viridiplantae; phylum Streptophyta; class Magnoliopsida; order Caryophyllales; family Plumbaginaceae; genus Limonium; species Limonium bicolor. Next base: position 265,675,341 of record CM041779.1, read on the forward strand.
AGGCAATAAGTCCCCAAGGTTTTTACCAGGAGTTATCCCTGCACACCGGCTTGGGGGGCGATGGCAATAAGTCCACATTGGGTCCAGCCAGGAGCATTGGCACGGGTTTCGGTCCCCAGAAGCATCCGAGCATCATCAGCATCATCAGCATTATCATCAGCATCATCAGCATTATCATCAGCATCATCAGCATTATCTTCAACATTTCAGCATTCTTGCATTTGCATACCGCCCAGTTATCACATTTTAGGTTGTCAACGCCTTAGAATCGCTTGACATTATCTCATTTCCACATTTTAGGTTGTCAACACCTTAGAATCGCTTGACATTATCTCATTTCCACATTTTAGGTTGTCAACGCCTTAGAATCGCTTGACATTATCTCATTTCCACATTTTAGGTTGTCAACGCCTTAGAATCGCTTGACATTATCTCATTTCCACATTTTAGGTTGTCAACGCCTTAGAATCGCTTGACATTATCTCGTTTCCACATTTTAGGTTGTCGACACCTTAGAATCGCTTGACATTATCTCATTTTCACATTTTAGGTAGTCAACACCTTAGAATTGCTTGACATTACTTCATTTCACTTTACTTGTAGGTAGTCAACGCCTTAGAATAGCTTGACATCATCTCATTCGTCACAGGCAGTCAACACCTTAGAATAGTTTGACATCATATCATCATTATAGGTAGTCAACGCCTTAGAATTGCTTGACATTGCTTCATTTTACTTATAGGTAGTCAGCGCCTTAGAATAGCTCGACATAATTTATCAGTTTTCGATAACATGTAGGGTCTTGGAAACATTTGAAATTTTGGGGTATCACTCAAGCATCAACTAGCCTTCTCACTCTCATTACAAAGTCTAGTTGACGGGGGGCAATCTGTTATACCCAAAATTTTGACCCCCCTGGTTAGGGTCTACGAGGTTCTGGTGTTGTGAGGGGCATTTTAATCAAGTAATGAGGGATTCCGGCTCGATCGGCGCGTTCCATGGCATGGGGAGCAGCTTCGTCATTTTCAAGGGCGTTTTGGTAATCTTTAAAGGCTCCTAAGATCTCCTATAAGCTTTCTCTCTCCTCCAAAGGGTGCCCAAATCAGCTTGAAATGCTTTAATATTTTAACCCATGATAGAGGATGACATTCTAAGCATAATGGCGTTGGAATTTTGATTTTTCGAGTTTCCAATAATTTTCTAGCAATTTCTAACTGGATCTGACAAGAAATTCAATTTAAAAATATTCCAACATTTAAAAAATTCGTTTCCACCTCAGAAAATTCATAATATCCATCCTTGACACGTGGTTAAAATTTCACAGCAAAATTCCTTTGGGAAGTCTTTTAATTAAAATACCAAAAAATCTTACTTTTACTAGATTCTCTTTATCTTTAAGAAAGTATATATAAGGGGATAGGTTTTTGGATAAAATCAGAACCTCATATGCTCAAGAACCCTAGAGAATCAAAAAAGGCAGCCTCCTCTCTCTCTCTCACGTTTTCCAACACCCGGCCACCCAAATCATACTGAAAATCCCCCGAAATCACCATCTAAACACGTTTTCCAATCCCCAAAGCACCAATAGTCATCAAAACTCCACAAAAACACCACCAAAACGTGAAGAACAGCAAGAACAACCAACAACCAGAAGCTTGGTTCGAAATCCTTTCGGGTTTGCCATCAATGAAGCACTCGACGAATCCCGGTGTGAAGAACCATCTTGAATTCGAAGGTAAAACAGGTTACCACTCTACTTTTCTAATTCCCCACGACCTTATTAACCCTCTGTCAAATTTTGGGCTCAAACTAACCTTCGTACGCTTCTGTATTGCTATTTGTTTAAGCTTCTGTCCAATAACTTGTTTACTAAGTTTCGTGTTTAATTCGAATTCAAATTGAAAACTTTCAATCACTAACGTCTTGTACATCTTTCAGGCTACGCACCCATAAAATTTGAGCCAAAAACACCTTCGGGAACAGCCTCAACGCCGCCGTCCGAGGGCTGTCCGCACCCACGGACGTCATGTCCGGGGTCCCGGACTCACTGTCCGTAAGCCCGGACGCCCACGGACGGCGGCGGGATTTTTTTTAAATTTTAAAAATTTAGGTTTTCTAATAATGTCCGGGCCCACGGACAGCCTGTCCGTGGCCCCGGACTTTGCAATTTTCTGTTTTCTGTTTAATTCGACTTTTATTTTCATATAGGTTAACTGGGGTCCGTGGTTTCGGACATTAGGTCCGTGGCTACGGACGGAAACAAAATTTGACCTAATTCTGCCTCCGAAACCCTAGTTTAGGTAATCTTAGTTTCCACTTTAATTTTCTGTCAAAAAATGCTAAAAAACACAAAAAAATAGAAGCTCGCGCACTTAGGTTAAAACGACTCGTAATAAGCCGTAATTAAACTAAGTAGAGGAAAAACGACTTCTAGGGGTAATGAAAGTAATTGAACCCTAATTAAGCCGAATATCAAGCCCCCGAACCCGAACTCTCCTTTCCTAATTTGATCTAGGTAAAAATTAGGTGGCGACTCATAATAGGTTCCAGTGAGCTAGCTTAGGTTTTAATAATTATTGTTTTATGACATAGTTATTAATCTTAGGTTATAAGTGGACCTAAAACCCGACTAGATCCCAATCAATTTAATCAATATAGGATAGGGTTTAAAATCGAGGCTCACACAGAGGTATGGGTTGTGTATTGATGCAACACGGGAAGGTCGTGGCATACGCCTCTTGACAGCTGAAGAAGCACGAAGAGAACTACCCTACCCACGATTTAGAACTGGGTGCCATTGTCTTCGCATTGAACATATGGCGACATCATTTGTAAGGGGTTAAGCGTTACAATCTATTTCGACCACAAGAGTTTAAAATACTTGTTCACTCAGAAAAGGTTGAACATGAGACAAAGAAGGTGGGTCGAGTTCTTAAACGACTACGACATCAATTTACAGTACAAGGAAGGTAAGGCAAATGTGGTAGCTGACGCACTGAGTCACCGAGCACACTCTCTCCATTCGCTAGTCTCTCATACTAGCTTGGTTGAAGAGGTGCGTAGTACTCAGATGTCGGATCAGTATATGATGGAGATCAGGCAGAAGCTTATTGATGGCACGTTCGAGGGTCAGAAGTACGACTTCCGACTCCACGATGATTACCTAATTAGGCTTAATGGCCGACTGTGTATTCCGAGGAGTAGCGCTGAGCTGAAGGAGCGCATACTGAGTGAATCCCACTGTTCTACGACTTAGATTCAGCCCGGAGCTTCAAAGATGTATAAGGATATGAAACGTTATTTTTTGTGGACAGGCATGAAAAAGGATGTGAATGACTATGTATTGAGGTGTCTCACTTGTCAGAAGGTCAAGTTTGAGCACCTACGGCCTGGTGGTATGGTACAGCCAATGCCAGTTCCTGAGTGGAAGTTCCATGATATTTCCATGGACTTCGTAGTAGGGCTTCCGCCTACAAGGGGAGGTCTGAATATGATTTGGGTTGTTGTTGACCGACTGACCAAGGTGGCTCGATTCATACCGATGAAGGACACCTGGAAAGTGGCTAAGCTTGCAGAGCTCTTCAACAGAGAGATTATAAGACATCATGGGGTACCTAAAATAATTGTGTCTGACAGGGATACCAGATTCCTATCGAGGTATTGGAAATCCACACGAGAAGCGCTGGGTACCGAGCTGAAGCTGAGTACAACGTTCCACCCACAGACTGATGGTCAGAGTGAGCGCACCATCTAGACACTTGAGGATATGTTACGTGCATGTGCACTTGAATTTCAGACCAGCTGGATTGATAAGTTACATCTGATTGAGTTTAGCTACAACAACAGTTACCATGCTTCGATCAAGATGTCTCCCTTCCAGGCTTTGTACGGTAGACCGTGCCACATGCCATTATGCTGGGATGAGTCGAGTGAGACGGTCATTATAGGACCAGAGTATCTGGAGCAAGTACAAGCAGAAGTACGCTAGATCCGGGCTAACATGAAAGCAGCTCAGGATAGGCAGAAATCATACGCCGATGTGCGCAGACGCGACCTGGAGTTCGCCGTGGGCGACCAGGTATTTCTTAGAGTATCCCCCATTAAGGAAGTGTTTCGTTTTGGCCAGAAAGGCAAGTTGAGCCCGAAATATGTGGGGCCTTATGTTGTGATGGAGCGGATAGGCCCGGTAGCTTACAGGCTGGATTTACCTGTTGAGCTGGGCAAGGTACATGATGTATTTCATGTGTCCCAGTTGAAGAAATACATGTCTCATCCGTCTCATGTACTTCAGCCTGAAAGGCTAACCTTAGAGCCGACCATGCAATCAGTGGAGACTCCCGTACGGATTCTGGATACTAAGACTCGAGACACTCGCCATAAGTCTGTGAGACTGGTGAAGGTCCTCTAGTCTAACCAAGACGTCGAGGAGGCCACTTGGGAGCTGGAAGATAAGATGAAGGTGAAGTACCCGTCATTGTTTACTTCTTAGTATTTATATGTATAGGGTACGGGGCGTACCCCTATTTTAAAGGGGGTAGAGCCGTTTCGGTTATGTGTGTATGACATGTATTTAAATACATCGTCTATGTTATATTGTTATATGGTTATGTTACAGACCGTTGTGTCTGAATGATGTTTTGATGTTTGGACTTTGAGTCCGATGCTATGTAAGTATGTTGTTAATGTTATTATGGAGGTGTTGTTTTTATAAGTAATCCCCATGTTTTAATATTTAAGATATGTGGGAAGTGTGAACTTTGGGGACAAAGTTCTCTTAAGGGGGGTAAATTGAAATACCCCAAACCTTGGTATGTTGTTTAAACATTAAACTATGGTATAATAAGGCTAAAAAGTGCCTTAGAAACATTAGTGAACAATTTAAACCATAGTAAACACAAATTAATACCTTAAAGTCAATATGGGCAAAAATGTGCTCTAAGCTTGGGATAAGCTTGGTTAAGAGCTAATGAGCTTACCAAGACCTTATTTATATACTAATGAACATATTAAACCAATTACCAAAGAAAACCAAGCTTGAAAACAAGTTAAAACACAAAATGTGCTTTAAGGAGTCTTAAAGCACATTTTTGAAAAATTGTCTTGTAAATGAGTTTTGAGTGGCTGAATGTCCATCATTACTCTTTAATTAATATGTGTACTACTTAGTAACACATTAGGAAGTCTAAATCAACGAGAAATCAAAAATTTCACAAATATGTGCCTTGTTTTGTGAATAATAACTAAATTAAGCTAGTTTATAACATAAGACAATATAAGTAATTTAATTGGTCAACAAAGACTAAAATACCCCTAAGTACTAAGAGGGGGCCGGTTTTTATGGTGGTGAGTCACCACTCTTTCTAGCTTATTAAGTAAAGAAAGAATGACTAAACAAGTACTATTTGCTTTAACTTACAAATATCTCCTAAAAGCAACTTCAAACTTCATTCTCTTCATTCTCTTGCATTCCCACCGTCTTCTACCTTCCTTCTCCCTCTCATTTACGGTTTGCTACAGCACCATACACACCACCATCTTCAATCTCTTATATCTCCTAGCTCCATTAACCAAATCAAATTCCAAGACCACCATTCTCTTAGTCACTAGTAGAAAAAATGTTTTTAATGACGGTGTTTAAACCACGGTTAAATGGAAAACCGTGGTTTAAAGTTTATAAACCACGGTTTTAATAGCAACCGTCATTTAAGGTGCATACCAGAACGCATATACCACGGTTTGTCCGGAACCGTCGTATATAGGTTAGTTATATACCACGGTTTTCAGGGCAACCGTGGTATATAGTACATGCCAGAGTGAATATACCACGGTTCTTAGAGAACCGTCGTATATAGGGTACCTATATACCACGGTTCCGAGGCAACCGTCATTTATATTGCACATCTTACTATATTAAACCATGGTTTTTGATCAACCGTGGTATATAGTCTAGGTGGGAATTTTAATTTTCGGTCGAAATTTAACGCGGCACTTTCTCTCTTATATATCGACGAAGCACTCTTCTTCTTCATTCTCTTCAATGTCACGGTAATTTTGGAACCCACACCGACGAACATGCTCTGCAACTCTTCTTCATTCTCTTCAACTAGCTCACGGTAATTTTGCAACCCTAAATTGCGAACAAGGAACATGCTCGTCCTCACTCATTCTCTTGTTTTTCGGTAATCTTTGAAGCTTACACTTGCGAACAAGGAACATGCTCGTCCTCACTCACTCATTCTCACTATAATTTTCGCAACCATAGCCGGCGAACAAGGAACATGCCTGCGCCTCCATTCTTCATTCTCTTCAACTTCACGGTAATTTTGCAACCCACCGCGAACAAGGAACATACTACGCCTCCATTCTTCACTCATTATTTTGCAACCCTAAATCGCAAACAAGGAACACACATGTTCTAGCCTCTTCATTCTCTTCTGTGCTTTGTTTGATATCTGCGAAGCCGCGCTTCTAAATCGCCGGCGATTTTGAAAAAAATTTCATAGACTATAAACCACGGTTATATGTATAACCGTGGTTTATTCGTTAATTTTATAGATAATATACCACGGTTTTGACCTTTAACCATCGTATAAAAGGTCTTTATGCCACGGTTCTCTCCTTAACCGTCGTTTAAAATCACTGAGGACCGCGTCCAAAAACGGTCTTAAACGACGGTTATAGCAAACCGTGGTATATAGTCTACTTTTAAATGACGGTTATCAACCGGGGTATATAGGCAATTTTCTATATGCGACGGGAGCATAAACCACGGTTCCTAACCGTGGTATATAAGCAAAAATAACCGTGGTTAAAAACATTTTTTCCACTAGTGAGTCTTGCCAAGCTCTTCAATTCTATCTTCTCAAAATTCCAAGAGCTCCATTTCGGTGCCAAGAGGAATCTCCATGGGAGGAGCTTGAGCTCATCTTTTTACATCTTATTGTTCTCCTTTGCTTCAAGGAAAGGAAACTCAAAGAAATACTCCATTTCCTCTTGTTTTGCTAGGTAACCGAAAATCACCATTGATGGTGTTCTTTATCTTGCCTTGTTCTAGCTTCATTTCAATCTTCAAAGGGCTTGGTGGAGTCTTCTCTTGCTACTTATTCAAACTCTCCTTCATCTCCAAGGTAAAACAATCACCTTAATGTTTTAAGACAATATATAACCTAGGGTTCAATAATGAGCTAAGCTTGGAGCTTGAATGCTCATTACCTTACTTGTGTGTTGATTAGAAGTTGACAAGCAAGAAAGGTCCTAGCCGATTTTAATCAAGGAAACAAGAAAGAAGTTTAAGAGGAAAAGAGGTAAATGTGCTAACCTAATGTAGCTTATAATGCCTTAGAAAAAATGAGCTTATGATGCTTAATAAAACTACCTAAAGAGCCAATGGTGAATAAGTTAGTAAAAGCTTTCAAAGAGATTATTAAGGGCATATTGTTATGTTGGGTGTATTTGCAGGTCAAAGGCAAATATAATGTGGGAAATTCAGTGTTTATGGTTCATGCAATTTAAGGGCCTAAAAGCCATGTTATTTAAGGGCCTAAGTGCCAAGAAATTTAAGTTATGCACTATATTTTGATGTAGTGTAGTTTGGGTGAAGTTTTATGTGTGAGAATGCTCTTGATGGATTTAGGTGTTCTTGAATGTTCAATGGTGAAAACAATGTGTTTTGGCATAGCAATGTTCTAGGAGAAACCATGTCAAAATTTGGATAATGTATAAGAAGTTTAAGTGTTTTAAATGAGTTTTGTGAACTAGGAAATGTAAGAAATAACTAGGTGTCCTACTAGAGAAGAAAACATGTCCTAAGGTGTACTAGAGTGCTAAAAGGACTTAGGCATCATCTAGGAGGTTTTAGAAGTAAAATGAGAGTTTTAGGATACATCAAAGTCATGGTGAGATTGTGTTTAGGATTTGTGCAAGCTTGGTTAACAAGGAGAAAGTAAGTGTTGTAGGAAGAGGTGTAAGCTTGTGGAGAAATTTTAAGTAGTGGCATTAAGGAATTTAGGTTAGTAAGAAAAGATCCTTGGGAGATGATGTTATAGTGGTGAGAAAGCATTTTGGGATAGTGGTTAATATAGGTGTGAAACACCACTTAGAAACTTAGTGGAAAATATTACAAGTGTTGGTAAATTTTGTAAGAAATTGAGTAACAAGTTGGACAAGGAATTAGGTGAGTTTATGATGTTATTTTGGCATTGATATATGCCTAAGATCATTTGGGAAGTTTATATACATACTGGATGTAGAGAACCATTGCAACAAGACTTAGAAAATGTAAAAATGCAAAATCGGTAGCAGTGGTCCGGGACCTAGGTCTTGGGTAAAGTCCCGGACCATGCAATAAAAAGGGCCAAGATTACATATGCTACCTTGGTCCGGGACTTAGGTCTTGTACTAAGACCCGGACCACCCCTTTAAAACAGCCGAGAATTTCAATACAGACCTGGTCCGGGACTTAGGGTCTGGACAAGGACCCGGACCAGAGTCTAAAACCACCCGAGAGTAAGACCATGGTTAGGTCCGGGACTTAAGATGAGGACCAGGTCCCGAAGCACTTAAAAAACGTTGTTTAAGGTTGTAAAATGATGACTAATGAAGGGGATTGGTTAGTAACGATAGTATAAGGTTGTTTAAGACATGTTAAGTGTGTTATAATGACAATTTAAAATGTGGAAAGTTATAATAAGTGTGAAAGTAAAATAAACTAGAAGAGTTAAGTAATAAGTTAACAGCGAACTACTACGTTAATTAACCGACGTTACTAAATGTGCATAGGATTCTCCAACGGTGGAAAACAAAAGCAGCAAGGACCAAGGTATGGTTTTCTTGCAGTCTGTTGCCTACCGGTTTACACCGGCTTGTGAGTTGTTTGTTTCCTGTGTGTTTTCGACTTTGTAAGATTAAGTCATGTAATGAGTTTACAGTTGTTAAAACTAATGTATTGGTAAGATGTGTCTCATTTCCCTTGTGTGTGTGTGTCTAACTTGACCTATAACCTTGCTTGTGAATTCGTTATTTAAGTCCAATAATGGGACTTCTAACAAGTGCTAACCGGGGAAGTGAGGAGTCCGGTAGTTCCGGCCACGCGTGTGAGTATGGGAGTCGATGTAATAACCGGTTCGATTCTCTATGTATGTTAAGGTTGTCTTCTCTTTTGGTTTTCAACCTTCCCTTTAGCTTAACCAATGCTATTTTACTGACTCACGTCGGGCCACAAGGGCATACTATGTTTGTTCGGTGTGCTTGGATCACTATATCCGACGCACCTTTGAGTTAAGTTAACCGTTCAACTAACGGGACGGTAACGAGTTATGTAACGAGCTTAGCATGAGTTGGCAACAGTCTCTAGGCTCTCCATGTGAACTGACTATGTTTTGGTTCGATTCCCAAAGGGAATCGTACTTGTTATGTTATGCGCTTATGTGTGCTATGGAATATATCTTGCTATGCTTATTATGATGTATGTTAAAAATGAATGCCATGTTATCATGACAATTAGTTGTGCATATCCCGGTAGCCGATGGGCTGCGCGTTAACTATACCAGCCAAGGGTTGCTTACCCCCTCGGGGGCTCCATATTTATTTACAGGATGAGGATCGAAGAAGCGGAATGGCTGTAGGTCTTAGGACATGAAATACTTTTTGGATATTTTGGATGTTGAGCACGGGATGCGCCTGTGCTCCCATGGCGCTATATTTTGGATTACGTTTACATTACAGTGACAGTTATAGTGGCAGTTACAATGACAGTTTACGGTGATGTTTGTAATTAAATACTCGGTATTGTATAATATGTATTTATGGTTTTAGTTCTTTGCTCGGGAGTCTGTTCATCAGACCGGTACAACTTGTATTTATTCTGCCTTGTTAGCCACGTGGGTGGTTAACGGTGTGTAACACCAACCCGTTTAGTTATTGTTTAGTTGTTTATTTCCACTGCGATTTCGGTTAGTTGTTAAGTGCGTAGTAGGGGTGTTACAGTTTTAGTTCAATAATCATGTGTAGGCTAGTTTTCCTCACGTGCTTTCATCATTTATGGGTGTGTTTACCATTGATTTGGCTGCCTTAAGAATGGGTGATTCGTTGAATCCACAAACTCTTCCGGCCTTGGTCGCTCCATATTTCTGCGTTGCGCACCTATAGTGCCTGTTTCCACTATCTATTGTTTTCCTCCTTCCTAATAACTGGTTCAAGGTTTAAGGGTACGGTTCCCATTCGTTACATGTGTTTCCGGGACATTCCTAAGGAATTTTTGGGGTTTATAGTTCCCATTCTCAATAGTCAAGTGATTTATTTCTTCCCTTCAATCGGTGTAAGCTCAGTTGGTTTATCCTCCGCTCCACTGAAATATGATGTTTCTTTTTCCTCTGTGGTGCCCTTTACTGGAAATTTAATCTTAATAAGTTATAGGCTCTGCAATCTTTTATGTTTATAGTCGTAGTCGGTTCGTGACTTAGATATGCCCCTCTTTTATCCTTCCTTGCGCGTTAAGCTCTGCTCATTTGTAGGCTATTGCCTAACTCTCTAGTTCTCTGCACGCTTTCGAATCAATTCGGTTACACCTTCTGATGTTGTTGCGGACTCAATGACGAGTTGTACATTTTGCTACCTTCATGGGTGTTCCTTCAAGTATTTCGATGTTTGTTTACTGTCAATCATTTCCCATCTGTGAGTCGAAGGTTTCTGGTTCTCTAATGACTTGCATTAGGTGGTCGTTTGCGACGATGTCTCCGCTCTTTTAGACTTGAATTTTCTTAGAACTAAGGATATCTTTACTTTAGGCCTAGACCTTATGGTGTTTAAACTGGATATTTATTCTGGTTATCATGTGCTTCCCCCACAATGCTTGTTCAACTTGTGTAACACCCCATCCAACATTAACACACTTACAATAAACTACAGCGGAAAAACAGACTTAATCACATTACTTAACTCGTTGGTGTTACACGCCGTTAACCACCCACGTGGCTAACAAGGCTAATACATACACATTGTACCGGTCTGATGGGCTAAATTCCCAAGCGACTACACATTACTATCCCTTTCCATTAACAACAATAACAACATACACCTTTCAACTGTACCGAGTGTTCACACACTGATGCCGATAACAATTTCGGTCTTACTACGCCTACTGTATACATACAACTTAAACGATTACTCGTGAACTACATCTACCCCGTCCTTCTCTCGAACGGCTTCCAGCTCTCAGTACCTGAAATAGGAAAAGAAGAGAAAGGGTGGCCCCCAAGGGGCTCAGCACCTTTGCTGGTATGGTAATCCCGCAGCCCACATGCTACCGGGCCACGCACAACTAATTGTCGTCTTAGCATGCGATTGATTATATTTAAATCATGCATACAATTGTAAACACACAACACATAACATTTCGCCTCAATGGGCTCAACAAACGGATAATACATCCTTACTTGACAAGTCACTCACGGTATTCATTATCCCTAGAGTGTTCCTCCTCTAATGGAGCTACTTCCTTAATAGACGACACTTACCCGTAAGTCGGGCTATCCTTAAACGCCTCTTATCACAAACTGGGATTCATTTGCATGATCCACACACTCCATATCTTACACCATATAACCTTCCTCACATAACAAACATAACAACACTTTTCACGTTCCGATGTGCACATGATAACATCGCAATAAGTATTGCATTACAACAACATCACATAACATAACGGGAACGGTCCTCTTAGGAACCGACCCAAACATAGTTAATTCACTGGTGAGCCTAGAGAATGGTGTCACCCTCATGGTAAGCTCGTTATACAATAACAACAACACTCATTACCGTCCTAATAGTCGGACGAGTAACTTAAGTTAAGATGGTTCGGGTTTGGAGGCCCGAACACACCACACAAACACATGTTCCCCCTAAACCGATCATAAGTCAGAATAGCTAAGCTTTGGAGTAAGCTAATGGGAGATCATAACCCGTGAGGGAAACAACCATAATAAAGAGAAGGGTAAGGCTAAGAAGGATACCCTCTCCCAAACAACGTGCGACCGGCCAAACCGGATTCCTCACTACTGTTAGTACATACCTACTTTTAGATATTAGTTAGAACCCCACTATGGAGTCTATCACATTTACACATCATACAACATTACTACTGGGTTAAACACACAAGGGAGATCCTTACATTCACATACACATATCACACAATTAATACACGCATAGCCGTGGTTAGAACGTCCCATGGTTTGGGTCGTTTACTCCGAATACCGAACTCTCTTGTGATCCTAGACTCAGTTAACTAAGGTTAACACTTCCGAGGTTAAATGGTATCGGAGTTGAACACGCCACATAAATGAATTACTGTAAACTCATTACATGTTTTATCTTACAACGTGGCAAACATACAGAAAAACACATTGGCATACAAGCCGGTGTAATCCGGTAGGACACAGGTTGCAAGAAAACCATACCTGTCACCGGAGTCCACTTTACCACGTCCACTTATGTTCCTCGAGCAATTCTCGAACAACTGATAACATTACATGTACTTTTATTAACTTCGGGGTAACATGATTGTTTAAAGTCTAATGCTTATAACTTATCCCCGTTAATTTAGTTATAAACTTCACATTTTAACTTACTTTTACCTTTTAATACAATTTTTCCTCCACTAAATTGTCATTATAACTCACTTAACATGTCCTTAACAATCTTATATCATCATTACTGATCAATCACCATCATTACACATCATCTTCATACCTTAAACAACATTTTTAGAGTGGTCCGGGACTTGGTCCTTACCTTAAGTCCCGGACAAACACTTGCAGAAACTCTCGGCTATTTTTAACAGGGTGGTCCGGGACCTTGTACTCACCACAAGTCCAGGACCAAAGCTCTTGTGAACTCTCGGCCCTTTTTTGTGTATGGTCCGGGACATCATCCACTACCTAGGTCCCGGACCACTGTAACAGAATCCCAAATATGACATTTTCAAGTCTTGTTTCATCTATTCTCTTCATCCATTGATTACCCATACTTCATACATGAACTTAGGCATATTCTAATACCAAAATATCACTTTGATTCTCCTTACAACATTGTCTTGTTTTTTTTTTACATACTTTGGGCCGTCCGACCCACCGTCCGACCCACAACTGGGTCGGACCGTTCCAGAAACTTTTCCCGTCTTTTAATTACACCTGTCCGACCCATGTCCGACCCAACCATCTGGGTCGGACCATTCCAGAGACTTAGAGCACACATGTCCGACCCATGTCCGACCCAAGACCTCTGGGTCGGACCATTCCAGAAACTCCAACCGGTGACTAAAACAGAGCTGTCCGACCCACAACTGGGTCGGACCACTGGGTCGGACAACACTAGAAGTTGTCCAAAACTTGTCAAACTTTCTCCAAACTTTTCCTCAAGCCTCCTAATGTGTTCTAACATCATTTGGCACATCAAACACACCTTTAGCCATGTACTAAACTCTTTAAATCACTCACCAAAACCATTTTATCATTCACAAATTCCTTACAAAATTCTTAGCACTTGGAATGTTTTCTCCTTAAGATTTCTAAGTGGTATTTCACCAATAATGACCACTATACCAAGGTGTTTCCTCTACACCTTAACATCATCTCTCAAACTTCTTTTCTTACTAACTAAATCTCCTTTTTCACATCTTACCTAAACATCACTTTTTCCTTGTACATTAACATTTCTAAACCTTAAACAAACTTCTCCAAGACTTAAATACATTCTCAAAACACACATTGAATTCCTAGAACTTCCAAGATAACACCTAAATCCTTGCATCACTCTAAATCACCTTAATACATGTTTTCTTCCCAAGTAAAACATTTGTTCACCTTTAACACTTCCTAGTTCACCAAAACTTACTTAAAACACTTTGAACTCCTTCTACATTATACAAATTTTGCCATGGGTTCTCCTAGCACATCATCATTCCAAAGCTCATAGTTTTCACCATTAAACACTCAAGAACACCTAAATCCATCAAGAACATTTTATACACAAGACTTCACCAAATTTACACTACATCACAATATAGTGCACAATTTAAATTGCTTGGCACTTAGGCCCTTAAATAACATGGCTCTTTGGCCATTAAATTGCAATAACCATAAACACTGAATTTCCACATAAATAATGCCTTCGACCTGCAAATACACCCAACAATACATATGCCCTTAATAAACTCCTTGAGAGCATTTTACTAGGTCATTCACCTTTGGCTCCTTAGATCATTTTAACAAGCATTATAAGCTCATTTCTCCTAAGGCATTAAACCACATTAGGTTAGTATATTTACCTCTTTTACACTCAAACTTCTTTCTTGTTTCCTTATAAAACCGGTGAGGTATTTGATTCCTTGTCAACTACTAAACAATATACAAGCAATAAAATGAGTATACAAGCTTCAAGCTTAAACTCATTGTAAACCCTAGGTTTACATTGTTTCAAAAACATTAATGTAGTTGTTTTACCTTGATCTTTGAAGGGAATTGGAATATCTATGAAGAGAGGACTCCATCAAGTCCTTGAAAGATTCGAATGGAGCTAGAACAAAGCAACACAATGAGCACCATTAATGGTGATTTTCGGACATCGCACAAACATGAAGGAAATGTCATTTTTCTTTGAGTTTCCTTACCTTGAAGCAAAGGAGAACAATAATATGTGGAAAGGTGAGCTCAAGCTCCTCCCATGGAGATTCCTCTTGGCACCGAAATGGAGCTCTTGGAATTTTGAAAGGATAGAATTGAAGAGCTTGATGAGACAAAGAGAATGGTGGTGTTTGTTTTTGATTTGGTTAAGTGAGCTAAGAAATATTGGCAATGGAAGATGGCATTTGGTGCTGTTGCTGTAGCATCACCGTGAGAACAGAAAGAAGAGAGGTAGAAGAGAGCTTAGAAGCCGTGTGAAATGAAGGAGGAAGGGAGAAATGAAGATAAGTTCTACTTTTAGAAGATATTAAGTAGTAAAGTAGAATAGTACTTTACTTTATAAGCTTTACTTTACTTATTTGATTTCTTTTACATATTGGTGACTCGCACCTTGAAAAACCGGCCCCCATATAGTTAGAAGGGTATAATAGTCTTTGTTGACCAATTTAATTACTTATAACAATACATGTTACAAACTAGCTTATAAAAGTTACTATTCATGAAAACAAGGCACATTGTTGTGAAATTTTTTATTTCCCATTGATATAGACTTCCAAATGTGATACTATATAGTACACATGTTAATTAAAGAGTAATGATGGACATTTAGCCATTCAAAACTCATTTACAAGACAATTTTTCAAAAACGTGCTTTAAGACTCCTTAAAGCACTTTTTGTGTTTTAACTTGTTTTCAAGCTTGGTTTTCTTTAGAAATTGATTTAATATGTTCATTAACATATAAATAAGATATAGGTATGACCATTAGGTCTTATACAAATTTATCCCAAGCTTAGAGCACTTTTAGCCCATATTGACCTTAAGGTATTTATTTATGTTTTGTTTGGTTCCAATGTCTACCAAGGTTTCCTAAGGACTTAATTAGCCCTATTAAATCATGATTGAATATTATTAAGTCTTGGTAGGCTCTTTGGGTCCTAACCAAGTTCACTCATAGCTTAGAGCATGTTTTTGCTCAAACTGTATCTTAGCGTTTTATTGCATTTACTATGGTTTAAATTGTTCACTGATGTTTCTAAGGCACTTTTTAGCCTTAATATAACATATTTTGATATTTAAACCACATATCAAGGTTTGGGGTATTTCAATCTACCCCCCTTAAAAGAACTTCGTCCTTGAAGTTTATACTTCCCTCACATCTTGGAATAGAATACGAGGATTACTTATAGAGATAAAACTTCCATAACCAAACACACTTTACATCACAACCTCTGACTTAATAGTCCGGGCAACACATTCACATCCACACATAACATAACATATTCACATGATAACCTCGGACTCAATGGTCCGGGTATCTTAACAACACTTACACATACATAACAACCCCTTTGACTCACTGGTCTTGGGTAACATAACAACATTTAGACACATAGGTCCCGATAACATAACAGTCTTTAGACACATAGGTCTATGTAACACAACACATTTAGACTCATAGGTCTTAATAGCATACACTTTAGGAGATCAAAGTCAAAATAACATTTATTACACATACCACACAACATGTCATAGCATGTATAGCAATCAAAAATATCCTTTATATACACTGTGATCCCGCAGAACCCGGTCGCGATGGACACCTTCCGTCCCCGTGCCTTTGGGAGATCAAAACAATCACTTAAATTTAAAATTTCCTTGCGAGGTAAAGTAAGAGAACTTTAATTATGTAAAGTATCTATCAACGTTTTATAAATACCAATTGATAATCCTTTTTAAAACACACACAACTCCAAGTCCAACTTAAGCTCTTTGCTTCTCTTCTTAGCGTGGTTATTTGTGACCACTTATAGGGAGTTTCAAGAGTCATCCAACCCTGATGTGAACAGCATCAGTGTTGATCTATCCCTCCACTCCAATTTGTGTTCGGCTTCCCTTGATCGCATGCAAATCAAGTTCCACTTCCCACTTCATTTTCAAGCATCAAATACATCACTCATTTCCAATTTTCTATCTTTTAAATCATCCTAGTCATGATCATAACATCTCCAAGGGATAGAACTTCGTCTATCAGTTATCTCCATTTACTTTAATTTTTGTTACCTAGGGAATCTTATTCTCACTAGGTTCTATGTCGGTTTCATAACCTTTCATGAATCACTATATAGTATATATATATACACATATATTTTATCAAAATACAACACACAGTTTCACATCTATACACTGTCGGGGTTTTGTTCCCCGGGAGTTCCTCTACTCCCCACACTTGTACTATCACACACCACTATTAATAAATCAACACACTTATCACAATGGTATTCACATCTTCTGTGCGCAATTACCACAAATAAACCATGAATGAATGCGTATGTTTACGTAACACACGCACCAATCATCAAAACAAATTATTTTGTGCTATGCACAACACCAATCACGTACACTTGTACGGTAATACACACTAAGTGGTTTTGCGCTCTACCCCCCTTAAAAGGGATTACGCCCACGTAATCAATCACTAAACATTGACTTAAAAGGTTCTGCCGTCGTGAAGTGTTTTAACTTCCACGCGGTCTATTACACAATGGATTCTAATTAGAGGATCTTAACCATATTGGCGGTTTAGTTCCTAAACCAAGAATTCTCATTGGAGTCTATCTAACTCATAACCGATTTCGGTCCTGGCCTGTGAGGCTTCTAGGCATTGATAACTAGTCATTTATTCATGTTCACCATGTATATCCGGTATCTGACGCATGGGCTCACTGGCCTCTGTTGCGCAACTCTGATAATTATAGAGCTAGTTTGCTCCATTCGTTACTGTTACTGTATTGTACATCTCTAATGTATCACCCTTATCTTGGTAAGAATGGTTTCTCAACCGACGCATGGTATCTCTTACCCTGAGCGAATTCGGTGAGTTTCAAAACTTTCCATCCACTTCTCCAATAGCTTACAGCGTAAACTACTATGTAATTCACAATGATTGACTTGCTTCTACCGACTTACTGTCGGTTGAGATTGAGGTACTACCTAGTGTGTAGTGCTCTCTCAGCTATTTACAACATTTGGGGTATATTCCATACCGATATTTGGCAGTTAGAGCTACTCTAGTCACTTACTATTAACCATGTCTCCACATTTAGTTTTGTACAAGTACTCTTTTATTGGTGCGGCCTTGCATTTCCTATGCATCGGCCATTATAACATTATTCTTCCACAATTAACATGTTTCCAATTCCTAGCTATCCCACTCGATCATCACTGCGCAAGTGCAATACCAAAACACTCAGTCATACAGAGTGCAGAGGCGTAAACTCTTGACAGTAAATCCCTTATGCGATTCGCCATGGAACTCACACTGAGTTCCTCATCACACAGTACTTACGAATGGCTTATTGCCCAGTCTGTTTAACATCACTTATCTTGCATCTCCACTGAGTTTAACTCATAACTAGTCTTATCTGCTACATTATCGTTTAACAATACTTATACAACGGTCGCTTGCTGCGCACCGTGCTCTTACTCCTTGTATAACATCAGCTTACATAGTATTTACTGTCAAATTAACTTCCACACATATATTTATATTATTCACATTATGGTGCATCCCTCATTTGGATGACTACTAAATGCTCCTTGAGCATCGATCATTCGAGTCACAAGCCGGCATTATTCAGCTCGGTGTTTCACTTTATACACACATACTACTAAGCTAACTGCTCTCTTTCAATAATATCATCGTCCATCCTTAACATATTTCTTGAGTTTGGTTCACAGTTATTGGTACATTCAGTTAGCCACGCCTTTTTGCGTTCTTAACTGGTTATTATCTTCTTCTGTGAAGATCAACGTTTCCTGATAGTGTAGGTACTCATTCTGGGAGTTTCATCCCGTTCATTGCACATTAATGTGTCCACATTAGGCATCTACTTGCCATGTACAGGCTGGGTCACCGTTCCAGCTATCATGTTTATCCCTGAGGATCCTTAAGTCATATACGATGTCTTTACATTCAGTTAGTGCACTTCGCACCTCCTGACCCTTAAACATTTCCTTGGAAGGAATTCACTAATTCCTTTAGTTTCGTTAACTTAACTGAGTTTCTTTACTTCAACCATTCATGGTAGTCCTTAGCTCTCGTTTGACTTATACTGCTGACCGTAGTACGGAGTCGACTACTTCCCGTGTTTCGGACTCTACTCGTATACATATGTGGGGTACCATACTGATACATTACTACATACCCAACTAACCCATAAGTAGGTCTGTCAGGCCCACAAGCTCCTATCGGAGTGCGGTCGTCCCACAATTCAGTTGGTACACTCGTAGTGTCCGTCACACGCCTAAGTGAAGTATTCTGTTGTCAACTCCCTTATATTGTCCCGTGACAATATTCATTCCATGCTTCCCGAACTTAATCGAGGGAAAGTTTACCCATTGTTGTATCCTCGTCAACTGTCCTTGGTTTTACTGGTTTGGTTTAAAAGAAGGTTAGAAAGAAGTGTTGGTTTGAAAGAAAATTTGGTTTTGAAGGAAAAGGGTTTGAATAAATCTGGGTTGAAAGAAAATTTTCATGGTTTCACAACATCTTCTTACCTTAACCAAGTCTAGCTTCTTGCTGACTGGTGTATTTACAATTATAGAGGTTAGGCTACCAAGCCCTTCCATGGTCATAATGATCCCGTTTAACTTCATGGTTCTTTACTAAGTACCTTGTGGTGGTTATAAATTTCCCGAATAGCCCTGTTATAGCAGCACTTGCTATGGCAAGTGCGCCAAGCTAACTGGCTATCGGTTCAACACATACTGGTAGTGGTATTGTTTTTACCCATACTGTCATCAGTGGCCTTGTTGGCCCTCACTGATCTTACTGCCTTGATAATAACTCTTCTAGGTGACTTCTCACCGTCTTCACATGACGATCATCAACTAGGGTGTTTCCCATTCTGGGAGACCCCTTTTTCTTAGTATTGTATTCTCTTTGTAGCCCGTTCCACGTATTTGGGCACTACGTTGTAGTTCCCTTGTCGGTTGGTATACCGTTGGTGTATTATTTATCAACTGTGGTTCCGTAGACACTCGTCTCGGGTTTTATTAATCCATTTCTTGCCTGTTGCACGGTTGGTGCGTTGCAAGTTGGTTATTCTCGACTGCTTAGCATGTCGACCCAGGTTGCCGGAAATTCTATTCTTCTTTTACACAAGTTTCTTCATTCTTCGCTATTTAATGCGGTTAACATTGTTCAGATAGAGACCGTCTCCGGGATTCCCACTTTTCGGGATCTACCGTATGACAAGTTCTCCATACCTTTAGAGGTACTTAATAACAGCCAGATCGGGTATTCCCGAGTAAGAGAGGACTTTCATCTCTCTGGTGTTGTTTCCCCAAGTTATAAAACAGGGATTGTGGAGGGCGGGAAGGATATTGTAGGTTTCCAGTACACACTGGTAATTCCTATCTAGCGTATCTCTCACGCTATCACTCAACCCTTAACCCCAAGTACTTAAATCCTATCTCGGTACTTCCTAAGCTCGGTAATTCAGTCATTAGTGCGATACTTCGCTCTGATACCACTTTTTGTAACACCCCATCCAACATTAACACACTTACAATAAACTGCAGCGGAAAAACAGACTTAATCACATTACTTAACTCGTTGGTGTTACACGCCGTTAACCACCCACGTGGCTAACAAGGCTAATACATACATATTGTACCGGTCTGATGGGCTAAATTCCCGAGCGACTACACATTACTATCCCTTTCCATTAATAACAATAACAACATACACCTTTCAACTGTACCGAGTGTTCACACACTGATGCCGATAACAATTTCGGTCTTACAATGCCTACTGTATACATACAACTTAAACGATTACTCGTGAACTACATCTACCCCGTCCTACTCTCGAACGGCTTCCAGCTCTCTGTACGTGAAATAGGAAAAGAAGAGAAAGGGTGGCCCCCAAGGGGCTCAGCACCTTTGCTGGTATGGTAATCCCGCAGTCCACATGCTACCGGGCCACGCACAACTAATTGTCGTCTTAGCATGCGATTGATTATATTTAAATCATGCATGCAATTGTAAACACACAACACATAACATTTCACCTCAATGGGCTCAACAAACGGATAATACATCCTTACTTGACAAGTCACTCATGGTATTCATTATCCCTAGAGTGTTCCTCCTCTAATGGAGCTACTTCCTTAATTGACGACACTTACCCGTAAGTCGGGCTATCCTTAAACGCCTCTTATCACAAACTGGGATTCATTTCCATGATCCACACACTCCATATCTTACACCATATAACCTTTCTCACATAACAAACATAACAACACTTTTCACGTTCCGACGTGCACATGATAACATCGCAATAAGTATTGCATTACAACAACATCACATAACATAACGGGAACGGTCCTCTTAGGAACCGACCCAAACATAGTTAATTCACTGGTGAGCCTAGAGAATGGTGTCACCCTCATGGTAAGCTCGTTATACAATAACAACAACACTCATTACCGTCCTAATAGTCGGACGAGTAACTTAAGTTAAGATGGTTCGGGTTTGGAGGCCCGAACACACCACACAAACACATGTTCCCCCTAAACCGATCATAAGTCAGAATAGCTAAGCTTTGGAGTAAGCTAATGGGAGATCATAACCCGTGAGGGAAACAACCATAACAAAGAGAAGGGTAAGGCTAAGAAGGATACCCTCTCCCAAACAACGCGCGGCCGGCCAAACCGGATTCCTCACTACTGTTAGTACATACCTACTTTTAGATATTAGTTAGAACCCCACTATGGAGTCTATCACATTTACACATCATACAACATTACTACTGGGTTAAACACACAAGGGAGATCCCTACATTCACATACACATATCACACAATTAAGACACGCATAGCCGTGGTTAGAACGTCCCATGGTTTGGGTCGTTTACTCCGAATACCGAACTCTCTTGTGATCCTAGACTCAGTTAACTAAGGTTAACACTTCCGAGGTTAAATGGTATCGGAGTTGAACACGCCACATAAATGAATTACTGTAAACTCATTACATGTTTTATCTTACAACGTGGCAAACATACAGAAAAACACATTGGCATACAAGCCGGTGTAATCCGGTAGGACACAGGTTGCAAGAAAACCATACCTGTCACCGGAGTCCACTTTACCACGTCCACTTATGTTCCTCGAGCAATTCTCGAACAACTGATAACATTACATGTACTTTTATTAACTTCGGGGTAACATGATTGTTTAAAGTCTAATGCTTATAACTTATCCCCGTTAATTTAGTTATATAACTTCACATTTTAACTTGTTTTACTTTTACCTTTTAATACAATTTTTCCTCCACTAAATTGTCATTATAACTCACTTAACATGTCCTTAACAATCTTATATCATCATTACTGATCAATCACCATCATTACACATCATCTTCATACCTTAAACAACATTTTTAGAGTGGTCCGCGACTTGGTCCTTACCTTAAGTCCCGGACCAACACTTGCAGAAACTCTCGGCTATTTTTAACAGGGTGGTCCGGGACCTTGTACTCACCACAAGTCCCGGACCAAAGCTCTTGTGAACTCTCGGCCCTTTTTTGTGTATGGTCCGGGACATCATCCACTACCTAGGTCCCGGACCACTGTAACAGAATCCCAAATATGACATTTTCAAGTCTTGTTTCATCTATTCTCTTCATCCATTGATTACCCATACTTCATACATGAACTTAGGCATATTCTAAAACCAAAATATCACTTTGATTCTCTTTACAACATTGTCTTGTTTTTTTTTTACATACTTTGGGCCGTCCGACCCACCGTCCGACCCACAACTGGGTCGGACCGTTCCAGAAACTTTTCCCGTCTTTTAATTACACCTGTCCGACCCATGTCCGACCCAACCATCTGGGTCGGACCATTCCCGAGACTTAGAGCACACATGTCCGACCCATGTCCAACCCAAGACCTCTGGGTCGGACCATTCTAGAAACTCCAACCGGTGACTAAAACAGAGCTGTCCGACCCACAACTGGGTCGGACCACTGGGTCGGACAACACCAGAAGTTGTCCAAAACTTGTCAAACTTTCTCCAAACTTTTCCTCAAGCCTCCTAATGTGTTCTAACATCATTTGGCACATCAAACACACCTTTAGCCATGTACTAAACTCTTAAATCACTCACCAAAACCATTTTCATTCACAAATTCCTTACAAAATTCTTAGCACTTGGAATGTTTTCTCCTTAAGATTTCTAAGTGGTATTTCACCAATAATGACCACTATACCAAGGTGTTTCCTCTACCCCTTAACATCATCTCTCAAACTTCTTTTCTTACTAACTAAATCTCCTTTTTCACATCTTACCTAAACATCACTTCTTCCTTGTACATCAACATTTCTATACCTTAAACAAACTTCTCCAAGACTTAAATACATTCTCAAAACACACATTGAATTCCTAGAACTTCCAAGATAACACCTAAATCCTTGCATCACTCTAAATCACCTTAATACATGTTTTCTTCCCAAGTAAAACATTTGTTCACCTTTAACACTTCCTAGTTCACCAAAACTTACTTAAAACACTTAGAACTCCTTCTACATTATACAAATTTTTCCATGGGTTCTCCTAGCACATCATCATTCCAAAGCTCATAGTTTTCACCATTAAACACTCAAGAACACCTAAATCCATCAAGAACATTTTATACACAAGACTTCACCAAATTTACACTACATCACAATATAGTGCACAATTTAAATTGCTTGGCACTTAGGCCCTTAAATAACATGGCTCTTAGGCCCTTAAATTGCAATAACCATAAACACTGAATTTCCACATAAATAATGCCTTCGACCTGCAAATACACCCAACAATACATATGCCCTTAATAAACTCCTTGAGAGCATTTTACTAGGTCATTCACCTTTGGCTCCTTAGATCATTTTAACAAGCATTATAAGCTCATTTCTCCTAAGGCATTAAACCACATTAGGTTAGTATATTTACCTCTTTTACACTCAAACTTCTTTCTTGTTTCCTTATAAAACCGGTGAGGTATTTGATTCCTTGTCAACTACTAAACAATATACAAGCAATAAAATGAGTATACAAGCTTCAAGCTTAAACTCATTGTAAACCCTAGGTTTACATTGTTTCAAAAACATTAATGTAGTTGTTTTACCTTGATCTTTGAAGGGAATTGGAATATCTATGAAGAGAGGACTCCATCAAGTCCTTGAAAGATTCGAATGGAGCTAGAACAAAGCAACACAATGAGCACCATTAATGGTGATTTTCGGACATCGCACAAACATGAAGGAAATGTCATTTTTCTTTGAGTTTCCTTACCTTGAAGCAAAGGAGAACAATAATATGTGGAAAGGTGAGCTCAAGCTCCTCCCATGGAGATTCCTCTTGGCACCGAAATGGAGCTCTTGTAATTTTGAAAGGATAGAATTGAAGAGCTTGATGAGATAAAGAGAATGGTGGTGTTTGTTTTTGATTTGGTTAAGTGAGCTAAGAAATATTGGCAATGGAAGATGGCATTTGGTGCTGTTGCTGTAGCATCACCATGAGAACAAAAAGAAGAGAGGTAGAAGAGAGCTTAGAAGCCGTGTGAAATGAAGGAGGAAGGGAGAAATGAAGATAAGTTCTACTTTTAGAAGATATTAAGTAGTAAAGTAGAATAGTACTTTACTTTATAAGCTTTACTTTACTTATTTGATTTCTTTTACATATTGGTGACTCACACCTTGAAAAACCGGCCCCCATATAGTTAGAAGGGTATAATAGTCTTTGTTGACCAATTTAATTACTTATAACAATACATGTTACAAACTAGCTTATAAAAGTTACTATTCATGAAAACAAGGCACATTGTTGTGAAATTTTTGATTTCCCATTGATATAGACTTCCAAATGTGATACTATATAGTACACATGTTAATTAAAGAGTAATGATGGACATTTAGCCATTCAAAACTCATTTACAAGACAATTTTTCAAAAACGTGCTTTAAGACTCCTTAAAGCACTTTTTGTGTTTTAACTTGTTTTCAAGCTTGGTTTTCTTTAGAAATTGATTTAATATGTTCATTAACATATAAATAAGATATAGGTATGACCATTAGGTCTTATACAAATTTATCCCAAGCTTAGAGCACTTTTAGCCCATATTGACCTTAAGGTATTTATTTATGTTTTGTTTGGTTCCAATGTCTACCAAGGTTTCCTAAGGACTTAATTAGCCCTATTAAATCATAATTGAATATTATTAAGTCTTGGTAGGCTCTTTGGGTCCTAACCAAGTTCACTCATAGCTTAGAGCATGTTTTTGCTCAAACTGTATCTTAGCGTTTTATTGCATTTACTATGGTTTAAATTGTTCACTGATGTTTCTAAGGCACTTTTTAGCCTTAATATAACATAGTTTGATATTTAAACCACATATCAAGGTTTGGGGTATTTCAACTTGTTGATGTTGGCACCCTTAACAATTATACTTGGGTATTACTATGTGAAGCAGCTACATTGGCTAATGTCTATAGGTGCATTGGTTTACTGTATTTAACTTTGAGGTATAAGGGTTTGAACTTCTCTCTTTAAGATTGTTGTGTCTCTTGACCTTGGGTAGGTCACCGTTTAATTTCGTTCTCCTTTATTCCCTTTACTGAGGTTAAATATCATCTTGTAGGTTGTTTTCTTCTTGGTATTGACTCGTTCCCCTTTGGTTGTATCATCTATTCTTATTCTAAGGTTTGGGATATGGTTATATGTGTATGTATGCGTATATATTAGGCATTGGTCCTCTGTCCTCCATCCAATTTGTTGGTCGTCCTCTAGTTGGTAAGTTTCACCTTTATGGTTCTTGATGCCCTATGTGGTAGGATTCCTTTGATTTTCCCTTTTGGTTTCTTGTCTTCAATGTGGGTGGGTCATCTTTAAAGTGTTATAATGTGGATTTGGCACTCCTTACCGGTAGTGTCTAAAGTTAATGTTGTCGGTGTAAGTCCTTTGGGGTCCTAGGTGCTCACATCTAAGGTTAGAAATTGTTACTGGTGATTGTAGCGTTAAGTAAGGCTGACTAAGTTTGGCTCCCTGCTTCTGGTATGTCCCTTCAAGGTTACAATAGTCAAGCTGTTAGGTTTCTTCGAGGTCTCGTCAACCTGATCTTTTGGGTTCTTAATCCGGTATTCATATTTTCCTAACTGTAGCATGCTGGTCCTGGCCGTTACGGCTTCCCGTATAGTTCATTGCGCAGCACTTGGCATAGCAAGTGCGCCATGCAAGATGGTTTATCGGTACGCTATGTGGCGGTTACTGTGCATTCTTCTGATCTTACCATACTTGGCATTCTGTTGGCTCTTCCCTTGCGCTTTCAGTATTAGGTGGCTGACTGTCTAAGTTGCTCGTTGCTTGTCCTTGGTAAGATGGTTCCTTATTAGGGTGTTCCTCCTTCTGAGGTGACCCTTATGTAGCGTTTTTCGCCTTCATCTTCGTCCCTATTTGCACACGTTTATCACGGTTATAAGTTATTGACTTCTCCTTAGGCACTGTGTTGCAGCTCTATCTTGGAGCACGGTTCGCAATTGTTTCTTATTCGTCTGGGTTATCTATGTCAGGTCTTTGTAACCCTTTGGAGTTATGGAGGTTTGGAGTTACTCACTTTAGTATAGACTCTTATGTGGTCTTTATCATGTCTGGTATAATTCCACTGTTATGCTCCATTGGACATCTATCACGGGTTTCTGTAGCTTTCTTTCCTTCCCATCGTGCTTGGTAGTGCTTCCCCCTTTGCTTGTTGGACAGGGTCCTATCGACTGCTACGCATGTCGACCCAAGTTGCCGATAAAATGGGTCTTTCATAGGTAGGATTTCATGGGCAGCGTCCTTAAATTTTATGCTCCGGTCAGAAACTTTAAATATTGGAAACTATAGTAAACAAGGTTTTCTTTCTGAATTAATTATCTATATTACAAAGTAAATGCCAGATCGGGCTTCCCCGAGTAAGAGGAGACTTTCTACCTCTCTGGAGTTCTTTCCCTGAATAATTTGAACTAGGGATGTGGAGGGCGGGTGTAGGTGTCTGTATATATATCCAGTAATCACTGGGGAACAATCCTAGCTAACGCGCCTCTCACACTACTCACAACCCTTAACCCACTGTTAGAATTCCTAGACTCGGTACCACTTTTTGTAACACCACAACTCTAAATCCCGTAATTAACGTCTAATAACCTCCAACAAAATCAACAACCGCAGCGGAAATAACTTAAACAGATTTGGTGTTACCGCTGCCAGCCACCCACGTGACCGACAAGGCTTTTTCTCCCAACACGTTACAGCCCGAATGACTGGAAATACATTACATACTCCTGAAAATACATACCGAGTCGCTAAGTCTTAATTAATACATTACACGTCTAAATACATCTTACAACAAAATCAAGAGGAATCCCAAGTCCTAAGTGTACCCCGCCTACTCTCCGTCGGGTCTGATCTCCTTCGCGTACCTGTGAATGGTTGGCCATGAAATGGCTCAGCAAAACAAATTGCTGGTATGGAATCATGTAGCCCACGTGCGACCGGGCCACACTCAACTAATTGGCCGGATGAACATGCGGTTAATTTATTAACAGACATGCATATATAATGAAATACTGTAAATACTCAGCATGCCAATCACATAATCAACAAATAATCAACAAGTGATCCTACTCAACGGGATCGAATCGTCACAACCGGGTTAGCCTTCTTTCATCTCTTAACCTTAATTTAAGTTTTAATCCTTTGGTCCTCCCATGCCTTTCTCTTCTCGATTAGTGCAATGCTCTCATTGGTATTATTTATGTTCAAATAATTTCCTTACAATCCACACAATGGAATTGCGCATATACATTTTAAGATCTCAAGACAGTCTGCATTCTTTCTGACTACTTACAGTTTTAACTTAGGGCAGGTGGCCCGCACCAAGTGATCGCTACGCATCACAAACCAATAATCTGTGCCGATAGTGGCATATATACATAAATACATATACATATAACTCACCCCTGTCAATGATCATATGCCAAAGACGAGGAGCCAATCGCTTGACTCCTGGGCAGCCAAGTCCGTAGACGCACTCCAACGAGGTTGGTTCTATTATAGGTACCACCCTCTCAATCCAATAAACACGTGTGCCCGGTCTACCCGGATCCTCTCGTCCCCCCAATAGTTAGTGTTAGTCAAATTCTTATAATCTCCTCCTTATTTACTTTGGGGCATCACCTTGATGTCAGTAAACAATTAATGAGGTAGTATATATTTAATCTCGCACTCATGTAAATCCATTCTCTTAACTCCTTGAGTTCTCCATCCATAACTTGATTCATTCTCTCGGGTTCGACTACTTAACCGTGTAGTTAGTAGCGCTACAGATATAAAGACGAGTCAATCATCACACAATCACAAAGCAACAACAATAGTCCAATTTACATGCTTTAAATCTTGGGGTCGTTTTTCACACAAACAACTAGCACACAAGCCAAGTATAACTCGGTAGCAAGCAGGCTACAAGAAACCATACCTTGGCCTGATAGTCGTCCGTCTAATCTCGTCTAGCAATCCCGACTATCCAACACGTATTCCGCCTATAAGGTATTAATCGAATGTGTCAATAACCTATCCTCGTCATTAGGTTACTTATGTGCAACGTTTTCTTACATTCTAATCTTTACGTGCATGCGCATTCGTTCTCTTGCATGTTCATACTAATCATAAGACCATATTATAACAGGATCACGTTATTCTCGTCGTCTTATGTAAAACGTGATTATCATTCGTTACTGTTTTTTTCATCCTGTATTCTTACTGTATTTACAGTATCGTTTATTTATCATAGTCTTTTTCCATGAGACTTATAATGGTATGGTAACCTACTTCCAATTACCTTCATGATTTCACTTGTACATGTTATTTTATTTCTTTTTGACTTATTTTAAAATCCTTAAATGTGTATACATGTATTACTTAAATCTTATGCTTGTAATTGTCTAAATGACTTAATGACTTTACTAATTCCTTAATGGTATTCGTAGGTCACGTATTGTCTTAAATATCTTTATAACTATCATTTTTTTATAATCTTTCTCTAAGCAACATTTCAATGTTTACACATTAATTTCTTATACTTACATATCTATAGTTTTGATTTCATAATTCCTTAAATCAGGATTTCTTCTCCAATTTCTCCAAATATCCACATAGGATTTATTTCAATTTTAATTCGAGTGGAAAACTACATTTTCGGTTATTTACATCATAACCTCAATAATTTATAAACTTTACATTCAACCTTTAATTACATTATATTATACAGTTTTGTATCCTTACTTAATCAAATTATGTCTCCACCCCTAAAGTTTCGGTAATTATGATTTGAACTCCATAACTTTCGAAAATTACAATCCAACCCCATTTATTTTCAGTTTTGCACTAGACTTTTCTATAATTATATTTTGACCCCATAACTCTTATAACATTTACATATATGTCATTATTACTGTATAATCTATAGTTTTAATATTTCCTCCTAGTAAATCCCAAATCCACCCCAATATTTTTGGTAATTATCCGACAGCTGCTATATTAAGTCGGCTATGCCCTTAATTTTCTTTAAATTACATCTCCACCCCAAAACTTCTATAGACTTTACATTTTATGTTATAACACTTTGCTAATCCCAAATTTTGGTCAACACCTTGACCAACCCTATACTTAATTCCCAATACACTCATTGCCCAAAATTTCATGAAGCTCACTGAAATACCCCAAACCTAAGTATGCTAAGTAAACATCAAATTATGATGTAATAAGACTAAAATATGCCTTAGAAAGATTGGTAGACAATTTAAACCAAGGAAAACGTAAGAAAATGCCTTAAGGGCAATTAGGGCAAAAATATGCTCTAAGCTTGGAGAGACTTGGGTGAGTACCCAAATATCATGATAAGACCTTAGTAATATTCTAATGGTCATTTTAAATCAATTAGCAAAGATAACCAAGCTTGAAAACAAGTTAAAACACAAAATGTGCTTTAAGAAGTCTTCAAGCACATTTTTGAGAAATTGTCTTAGAATTGAGTTTTGAGTGGCTAAATGTCCATCATTACTCTTAAATCAACATGTGTACTAATTAGTATCACATTAGGAGGTCTAAATCAATGGGAAATCAAAAATTTCAGAAATATGTGCACTGATTAGTGAATAGTGCCAAATAGTGACTAGTTTAAGTTTTAATCAACTTAAGTCAATTAGTTGGTCAAACAAGACCATAAATATCTTGTTCATAATGAGGGGCCGGTTTTTCTAAGGTAGGATGAGTCACCATAAGTAGTCAAATAAGGAAGAAAAGAAGAGATAAGTAAAAGAGTACTATTTGCTTTATTAAAGCAAATACCTTATATTAGCCACCTTTCTTCTTCTCTCTCTTCATTTCTCTTCTTCACACGGTTCCACCATCTTCTTCCTCCCTTCATTCACGTAGGAGCAGCACCCATGGCAACACCACCTTGCCTTGTCCATAACTTACTCATTTTAGCTCCAAATCAAAAACTAAACACATATTTCTCTTAGTTAGGCCAAGACCTATCTTTCTATCTTTTCAAATCTTTCAAAGCTCCATTTTGGTGCCATGAGGAAACTCCATTGATGGAGGAAAATCAAGTTTGAAGAGCTCATTAGCTTCTCCATTCTCTTAAGGTAAAGAAAATGTAAGAAAAACCATGTTTCCATCATTTCTTGTACATGGCCGAAAATTCCTTCTCATGGGGCTTTGTTTTTATGCCTTGTTCTAGCTTGTTTTATTCACTAAGGACTAGTGGAGGTCCTATTTCATTCAATGCCCAAGTCTACTTTGAGACTTCAAAGGTAATCATCCACTTTTATGCCTTAGAACACATTTCTAACCTAGGTTTTTATTCCTTGAGGTTAGTGTATTGTTTAATACTCATATGAGTCATTGAATATTGGTTAGAACATTGGCAAAGGAAGTTTAAGTGGTGGCCGAGATCTATGCAAGAAGAAGGTCTAAGGAGGAGATTAAGATAAGCTTGAGAAAACAAGGTAAAATGCTTACCTAATGGTGGTTTAAGTTTAAGGAATGAGTTTTAGATGAGTACTAATGTAGCTTAAAGCTTACATTAGGTAATGAGTTGTAAAACCTAAGAAAAAGAACCTAAATAAGCTTGAGAACTTGTGACTAAGGAGCCAAAGGAGATGAGTTAGTAATATAAGTTTAAGATGAGTTTTAAGAACATTATAACTACTATGAGATTGATGAGTGTATTTACAGGTTGAAAGCTTTTATATGTGGGAAATTCAGTGTTTAAGTTTAAGTCATTTAAGGGCCTAAGAGCCATGTCATTTAAGAGCCTTAGTGCTATGCAATTTAAGATTATTGCAATATATTAAGTTTGTTGTGAATGAATTGGTTTGGGTGATGAGATATGATGAGAAGAACTTGATGTGTGTGAGATGGTTGAATGAGGAAAAATAATGTGTTTGGGCATGATAATATACTAGAGGAGCTATGGCGAAATTTGTGTAGAAAATAAGTGTTTAGGTGATGGTGGAGAACTAATATGACCTAGGATTTACTAGGAGTCATACAAAGGAATTTGAGTGGAAATGAGTTAACTAAGGAGTTCTTGAGGTTTAGAATGACCTAGAATGGTCTATGAGGAAATTAGAGTTTAGATGGGTGCATTGAACACACCAAAGACACGGTATGAGGAATGATAAGACTTGTGCAAATCTGGAGGAAAGGTGTATAATGCTTTAAGGTGATTTAAGTATGAACTAAGAGAAGAACAATGAGAGTTCGAGAAGTTTGTGTAAGAGGTGGTGATGTTAGTGGTGGACTAGTAAGGTTTAGTTGAATGGTAATGTGTGGACTTGGGTGATGGAAGTGAAAATGGTAGGAGGATATTGTAAGTCGTCAAGGAAAATGACTAGAAACGTATAAGAGGGTATGATCATGAGAATGGTGAGTAAGTTGCATAAGAGAAGTGGAAATGTTTAAGGAGGGTGTTGCATGGTTAAGGTAAATGAAGAACAATGTCAAGGTATTAAGATAATGGAAAGAAATGTATAAGCAAGCTTAAGAGTTTAAGAGTGATGAGTAACAAGTGAAAAGAAGAGAGATTGTGCATGGACATGCAAGATAACCTTGGAAGGTTTAACAAGCAATGATGTTAAGGAGGAGTTATATGGGTAGAAAAGAAACACTTTGGTTAGTTGAAGTTTTAGACAAAATGTACAAGTTGGAAATGTAAGGAAGCATATGGCAAGTGTTAGGAAATGTTTGAGAAGATCTTTGGAAGTCGTTTTGGAGAGTTTGGTGGAAGTTATAAGGTGAGTTTAAGTGCCTAAATGATGTTAGATGACATTATGAGGGTTTAGGAGAAGTTTGGTGAATATTGGTTAAGTGTTTGAAGGCTTAGAAAATGAGTGTTTTGCCTTGTCCGAACATCCGTCCGGACATGGACGTTCGGACAGGCCCTGTTGCGTGAAAATTTTCAGAGTCTCGACTTGTGTCCGACCTTGGGAAGTCCGGACACAAGTTCGGACGTGCCTGCTTCTACTTAGGATTTTCCTCGACTCATGTCCGAACTTCTGAAGTCCGGACACATGTTCGGACATGCGTCTTTTTTCAGTTTTGAGTCTCGACTTGCGTCCGAACTTGGGAAGTCCGGACACAAGTTCGGACATGCCACTGTTTTGGCCAAAAACCTTGTTTAAGGATGGGAAATGATGAGGATAATTAGGTATTGATGTTATAAGGTTGTTTAAGACATGTTTGGTGGGTAACAATGATAATTAAGTGGATGAATAAGTATAAGTGATGAGGAGAAGCGATTCACTTAAGATTAAGTTTGTAAGATTAGGTTGCAAGACTTAAGAAGTGTTAGGTTGGGATCATTAAGAGTTAAGTAAGGTAAGTAAGTTAAGTAAGGTAAGTAATTTAAGTAAATTGAATTAAGTTAAGTGATTAACAACCTAAAACTGAATGAATGTTTTAGGACTTGGGAATTTGGACTCCGGAAGAGAGTAAGCAACCGAACAACTAACGGTGAACGGTACAGTTCTCTTGTGACCTGCTTGCTAACGAGGTGTCCCTCGGCTTGTGTGCTATTTGTTTTTGTGTGCTCACTAAACGAGATAAAGCATGCAACCGGAATATATTATATCTATTGTATTGTTGTGTGATGTATGAAAACTAACACAACATACCGTGAGAACTTACTAACCAATGTTTAGTAAGGAATTGAGTGAGACTGAGGAACGCCCCTAATAAGGGACGATATGAACCGAAAGAGGTTAACCAACAAACAGGGTCTTGAGATTACTACTAACTGGAACTTGAGTGAGGAAACCCGGGACCGATCTCCAGTCATGCATGCTAAGGAAAGGGGGTCGTTGTCTATAGCAGATTCGACCTCCGATTAAGGACTTGTCTTCGGACTTGTAGCCTAGGGCCGGTTGCCGGCTCAGCTGCGCTGGACTCCCGTCCGGAGTAGGTGGCATTAAGATGGTGCGGTGGGATCACCTAAATCTCAGGTTCGAATTAAGCAACAACCATTCCCTTCCAGGAACGGTTTATATATTGAGATTAAGTTAAGATTAAGGTTAAGGTAAGGT
The DNA here is from genome assembly GCA_023374045.1 of Limonium bicolor. Lineage (NCBI taxonomy): Eukaryota > Viridiplantae > Streptophyta > Magnoliopsida > Caryophyllales > Plumbaginaceae > Limonium > Limonium bicolor. The sequence continues at coordinate 265,708,692 of CM041779.1, forward strand.
TAAGTTAAGTTGCAACCATTCCTTATTAAAGGATGGTTTGTATTGTTAAGTTTAAGATTAAGGTAAGGTTAAGATGAATTGCAACCATTCCTCTCTAAAGGATGGTTTGTATAATTAAGATTAAGATAAGCGACATCCACTCCTTATTAAAGGATGGTTGTTTTTCAGATTAAGATAAGACTAAGATTGAGGTGAGATAAGGATGGACTAAGATTAAGAGGGAACATTACTTAAGGAGTTAAATAACTAACTCTCTAATTAAGGGAACACATTTAAGTCGTTCATTGTGTGTGAACTTTGATTGTTCATATATGGTTTGTTGTTTACAGCATTTACTATTATGTTGTGCATTTAATCAACCTCCATGCTATCGACAATTAGTCGTCGTAGCCTCGTTAGCTTGGGGGCCATGAGGGGATCGTACCAGCATTCGTGCTGACCCCCTTTGGGGGCTGTTTTTACTACACAGGTACATCAGGAAGCGGCCGTCGCAAGAGTAAGAAGAGGATACAAGTGTTAAGGATTAAGTGTGACCTACTAGTTGTGCATGTACACTCGTATGGCAATTGAGTTAGTAAGATGTATAGGTTGTGAGAGGATTGTAAGAAGGATATGTAAATGGTTAAGGTTGTTGGACTAATGTTCGGTATATTCTGTAGTCAGACCGTGGCAAGGTCCTGGATTGTAAAGAATTCCGCTGTGACATGTTTATATATATACTGTTAAGTTGCGAGACCACATTTGGATTGAGTCACTGGTGGAACGGAAGCCTTTAATGACGGTGGTTTAATCACGGCTTTAACAGAAACCGTAATTAATATGAAGGCCGGAGTTAATTAATGACGTTTATTAAATTAACCGTAAGCAATAATCGATCGGAGGTAGGCGCGCCTTTTTTAGGACGGACTTTAGATGACGGTTATTTGTGAAACCGTAATCTAAAGTCCCGTGTTGACGCGCGCTTTACGGTCAACGGACTTTAGATTACGGTTTTACTAATAACCGTCATCTAAAGTCCCCGCCCACTGATGGTCAACGACGTCGTTTTGACCTGACGCCAAATATTTCCCGCATTATTTGATTTTTTCGACGCCGCGCGTAATCTAAATTACAGTGAACGACGTCGTCTTACCAGCTTATTTTAGATTAAAAAACTTTATATTAATGTGTTACATTTGTTTGATCGAATAAGACTCATGGCTCAATGGCCGTGGGTACATGAGTCAACACCATCGATCTTGAGTTCGAAACCCAGCATAGGCCAAATAATTTTCGCGCTATTTTATTAATTTCGTTACACTTTAGATTACGGTTCTTTAGGAACCGTCATGTAAAGTGTGACTTTACATTACGGTTTTCATGTAAACCGTAATCTAAAGTCCTTTTAACTACAACATTTGCCCGTTTACTCTGCACACTGTACTTACAGTAACTCTTCTTCTCTTTCGCGCTATCTTCCTCACTGAAATCGCCTCCTCTCTCCCGTCACCTTGCTAACGCCATCGCCACCATCGCTCCCCACCACCTTTGTCACTCCCATCGCCGCCGGTCACCACCCATCTACCACTGGTCTCACCGTCGACCTCTCTATCGCGTATTGGGTATGCGATCGATTGATTGTCGTTTTTTTCTAACTTTGTTCATATCATGCATTTCGATTGCAAGTTCTAACTTTGTTCATATATTTGTGCCCAGATTCACAGTTAATTGCAACCTAGTTCGTGGGCTGATTTTCTACAACTACTTGCCCACTTCGGTGCTTAGTAACGGTAATTTTGCAAAGCAAACTGTAAACTGCTGTATTTATTTATTCTTAGCATTTAGTATTACAATTAATAAATAATGTAGTTTTAAAATGCTACTACTTAAAACTGCCACAGGAAAAAGTAAGTTCAAGTATATTACCGATTCCTGAAAATAGCTCATTTTCAACTGCTCACTCTGTTATGCCAGATGCTCTCTGTTTGATTCACAATCTGTGACAGGAATCAACAATGCTATTGTTATTAAACCACCAGAAAGAATAAGATGAGTTTTGGTATTTTAATGGTTCTAGAATGACTAGTTTCAGTCCTTCAATCTGAAGTACTGCAGAGAAGGTCATAAATAAACTTCATTTATAGAAGAAGATAAGTTTATGTATGTTACTAGTTCTAGATGGTGCGTGCAAATTTGACTTTGATAAAACTGATTTGGAGACGTTAGAAATATAGGGGAGATGCTGTCGATTTTTTTCCGCGGTTTAGCTAGCATTTAACCTTGATTTTTGATGAATTCTAATGTTGTCGTTTTTCATTTATGCATCAGGACTACGACTTTATTTGGCTTCCGACCTCAACCGTCTTAGCATCGGCTAATCGTCTACCAGAGGTAAGATTTACATATATACATATAATATTTGACAAACTACCAAACATAGTTATCCGCCCAAGATACCTAATAGAGGTATATCTTCGGCAGTCCCTGTCGGGACTGTCCATGATTGTTAAATCTCACACCTAGGGTGTGAATGTGTTTTTAATTGTACTTTATTGATTATTTCAGCAGTATCTCTTTATTGTTCTTCGAATGCATATATTATTGATTAATATCATAATATCGTGCATTTGAAGAACTGTAGGGAGATGCTGCCGAAATTTTCAATAATTTACATATTAAAAACACGTTCACCGGTGGGATTTAATACTCATGGATGGATTTAGGTTGATAAGATACAAAAGTGTAAAGACTCTGCCACGGGTGACGGTATGAAATGGCTGCCTTCATATAAATAGCTAGAAGGAGATGGAACGTTCGTGGATTTACAGCGGAAATTTGGACGACAAGTTTTTAGAAGGAGTTGATAAGTTATGCACGGTGTTGGCGAACAATCTGAAACCTACAGACAAGGGATACATATTTTGTCCGTGTATCGACTGCCAAAACAATCTGAGATATCGCGGCATTGAAACAATTAAGGAACATCTGATCCGCCGCGGTTTTACAAAAGATTTCCAAGACATAATCCGATGGCATGGTCAGAGTGTGTTCGATGTTATTAAGCCTGACGAAGGGGATAATGGTCAGGCAAACACAGAAACAGAACTTGGAGATGATACAGTTGCTGGTGACCCAGAAGACGTTACAGGGAACGTTGAGCCAGATTTCTGGGATGAGAGATAATGGTGTATGTAAGTTATTACTATAAAAATTTATATGAAATTAACACTCTTTTATTTATTGCTTGTTTATGACCATTATGAAATGCTTAATTTAATTCAAATTGTATTTCAATCCTTGCAGGCATGGCTGATCAGGACATGGCTGATGAAGAGTTCGATTTATTTTGTCGTGAGGAGGAGGAAAATGAGCAGCAAATGGTACCGGTCCCATCTACATCTGCCGCTGCTGCTGTTGCCCCATCCACATCTGCCGCTGCTGCTGTTGGCCCTTCCATGAGTGCACCTTCTACGAGTGCTACTCAGAGACCCAGAGGTAGAGGTCCGACCCGTGGGTTGAAACTGCAGAAACCGGATCAGATTAGTCTTCTGTGGGACCAGTATGGGAGGTATGGTGGGGGCAGCAGGTCAGAGTTCGCTAGTATGCTAGGGACTCTGGCCAGATCACATTGCTGCATCAACCACACATGGAAACAAGTCCCGGAAAAAGTAAAGGAGACCATCTGGAAGAAGGTGCAAGAACGGTACAAGATCCCAGAAGAAGTGAAGAAGACCGTTCTTTCTTTGGTGGCCGGCAAAGCTAAATCATTCCGCCACTACTTGGTTGAGCATTGGATCAACAGGGTGCCCCCACGTGAGCCTCCGCCGTATGTTGTATACAATGGCATGATAACTGAAGAGGAGTGGAAGGAGTTCGTTGAGCGGCACGCCACCCCCGAGTTCAGGGTATGTTTGTGTGTACTCTTTTCTTAATTAATGCTCATAATGCTTTATCCCTGATTTTCTAATTAATTTCCTGTTGTACTTTCTTAACAGCAAGTACAAGAACAAGCACGACAAAACCGTGAAGCTAATCTCTACCCCCCACCATGGGACGAAGGGGATATGTGGGCAGCCTCGAGGGATGGAAAGAAGCTGGTTTGCTGACACGGAGGAACGAGGATGGAAGTGAATGCCCGATCGAGGATGTCTCTGAGGCGAGGAGGGTGCAGATGTACATACTGGGACGCCAGAAAACGACCAGCGAAGGTCAGAGGATATTTCCTAATGCTGCGATGGAACAACTGGCAAACCAAATTGTAAGTATTTGAAAGTAGCTGTTGAATAATTTACTTATATACTCAAGTGTTTGTTGATCTTAAATCTCGTCATTAACTTCTTTGAAAATTGGACAGTACGATGCGGCACAGAGAGGAGAAGTGGACTTACACGCTCCTCCTTCTCAAGACGACGCGCTGAATCAAATGCTTGGGAAGAAGGATCACCCGGGGCGTGTTAGAGGATTTGGGGGAGAAGTACGTCAGAAGAACGTATTCCCGCCATCTGCTAGGAAGGGTCAGATGAGTGCTGCTGAAGTCGAGGCGATGGTAGAGCGTAAGTTCGCTGCTGAGCGCCAAGCTAATGACGAGAAACATGCTGCTGAGCGCCGGGCTATCGAGGAGAGGCTGCAGGAAGCGTTGAATGCGATTGCACATGCGACTACTCAGCAGCAGCAGCTAGATCCTCCTCGAATGTCTTCCTCGTCTAGTTGTGCTCCGGCCGCTGACCCGTACCCGTTTGCCAACATCCAGGTTAACTTTGTTTAACTATTTTTCTTCTAAAATAAAGTTATTTAAATAGTATTAGATTGGACTCACTTATTTATTTCACGTATTATCTCTGTTTATTAAAGGAGCAAAAAAAATGTCGTCTCCAAATACCATTAGACGGGCACCCTGTAGATGCGGCCTACGGGACGGTGTTGCCATCAGGTCCACTCACGCTCATCAGTTTCGTACGTCTACCCCTTCTACTACGCGCGTGTGACCTTGGACCTGATAGTTGATGGATTTGAGCATGCATACCTTCCGATGGCGATTGACAACAAATGCACGCTGATCGAAGCGAAGGGAGACATATTGCCCTGGCCAGCATGTTATATTGTTGTCACCGATGAGGTAAGACTGTTTGACAACCATTTAGTATCTAATAAAATGCATTATTTAGCATTAAGTGTCTAATCTAATCTATTATAGATCCCTGAGCTTCCTCGCCGCGTAACCCGGCCCAGACTAGAAGAGACCAGCGCGCCGGCGAATCCTGAGATCCCTGAGGTTCCTCGCCGCGTATCCCGGCCCAGAGAAGAAGAGATCAGCGCGCCGACGAATCCTGCCAGAAGGGTATGTTCTAGATAAATGTTTAATGTTACTATAATAATCAATTAGTAATTATCTTTACATTTATGCTTTATGTTTGTGTGTGAAGGGTAAGAATCCAGTGAGTCGGGGTGCGAAAGGTAAGAATCCAGCGCCCGTCCGGGGTCGCACCAGGACTTCTGAGGCGCCTAAAAATAAGCTCGCACTGCCACAAAAACTTGTTAATGTTTTGGGGGCCAAGCAGATGAATCTCTACGACAAGATCATGGTGAAGTCATCTCAAACTAACAACTTCATGATGACGCTTCCAAAGTCGATGTTTCACTACGAAGAAGATATGATGACGGCAATCAACTTTGAGGACATCAGAGAGATGATGTGTGGAGATTATCTGAACATTAACATTATTCAAGCTTATCTAAAGTAAGTGTTCTTTCCTCATACTGTAAAAACATATAGAATAAGTATCTATGAAGTTGCATTGGCTAACTTTTTATAGTACATGTGATATAATAGATGTCTGCTTGAGAGATGTGTTGAGAAGGACATGACATGCGTTACTGCGGTGTGCCCGGAGCGTTTATCGTACGACAATGTCACTAGGGACCCTGGGAGGTTTTGTAACTACATGATTCATGTCTTCAATGTTGTTGATCAACAGAATAAATTATTCATTCTAATGCCGTATCACCAAACGTGAGTTCTAATATAAAATTACATACTAATTAGCTAACTTTGTTACCTTCATTTCTCATTTCATTTTGTATTTGACATTGTAGCCACCACTGGGCTTTGTTTATATTCTGCGCTGCCACCGCTACTCTGCTCGTTCTAGATCCACTAGGGCAGTGGAAAGAATTCAACACTGAAGACTTAATCAAAGAGTAAGTTTTTATTACTATTTAATTGTTTGTAAGTTTTTTGAACCAAAATTAATGTACTTGTTCATTTTGCTAAACGCTTTTGTTAATATATGTAACAGTTGTTACAAAAAAACCCCTCAGGGAGAGTTTGGTGATTTGACCGTCGATTACATCAAGGTTTGGTAATTCATGTATTTCATTCGTGCTGCTATTATCTTTGTACAATTGTTTTACATTTGTGAATTTTGGTGATTTAGTGCCCTACCCAAAAGGATTCTAAGAGTTGCGGGTACTACGTGATGCGGTATATGTACGAGTTCTGCGGGTACTTCCCAAGTTTTAAGAATGATATTGACAAGGTAATACGAACGCTGTCTTGTATTTAATTCTTTCGGCAGATTTTTTGTGTCTTTATCTTAATCTCATTATGTGTTCCATTCCTTTTCTTGTTGCAGATTAAAGAGCATTATGCCAGATTCAAGACTTATGCTCCTGCCGACTTGTTGCATGTCAGAGAGAGCATGGCAGCCATGTTTATGAGAATGGAGTGGTAGACTAGCTAGCTGCTGCTGTAACATATATTTTTTTTAGTTGCTGCTCTGATTCTGTTAGTTGCTGCTGCAACAGATTATATTGTGTAACAGATTATATTTTTTGTTAGTTGCTCTGATTCTGTTTGTAATGAATTATGCTAGCTGCTGCTGTAACAGATTCTAGCTGTTGTATTGAATATTTCTGTTGCAATTGTGCGCAGAAATGAATTTGCAATTGTTATCTCTGTTGCAATTGTGTAACAGATTGAATATGTTACAGATTTTCGATCTGGTGCTTTATTAGATGTTATCTCTGTTGCAATTGTGTAACAGATTGAATATGTTACAGATTTTCGATCTGGTGCTTTATTAGAATGAATTTGTGTTGTTGGTATTTGATTCAGGTGGTTCAATTGTGCAGTTTCTGCCCTCTGTTGCTTATCTGTTACAATTCTGTCTCTGTTGCAATTGTGTAGATTTGTAAAAAAAATAAAATAATAAAAAAAATTACACTTTAGATTACGGTTCTAACAATAACCGTAATCTAAAGTCCTTTGGGCGCGCGCGCCAAAACACTTTAGATTACGGTTATTGTTAGAACCGTAATCTAAAGTGTCGACTTTACATTACGGTTATTTGTAAAACCGTGATCTAAAGTCCTTTGGTTCGCGCGCGCCAAAGGACTTTAGATCACGGTTTTACAAATAACCGTAATGTAAAGTCAATGACACGCGGGCCGGAAAAGGGCCATTAATTACGGTTTAAAACTGTAATTAAAGACGTCGCCATCTTTATTGACGCCCGCGTAGATTACGGTCCAGAACCGTAATGTAACACGGTTTTGGACCGTAATTAAAAGCTCACGTTCCACCAGTGAGTTGGGGTGTTACACTCACGGTCTGCCCCCCATCTCTATCATAATTACCCTTTGACCACATAAATTTCCTAAACTTTACAAATGACCACTAATTACACTTGTCTTATAATTTTAACTCTATAATTATTTAGTTTTTCATTGTTACCCCCCCACCCCCGCCTTTTTTCAGAATGACTTTCCAGCCCCCATCTATTTTTATTTTCAGTTTTCTACATTAATTCCCTATACTTATATTTACATTTCCTCCCAAACTTTACTCCAAACTTAGTCTAATTACCTACTAAAATTTCTCTAACTCTTGGAGCACATATAATCACTCAGTAAACCCTCAAAACCTTGCATATTTCCGCAGACATACCTATAGGTTTATATCATATGGTTTCCAAGCTTATATTGTCACCAAATACTTTAATAAATGTGCCTAACCATTCGGCCACTATACAACCCATACTACAAAACTTAGGTTATATTAAAATGTTCATTTTACGCCACCCATTCTCGGACCTAGCAACACGTATATTCCAGAATTTTTTTGTAACATAGCATGTACTTAAACCTTATAAAAGTGGTATATAAGTCCTTAAATCATTAGCCCACCCAACCAAGTGTTCCCCCTTTAATTATAGCTAATTAAGGACTAAACTAAACCATTTTAAGTGTGCTGTTTTTTTTTAAAATACGGAAGCTACCTTAACTCCTCATAAACCAATTTTTAAAGGCTAATTCTTGGACATATACTTATGTATTCTTAAAGCAACTTTAAAACCCTTGATTAAGCTTAACTTAACTCACCTTCCATTAACCGCTTCCTTACACCAGTAGCACCAACAATTTACATTTATTAACCCAAAACATATCAACCTCCACTCGTATGCATGTTTCACACTAAACTCAATAATGTGTTCATCTTCAATTGTAAATATGATAACGTTTTGTCCTAAGCGTAACCCATATTAAACTCCTTCAGCTTATTTTCAGTTCTAACTACTTATGTCACTTAAACCAATTATGGCCATTACCTTACTGCTACTCATTAACATCCTAGAACAACATATTAGCCATTTTGGGTTTCTAAATCACCCTTTTATAACTTAGAATCAGCCGCCAAGCCTCAAATTGCAGACCCGTATTAATAGATATTCTAACCCCTTTTTTTGTTTCTGATCATCACACTTTAGCCACTATTTCCATTATAATACAAGCACCTAAAGTAATTCATTCACCTTATAACTTTTAAATTCTAATAGAGTGAATTTCAATTCTCCATACTTATCCCAGTACGAAATAAGGACTTCAATTCTCCATACTTATCCCAGTACGAAATAAGGACAAGGTTAATCTTTGGTGTTTAAACTTAAAACAACAAGAAGGTTTGTCCAACAATATTACTCACTAACCGAAATCCTTCCCCACATCTCCTCTAATTAGAATCAACCGTCATTAACCCATTAATCCCAGTTCGTCCATGTTCACACATACAGAACTACAAAATGGAAATTATCTCCGTAGATTCACTCCAACAATAAATTTACTGTTTAAAGTAAACAAAATAATGTAATCGGTTAGAGATCTAACCAAAAGCAGGAGGGTTAGACTCCAAATTCTTGGCCCTTCATACCCTAACATTTTGGTTCGACGCAGGAGGGTGGAGTTTTGATTTTCGTTCATGGCTCTGATTTGTAACTCGCTAGAGAAGAGAAGGGTGGATGCAAAAAAATCAGGATTGGTGTTGTTTTTTCGGAAATCCAAAGAAATCTTGAGAAAATGTAGAGAAATTCTAACCTGGTCTCAACTTCCTAGGACGTGCAACCCTTCCTATGTTGTTCCAGTTCGCCAGCCTTCAGTCACCATCAAAAGCCCTCGATTTAGTGCTCATTGTGGAGCTCGTTCGAAGATCTACACAGAGGTAGCAACGACTCAATTTTTGATTAAGGATTTTGGAAGAAATGAAAGGGGGAAGTTGGGGTTTGGTCTCGTTCCCACCGAGAGACTGTTATACTAACTCTTTCACTGTCAGCAAGAACGAAGAGGAGGCGTAGACCATGGGAGGTAATAGGTGTGTTCGCCGGTTGGGAATATCATGAGAGGGTGAGGAATTTACCGAAGCAGGTGAAAAGAGTAGTTCATGGTTTCCAAAGAGAGATTGAGAAGGAGAAGGATTAGAAGGAGGTGGTAGTGTGCTAGGGTTGCAGATTACGGTGAGTGTAGAGAATGAGGATGGGTTAGTTTTTTTTTTTGTTTGGGGTGGGCTGGGGTTAATTACCGTGAGTAACAATGATTGGGCCAGCCAGTGAGTAGAAAATATGCTACTATATAAGTATATATGTATATATTTACGCTACACATACAATGTTATTTTTGGCTCGTTTTATATTCGTTTTTCGTGTCATTCGTGACACAATGTCCCGTTCAATGAGACGAACCTCTTTATGGCTTCAAATTTATATTTTCAAACAATGGTTATTATCTTTTTGTATAAATTTAGTTAATTAATATTTAATTTTTGATTGGTTTGCGTTTCGCCATTTTAGGCGAAATGCGACGTCTTTTATTCTGACTGTTTAACTAATTTCCCAAATAACCTTATAAGGTGTCTAAAACCACTTTGCACTCCTAATATTTCTGTGATGTTTTTCGGTGTAAAAATGATTAATTTTATTTCCAATTATATTTCTTTTCGAAAACCTCCATGATGTCGTTTTCAGGTTTCGTTGACGTGTCCTAACGACTTCTTAGGGTATAATTAAATATTATATTATTCCCTTTTCTTATCTAAGGGTATTTAATTCCTTAATCACTCATTAATTATCTTTATTTAATTAATTCGTGATTAATTAAAGTAATTAAGGTTTGGGATATTTCACTCTGTTTTAGTATTGTGTTTCATATTCATCCAGGTTTGCTAATATTTTGATAAGTTTCATACACGATACAAAGGAGACTCTGCCCGATTCTTTCTAGAACTCCATCTGCTCGATCTTATCACAACTTAACCAGGGGAGTTCTGTTCTACCTTTTTCACTTTGTTTTTATTTTGGACGCAATGAGGGCATTGCTTAATTTTAAGTGTGACAAAGGGAGATTCCACTTGGTTTTATTTTGAAAGCAATGAGGGCATTGCTTAATTTTAAGTGTGAGAAAGGGGGAGTTTATACTTGGTTTTATTGAGGATATCAATTTGCTTATCTTTCTTTGATTTTTGACATCATCTGTTTTTCTATCACTGATTTTTGCTTACCCTCAACAAATTTTTCGATTGAGACTTACTTGGTTTTAATTGGTGGTAAGATGAGTCAGTTGGGAATACCGTACAAGTAGCACATTTTCAGAAGTCGAATTTGGATTGCAAGTTAAAGACACTCTAGTTATGCTGCTTGTATGTATAAATTTTGCTAAATTTTTATCTATTTCTTTCAGTAAAAGGTGAGACCATTTTTGCGACTATTTTTGTTTGGATTAACTTGGGGCTTTGGGAAGTTATGGTATGAAAGGAAAGAAAGGACAAAGGCAAGGTACTCCTCTAATCTATTCTGAACCGGAACAGGCCTCTACCATCTGGTTATTAAGCCCTTGGAGTGCCTCATCACTCATCTACCTAAGGTCATCTGATATGGGATAGAAGGCCCAACACCGCTACATGGATGGGGAGAAAAGTCTGGGGGGATGAAAAAGAATAACGCTAATTCAGAAAGAAGGAAAGTACTTTCATTTTAATAAGTTATTGCAAATTGTTCTTTGATTATGAGTGCGTGGCAATGAAAGGTAATGTGGAATATGACATTACTTCTTGCCCCTTGTCGTCCAATGGATTGTGGAAAGTAAAAGGAAAGCAAAGCCCTGGGTGAAATCTGGACTGGATAGTTATGAAAATTTTCTCAAGCATTTAACAACATTCCTGTTTCACTGTTTATGAAAACCTGCAGTACTAACCATTGTGGCTTTTGATTGTTGTTCAATATTAGATTTCCTTGTACACTTTTCTTAATCTGATGATTCCCCGCTGTTGAAATCCAGTATATTCTTATTGCAGTATTTGCTTGAGGGCAAGCAAAGGTTAAGTGTGAGAAAGTTGATAAGTCGGGAATTTATCTATGTCTATGGGGTTTATTTGTGCTTAATTCATTATTATCTATTAATAAACTCCCGCCTTATGGTTATTTTTATGCTTTTACTTGCAATTGTCTTCTATGATGGGTTTATGTGTTATTTCAGGCAAAAATCTCAAGAAAACGCATTTCCGATCATTGTAATGTTATTCTGGACTGTCAAACATGTTGAACAGAGTGAAGACATGCACTATTTCTCAATTTTAGGATGGGTCCGGGACTTTGCACAGACCCTAAGTCCCGGACCACCCATTGGTGTTACTCTCGACCTATTTTGAAGACTGGTCCTGGACTTGATACAAACCCTAAGTCCCGGACCATGCAGAGGCGTTACTCTCAACCAGTTTTGAGGACGGGTCCGGGACTTGATACATATCTTAAGTCCTGGACCATACCAGGAGATGAATTCTCGGCGTATTTCAGAGACTGGTCTGGGACTTTATACGTGGACTAAGTCCCGGACCAATTAGATAAAACGCGGCCTCAGTCTGCGTGGAAGGATAAAATTAAAGATAGAATTCTGAATGTTATAAAAGCAGAGGCCTGCCAACGTGAGACCCATGCTGGGATACACCACAGATTTTAGTTTTACACAGAAAAGAAGGGAGAGAGAGAGAGAGAGAGAGAGGTTGAGTCTTGGGCAGATCTTGGAGACTATTAGAAAGAGAAGGCTGAAAAAAGAACAGAGAATTCACGACGGCTACTGACATTAGAGTTTCTTCTTGTTCTTGCTTTCCTGAGTCTTTTCTATTCAACTTGTGCATTATTATTATGGATACGTCTGAGTAGTCTCTTTTAATTACGGTTTGCTATTGAAATACCCCTAACCTTTGTATAATTAAATAATGGTAAATAAATATTATTTAGGGGATTATTAAATCCTAAGAAAGCATATAAACACTTAGGCGTTAAAAACACACCTAAACTCTTTAAGGTCAAAAACGTGCGTAAAGCCGACCTTAAGCTAACAAAGTTATATAAGCTATAAACCTCATATGAAGGTAACCTAGGATCATTATATGACCTTTGGAATACAGGACCTCATCAAAAACGGTGTAAAAATACAGAATACTCGGGAGTTCTCTTAAGGGCCCTATAGTCCCGAAAGTCAAGGAAATACTTTCTTGGAAGGTGTAAAGCATTACACTTCATTCCAAATGCACCATAACACTTTATTAAATATATAAGATGATGTCATCATGAGAAATTCTCAGTTAAACGCAAAGCGCTCGGATGTTCCCGACGAGGGCCCCATAAACCCCTAGGAATGCCCCGGAGGAGTGCCAAGGTGGTACAAAGTCCTATATAAATCATTCTTAGAGTTCCTAACATCATTATTCATCATTCTAAAGAGAATACTCGAGCTACTTTTTCAAAAATAAACAAAGTGCTCAGGGGAATTTCTTAACACTCCTTTTTGCCCCGGGAGTGTCCCGGTAGCCCGGAAATTGTGTCTTGAGTTGATATTACCCCATATAACTCAATGTAACACCTTAAAATATTATTATTGACTATAAACAATGTTTATAAGCACTTGGAACTCATAGCGACTACTTAATTTCCAAAATATCCTTAAAGCACAAAAACGCACCTTCGGGTGTCACAAACAATGCGTTTTACGCAATTTCCTTAAAGTTTTTGAGGAGCCACGAGTTGATAATAATAAAAGGGAATAAATTGACCATATAAATCAATTAATGCCAGTACTAAATTCATAGTACAAGTGGGGCGATTTTTGAGTAAAAAAGGTACCTAAAATCAGCATTTTTACCTTAGAACTTTCATCCTTTACCTTGGTATAAATGAACCAATTAAATGTTGTGACTTATAACATGTTATAATATGGTCTTAATACAATATAGTGTGACAGGAATCAAATTAAAAATCAGTCCCATTTGGCCTCTATAGTGGGCTCTATTTAGGGTATATTTGACTTGGATTTTAGCTCAAAAATTGCCTTATGGAATGGTGACTCATCTAGCATGTGCCATATGATAATGTGTCAATTAATTCCAGTCATTGAAGCCTTCATTATCGAAAGTCCTGCAAGGAAATAAGTGGAGATTAGATTATACAAAAGCAATGAAATTAAAATACATAAAAGGACAACCTAGATCTACTTTATACATGTGCAAGAAAACAAACAAAAACATCCCATGTTACTAACCTTGTGGCTGCCGATTTCACATGGAGAAAGGAGGTTGATTGCCTTACAATAATCAAATAAGACATATACCTACCTAAGCTAGCTTGAAATACCCCAAACCTAAGTATGCTAAGTAAACATCAAATTATGATGTATTAAGGCTAGAATATGCCTTAGAAAGATTGGTAGACAATTTAAACCAAGGAAAACACAAAAAGTGCATTAAGGGCAATTAGGGCAAAAATGTGCTCTAAGCTTGAAGAGACTTGGGTGAGTACCCAAATATCATGATAAGACCTTAGTAATATTCTAATGGTCATTTTAAACCAATTACCAAAGAAAACCAAGCTCGAAAACAAGTTAAAACACAAAATGTGCTTTAAGAAGTCTTAAAGCACATTTTTGAGAAATTGTCTTAGAATTGAGTTTTGAGTGGCTAGATGTCCATCATTACTCTTTAATCAACATGTGTACTAATTAGTATCACATTAGGAAGCCTAAATCAATGGGAAATCAAAAATTTCAGAAATATGTGCACTAATTTGTGAATAGTGCCAAATAGTGACTAGTTTAAGTTTTAATCAATATAAGCTAATTAGTTGGTCAACAAAGACCATGACTAGCCTTATTTAAGATGGGGGCCGGTTTTCTAAGGGATGAGTCACCATAGACTTCATCAAATAAGGAAGAAAAGAAGAGATAAGTAAAAGAAGTTACTATTTGCTTTATTAAAGCAAATATCTTACCTTTTAGCCCACCTTCTCTCCTCTTCTTGTGAGCCTCGATTTTAAACCCTATCCTATGTGGATTAACTTGATTGGGATCTAATCGGGTTTTAGGTCCACTTATAGCCTAAGATTAATAACTATGTCATATAACAATAATTATTAAAACCTAAGCTAGCTCACTGGAACCTATTATGAGTCGCCACCTAATTTTAACCTAGATCAAATTAGGAAAGGAGAGTTCGGGTTCGGGGGCTTGATATTCGACTTAATTAGGGTTCAAATTACTTTCATTACCCTTCCTAGGTCGTTTTTCTTCTACTTGGTTCAATTACGGCTTTCTACAAAGTTGTTTTTAACCTAGGTGCACGCTTCTGTTTTTTTATTTTTTAGCGTTTTTTGACAAAAAATTAAAATGGAAATTAAAATTACCTAAACTAGGGTTTCGGAGGCAGAATTAGGTCAAATTTTGTTTCCGTCCGTAGCCACGGACCTAATGTCCGAGACCACGGACCCCAGTTAACCTATATGAAAATAAAAGTCGAATTAAACAGAAAACAGAAAATTGTAAAGTCCGGGGCCACGGACAGGCTGTCCGTGGGCCCGGACATTATTAGAAAACCTAAATTTTTAAAATTTAAAAATCCCACCGCCGTCCGTGGGTGTCCGAGCTTACAAACAGGGAGTCCGGGACCCCGGACATGACGTCCGTGGGTGCGGACCGCCCTCGGACGGCGGCGTTGAGGCTGTTCCCGAAGGTGTTTTTGGCTCAAATTTTATGGGTGTGTAGCCTAAAAGATGTACAAGACGTTAGTGATTGAAAGAATTCAATTTGAAGTCAAAATTAATACGAAACTTAGTTAACAAGTTATTAGACAGAAACACAAACAAACCTTAATTCAGAAGCAATAAAAAGTCAATTCGATTAGAAATTTCACACATAAGTGTATTCTGATCAGAGGGGTTAAGGAAGTCAAATTCCAACCTGTTTTGACTTCGGGATTTGATTGTTCCTTCACGTCGGAAATCTCCGAGAGCTTCGTTGATGGCCGATCCGGTTCGACTTTGACCCAGGCTTCTGGCTCCTTCTTCCTTGTATTGTTAGCCACGGTTTGCTTCTGTATTTTTGTGTTTTGGTGCTAGGAATCTCAATGGGAGAAGAAGGAATGTGTTTTTTGGTGATTTCGGGATGATTTCGGTATAGATTCGAGGCTCGGGGTTGCAAAAACATTGGAAGTAGGTTGACGGCTGAGTTCTCTGACTTTAGGGATGATATCCTCTGCCCTAGTTCGTTCTTTGGGGGGTCCTTTTATAGAAAGAGCATGGTCAAATTGATAGAGCAAGATCTTTATCTAAAAGACTAATTTTGTGCTCTAAGGGAATCTGATTTTTTAGAATATGTTGCAAGCCGATAAAAATTATGAAAATTTAACTGAAGGTAAAGAATGGTTTTTAGGAATTGTGAGAGTTGGAATCGGATTAGTTTGATAAATAATCGATTAGATAAAAATCGCACAATATGGAATCTCCCATAATTCATAACTAATTATTGGAAAGTCAAAATAACGAAATTCCAACGGCATTAGTCTCTAAAAATCATCCTCTATCTTGTGTTAAAATTGCATGACATTTTGTGTTGATTTCGGTATTTTCCGGAGGAGAGAGAAAATTGCAAAAATTATTGAATTTCCCTTTTAAATTTTGGGATAAGGTTCCAAATAAAATAATTTCAGGTTTATGACTGTATGTAGTCATGCTAACCATGTGACAATTTTATTTTAATTTTGGAAACCTTTTATTATTTCTATTTTGAGGTTATTTCATGTGTTAATTAAAGAAATTAGCTTATAATATGAATTAAAAGCTAAATTTCCAGAATAAATATTATCAGAAAATCATGAAATACCTTTCATAATGACTATGATATTTGGAAGTGTTTGGAGATAATGAACAAGTCATATGAAAATAGAAAACCCCGATAATGTCCTTGGAAAATCCTGCATTGGTGCATTTTGACCACTTTGCCCTTTGTAACACGTATGCCTTAGAGACCACTCCGGGGGGGGGTTGAAATTTTGGGTATAACAGATTGCCCCCCCGTCAACTAGGCTTTGTAATGAAGATGAAAAGACTAGTTGATGCCTGAGTGATACCCCAAAATTTTGGATCTTAAAAGGCCCTATATGCAGATTGCGTCGAGCTATTCTAAGGCGCCGACTACCTATGAGTGAGAATGAGAAGATGTCAAGCGATTCTAAGGTGTTGACTACCTAAACGATGAAAATGATGTCAAGCTATTATAAGGCGTTGACTACCTATAATGAGTGAAATGTGCTTAATGTGATGATGAATTGCATGACCTAGGTGCATCTAGGGACCGGAACCTATTCTGAAGTGTGTGTAAAAGGTTAAGGACTGAGAGTGCCAAACGTGGCAGGTGCTAAGGAAGTGGGTAAGACTTATGACAAGCTTGAGGGTGAGTTCTTTTACTCAGGTGAGAATTTGTAACTGTGAAGAATTTGCATCTTCGTGGTGAGAATCTGTATCTGAATCTACGGGTGAGAATCTGTATCTGAATCTACGGGTGAGAATCTGTATCTCTGAAGAATCTGTATCTTCGGGGTGAGAATCTGTATCTCTGAAGAATCTGTATCTCCGGGGCGAGAATCTGTATCTCTGAAGAATCTGTATCTTCGGGGTGAGAATCTGTATCCTGAAGAATCTGTATCTCCGGGGCGAGAATCTGTATCTCTGGGGCGAGAATCTGTATCTCTGAAAAATCGGTATCTCCGGGGCGAGAATCTGTATCTCTGAAGAATCTGTATCTTCGGGGTGAGAATCTGTATCTCTTAGTCTATGATGAGGAGTTTCATGCAGACGGATGCAAGGCAAACTTTATGCAAATGATCATGATGAAAGTTGATTATGAAAGTGCCAAACGTGGCTATGATGATGTGCATATCAAATTACAATCAAAGTGTATGTAGGAATGCTGATATGCTAGCGATGCTAATGATATTGATGATGTTGATGATGATGCTGATGATGCTGATGATATTGAGGATGTTGATGATGCTCGGATGCTTCTGGGGACCGAAACCCATGCCGATGCTCCTGGCTGGACCCAATGTGGACTTATTGCCATCGCCCCCCAAGCCGGTGTGCAGGGATAAATCCTGGTAAAAACCCAGGGGACTTATTGCCTTTGTCTACCATTCGTTGATCCCAAAGCAAGTTGACATAAAGATGGGGACTTATTGCCTCTGCCCCGCCAACTTAGATCACGCTCTGTCTCGTACTTGTCTCGCACTGAAGATGATACTAGGTCTCGTACTGGTCTCGCACTGGATGATGATGCTCGGTCTCGCACTGATGAAGGTGATAGGTCTCGCACTGATGAAGATGATAGGTCTCGCACTGATGAAGATGATAGGCCTCGCACTGACGAAAGTGATGGTATCGCACTGATGAAGATGCATGGTCTCGCACTGATGAAGGTGCATGGTCTCGCACTGAAGTCTCGTACTAAACGGATGAAAAAAAACTGGATTTCGCACTGATTCTGGGTCGCGCACTGAATGAAGATGTCTCGTACTAAAGTCTTGAAAATGATGGGTCTCGCACTGATTTTGGGTCTCGAGCTAAAAATGAGTTAGAAAGATAATGGTCTCGTGCAAATGATAAAAAATGATTACCGGAGTGCCAATTATGGCAATGTATGCAATCAAAATATATGAAAGATACTCGTTCAAAACAGGAAACTGTTGGAAAAGGTGCCAAACTTGGCATTGTTGAGGTGTTATGCAAAAGTTGTAAAATGCAACTAAAGTGTTTGTTGGAAGCTTGCCAAAACAAGAAACTGTTGAAAAATATGTCAAACATGGCAATGCTTGAGAAAGACTCTGCTGAAAAAGGAAAGTGAAATGATCATTTCCTGACTAAAAATTTTATATCCGCAATTTGTTTCTTGAAAAATGAACATGTCATTGGTGGAAGTGTGTGGTGTTTGTTGTGGTGCTGAAGGCTTTTGCCGGTGTTCAGGATTTGTGACAGACCTGGGATTGGGTTGTGATTTTGGATGGAGGTCAAGGCCAATGACGGGCTTGAGAGTGTGTGTGGTGGTAAGGACTTATGTGTGCCTGTGGTGGGATGGTGGTGCTCGAGCTTTGGGTTTTAATTGGTGTTGACATGGCAATTGTTGGAACCAACAATTGCCCCCAGTATTTTTCCTTTAGGACAATCTGAGCTAGAGTTCATGGCAATCGATCGGACGATCGATTGCCCCCAGTATTTTCTTTGATTAAACATGCGAACAAGTCTCACCCTCACAGGGTCGAGGCTTATGCTTTGATGTGGTGCTCCCTAACCTACACTTGACGTGGTTGGTGTTTGCACTCATTTCTCGCTCATGATCATAACTTCTAGACCATTGAATTCGATATTTGATGGATTTACGCATTTGATCTGTTACTTTCACGTGATTGGACACACAACTATCAAGTCGGAAGTCTTTAAAGCTTATAACGTGGCCACGGGGTGTGATGAAGGACAACGGACCATGGAGGAATATTTGAGGTATGTGGAGCTAAAAGAGGTGACCAAAGCTGCACACTACGTCTTCTCTTGGATTCATCTTCCTTGTCTTGAAGTCGTCTAACTGCTTCATGTTGACGTTGTTTTTGAGCTTCTGGACTTGGACTTCTGAAGTTGTCCTTTACACCATTTCTCTTTTCGTCTTTTGGATTTCTTCGAGGCACTTCGGTTTTGCCTCTTTGTTTGATCCTTTCTTGACTTCGCCTTCGGGGTTCTTGTGTTTCCCGGTTTTGGGCTTCGAGAGCTATTTTGATGTGTGCTCTTTGGATCCTGTGTCACTCTGGGACCATTTACGGATCGCTTCTCATGTCGATAGCGGTGTTGCTTTTTTTTTGAACTAATGAAGATGTTATCTGAGTCTCGAGCTTCTCGCTTCCTTTGGTCACCGGGTCGGACATTCATCACTGGCTGGGTTATTTTGTGGAGTTCATAATATCGAAAAGGAATATATGAAAGGCTCAGCGGGGGTGCCTAGGGTTTAATGTCAGGGTTCACAAGCTTTTGGCTACGTGGTGTTGTACCTAGGTGCTTCGTCATTCTTGATAGTTGTGTATCCGCTCTTTGTTACTTTTCGCAGGTCTAAGAGTAAATTTACAAATTATCTCCTTCGGTCGGAGTTATGCCGTTTACTTTACCTTTGAATGTGGTCTCACCGGAGTCGTGTAAAAATGACACGCTCGTTCACTCGTGGTTTTTCCGCTCAAGACACTCTCGTGAATTTCACTCAGAGACTAGTTCACACGTTTAAACGAAAGATTAAAGATGATGATCCTGAACTCAGATTGCCCCCAGCATTGACCTGGGGTTTATGACAACACTTAAAATGTGGATTTGGAACCGCTTCGTGGGTTATTTGGATATTATGTGGTGAGTTGTGGTGTTTGGTTAGCCATGTTCGAATTTTTAGAAACAAGAGACAAGTCGTTCCATTGCATAGTCAGAAAATGATTACTTCGTGATCCTTGAAAGACGTGAGTGCTCTTTTTTAAAAAAAAAGTTTTTTCGGATAAATGAATGATGCCTTGTACCAAAATTATGAAACATGAACTATGTTTTATTCAACAAAAAGAATAATGTTGGAAATTACAAACTCAGGAAAACTACCGAAAACGATTCAAGGGAACTAACTACTACAAAAGTTGAAAGACAACTAATCAAGAAAAGGAATGCATTTAATGAGAAAAACACTAAAAAACAACATTTCTGATGATGCCTGGGCACGCGTGCTCTACGCTCCCCACCATGTTCTTAGAATTGGAGCCCTTGGTCAATCAGATCCTGGATTCTGTGTTGTAGGGCTGCAGTGGTCAGTGTCGTGACCGGGCAGCTGATGAAAGTGACAAAATTGATTAAGATCCTTCCCCAAATGAGTAGTTCCTGGCCTCAAGGCGAGCGGTTGCATCGGATATCTTCCTCGAAGCTCCTCAAGTGCTTGTCTTGGTGTTCGGCCGATGTCTGTAAACTCTCTCTGTCGAGAACTCCGTCGGGATGGTTCTACTGTCCCAACGCTCCAACCAGGTCCTCTTGACTGTCGATCACTGCCCTCCTCATGTTGCCTGGTTCTCTTACGGGTGCAGCTTTGGATGCAAGTTGCTGCTCCTGGTTGTCTGATCACTTTCCTGAGTTTTGTACCAATTTCTTGACATTCTCCTCCGATCCTCGGACCCTAATGGAGCCAACTTCAATGCAGTCATAAAGGGTGTTGAGAAGCCTGTCCACTAACTCATCCCGAGCTTGACGTTCGGACTCGAGGGAAAGAGCCTTTGCTTTCAACTCTTCGATAACAGCAACGTAGTTAGATTCCACGGCGTCCATGGCAGCACTATGCCTCTGCTCCATGGCTTCAATGGTGGCCATGTGCTTTTGTTCCAAAGTTGCGAGCTGGGCTTCCATGTCGATTGGACCGTACTCAGGACTTGAGTCTACCTGTGTCCAAGGTGTCCATTATTAGCTAACAAAAGGAAGTGGGCTGAAACATGATGCTTCACAAGATAGATCGAAACAGACTTAGGCTGAAAGCAAGTGGGCCAGGATACCCAGAGAATGAGGTGTTTGGGCTGGAGTATCTTATGAACTGGAACTTGGGCTGAAATCTAGACAGATGGCTTTGATTGGGCCTGAGAGGTGAACCTAGATCTAGGGTTTGGGGCTAGGGCCCAAATAAGTTTACCTAGTCTAGAATGAGCCCTTGGGCCGGAATGTGTTTGGGCCTGGAGTAAAGCACATGGGCTGGAATGGTCCCTAAACCACAAGGGCCTAACTTTCCTTGGGCCAGAGAAGATTGTTGCTAAGCAGAAAAAGATTTTATTTTTCAGAACTTGTGGGTTATTTCAAGTCCAGGTGGATTTCCTTTTTTTGGGCCTAGAACTAATTGGATAATTCAAATTGGGCCAGAAGAGAAATCACCTAAGTCTAAGCTTTTAGGCCGAAGCCCGAATGACTCACATATTAAACCAAACAGGACCTCTGGGCCACAAACAAGTAGACCCGCCAATTCGGTTGGGCTAGGTTAATGTAGGAGAAGTTCCTATCAATCTCTAGGCTGGGTAATGGGCCGATCATACAAGCAAACAAGGCCCACACAAATTCAACATGTCCTCACTTGACGGTTAAATCAATTTGGGTATGGATCGATCCAGAGAGGTGCTTGGGGCTCGGGCCCAGGTCGCCACAAAGGAATAGGGCTTGCACGCTATTCTCTTTGGGCTTCCCCACTTTTTTCACATCACCTGAAGGTGTGCGTCTGCGGCCGGGTCTTTGACTGACCAAACAATGGGCTAGGTAAGGACACTGCCAGGAAAACGCTTGGGGCTAAGGCCCAGGTATTAAGGGATGTGGTTAGACGACATCCTCCTCTTTTCCCCCGCTTATTCACATCACCTAAAAGGTGTGAGTCCCTGACAGGGGACCCTCAAACGGGTCCCGGGATGAAATCGGTTTAGGTGGACCCTCGCTCTCATATGATGCAAAGGTGCAGAAAATTAAAGTGCGCACCAAAGTAAACAAACAAAGTAATGAAGCCATAAATAAACATTTTTCGAGTTAAGCCCTCTTTCTTAAAATTAATCAAGTTAATATTAAGAAGTAGTCCCCAGCAGAGTCGCCAGTCTGTGAGCCTCGATTTTAAACCCTATCCTATGTGGATTAACTTGATTGGGATCTAATCGGGTTTTAGGTCCACTTATAGCCTAAGATTAATAACTATGTCATATAACAATAATTATTAAAACCTAAGCTAGCTCACTGGAACCTATTATGAGTCGCCACCTAATTTTAACCTAGATCAAATTAGGAAAGGAGAGTTCGGGTTCGGGGGCTTGATATTCGACTTAATTAGGGTTCAAATTACTTTCATTACCCTTCCTAGGTCGTTTTTCCTCTACTTGGTTCAATTACGGCTTTCTACAAAGTTGTTTTTAACCTAGGTGCGCGCTTCTGTTTTTTTATTTTTTAACGTTTTTTGACAGAAAATTAAAGTGGAAATTAAAATTACCTAAACTAGGGTTTCGGAGGCAGAATTAGGTCAAATTTTGTTTCCGTCCGTAGCCACGGACCTAATGTCCGAGACCACGGACCCCAGTTAACCTATATGAAAATAAAAGTCGAATTAAACAGAAAACAGAAAATTGTAAAGTCCGGGGCCACGGACAGGCTGTCCGTGGGCCCGGACATTATTAGAAAACCTAAATTTTTAAAATTTAAAAATCCCGCCGCCGTCCGTGGGCGTCCGAGCTTACGGACAGGGAGTCCGGGACCCCGGACATGACGTCCGTGGGTGCGGACCGCCCTCGGACGGCGGCGTTGAGGCTGTTCCCGAAGGTGTTTTTGGCTCAAATTTTATGGGTGTAGCCTAAAAGATGTACAAGACGTTAGTGATTGAAAGAATTCAATTTGAAGTCAAAATTAATACGAAACTTAGTTAACAAGTTATTAGACAGAAACACAAACAAACCTTAATTCAGAAGCAATAAAAAGTCAATTCGATTAGAAATTTCACACATAAGTGTATTCTGATCAGAGGGGTTAAGGAAGTCAAATTCCAACCTGTTTTGACTTCGGGATTTGATTGTTCCTTCACGTCGGGAATCTTCGAGAGCTTCGTTGATGGCCGATCCGGTTCGACTTTGACCCAAGCTTCTGGCTCCTTCTTCCTTGTATTGTTAGCCACGGTTTGCTTCTGTATTTTTGTGTTTTGGTGCTAGGAATCTCAATGGGAGAAGAAGGAATGTGTTTTTTGGTGATTTCGGGATGATTTCGGTATAGATTCGAGGCTCGGGGTTGCAAAAACGTTGGAAGTAGGTTGACGGCTGAGTTCTCTGACTTTGGGGATGATCTCCTCTGCCCTAGTTCGTTCTGGGGGGTCCTTTTATAGAAAGAGCATGGTCAAATTGATAGAGCAAGATCTTTATCTAAAAGACTGATTTTGTGCTCTAAGGGAATCTGATTTTTTAGAATATGTTGCAAGCCGATAAAAATTATGAAAATTTAACTGAAGGTAAAGAATGATTTTTAGGAATTTTGAGAGTTGGAATCGGATTAGTTTGATAAATAATCGATTAGATAAAAATCGCACATATGGAATCTCCCATAATTCATAACTAATTATTGGAAAGTCGAAATAACGAAATTCCAACGGCATTAGTCTCTAAAAATCATCCTCTATCTTGTGTTAAAATTGCATGACATTTGTTGATTTCGGTATTTTCCGGAGGAGAGAGAAAATTGCAAAAATGATTGAATTTCCCTTTTAAATTTTGGGATAAGGTTCCAAATAAAATAATTTCAGGTTTATGACTGTAGTAGTCATGCTAACCATGTGACAATTTTATTTTAATTTTGGAAACCTTTTATTATTTCTATTTTGAGGTTATTTCATGTGTTAATTAAAGAAATTAGCTTATAATATGAATTAAAAGCTAAATTTCCAGAATAAATATTATCAGAAAATCATGAAATACCTTTCATAATGACTATGATATTTGGAAGTGTTTGGAGATAATGAACAAGTCATATGAAAATAGAAAACCCCGATAATGTCCTTGGAAAATCCTGCATTGCATTTTGACCACTTTGCCCTTTGTAACACGTACCTTAGAGACCACTCCCGGTTTTCTTTTGGGTATTTTCCTTCTCCCCTCTCCCTTCCTTCTCCTTCTTCCCCCACTTTTTTCTTCTTTCCTGCTCTTCCCTCTCTCCCCCTCGTCCATTGTTGCCTCACCTTGCCTTGTCTATAACTCACTCATTTTAGCTCCAAATCAAAAACTAAACACATATCATTCTTAGTTAGCTTAAGCTCTAGCTTTCTATCTTTTCAAATCCTTCAAAGCTCCATTTCGGTGCCAAGAGGAAACTCCATTGATGGAGGAAAATCAAGTTTGAAGAGCTCATTAGCTTCTCCATTCTCTTAAGGTAAAGAAAATGTAAGAAAAACCAAGTTTCCATCACTTCCTTACATGGCCGAAAATTACTACTCATGGGGCCTTGTTTTTATGCCTTGTTCTAGCTTGATTTGTTCACCAAGGACTAGTGGAGGTCCTATTTCATTCAATGCCAAAGTCTATCTTGAGACTTCAAAGGTAATCATCCACTTTTATGCCTTAGAACACATTTCTAACCTAGGTTTTCATTCCTTGAGATTAGTGTATTGTTTAGTACTCATGTGACGGACACTATGAGTTTACTAAAACGAGACGTGGGACGACTGCACCCCACAGGGGCTTGCAGGCCTGACACGCTCATTTATGAGTTAGTTGGGTAAGTAGTAATGTACCAGTAAGGTACCCCATGCATGTAGACGAGTAGTGTAAGGAACACGGGAGGTAGTCGACTCCGTACCACGGACAACGACGGAAGATCACACAAGAGCAGCTACTACCACAAACAGTCGAAGAGAAGAATTCAGTTGAACCAGCAACACAGAGGAACCAGAGAACAAATAATTAAGGACTATGAAGTGCGAAGAGCACGGATTGTTAAGTACAGACATTGGACATGTCTTAAGATGTAAGAGATTAAGACTGTAAAGCGCAACATGCACTAAACAGTAGTTTCAGACTAAGAATCATCCTCAGACCAAAGGTCAGTTGGGGAGAACAATTTAGACATTCGAGAAAATACTAAGAGTATGAGCATAAGATCTTCAAGGAGAATAGATAGACGAGTTACAACTCATTAAGGCCGTGTATATATAAAGATAACACGTGTCCATTAAGAGACCTTTAGTACTAAATCATAAGCATACAGGATGAGGATATACAATACTATGAAGAATAAGAAAAGCAGTTCAGCCTAAGATTATCAGAGTCACGCAGCGGAAGCTAGCAGACCACTACCTTTGAGATTAGACCAAACTAAGTTAAGGAAACGGTATAAGTACCGTTAAGAATCCTCGATACAGAGACTAAGTCATTTCTGATCGAATTATAAGTAAGATAGATGATGTGGAAGCTAGAATGCTTGGTGAGAATTAGACATCTTGAACTTATGTTCAAAGATGATATAATGCTGATTACGTGGGCGTAATCCATTTTAAGGGGGGTAGAGCGAAAACCGCTTAGCGTATGTTTGTGTACTGAGTACATAAACTACGGTGTGCATAACACAAAATAATTTGAGAATATGTTTTACATAAACATTTTGAGATAAATCATGGTTATTGCACACAGAAGATGTGAATTCCATACACATTAAGTACCTATCTTGTTAACTCTGGTGTGAGTACAAGTTAAGAGAATTAAGGAAGAGGATTAAGGAGACTTAAGAAATAAGAAATATATATAAGGTATGAGTCAATATGAGACTATGTGTGAGATAAGAATAAGATAACACTATGAGATATTATTTGATATGAGTATGAGGAAGGAAACAGTAATGCTATGAGATATAAGATGGTGAGAAATGGTATGAGACTGATATAGAACTTAGTGGGAATTTAAGTCTTGAGGTAATTACTAAGAGATGAATTGGGAATGCTTGATGGACTGAGTCCACACTTTGGAGATGTATTGATTATGATTAGAAGAACTAAAAAGATAGAAAATTGGACATGAGTGAATTATTTGGATGTGTGAAAATGAGGTGGGAGGTGGAACTTGATTTTCTAGGGATCAAGGGAAACCGAACACAAATTGGGGTGGAGGGATAGTCCTACACTGATGCTGATCACATCAGTGTTGGATGATTCCTGAAACTCTCTACCAGTGGTAACAATTAAATCACACTATGGATAGAGGCCTTAGGATAAAAAAGGAAATTGGAGTTGTTTGTATTTTTAATTAGAGGAATTATTCCTCACATGACCTCGTAAAAAGGATTACCTTTTTATTGAGTCTCGCCCATGAAGTCGAGGACGCACGAGCCTTTGTCTTCGGACCGGTGACATGGGGAGAGCAGAGTGTTTTGTATTCTGGCCCATGGTGACGAGGACGAATGAGCCATTGTCTACGGACCGGTGACATGGGAGAATACGTTGGAATTTATGTGAATGTTTTAATCATCAAAAGAAACAAAAAGAATTTTGAGTGTTATACATGCTTAAGCATGTGTGTGTATATTAAGTATAAGAATATGGCGGATCTAATGATCCAATGAGATTAAGTACGCATAAGTATGATCTATATGATCTAAGGAATGAGGTAAGACATGTATTCTAATGAAATAAGATGCATGGGAACTTTGGGGACAAAGTTCTTTTAAGGGGGGTAGATTGAAATACCCCAAACCTAAGTTTGCTAAGTAAACATCAAATTATGATGTAGTAAGGCTAGAATATGCCTTAGAAAGATTGGTAGACAATTTAAACCAAGGAAAACACAAAAAGTGCCTTAAGGGCAATTAGGGCAAAAATGTGCTCTAAGCTTGGAGAGACTTGGGTGAGTACCCAAATATCATGATAAGACCTTAGTAATATTCTAATGGTCATTTTAAACCAATTACCAAAGAAAACCAAGCTCGAAAACAAGTTAAAACACAAAATGTGCTTTAAGAAGTCTTAAAGCACATTTTTGAGAAATTGTCTTAGAATTGAGTTTTGAGTGGCTAGATGTCCATCATTACTCTTTAAACAACATGTGTACTAATTAGTATCACATTAGGAAGCCTAAATCAATGGGAAATCAAAAATTTCAGAAATATGTGCACTAATTTGTGAATAGTGCCAAATAGTGACTAGTTTATGTTTTAATCAATATAAGCTAATTAATTGGTCAACAAAGACCATGACTAGCCTTATTTAAGATGGGGGCCGGTTTTCTAAGGGATGAGTCACCATAGACTTCATCAAATAAGGAAGAAAAGAAGAGATAAGTAAAAGAAGTTACTATTTGCTTTATTAAAGCAAATATCTTACCTTTTAGCCTACCTTCTCTCCTCTTCTCCATTCATTCTCTTCTTCCACGGTTTTCTTCATGCTCTTAATCCTCCCAAACCGAGAGAACAAGCTCCATTGTTGCCTCACCATTGATGGAGGAAAATCAAGTTTGAAGAGCTCATTAGCTTCTCCATTCTCTTAAGGTAAAGAAAATGTAAGAAAAACCAAGTTTCCATCACTTCCTTACATGGCCGAAAATTACTACTCATGGGGCCTTGTTTTATGCCTTGTTCTAGCTTGATTTGTTCACCAAGGACTAATGGAGGTCCTATTTCATTCAATGCCAAAGTCTATCTTGAGACTTCAAAGGTAATCATCCACTTTTATGCCTTAGAACACATTTCTAACCTAGGTTTTCATTCCTTGAGATTAGTGTATTGTTTAGTACTCATGTGAGTCATTGAATATTGGTTAGAACATTGGCAAAGGAAGTTTAAGTGGTGGCCGATATTCATTCAAGAAGAAGGTCTAAGGAGGAAGATAAGATAAGCTTGAGAAAACAAGGTAAATTACTTACCTAATGGTGGTTAAGGTTTAAGGAATGAGTTTAGATGGGTACCAATGTAGCCTAGGGCTTACATTAGGTAATGGGTTATGTAACCTAAGAAAAAGAACTTAAATAATCTTGTGAACTTGTGACTAAGGAGCCAATGGGAATGAGTTAGTAATATAAGTTGAGATGGATTTTAAGAGCATTAAATCTATCATGAGATTGATGGGTGTATTTGCAGGTTGAAGGCTTTTATATGTGGGAAATTCAGTGTTTAAGTTTAAGTTATTTAAGGGCCTAAGAGCCATGTCATTTAAGAGCCTTAGTGCTATGCAATTTAAGATTATTGCAATATATTGAGTTTGTTGTGATGAGTTGGTTTGGGTGATGAGATATGATGAGAAAGAACTTGATGTGTGTGAGATGGTTGAATGAGCAAAAATAATGTGTTTGGGCATGATAAGATACTAGAGGAGCTATGGCGAAATTTGAGTAGAAAATAAGTGTTTAGGTGATGGTGGTGAATTAATATGACCTAGGAATTACTAGGAGTCATTACGAGGAATTTGGGTGGAAATGAGTTAACTAAGGAGTTCTTGAGGTTTAGAATGACCTAGAGATGTCTAGGAGGAATTAGAGGTTAGGTGGGTGTATTAAACACACCAAAATCATGTGATGAGGAATGCTAAGACTTGAACAAAGATTTGGAGAGAAAGGTGTGGGAGAATGTTGTCAAACGTCAAGGAAAATGACTAGGAATGTAAAAGAGCGTGTGATCATGAGAAAGGTGAGTAAGTGAATAAAAGAAGTGGAAATGTCTAAGGAGGGTGTTGCATGGTCAAGGTAAATGAAGAACTATGTCGAGGTGTTAAGGTAGTGGGAAAGAATGTATGGGTAAGCTCAAGAGTTTAAGAGTGATGAGTAACCAAAGGAAAGGAAAGGAATTTGTGCATGGATATGCAAGGTGACTTGAGGAAGTCTTGGTAAATGAACTGAAGATGGAAGATGGTGTTTATGAAGTGCTCAAACATTTAAGGAGGGACCACTTAGGTTGGTTGAAGTTTTGGTAAGGTTACAAGTTAGGAATGTAAGGAAATAAGTGATAAGTGTTAGGAGTGTTTGTAAGAATTTAGTGAAATGCTTGAGAAGATCTTTGGAAGATGTTTTGGAGAGTTTGGTGGAAGTTCTAAGGTGAGTTTAAGTGCCTAAATGGTATTAGGACACATGGGGGAACTTGTGGAGAAGTTTGGAGTCAAATGGGAATTTAGAAATAAGGTTCTGGAGCCGACCGACCTTGGGACCGGACCTGCAAGGTCGGTCGAGCTCAGTTTACACTGCCGGAGAAAGTTTCTGGACCGAACTTTGGGACCGGACTTGCAAGTTCGGTCGGGCTTGTAATTGTGAAGGAATTGAGTCTCTGGAATCGACCGAACATGGGACGAACTTGGCAAGTTCGGTCGGGCTTAAATATCCCACGGGGAAACTCTCGGGAATGGACCGACCTTGGGACCGGACTTGCAAGGTCGGTCGGTCGGGGTAGAATTGGTAGAATTTTCAGCGGTAATATGTTCTGGAATGGACCGACCTTAGGTAAGGTCGGTCAGAAGTTCGGTCGAGCCTAAAAAATAAAAAAAAAAGAAATTTTGAATTCTAAGGATGGTAATAGGTAATAAGGTGTACCTTTGGTAGGGTGGTAATGATTAGGACCCTAAGAACTCAAGGGATTAAGTTAAGTTAAGTATAAACTTAAAAGTTGTAAGATTAAGTTGTAAGACTTAAGAGGTGTTAGGTGGGAATCATTAAGGGTTAAGTAAGTTAAGTAAGTTGGATTAAGTTAAGTGATTAACAATTTAAAACTGAATGAATGTTTTAGGACTTGGGAATTTGGACTCCGGAAGAGAGTAAGAAACCGAACGACCAACGGTGAACGGTACAGTTCTTCTTGTGACCTGCTTGCTAACGAGGTGTCCCTCGGCTTGTGTGCTATTTGTTTTGTGTGCTCACTAAACAAGATAAAGCATGCAACCGGAATATTATGATTATTGTATTGTTGTGTGATGTTTGAAAACTAACACAACATATCGTGGGAACTTACTAACCAACGTTTAGTAAGGAATTGAGTGAGACTAAGGAATGCTCCCTAATATGGGTTGATATAAACCGAAAGAGGTTAACCAACAAACATGGTCTTGAGACTATTACTAACTGGAACTTGAGTGAGGAAACCCGGGACCGATCTCCGGTCATGCATGCTAAGGAAAAAGGGGGATGACATCTGAATCAGATCCGCCCTCCGCTTAAGGACTTGTCTTCGGACTTGTAGCCTAGGGCCGGTTGCCGGCTCAGCTACGCTGGACTCCCGTCCAGAGTAGGTGGCATTAAGATGGTGCGGTGGGATCACCTAAATCCCAGGTTCGAATTAAGCTACAACCATTCCCTTCCAGGAACGGTTTGTATTCTGAGATTAAGCTTAAGGTAAGGTTAAGATGAGTTGCAACCATTCCTCATTAAAGGATGGTTTGTATTATTAAGATTAAGATAAGCTACATCCACTCCTTATTAAAGGATGGTTGTTTCTAAGATTAAGTTAAGACTAAGATTGAGGTGAGATAAGGATGGATTAAGGTAAAGATGGAACATTACTTAAGGAGTTAAATAAATAACTCTCTAATTAAGGGAACGCATTTAAGTCGTTCATTGTGTGTGAACTTTGATTGTTCATTGTTGGTTTGTTGTTTACTGCACTTACTATTATGTTGTGCATCTAATCAACCTCCATGCTATCGACAATTAGTCGTCGTAGCCACGTTAGCTTGGGGGCCATGAGAGGATCATACCAGCATTCGTGCTGACCCCCTTTGGGGGCTGTTTTTACTACACATGTGTACTTCAGGAGGCGGCCGTCGCGGGAGTAAGAAGAGGATACAAGTGTTAAGGATTAAGTGTGGCCTACGAGTTGTGCATGTACACTCGTAAGGCAATTGAGTTAGTAAGATGTATAGGATGTGAGAGGTTTGTAAGAAGAATATGTATTTGGTTAAGGTTGTTATGTACTAATGTTCGGTATATTCTGTAGTCAGACCGTGGCAAGGTCCTGGAGTGTAAAGAATTCCGCTGTGATGTGTATATGTATAAGTTGTTAAGTTGCGAGACCACATTTGGATTGAGTTGGGGTGTTACAAAAAGTGGTATCAGAGCGTAGTTACGCTCTGAAGACAAGAAATACCGAACTTAGGTGAATACTGAGGTTGAGTTTGAGTTATGGGTTAAGGGGTAAGAGGTAGAGTGAGAGGTGCGTTAGTCGGGACTTCCCGGTGTCTACCGGATATCCATAGTACCTAGGCCCGCCCTCCACATCCCTAACCCTGAATATGTGGAACAAACGCCTGAGAGAAGAAAGCCTTCTCTTACTCGGGGAAACTCGATCTGGCAGTTAGTTAACAATAAGCAATACAAGAAACAACTTGTTGTACAACAGTTACGGAGAACTTGGAGGTTCTTAATGGAGCGCAACAGAGAAACAGGCGCTATCTATGGAATTCTATCAGTAAGGGAACGGTAATTACTGGCAACATGGGTCGACATGCTACACAGTCGAAATAACCCACAATACCAATGATAAGGAAAGCACTACGGGTGCAATAGGAAGGAAAAGGGAAGTGACATGAGTACCGGACAGTGGTCCGAAAGAGCATAACAGTAGGATAATACAAAGCATGAGGATTGAGATTACTGGAAGGTCCAGTTAAGAACCGAGAACTCCAAACCCCATACAATGAAAAAGGTTACAAACCTGCCCGACATAACGCGGACAACGGTGGAAACACATATAAATTGTATACCGAAATAGGATTACGATGTAGTGCCTAAAGGAGAATCATTATTGAGTAACCACAACAAAATGTGTGGAGACAGGAGCGAGGATTAAGACATAAGAAAATATTAAGGGATTCCCTCAGAAAGAGGAACGCCCTGATAAATGACAGTACTGTCAAACAACAAGGAAACTGCCGGATGGTCGGTTATCCAAAATAAGAGATTATCGAAGGAGTCCCGAGGACTACCAGTTACATGGAATTTGGAAGGAAGTATCACTACCGATGTACCTTGTACCAATAACCCATCCTACATGGCGCACTTGCTATAGCAAGTGCTACCACGGTTTAGCTACACGAAAAGCTATCAAGGCGAGATAGGAGAACGCTACAGTTGTAACACATATTAATACCGGATTGTAAATCCATAAGAACAGAAGAATAAGACCTTGGAAAGGCCCGACGGCCTAACCATGATGAGATGAGGTAACACACCAGTCAGCCGGGAGTGGAACTTGGACAAAATATCAAACCATATAAATATTAGGAACGGTATAACCTCCTACGACGATAACCGACAGTACGGTAAGAACACCAATCCCGAACTCCAAGGGGAAACCTAAGAGATCGCTCGGTAATGCGAGCAAAACACTGTATAAGCAATAATATACAAGGGATGTATTATAAGATACGACTGAGACGGTTGACGCAACGACTTCCAACGAAAACGGGATAAGACTCCCAAAGTGACCATTAAGAATACCAATAATAAGCATTCTTCAATGAAGATGTTGGAAAACGTAAGAGACAAGGGTAAAAGAGAATAAACGTAAGCTATAACCTGTTGAGGATTAAAGACGTACAACCCTGGAAAAGGAAAGCCCGGAGGACTACCCCCAAAGAGCGGGCATAGTCGAGCCGAGCAAACTGATGAATGACAGTTAATACTGTTGTCTAACTCATTAACACCCAAGTATGATTGATCATCAACGGGTGGCGTAGTCAACGGAAGTTGAACGAAGCGTTGAGATGGAAGTATAAGACGACAGGATGATATCCAACTAGGACACCGTAAGGCAAACGCCTAAGACGAACCTAACCTTGATTGTTAAAAGACGTACTCTAGAAAAATGATGGTATAATTCGAGGACACTAAGTACCTCAATCTCCTGAATAGACTCGCCATAGCAGGAAGCAGGATGCAGCAACTTACCATGAAACCCCACGACAACATTTAATATGTAACCTAACTGTGGAGAGTGTTCAAAGGACCAGAACCTATAAGGATGACCTACAGATAAAAAGAGTGCAAATAATGAGCTGAGACATTAAGCATTAAGAGCCTACGAGCCAAGGATGTTAACCACATCAGAGCCCGAGGCGTAGTATTATAAGAGAGCTTGTTTAAGCCACGAAGGAACTAACAATTTAGATAGGAACGGTTACCAAACCCATAACTTAATATGGAAAATATTGCCAGGGAAAAAGCACCAATGAGAATATTGAAATAATACTGAGGCCATGAGTGGGAATGAACCCTCAAAAAGGCTTTCACTTATTAGAGATGCAATACGCTTTTGCTAGAGAATGAAACTGTAAATTGAGATTACTTTAGAACATATCAGATACACTTGAGTAATAAGGAAGGTTGCACAGATAGACCCCATATCCAACACCCAGGATGTAAGAATTAGTAATGGTCAGAGATAAACATTGAGATTGCACATTATGACACGTCAAGTGACTAATGCTCAGAAGTGCTTGTGATTCAGTGGATGACTTCTTCAGTAACCTTAATTACATACATGGTAGATAACATCACTAAGAATGAAAGAAAGGTGAGGGAAATTAGCCTACTTACGAATCTGAGATTGGAGCAGAACATCTTCATATTAAGAGTTAACTATTTTACAGCACGGTATGACAACCGCCATACACCGGAATGAGAGAACTCCCAGTGTGTTTACACACACAGAAGGGATTGAGTATAAGGTAAGACATTAGAATAAGTGAGTAAGAGGGTGCACCATTAATGGGCAACATGGTAAAGGCCAACTACCCACAGTAGTGGTCGTGAGTACAATGGTTATATATAGGGGAATTAAGTCGTGGTGCGCGGTAAAAAGCGACCGTTAGGTATGAGCCGTCAAATATTGACACAGAGGCAATGAGATTTATGAGTTAAGACAATATAAGTAAGGAAATAAGATGGTAGACGAACTGTGCATTGATGCCAGTAGTCTGGATCTGGTTTGGTAAGATTACACAGGAAGCACACAACCCATTCCTTAAGGAACTGGAAGTGCATTCCTAAAAGAATGAATATGAAAGAAGATAGGAGGCTCTATGGAAAGAGACCTAAGCTACTAAGAAATAGAATCAATGCAGAAAGGAGCTGGAGCATACCATACCCAAGAACACAGTAAATGGACTTCCCTTGATTAACTTCAAGAAGAACAATAAATGTTATTATGGAACGATGAAAGAGGAGATCAACAACAAAATACTTCATAATTAGCAATAGCTAAATGTGTGACGGACACTATGAGTTTACTAAAACGAGACGTGGGACGACTGCACCCCACAGGGGCTTGCAGGCCTGACACGCTCATTTATGAGTTAGTTGGGTAAGTAATAATGTACCAGTAAGGTACCCCATGCATGTAGACGAGTAGTGTAAGGAACACGGGAGGTAGTCAACTCCGTACCACGGACAACGACGCAAGATCACACAAGAGAAGCTACTACCACAAACAGTCGAAGAGAAGAATTCAGGTGAACCAGCAACACAGAGGAACCAGAGAACAAATAATTAAGGACTATGAAGTGCGAAGAGCACGGATTGTTAAGTACAGACATTGGACATGTCTTAAGATGTAAGAGATTAAGACTAAAGCGCAACATGCACTAAACAGTAGTTTCAGACTAAGAATCATCCTCAGACCAAAGGTCAGTTGGGGAGAACAATTTAGACATTCGAGAAAATACTAAGAGTATGAGCATAAGATCTTCAAGGAGAATAGATAGACGAGTTACAACTCATTAAGGCCGTGTATATATAAAGATAACACGTGTCCATTAAGGGACCTTTAGTGCTAAATCATAAGCATACAGGATGAGGATATACAATACTATGAAGAATAAGAAAAGCAGTTCAGCCTAAGATTATCAGAGTCGCGCAGCGGAAGCTAGCAGACCACTACCTTTGAGATTAGACCAAACTAAGTTAAGGAAACGGTATAAGTACCGTTAAGAATCCTCGATACAGAGACTAAGTCATTTCTGATCGAATTATAAGTAAGATAGATGACGTGGAAGCTAGAATGCTTGGTGAGAATTATACATCTTGAACTATGTTCAAAGATGATATAATGCTGATTACGTGGGCGTAATCCATTTAAAGGGGGGTAGAGCGAAAACCGCTTAACGTATGTTTGTGTACTGAGTACAATAACTACGGTGTGCATAGCACAAAATAATTTAACAATATGTTTTACATAAACATTTGAGATAAATCATGGTTATTGCACACAGAAGATGTGAATACCATACACATTAAGTACCTATCTTGTTAACTCTGGTGTGAGTACAAGTTAAGAGAATTAAGGAAGAGGATTAAGGAGACTTAAGAAATAAGAAATATATATGAGGTATGAGACTATGTGTGAGATAAGAATAAGATAACACTATGAGATATTATTTGATATGAGTATGAGGAAGGAAACAGTACTGCTATGAGATATAAGATGGTGAGAAATGGTATGAGACTGATATAGAACTTAGTGGGAATTTAAGTCTTGAGGTAATTACTAAGAGATGAATTGGGAATGCTTGATGGACTGAGTCCACACTTTGGAGATGTATTGATTATGATTAGAAGAACTAAAAAGATAGAAAATTGGACATGAGTGAATTATTTGGATGTGTGAAAATGAGTGGGAGGTGGAACTTGATTTTCTAGGGATCAAGGGAAACCAGACACAAATTGGGGTAGAAGGATAGTCCTACACTGATGCTGATCACATCAGTGTTGGATGATTCCTGAAACTCCCTACCAGTGGTCACAATTAAATCACATTATGGATAGAGACCTTAGGATAAAAAAGGAAATTGGAGTTGTTTGTATTTTTAATTAGAGGAATTATTCCTCACATGACCTCGTAAAAAGGATTACCTTTTTATTGAGTCTCGCCCATGAAGTCGAGGACACACGAGCCTTTGTCTTCGAACCTGTGACATGGGGAGAGCAGAGTGTTTTGTATTCTGGCCCATGGTGACGAGGACGAATGAGCCATTGTCTACGGACCGGTGACATGGGAGAATACGTTGGAATTTATGTGAATGTTTTAATCATCAAAAGAAACAAAAAGAATTTTGAGTTCTATACATGCTTAAGCATGTTGTGTGATATTTAAGTATAAGATATGGCGGATCTAATGATCCAATGAGATTAAGTACACATAAGTATGATCTATATGATCTAAGGAATGAGGTAAGACATGTATTCTAGTGAAATAAGATGCATGGGAACTTTGGGGACAAAGTTCTTTTAAGGGGGGTAGATTGAAATACCCCAAACCTAAGTATGCTAAGTAAACATCAAATTATGATGTAGTAAGGCTAGAATATGCCTTAGAAAGATTGGTAGACAATTTAACCAAGGAAAACACAAAAGTGCCTTAAGGGCAATTAGGGCAAAAATGTGCTCTAAGCTTGGAGAGACTTGGGTGAGTACCCAAATATCATGATAAGACCTTAGTAATATTCTAATGGTCATTTTAAACCAATTACAAAAGAAAACCAAGCTCGAAAACAAGTTAAAACACAAAATGTGCTTTAAGAAGTCTTAAAGCACATTTTTGAGAAATTGTCTTAGAATTGAGTTTTGAGTGGCTAGATGTCCATAATACTCTTTAATCAACATGTGTACTAATTAGTATCACATTAGGAAGCCTAAATCAATGGGAAATCAAAAATTTCAGAAATATGTGCACTAATTTGTTAATAGTGCCAAATAGTGACTAGTTTAAGTTTTAATCAATATAAGCTAATTAGTTGGCCAACAAAGACCATGACTAGCCTTATTTAAGATGGGGGCCGGTTTTCTAAGGGATGAATCACCATAGACTTCATCAAATAAGGAAGAAAAGAAGAGATAAGTAAAAGAAGTTACTATTTGCTTTATTAAAGCAAATATCTTACCTTTTAGCCTACCTTCTCTCCTCTTCTCCATTCATTCTCTTCTTCCACGGTTTTCTTCATGCTCTTCATCCTCCCAAACCAAGAGAACAAGCTCCATTGTTGCCTCACCTTGCCTTGTTCTACACTCACTCATTTTAGCTCCAAATCAAAAACTAAACACATATCATTCTTAGTTAGCTTAAGCTCTAGCTTTCTATCTTTTCAAATCCTTCAAAGCTCCATTTCGGTGCCAAGAGGAAACTCCATTGATGGAGAAAAATCAAGTTTGAAGAGCTCATTAGCTTCTCCATTCTCTTAAGGTAAAGAAATGTAAGAAAAACCAAGTTTCCATCACTTCCTTACATGGCCGAAAATTACTACTCATGGGGCCTTGTTTTTATGCCTTGTTCTAGCTTGATTTGTTCACCAAGGACTAGTGGAGGTCATATTTCATTCAATGCCAAAGTCTATCTTGAGACTTCAAAGGTAATCATCCACTTTTATGCCTTAGAACACATTTCTAACCTAGGTTTTCATTCCTTGAGATTAGTGTATTGTTTAGTACTCATGTGAGTCATTGAATATTGGTTAGAACATTGGCAAAGGAAGTTTAAGTGGTGGCCGATATTCATTCAAGAAGAAGGTCTAAGGAGGAAGATAAGATAAGCTTGAGAAAACAAGGTAAATTACTTACCTAATGGTGGTTAAGGGTTAAGGAATGAGTTTAGATGGGTAC
This sequence comes from Limonium bicolor, assembly GCA_023374045.1. Lineage (NCBI taxonomy): Eukaryota > Viridiplantae > Streptophyta > Magnoliopsida > Caryophyllales > Plumbaginaceae > Limonium > Limonium bicolor. The sequence continues at coordinate 265,746,418 of CM041779.1, forward strand.
CAATGTAGCCTAGGGCTTACATTAGGTAATGGGTTATGTAACCTAAGAAAAAGAACTTAAATAAGCTTGTGAACTTGTGACTAAGGAGCCAATGGGAATGAGTTAGTAATATAAGTTGAGATGGATTTTAAGAGCATTAAATCTATCATGAGATTGATGGGTGTATTTGCAGGTTGAAGGCTTTTATATGTGGGAAATTCAGTGTTTAAGTTTAAGTTATTTAAGGCCTAAGAGCCATGTCATTTAAGAGCCTTAGTGTTATGCAATTTAAGATTATTGCAATATATTGAGTTTGTTGTGATGAGTTGGTTTGGGTGATGAGATATGATGAGAAAGAACTTGATGTGTGTGAGATGGTTGAATGAGCAAAAATAATGTGTTTGGGCATGATAAGATACTAGAGGAGCTATGGCGAAATTTGAGTAGAAAATAAGTGTTTAGGTGATGGTGGTGAATTAATATGACCTAGGAATTACTAGGAGTCATTATGAGGAATTTGGGTGGAAATGAGTTAACTAAGGAGTTTCTTGAGGTTTAGAATGACCTAGAGATGTCTAGGAGGAATTAGAGGTTAGGTGGGTGTATTAAACACACCAAAATCATGTGATGAGGAATGCTAAGACTTGAACAAAGATTTGGAGAGAAAGGTGTGGGAGAATGTTGTCAAACGTCAAGGAAAATGACTAGGAATGTAAAAGAGCGTGTGATCATGAGAAAGGTGAGTAAGTGAATAAAAGAGTGGAAATGTCTAAGGAGGGTTTGCATGGTCAAGGTAAATGAAGAACTATGTCGAGGTGTTAAGGTAGTGGGAAAGAATGTATGGGTAAGCTCAAGAGTTTAAGAGTGATGAGTAACCAAAGGAAAGGAAAGGAATTTGTGCATGGATATGCAAGGTGACTTGAGGAAGTCTTGGTAAATGAACCGAAGATGGAAGATGATGTTTATGAAGTGCTCAAACAGTTAAGGAGGGACCACTTAGGTTGGTTAAAGTTTTGGTAAGGTTACAAGTTAGGAATGTAAGGAAAAGTGATAAGTGTTAGGAGTGCTTGTAAGAATTTAGTGAAATGTTTGAGAAGATCTTTGGAAGTTGTTTTGGAGAGTTTGGTGGAAGTTCTAAGGTGAGTTTAAGTGCCTAAATGGTATTAGGACACATGGGGGAACTTGTGGAGAAGTTTGGAGTCAAATGGGAATTTAGAAATAAGGTTCTGGAGCCGACCGACCTTGGGACCGGACCTGCAAGGTCGGTCGAGCTCAGTTTACACTGCCAGTGGAGAAAGTTTCTAGAACCGACCGAACTTGGGGACCGGACTTGCAAGTTCGGTTGGGCTGTAATTTGTGAAGGAATTGAGTCTCTGGAATCGACCGAACATGGGACCGAACTTGGCAAGTTCGGTCGGGCTTAAATATCCCACGGGGAAACTCTCGGGAATGGACCGACCTTGGGACCGGAATTGCAAGGTCGGTCGGGGTAGAATTTTCAAGCGGTAATATGTTCTAGAATGGACCGACCTTAGGTAAGGTCGGTCGGAAGTTCGGTCGAGCCTAAAAAATAAAAAAAAAAAGAAATTTTGAATTCTAAGGATGGTAATAGGTAATAAGGTGTACCTTTGGTAGGGTGGTAATGATTAGGACCCTAAGAACTTAAGGGATTAAGTAAAGTATAAACTTAAAAGTTGTAAGATTAAGTTGTAAGACTTAAGAGGTGTTAGGTGGGAATCATTAAGGGTTAAGTAAGTTAAGTAAGTTAAGTAAGTTGGATTAAGTTAAGTGATTAACAACCTAAAACTGAATGAATGTTTTAGGACTTGGGAATTTGGACTCTCCGGAGAGAGTAAGCAACCGAACGACCAACGGTGAACGGTACAGTTCTTCTTGTGACCTGCTTGCTAACGAGGTGTCCCTCGGCTTGTATGCTATTTGTTTTGTGTGCTCACTAAACAAGATAAAGCATGCAACCGGAATATTATGATTATTGTATTGTTGTGTGATGTTTGAAAACTAACACAACATATCGTGGGAACTTACTAACCAACGTTTAGTAAGGAATTGAGTGAGACTAAGGAATGCTCCCTAATATGGGTTGATATAAACCGAAAGACGTTAACCAACAAACATGGTCTTGAGACTATTACTAACTGGAACTTGAGTGAGGAAACCCGGGACCGATCTCCGGTCATGCATGCTAAGGAAAAAGGGGGACGGCATCTGAATCAGATCCGCCCTCCGCTTAAGGACTTGTCGTCGGACTTGTAGCCTAGGGCCAGTTGCCGGCTCAGCTACGCTGGACTCCCGTCCATAGTAGGTGGCATTAAGATGGTGCGGTGGGATCACCTAAATCCCAGGTTCGAATTAAGCTACAACCATTCCCTTCCAGGAACGGTTTGTATTCTGAGATTAAGTTGAGATTAAGATTAAGGTAAGGTTAAGATGAGTTGCAACCATTCCTCATTAAAGGATGGTTTGTATTATTAAGATTAAGATAAGCTACATCCACTCCTTATTAAAGGATGGTTGTTTCTAAGATTAAGTTAAGACTAAGATTGAGGTGAGATAAGGATGGATTAAGGTTAAGATGGAACATTACTTAAGGAGTTAAATAAATAACTCTCTAATTAAGGGAACGCATTTAAGTCGTTCATTGTGTGTGAACTTTGATTGTTCATTGTTGGTTTATTGTTTACTGCACTTACTATTATGTTGTGCATCTAATCAACCTCCATGCTATCGACAATTAGTCGTCGTAGCCACGTTAGCTTGGGGGCCATGAGAGGATCGCACCAGCATTCGTGCTGACCCCCTTTGGGGGCTGTTTTTACTACACAGGTGTACTTCAGGAGGCGGCCGTCGCGGGAGTAAGAAGAGGATACAAGTGTTAAGGATTAAGTGTGGCCTACGAGTTGTGCATGTACACTCGTATGTCAATTGAGTTAGTAAGATGTATAGGATGTGAGAGGTTTGTAAGAAGAATATGTATTTGGTTAAGGTTGTTATGTACTAATGTTCGGTATATTCTGTAGTCAGACCGTGGCAAGGTCCTGGAGTGTAAAGAATTCCACTGTGACGTGTATATGTATAAGCTGTTAAGTTGCGAGACCACATTTGGATTGAGTTGGGGTGTTACATAGCTTCCTATGTCTAAAATGACAAAATCAAATGACATGTTACAGCACTACATTGCCGATTTCAAGGGGGAAAAGAACAAGTTTGATTGCTCTAAAATTAATCAAATAAGACACCTAGCAACCTAGCATGTTCTTATGTTCAAAAGACAAAGAAATCAATTGCCCACTCATACATACACTACCGTAAATGACTAAGAAGAAGACAACAATTGACATAGAATTCTACTTAGAAAAATCAAAAGAAAACACCTACCTACATTTGCTCTTGTCTTCTTCTTTCAATTTGTCAAACAAAGACTCCTTATTCTCTTGCCAATCAGCCGAAAGAGAGCCTCAATTATGGGCATATTCTTGAGCCAAACAAACAACTAATAAACAATGGAAAGACTAAACAATTTGACAACTATTGTGTCAAATAATTCTACCCTTGCCTTCCTTATTTCCTACGTAAGTTAGGCTTCATTCTTTCCTTTGCCATTCACCAGCCGATTGTGTAAGACCTCTCAACTCTCTCTTTTCTTCTTCATTTGTTAGTTAATTCCTTAGATCTTCGAAGCTCCGTTAATGGTGTTTTAAGCTCTAACACCATTTCTATGTAACTTCCTAGTTAATCTACTAAGTCTTGAAGCAAGAAATCATCCTAGCAACCCTTGCTATTTTTGCCAAGCTTAAGTGTTCCAAGGAGATTCCTAGATTCAACAACAACACAAGGAACAACAAGATCAAGTTAAGGTATATTTTCTTGTTGAAAATCCTATATAAATTCCTTAAGGTAATTACCGACATTTAGAACTTCTAAATCTATATTCTCTTCATTATTTCATGAAGAAAACTTGGATCTACAATCATCCCAAGGTGTACCAAAAATACCTTGTTAAATACCTAAGGTAAACTCTTGTAAAACTACTCTGAATCTTATTTATAAATCCTTGTTAGAAGTCTAACAAATGGATCTCCTAAATATGTACAAGGAGGCCGAATTCTGTTCATCAAAATAGCATTGGAAGAGCTTGGAATTCAAGGAGAAATCAAGTACAAGAATTATCTTGATTTAAGGAGTAAGTTATATGATTAAGGTTTATTAAGTTTAAGTTTGATTTAAGCTTCAAACTTTGGTATAAAAATATTGTATAGCCTTTAAATAAATTAAGGCCGAAAACATTGAGTTATAATAACAAGAAAAATAATTTATAACATATAAGGTAAGAATATTACCTTAAGGTATATATTTGTGTCATACAAATTAATTATGTTACACATATAATTAAACTGAATGGTCTAAGAATTAAATGTTCTATTTTGAGTTTATAATCATTCTAAGTCATTAGCATAATTTTTAGAAGTGTTATATGGCTTATATATTTATATGTACATATTATAAAGTTTAAATCAAGTTTTAAAACTATATAGTAAAGTATTATTATGGCCTAGAATGAAATGTGTTAATTGGTGATTTTTGAAGTATATAAGTATATTAGCTTATATTATAAATTTGGGAACATTAAAAATAGCTACAAGTATTTAAATGGCTAGTTTATAAAGTTATGTGGTTAAAATATAAATTTTGAAAAGTGTAGTGTACAAAAGATAATTACCGAGAGCTTAGGAGTTGTTTGGTATATTTATGTTACAATATAAGGTAGGAATTAATATTATGAATTTTGGTGAATTTAAATAAGTGTTTAAGTGTTAAAATAACATTTTATAAAGTTTTGGGACTATTTTGTAATTATTGGAAACCATAGTATATAACAGAGAGTTACTTATGATTTTATGGGTATATTAAAGTATTAATTATGAAATTAAGTCTTGGTCAAAGTGTTGACCAAAAACTTTGGGTTAAAATGATTTATGACGTAAAATATTAAGTTTATAAAAGTTTAAGGGTGAATATGTAATTTATGAAAGTTTAATTGTGAAACCAAATTGGTTAAGGGGCGGATATGTAATTGATAAAAGTATAAGGGCCTTTTCGGTATTTTATGAAAGTTAAATATTAAAACTATGGTTTATAAGATAATATGTAACTTATACAAAGTTTTGGGGTTAAATTGTAAATAAAGGAAAGATATATTAAAACCGAAATCACATGTGGCCATATTGTAATTTATGAAAGTTATTAGGTATAAAATATAAATACCAAAAGTTAATAGGGTTATTTGGTAATTTATAAAAATAATGTGTTCATTATGTAATTACCGAATTTATAAGGTTGGTTTAGTGATTTAATAAAGAAATGAATTTAAACTAAGAGAATAATGTATTATGGTATATTATGGAGTATAATTTAAAGTTTATAAAATAATTGTGGTTATAATAAAAACAACCAAATGGTATAAGATAAAGATAAGTGGAAACAATTATGAGTATATAATTGAAGAAATAGAAATATACTACAAGGTAGAAATTCATTATCATATCACATGTAGTATCACATAAAATAATGAACTGATGAACTACCTAGAACCACTGTTAAATAACAGGGGGAAATAAGAACATACAGAGTTAGTATACTACGGGTATAAACTCTACAGTAACAGTACTGTAATATTTAGTGAACAGTTGTATTAATATTACCCGGTATTGCATGTATATATAACAGCGTACGGGAAGGAACTACTGAACATGAATTTGTCAAGCTAGCAGTTACTTGGTGAACGGTATGTTAATTGTATGGTCTGAATGTCCGAAGGATTTTCCTAAGGTCCAGACGTTGTGTGTTTAAATGTTAAGAGCGATATCTGTGATTTATGTATATGATATTGTATACTGTATTGCTCGACACCACTGCGTTTTATTTTACGCGAACATCTTATGACTGGAAGTTTATACATCTAAACTGGAACAAGACTAATTGACCTTAAGGTATTATTGAACCTAATTGATGGTCAACTGTTAAAGTCTTAACTCAAGGAATGGATATTGTATCACTGACTAAAGGGCTAACTTATAAAGAGAGGAATCCAGACTCTTTCAACTTTCTGGTTGCCCATCGTGATCACTATGAGGGACTTATATGGGGAGTCTCTCAAGGGAATCCATCAGTCACATTCGATGATGGCGGAGGGCACTATCGTTGTTGCACAAGTTTGACCGAATTGGTCCTCTTTCAGACATTTAAATTATCCAGGGCCATAAGGTCAGCTGGTAACAGGTTCCTTGGAACCCAGGGGGACTACTGTCCATTAACAAGTTAACAAGGGTTGTCTTAACATGACACCTGAGTTGGAATTTAATTGGAAAAGGTTAAGTGATTGGTTTAAAGGATAAGGGCCAGGTGGCCAACTAACAAGTACAGTTTAATACACGTACCTTGTTGATTGCTGTTATGGATTATTGGTGTTTAGAATATTGGTTGTTGTTTACAATTGCACTGATGTTGCAGGTGAACTGTTATGTGTTTATTTAGCATTTACAGTAATTATTGTTATTATTGTAAACCGGTATTTCATGTAAAGAATCTAATATCAAGATGGCTAAAATGACTTAAGATATCTAGATGACTTAGGACTACATTTAGCATACCAGCATTTCGATTGCTGAGCCCTTCAATGGGCCAAACATTTCAGGTTACTGAAGAAGACTCAAGCCGGAGTGCGGGGCACAGTGTAGCTGATGGGTTTTAATAAAGACCTCTTTAAGTTTATTAAGTATTGTATTAAGGAGATTATTGTATTCAGTTAGTTGCTCATTTAGTTGGATTTGGTTTGTAATAATTAGGGTGCTCAGTATCTCTTCATCACAGCGTGAGGAGTTAAGGTTGTTGGATGGAGTAAGGATGTCTTGTTACTCACAAGGGTGAGTAACGGCGTGTAACACCAAGGATAGATAGTTTTATTTTCCGCTGCGAATTATTATTATTATGCTACGACTTACGACGTTATTACAGGTTTAGGATTAGGGGTGTTACAAAAAGTGGTATAAGAGCGTAGTTACGCTCTGATGAAAAGATACTGAGTCAAGAACAGTGAGCATAGGAATTTTTGGGATACGGGAAACGTCTATGAGGATTCGTGACTTAGACAGGAGAATTTATTTTAGGAATATCTTATTGCTAGTAGTTAGCTTACTTACATGTTTATGTTTGTGAATGTGAAAGCGGTGTAGCAACCGAGTAGGAATAATAGTATACAATCTCATAGATGTCAAGAGCTGGAAGACCACGTGGAGGCAGTAGTGGACGCGGTGGCGAGACACCGGTAGACGTTCCAGCAGTACCGGGCCTAGCAGCGGCCATGGCAACCTTCGCGCAACAGCTAGGAGCTCAACTTACGGGAGCCATACCCCACCCGCCGCAGCCCAGGGAAACCAATTGGTTGAAGAGCGTTGCAGACACTAGGGTTCCAACATACTCAGGGGAACCAGACCCCGCCGCACTAGAGAAATTCATAGTGGAGCACCAGAAGGCCTTCAAAGCTGTTCGAGTTCCAGAAGACCAGAAGGTCGACATCGCTACGTATAACCTGAAGGACGCAGCTGACATTTGGTGGCGGTCTGTGGAGGGCCACCATAGAGCTACACCGGACTTTGGAAGGACAACGTTCGTAGAAGTGTTACGGGAGAAGTACTACCTCGAACACTTGAAGCAGAGGAAAAGGCAAGAGTTAGAGACCTTAATCCAAGGGAGTCAAACAGTTGACCAGTACTACGCACGATTATCAGCATGCTAGACTACATACTAGGAGTCGACTACTCCGACACTGTGAAGATTCAAAAGTATAGGGGAGGTTTGCAATTTCTCATTCAGGGCGCTATGGAGCAATACGTTTCGCTACCTTACAAGAAAGTTATAACGCCGCGTCGGCAACAGAATTAATGCTACAGTCCAGGGAAGAGGCGTAGGGAAAGAAGAGAAAGAGTACTGAAGGAGATGATGGTGGAGCAACTTCTGACGGTTACTACAAGAAGGGGAAGAAATTCTTTGATAAGAGGAAGGGGCGGAAGGACTTCCATGGTCAGAAGACAAAGGAGCAGGTCCCTCGTCTGACCGGCCCAGCCATTGATGCACAGCCACTAAGATCAGCACCACCTAGGGGCAATAAGCCAACCCAGCGCCACTACTACTGTAAGCGCTGTGGAAATGATCACCCAGGAGTAGACTGCACATGCAGGATGGTGGAGTGCCTCTATTGCAAAAAGGAAGGCCATCGAGAGTATGAATGCTTCTCCAACCCAGCAAGCAAAGTGTATAAGGGATCTAGAGGATCGTAGAGGACACCAGCTACAAAGACTGAAGGACCCAGAGGAGGTCAAGCGCCGCAGACTAATACCTATACTAGAGTACCGGAGGACAACCATCCTCATCCGGGAGTCATAAGGGGAAGGAGATAATTCCAAGTAGAAAACACCCTGTACTCAGTGGGAACTTCAGGCGCTGAGGCTAGCGCTCAGCGCGAAACCGGTAAGCCTAAAACTTAAACCAAAAGCATGATGCTATGAATGTGTGTTTATAGTTATTCAGTCGATGAGACTTGTATGTGTTTGTATGAATAAGAATCTAGAGAGACCTAACTTAGGGAACCTCTCACCTAATAGGATGCTTCAACATTTGTTTTCCCATACCTATGAGACCGAGATCACCTGAGCCTGTGTGCGAAGGTCGGAAATATCCAGAGGGAGAATGCCAAGTAATTCGACCCGACATGATCCTACTCAGGCAATATTTAACTCTAGATGAACAAGTAGCTATTGTGAATGAATGTAGAACTTTGGGAATAGGCCTTGGAGGATTTTACACTCCAGGATATGGTAGTGGATCAAGACTTAAATTATATATGATGTGTATGGGTAAGGATTGGGATCCACAGGCTATGAGCACGAGTTCCTAGGATACCCGATAGTTTCCAAACTTTGGTAACAGAAGCGGTCAAAATTGCACAATAATGAGAAACCAACCACATACCAGACATTGAAGCCGACGTTGTATTGTGAACTTCTACGAGGAAGGAGGGAAGCTTGAATTACACCAGGACTGAGACGAGACATTCGAGTCAATTACCAAAGGGATACCAGTTGTATATTCTTCTCCATAGGAGATGATGTTGAGTTTTTATATGGTGATCAGAAGAGGATGGATAAGGCGAACAAGATTATTTTGAAGTCAGGAGACGCGTTGATATTTGGTGGAGAATCTAGATTAGTGTACCATGGGATTAAGTGCTTTAAACCGAGTACAAAGCGAGATTAGCCTTGGGATACAGGGTGTGAGATAGTATAGTGAGGAATAGTAAGTTAGTTTTTGCTTGGTTCACCGAAGGGCGTTATCAACTGTCCAAACTTACAGTAACTACAAATTATGACCTGCCTAAATGACGAGCAGATGTCATGAAAAGGAATACATTAATTAATATGAAATACTTAAGACTAAATGAATTGTCAAAAGGGTTTGTCGAAGACCTGCACGTGAAGAGCAAACACTGAATTTTATGGGATACCCAGACACCGAGCTTACCGCCCAGTGCGGGACTGGAAAAATCTTACAACCCCTTATTAACTTCGCGAGGAGATGGTGCGAAACCTTGAAATAGGAAAATAGAGAAATAGAATCTCAAATATATAACTAAACATCCATCATGGGTAAGCACGGGTTTAAATACCTGAGCAAATACCAGGGGTCTCAGCTAGTATCAATATAGTGACAGTGTTGGACTCCTAATTAATAAAGGGGAAAGAACAAACTTTGAATATATATTTTCTGAAGTCGGGAGAACTACCTAATTAGCAATACCAAATGCTACATATATACATATAATTTGGAGGTTGTAAACCTAAACGTTCAGGAGTATTGATACATTTCAGAGGGCTAAGTATCATTAAATATACCTACCCTATTTTGAGGCTCACGTCCTACACTATCCTTAAGGTTCTATACGAACATATGTCTTCTATGACAGCTCAATTTATGAATGCGAAGAAAGAGCACAAGAAATCAAATAAGGTTACTCCCTATGTAATATAAATTTTAATATAAACATGGTAACGAATAACTCTCCTTGACACTTACAATGAAGGTAGTATAAGTTATCAAACCGTAGGATTCAAACTGGAAACTCTTAGTTGAGATAGTACGAATATTAAGAGATACTTAACCTAGGCTGAACATATGGTTCACCTGATTCATGGAGTTTAGACGGAATAAGAAAAAGCCAAGCTTTAAGGTGGAGGAAATAATACTTTATGGAACTGTAATTGTTGATCGAGTTATAAAAATTTTTCCTTAGAGTCTAACTGTGACTGTCTTTGTTCCATGTAATGATAACCAAAGTATAGGCAATAATCAAGCCCTGGTGAGTTAAATACTAGATGAGCCTTTTAAAGAGAAGAGGGTGTTCAAAGGTATCCAAGTCCATAACTGAATTTATTACTTGTATGATGGATTTATGAGTTAAAATGATTGATGAATATAATTATTAGACAGTATGTGCCTAGATGTTTTAATAAGAATTTACCTTTTATGCCAAGAGAAAAAACTGGCTTCCCCGCTTGATGATTTGATCAAAGGAATATGGTTCTGGGGATTAGGGAATACACTAGATTTGAGTATAGGTTATAACAGGTATTGGATTAGTTGTATAGTGGTCAAGAGAAAATGTAGTACTCACCACGTCACAAAGTTTGATAAGATAAAATCTGGAAAATGACAATTATGTGATTGTTTGATATTTGACATGGGAGGTCGAACTTGATCCTAGTTAGATCAGGGAAAACCAAACACAAAATGGAGTGGAAGGATAGTTCAACATTGACGCTGACCCCGTCAGGGTTGAATGATTCCTGAGACTCCCTACAAGTGGTCACAAATATCTCTGTGATAAGTAAATATTTATTCTTAATTTTAATATAAAATTTGATTAATGAAGTATATAAGTTGTAGAAGGTGTAAGTTAGGGATTAAGCTGTCCAGATTACACTGAAGAGATTAAATAGCTAAAACGACTCCGTGTATGTCGTAAAAAAGTCAACTGTGAGGGGAATAATAACTGTTATTATACGTGAGACATGTTAATAAGTTAAAAATGAGATTAAGAGACATTTACCTACAATAAGAGCATTCTCAAGCTACCTTCTAAATTATGGCCGTATTACCATCTGGAGGGAAAGATCGACTTTCATGTCTTTCTTTATGAATTCAAACCCAATATATTAAATGGGAACCTACCTATAAGCATGGTAGAATATAAAGAGTAGAAACATTATACTAATACTCACATGAGTTGATTCACAACCGCAAAAACATGTTCAATTGAGAGGAAACTGTACCTTGTTAGAAACCTTAGCAGGAACCCTACTGTGGTATACCTGATGAACAGACGATAGTAATCGTGTATGTACTACCGACAATTGGTGAATCAATAATATCAAGAAATCTTTCTATAATATACATAAGCTGCACGGCTTGACCATAGCTCATACTCTACATTGAAAATGAAAACTGAACATGGTGACAGTAAACTCAAATACCAGAATCACAAGATGATGACTTGAAGATCAAAGAGAGGGATTTTAAGTATGACCAAATATTAATACAAGACCCGAGCGCCGACGATTACAACTACAAGAGGCGGTTAATGGAAGTGTGTTACACACGATAGTTTAAAACAAGCCATGAGATAATATCGGCATCATACAAGATGGTAGATCACCTTCACCCATACATACGGGATTCAAATATAAAAGCATACTAATGCACTATGGAACATGTCAGAGAATGCACAGATTCTTGGGGGCTACACCCCGTAAACAGACATAAGTCATATACTGATGTCCGTAGGAGGGACCTCGAGTTCACAGTAGGCGATCGAGTCTTCCTTAGAGTTTCACATATGAAGGGAATTTTCAGATTTGGCAGAAGGGCAAGCTTAGCCCGAAGTATGTAGGACCGAACCTTATAACGGAGCGAGTGGGCCCATTAGCTTACAGATTAGATTTACCTGTTGAGCTTGGGAGAGTGCACAATGTGTTATAACCCAAAGTTCGTTACATTCTTTTATTTCGTTCCACGTTATCCTAAGTTAACTTACTTTACTTAGGACAAGGAAGTCCTTCTTAAAGAAGTTGAGGACGAGGAGGTCATTTGTTTTTCCATCAGTTTAATCAGGTGAGGAGGATAATACCCTTAATTTATTTATTTTCCTCACTAATTACCTCTCTTCTAATCACGTTTCCACGACGTTCATTCTTTCCCCTCACTCTGTCAGTTTTGAAATACCGTCAATACGCTCCTCTCTTCTCTGTTCTCTCTCTTCCAAAGTACGTTCAATCAAGTGCCCAAGTTCTGCTGTGGTGTTCTTGCAATTCGAGTTCTGCTGCGGATTCTTCTCGCCGTTGCACTCCGGTTCAGGATAAGGTAAGGGCGTCGGTTGTTCTTGTGTAAATTCTGCAATTGGAAACCTACTCTCTTCTGATTTAGGTTTCTACAGTCTGATTGTCAGGATCGTCAATCCTTCTGCGTGGCTGTGTTCGGACTCCCCTCTGCGATTCCTTGTCTATTGATTCAGGTACGGATTGTGATTTCGTGGGCAATGGCAGTTTCTGATTTGGGAATTGGGTTCTGATTTCGGTCTGTTATTTAGTTGTGCTGTTTGGAGTGAATTTTCGTTCTGCATCCGGAATTTTGTTCGTTGGTCGGCTCTGCTGTTCGGATTGTGGGTCGTCTCTGCTGTATTCGAGGTAGGTGGCTTTCGGATTCGATCCGTATGTTCAGCCTTGGGGAGTTGGGTTCTGCAAATTAACTCAATGATTTGATCTTGTGTTTGTGTGTGGTTCATGTTTGTTTAATGCCATTTCAATGGATTAAACCCCCAAGGTTGTTTTGTAAATGTGTGTGTTGATTTGAATAAGTTTTGTGCTTCTATTCGTGCTAAATTCGCTTCTGTTTGCTGAGTTTTTCGGTATGTCCGAACGTCTGTCCGAGCTTGACGTTCGGACATACCCTGTTGCGCTTTCAATTTCTAAAGTCTTCGCTGTGTCCGAACTTCCGTTCGAGCTTTGAAGTTCGGACACAGCCTTCTGCTTTCTCTGATTTTGGCTTCGACTTGTGTCCGAACATTGATGTCCGGACGCAAGTTCGGACTCTACACGTTCTGATTTCCGAGAACGTCCGAACATCCGTCCGAACTTGGATGTTCGGACATCTCTGACTTTTTTTCTGTTTTGAAGTTCGCCTGTGTCCGAATTTCGTAGTTCGGACACATGTTCGGACATCTGCCTGATTTCGACTTCTGAGTCTCGACTTGTGTCCGAACATTGATGTCCGGACACAAAGTTCGGACATGCCTCTGTTTTGACAATAACTTGCTCATTTGAGCTCCGTTTTGACTTCCGTTTGCGGGGTTGGATTCCCCATCTGATTTCCAAGCCATCTATGTGCTTTCTGGTGCCTTTGGTGCACATATGCTTATCTGTATTTAAGCTTCTGTTTTGGGACCTAGTTATCTCTGTGCCTGAGCCTTTGGATGGCTGGTTACGCTGTCTCGTAGCGCGCTATGTAGGATCCTTCTGTTCACGGGTGATGTTCCCGTTCTGTTCACGGGTGTTTACACCTGTTCTGTTTACGAGTGAGGTTTCCTCATTCTGTCACGAGCTGTTGCTCGTTCTGTCTGTATGCTGTGATCACTAGTGTCCCACTCTGTTTTCTGCTTCTATCTGCTTCTGCTCTGTTTAGTCCCTTAACGATTAGACTTCTGTTTCTGATTTCTGACACGTTTATGGATTCTTTGACTCCTTCTGATTTGTCAATATTCTGTAAATGTTTTGAGCATGCTGGTTGATGAAGTTGGTCATCTACTGGGCATAGTTATGTGCTCATTCCCCTACTTCTAACGCTTTTGTAGATTGATTAGCGAGGATCGTCTCCCCTCAGCTTCTGGAGTTTAGTTGCTTCGTTATTTAGCTTCTTTTGAGACCTTTGTATTGAATTTGAGCCTTTGGGCATATTTCGTTGACTTCCGCTTTTGACATCTGTTTGGTGGGTTGTAATGACTTTTAGGATGTTACGACATCATTTGATTATACTTTATTTAAGTATTCCGTTTGGCCTTATTTGTTATCTATTTAAGTTTGCTTATTAGAGCCTTGCGTTATTATGTAATAATACGCGGCGTGTAATACCCCTAACTCCTAGGCCAGTGTTGGGGGTGTTACATTTAGTGGTATCAGAGCTCTGGGTTCTAATCTGCTGGGATTTTAAGTTAGCCAGTCAGTCAGAAACGTCAGTGTTAGTGTCTGAGTCTAACTGCTTGCTGTTGGACTTTCAGAATGCCGCCAAGAAGAGCAAATAACCTCCAGGGAACGTGGCTGATGCTGTTCAGCAGTTCATGACGCAGCTCATGCAGACCATGGCTGCAGGGGGTGGTCTAGCTGGAGGAGGACCAGCTGGCGGAGCAGGCCTAGCTGGGGCAGATGCTGGAGGGAGGAACGTGAAGGCGCTTCAGGAGTTCATGAAGCTGAAGCCGCCGTCGTTCGATGGGGCAGGAGACCCCCAGGTGGCCAGTCATTGGCTGTCAGAGGTGGAGGACTTGCTACGTGTGATGGGCTCAGAGGAGGAGCAGAAGGTGGACTTCGCCACCTTTCTGTTCAAGGCCGAAGCCAAGGAGTGGTGGAGGTCAGTTATGGGGAAGTTCCCACAGCCTTGGACGTGGGAGCAGTTCACTGGGGAGTTCAACAAACAGTTCTACCCCGACGTCTACAAGGATCAGCGCATTCTGGAGTATAACCGACTTCGCCAGGGGCGCGAGATGAGTGTGGAGGAGTATGTCAGGAAGTTCATCAGTCTGTCTAAGTTTGCACCTGAGCCTGACGAGCATAGGAAGGCAAGGAAGTTTGAGAGTGGCTTGAGGCCAGACATCCGTTCTGCTGTGACGCCCCTGCGTCACAAGACCTTCAGGGACGTTGCTGATGTCGCCCTGTTGGTAGAGGCCGACTTGAGAGGTCGCCAGTCTGGAGGGAAGGACCAGAAGAGGAAGCAGAGGTCCGATGAGGGCGACAGGAGGGATCAGTCTGCTTCTCAGAAGAAGCAGCCTACTGGAGACCGAGCTGGAGACCGCTCTGGGGACCGTTCGCGAGATAGAGGTGGTTCTTCTTCATCAGCTCCCGCTCCGAAGTGCCGGGTCTGCGGCAAGTTTCATAGAGGCCAGGACTGCTACAGGAAGTCTGGAGCCTGCTTCAAGTGTGGGTCCTAGGAGCATAGGATTGCTGATTGCCCTCAGGCTGAGAGGAGCAGGGGTAGTTCTGGAGGTAGAGCCGTTGAGTCTGCTTCAGGGTCCAGAGATCGAGACCGGGTTGAGCAGAAGAAGCCCCAGGGCCAGGCCAGAGTGTACGCGATGGCTGGAGAGAGAGACCGATCGACTGACAGAGTTGTCACAGGTATTCTCCAGCTGTCTTCTCGTTCTGTTTTCTGTTTGTTGACTCTGGAGCCCCACTCTTTTCATTCTGCTGAGTTGGTGGGTGAGCTCGGTTTGCCTGTTGTGCCTCTGGGTGTGAGCTGTGTGTGCATAGTCCATTTGTAACACCCCTCTCAGTAATCACGATATAATCTCTCACGTAGCAATAAATAAAACGTCTCGCAGCGGGAAAACAAATAACCATTACAAAACTCACTCGGGTGTCACCGGCCGTTACTCGCCCATGCGAGCAACGCAGCCAAACTACATCCAACTTCCAATACAAATAAACTACTAACCGCAGTGATAACGAGAAACTCCTATACATCACACTAAGTCCATAAACCATAAACACCGACAAGTGAGCGCCTACCCAATCCTGAATACACAACCTTACCATAATACAATTCACCATCTTCATTGTTATACAACGTCTCCAAGTGTGGTGACAAAAGTAGCACTCCAATTACCCTGTTCCTGCTCTTCAGCTCCGACAATGATCAACAACCTGTAATGTGTAGTATCAGCGATAGACGCTGAGTATGCCGGGCCTGGACCCTAATGGCCACTTGTCATTTTAACCATCTTATTATTAGATTGGTTTCATGCTTTTCCTTTTTACAGTTATAATCAAAAATGAAGCATAAATGTATAATATACATAATCAACCATCCAAATATCCACAAACATTTAACCATCCATCCAATCCAAACATTCATTTAATATTCCATACAACATTTATATATCGAACGTATCGAGTAATAACAATATAATGTACAATGTACATTCGCCGTAGCGTACAGCTTCCATATTTAATTTACCTTAGCCTTGTAGGCTCCATTCAACCATCAACACAATAAAATAACCACAAGTATAACCAATGACAACAAAGCGAAACAACGAGAATAATAAACAAGTATTAAGTCTCGTCCATGGTATTGTTCGCCACTGTATAAGTCTCAATTGTTTTAGTTGTTCAGTTATACCTAGTGACAATGTCTCGTTAAAACGACATGTCTCTAGTTACCCATATATTATGGCGGGTCACCCACGGCAGTAGCCACTCCAACGGTAGAGTCTCCGACAACGAGCCATTCTAGCTCACGGGAAATTTTCTTGATACTTACGGACCCGTACACGGACATCCTGGTATCGTTTTTGTGATCACAGCGCGCAACCAAGAGCCACATCCTCTTGGCTTTACTTCCATTCCATTAATTTATTAATTATACCATCGCATCGCATTACCAAATTTTCTAACACAGCAGACTAAGGTCATTAGTCCAATCCGGAGTCTGTAAACTCGGGATCCAGTGTTAGATACGAGAGCGGCGTATAGCAAGGCCAATGCTCCGTATAAAAGTCTTAGATAATATGCATATCTTATTTCTTAGTGCTACAACGTTTTTTCTGACGTTCCTTATATTTCATATAAGATAGCACCATAGCCGCTAGTTCGTTTTATATATATTGGTTCATATATACGAACCGGTACTGTTAACTCAACAACAGAAACTAATAAGCAGCTATAAATATACAGTTCATGCATATTAATTATCACATTCAGACAAACAATCTTATCACAGATCACACAGAAGTCTGAACTGAGGAAGCCCTCAGAGACAATCCGAGACACATAACACATACAAGTTATATCAACCAAATCCGAGTCCAAGGAGCAACCTTAGGACAACTCGGATCAAACCCCTTTACATACCGTTCACCCTGACTGTATTACGGTGGAGTATGAATCAGCAAGATCCTACGCTCCGTGCAGTCCGTTAGCTCGTCAAGCGTCCTTGTCAGAAGTGTACTCTAAACGGTAATAAAACTATAAGTCAGTCTCCATGACTAACTACATCCGGTATTTCCGAATTATAAGTAACCCCGACAGTTCACCCCTGTTTTCTACAGTTGTTTGTTACAGGTTTTTCTAAAACAGTCGGCTTTGTTACTTAAAACGCGTATGTCAAAACTATTTCAAACTGTTAAGTTTAATTCCTTATATTTCTTTTAATCTTATCTGCATCTAGTTTAGGTACGTAACCCATAGTTGCATGTATGCATGCATTCTTATATTATATTGCATTCTAAAATTCATAACTTATAGTTCGTAACTATATTTTTGTTTAAAATAACCACCACCATTAAATCATATGGTTTTTCAACCAAATATATTTATCCACCTTATATACATTATTCTTGTGTATGTTTATATTTTTACCACGTAGGTAATTCTCATGAGTTTCATAAACTCTCATATTTTATGTTACATTTTATCATCTTATGTTAGATGATTATTCCCATTAGTTGTATTGTATTGTACAACTTATATTAAGATTATTATCCTAACATCATGTAACATTTTATGTTGTATAATTACAACTCCTAAGGTTTATTCCATAAACACCTTAGTTTATAAATCTCATTTATTTATAGTTTGTCACATCATTTAATGTGAATACCCTATTTGTATAATTTCATTAAACCACCCTAATACCAAATAATTGTTATAATATTTATAACATTATAGACCTTAGTCTAAAATTCATTTTCCAAACTCTATCAATTCGGTAAAGCCCTTGAATTCATTTAAATTCTATTTTGACCACATAACATTATGTAATGCTATTCCATATGCTAATATCATTTGACATGATATTCTTATTTCCTTTAACTAATAACCTATGGTTTTTATACCCAAACTATTTATTATTGCCGCATGGGCACCATAACAAAACCATATTCTTTTTCACAAACCATAGTTTCCTTTATTTACAAAATCACCCATTAATGTATACCATGTTATATTTTCCATTTAATATAACATTTCTAACTTATAAAGAGTATAACCTATGGTTATTTTTTTGTAAATTCCGAACAGCCCTTGTGCTATTCTATGATTTGCCATTTGGCCCTATTTTCACACATAGTTTTCTTCCATATCATTAAACCATATTTATACAATTCTTATAAATTCTCTTAATAGTTCTAAAAATCACCAATTTTCCACCAAAGGGTTATAAATATCCTTATTAACCCATATACTTTTGATATTTAACATTCCACCATCTATTTTTCTCCAAAGTGTCATAATGACATATTAACTATATATTATACAATATAGTTTTATTTTAATTCCAAAATCCACCAAATAATTCCTAAAATTCCTAATAGCCCATGGGTGTTTAAAATACCATTTTACACCCTTAATTTTCGGTAATAACATATTCACCATATAATGTCATAAAAATATTACCATAAGAATACCTATCTTATTATACAACCTTAAATAAGTTATTTAACTTATTAATTTGGTCAAAACCTAGCATATGGTCAAGGTTGACCACCTTAATATTTCCTTGACCACCAATTCCTATAATTACGGTTTAGTACCCAACTTTCTAAAATTACCATTTAACCCCAAAACTTTATAAAATCTTATAAACTTTTTTTAACTCCTTTTAACTCTAATTTTCGGCCTTATTATTCTAAAGCCCCCAAATTTAATTTAATTACACTATAACCCCTTATTCATTTCAGGAATAATTATATACCACCTAAACTTAATAAAAGCTTGTAAATGCATAAATAAAATGGCCTAAAATACATGGCCTTATTACAAACTTGTTTGCAAAATAAAATTACACATAAATGTCCCAAAATACATATAAATTTCGGCCTCAGCACCACCATATATTCTTCATTTATTTACCAAACTTCCCATAATGTCTTAAATTTGACAATTATGCTTGTTTATTAGTTATAAAATTTATTAAACCATTCCTTAAACATTTTAAGGTCAAACAAGACCTATTTTTACCCTTCACTCACGGCAATTTATTAGGAGTAGTTTAAGAACATATTACTTAGCAAAGTTAATGTTTAAGTGATTTATACCTTGATTTAGCTTAGGTAATCCTTGTTTGGTTCGGCCACCTTAAGTAGAAATTTCCACAGCTTGTTTTACATGTTTTCAACAGAAAACAAGGCCTAGTTAGTCTCCAAGCAAGATCTAACCATAGAAGTAATTTAATGTAGATTTAAGCAAAAATCAACCTTAAAATGCAAGGAGAGTTCAAGATGGTTTTCGACTGAATCAAACACACCACAAGGTGTTAGATCCACCATATTGACATAGGAAATAGCTAGATCTCGAAATGCTACCTTGTTATTAGGTTTTACCTTGGGAAAATGCCTTAAAAGGGGGGTATTTCCTTTGGATCTCGGCCATTCCTTGCTGCTCCAAATTGCTTACCAACAGATTTCCACATGAAAAGTAGAAGAAGATGAGGCTATGAGAAAAGTTTCACAGCCGAATTTGAAGGAATCAAAAGTTATGAGCTTAAAGCAGCATTTTTACCTTAAAATGAGATTTTGAGCAACCTTGGTCTCTAAACTTGTTTCATTCGAATTTGATTGATGTTCTAACCCTTATAACACTGAGAATAAGCCATAGGAAGTGATTAGTCACGAGATCTAAGCATAGGTGGTGAGGAGATGAAGAAAAAGAGCCAAAAACAAGCCTTAAACCATTAATTCGAAGCTTAGAAGTTAGGTTTACCTTCTTGGCTCATGGAGTTCGATGGAGAGAGCTTAGGAGAGCCTTAGAGAGCAGCTTCATCGGTTGGAATGAAGCTAGGAGAGAAGAAGCTTTGTATTGGTATTATTTGCTTAGAAAATGTAATTTAGATTAGTTTAATGTCACATTATTGGAGGTGACTCATCAAAGGGATAAGGAGGGGACATGAGGTCGGCTGGTGGTTGAGAAAGGAAGGCTCCACCGAATTTTGAGGCTGGTGAGTCAAATAATGGAGTAATGGAGTGAATAAACTATTATAAGGCAAAAGTTAGTCCTTAATTTAAGGAAGCTTTTGGAATCTTGCTTATTTAATGTGCAAGTCACGAAATGGGAGCCTCCTAAGCTTGTATATGCCGATCTCACTTGGTCTAAGGGGTCAACTTTGACCTCTTGACCAATCTTAGTCAATGTTGACTCATGTGGCCCCCTTTTAGGGTTTTATTAATATTTTAATATTATATTGTAAAATTTGTAAATTTGGAATTAAATTCCTAATATGATATAATGTGATATAATATCATATTTAAAGATATTTATAACCTTTTAGCCCATTAAAAATCAATTCAGAAGACAATCTCACAAAAACGTGCTTTAAGGAGTTTTAGCGCACATTTTGTGTTGCCTGGTGTTTCTGAGCTTAGTTTTCTTTGACAACGGTTTTGTTGTGTCCCTTACATGATATTTGATCATGGTATCCAATTTTATATCATTTAGAGGCCATTAGATTTTTAAGGTTTCTTAGAGCACCTTTTTGCTCTATTTGACCTTGAAGCATGTAAGTGCTTGTTCTTTGTGTTAGAGTGTTGTCCAACAGTTATATTATGTTTAATATTATGTTAATAAACTTAGGACAAATTTTTAGGTCCTAAGAAGTTCATTTGGGTATTTATTTACCCTTAACAGTCAAAGGGTGCAACATCTTGTTTTGTGTTGACCACTGTTGTTCTCAGTTGACTTTTAAGGCATGTTTAGGCCTTAATTAATGTGATTAAATATTTAATCCATGTTTTTAATATTTGGGGTATTTCAGTCTACCCCCCTTAAAAAGACTTCGTCCCGAAGTCTCTTAATCAAATAGGTAAGTATAATAAATGTATAACTACCCATTGCTCCCATAATGTATATCTATGTGATATATCATTTACACACATCGTGTTGTGCTTATACAGCACATAGCCATCACGTTGTGGCGTTAGTTCAATCATATATGGATATAGGTGATCCATCAGCACCATCATTTCCTATCAGTTCTACCAACCCTGACAACCTCCCTAAGGTTTCCATAACATTCCATATCTAATGATTCATTCGTATCTAGGCGATACCATATGTAATCATTCTATAAAGCAATATGAATACATATCACAGATAGCATAAGAAAAGTGTATACACATGGTGTAGACACAACATTCATACAGGTATCTCGTAAGATACATACATACAAGTGTACATCACACACACAAACCAAACAACGCACGCCCCGCGTACCAACCATAACCAACAAAATCAGTTCACTGTATGCCATGCATACTAAATAATTCACATACCACCAAACAAACCTCGTATGCCCCGCACACCACAATTCTTTGTATGCAATGCATACTAAACAAACAAAATTTAGTGCACACATGTGCATAGCCAAGAGGCTCTACCCCCCTTAAAAAGGGTTACGCCCCCGTACCCCACAAGTATACAACAGCCGCTCAACAAGGAGCGCTGGATACTTGGCTCTCAAAGAGTTATCCAACTCGTGGATTATCCTTATATCAGAGAGACGGGTATGACTCTAGTCCTTCAGGGTTCCACAATATATAAAAGGTGAGGCACTGATCTTTTTGTGCTCTCTCCCCAGTTCATTCTTTGGGCCCACTCGCTCCGTATGAGGTGTAGACCCATGAACAAAGGCTCAATTGCCTCTTTTTTTTATTGCTGTGAATCCACTGGTTTGGATCACTAGCATATATGCGTGTGTCTTCTCTCACTGACATTCAGTTTGAGATGTAATATGACATTGGCTACTGTTAGTACTTAGTGCTCTTTGCACTTGTCTTTGTAATACTAAGACGTACCAGCCTATATGTCCACAAAGATGATGTTTGTCATCCATGTCTCCTGGTGATTTGTTCCAGAGTAATACTCTGTTGTAGTTATCTCTTTTTTTTTCCATTTTTTTTACACACTCTTGTTGATATCCACTTTATCTTTCTGCATTCCCATTAGATTAATAACTGCGCGAGTGCAAAACCAAAACACTCAGTCATACAGAGTGCAGAGGCGTAAACGCTCAACAGCTAATATCCAATGAGGCAAATAGAAAAGATGTGCGAATTATCCTGTGAGTGGTACATTCCGAATCCACTGTTCCTTGAGCAAGGTTTCTGCTATCATATAGCTTTATCTTTTCTCCTTGCGTAGTCACTTGTTTATATCTATATCATCTGGTAGATTTCCTCTGGATTGCAAGCATTTGCTCGATCCTTATGAGGATTCTACATATTATCCGTCCATAACGGGTTTTCCTGTTTCTTCTATTTTTTTTTGGGTTCCTGTCCTTGAATTGTTTCCCTGTCATCACTGTATACTGTCTACTGTTCTCTGTTTAAGGTTCCTCTTTTTTTTTCTAGCCCGTTGGTTTAACTGCGGCTCTTCTCGTCCATCTTCGAGGTAATATGTCTTACGGTCCGTAGTACGGAGTTGACTACTTCTCGTGTTCCTAACACTACTTGTCTACTTGCATGGGGTACCGTACTGATACATTACTACCTACCCGACTAAGTCATAAATAAGTCTGTCAGGCCCACATGCTCCCAACGGAGTGCGGTCGTCCCATGTCTCGTTTAGTAAACTGGTAATGTCTGTCACACGGTTGTTGTGAAGTATTCTGTTGTCAATCTCCCTTTGATGGATATCCCTTTTTTTTGTTCTTCTTCCTTTTTTTTTTTTTTTGTCTTCTTTTTGCTTCTGTTTTTTTTGTCTAATAGTTCGTGTTATCGGTTATCCTGTAATAAGTGTTATTGTCTTTGTGGCATCAGTGGTAATTCGTGCCATAGACTGGTATTATTCAACTTGGTGTAAGTAAAATCCGTGCTATATTAGCAAACTTGTTTCTCTTTTTTTTTTTGATCTCATTGAGTACAACATAATTTTCCTTTTTCTCCCTGTATTTTTTTTATCATATCTCATCCAAAGTTCATATATGTCCCCTCATCCATGTAATTGGATGCATTGCAGATTGCATAATAGCTTGAGCAACTTGGCTCTTCACTTCCCGACCATCCTCACTGACGGTGGTGCATCTACAAGGGTATGCTTGTCCACGAGGACTAAACATGTATCACTAGTAGTGATTAGCATTTAAATGCGGGTATACACTGGTGGTATTTGGCTAATAAGCCATGTCTGAAAATTCCCAACAATTTAAACTGGTGTGGTTTACAGTCACAGTGGCTGTATAGTTTCCCCAGTTGCAGTGGTTGGACTAACGGTCCTTCCATAGTTGCATAAGTTTCTAATCTCAAGGTTTGTATGAAAAAGTTTGAAAAACATTTTTTTTTATAAAAGGTTAAAAGAGTAGTAGTTGTTGTAATTGCATTTGCAGTAGCTGTTACTGTTGCTGTCGCTGCACTTGCTGTAGCAAGTGCGCAAGGCAGATGGAAATTTCAGTAGTTTATTGTCATAGCGCTTGCAATAGCAAGTGCGCCATGCAGGTGGAAATTCTGGTTCAGTAATTCCCGGTCTCATTGACTCTTCATCATTTGAGTACCGCTACATGGTAATGTAAGCATTAACATCCTGTTCATATATATATCCGTCAAGGTTTAAAGTTTACTCGCATCAAGTTCACAAATCTAGTCTCCAAAGTCATACACAGAAAGGCGAGTGGTCAATGACACACTCCCACGTAATCATAACATGTTTCTTTCTAACATCCCAAGTAAGCACACACACATAGTAAGTAAACAAAGTCTTCCACCAGCGGTCTCATGGAGTTAGGGTATTCATGCCCTATCTACTCCTTTGCCTTTATAGGCTCCAGCATCAGTGGATGTCTGGCCATCCTGACCGCCTCGTGGTACTCCAGATCCTCCAGTTGAGGTCTTCTGAGTATTCTTTGGTGGCCTGTAATTACGGCTCTCTGGGTTCATCCAGCATTCAAATTTCCTATGGCCTTCTTTGTGGCAGCACCGACATTCGACTTTGCGGCCTTCGCAGTCGACCCCTGGGTGGTCTTTCCCACAACGCTTACAGTAAAAGTGGCGCTGGGGCTGTCCGGTGCCTGATGGTAGTATTTAAGTTTAAGTTATCATCTGTTGATATAGAGGTTAAGATTATATTGAATTTAAGAGGTAGGTGTTCTCACCCTTAGGAGGTGCAGATCTCAAAGGCATAGCATCAATAGCTGGGCCGGTCAACTGAAGGACGGGCTCTTTCCCTTTCTTTCCCTGGTGACCCTGCTGCCCTTTCTTTTTAAAGAATTTCTGGTTAAAGGTTTCGGGTCAGCATTCCTAAGGTATTTAATATGGTAAACAGTTTAGAACGGATAAGTCCTTACTTTCCCTTCTTTTGGCTTTCGCCTGGAGATGCTCCTCCACCCTCAGACTCTCCCTCAGGGTTCCTTTCTTGGCCCCGGAGTCTCTTCCCGAGTCTGGAGCATTAGCTCCGTCCTCGAGGCAGCCTCATAACACTCCTGGAATCTCCTTGGTAAGTTCTCACAAAGTTAATTGGTAATGTAGTAAGTAAAGAATTTTATGGCTTTCATGTTAGCACCTGGATGGTAGTGTAGAGGGTAGCACCCATCGCCATCTGGATGCGAAATAATAGTCCTCTCCGGAACTTCTCGACCTTCACGGTCTCTGAGTAGTCCACACCGGGATGAAGTCCAGCAGACCAATGAATCGAGCGTAGTACTCACCCACGGTCAGACCTTCTTGGGTCAATGTTTCAAACTCATGGCGTTTCTTCTGTTTAAGGTGCGCCGGGTAGTATTTTCCTCTCAGTAATTCTACAAAGGCAGCCCACGAAAAGTCGGGCGTAGCCAGGTGCTGGTCCTTGACCAACCTCCACCAAGTGCTGGCTGCATCCTTCAAATGGAAAGCAGCAATGGCGACCCTCTTGTCGTCAGGTACTTGTAAAGCTTCAAATGCTTTCTCGTGTTCAACAATGTAACGCTCCAAAGCTACGGGGTCTGGTTCCCCAGAATATGTAAATGGTCGGGTCTCGCTAACTGACTTCAGCCAGTTCGTTTCCCTGGGCTGTGGCGGGTGGGCTGGTTCTCCTCCTATCTGAGTACCCAGCTGTGCAAGAACGGCTGCAACACCGTCTCACAACTCCTGGAATGCCGGGTCACCGCTTCCACCTCTACCAGTACCACGCCCTCTAGTTCCACCAGACATCTGTAGTACAGTATGTCACATAAATACTCGATAAATTACCGTACACAACCAATAGATATTAAGTTGCCTTAAGGCTAACCTGTCACGCAATTTGCGTTACTAGACACCATATCTTTCTAAGACGAATCATCTCATAACTCTCAAATGTTCCCCGTAATTTCCCAAGTCCTAAGCTCACTGTCTTAACCTACTTTCTCGTCATCAGAGCGGTACTCCGCTCTGATACCACTTTTGTAACACCCCTCTCAGTAATCACGATATAATCTCTCACGTAGCAATAAATAAAACGTCTCGCAGCGGGAAAACAAATAACCATTACAAAACTCACTCGGGTGTCACCGGCCGTTACTCGCCCATGCGAGCAACGCAGCCAAACTACATCCAACTTCCAATACAAATAAACTACTAACCGCAGTGATAACGAGACTCCTATACATCACACTAAGTCCATAAACCATAAACACGACAAGTGAGCGCCTACCCAATCTTGAATACACAACCTTACCATAATACAATTCACCATCTTCATTGTTATACAACGTCTCCAGTGTGGTGACAAAAGTAGCACTCCAATTACCCTGTTCCTGCTCTTCAGCTCCGACAATGATCAACAACCTGTAATGGTGTAGTATCAGCGATAGACGCTGAGTATGCCGGGCCTGGACCCTAATGGCCACTTGTCATTTTAACCATCTTATTATTAGATTGGTTTCATGCTTTTCCTTTTTACAGTTATAATCAAAACTGAAGCATAAATGTATAATATACATAATCAACCATCCAAATATCCACAAACATTAACCATCCATCCAATCCAAACATTCATTTAATATTCCATACAACATTTATATATCGAACGTATCGAGTAATAACAATATAATGTACAATGTACATTCGCCGTAGCGTACAGCTTCCATATTTAATTTACCTTAGCCTTGTAGGCTCCATTCAACCATCAACACACAATAAAATAACCACAAGTATAACCAATGAACAACAAAGCGAAACAACGAGAATAATAAACAAGTATTAAGTCTCGTCCATGGTATTGTTCGCCACTGTATAAGTCTCAATTGTTTTAGTTGTTCAGTTATACCTAGTGACAATGTCTCGTTAAAACGACATGTCTCTAGTTACCCATATATTATGGCGGTCACCCACGGCAGTAGCCACTCCAACGGTAGAGTCTCCGACCAACGAGCCATTCTAGCTCACGGGAAATTTTCTTGATACTTACGGACCCGTACGCGGACATCCTGGTATCGTTTTTGTGATCACACGCACAGCGCGCACCAAGCCACATCCTCTTGGCTTTACTTCCATCCATTAATTTATTAATTATACCATCGCATCGCATTACCAAATTTTCTAACACAGCAGACTAAAGTCATTAGTCCAATCCGGAGTCTGTAAACTCGGGATCCAGTGTTAGATACGAGAGCGGCGTATAGCAAGGCCAATGCTCCGTATAAAAGTCTTAGATAATATGCATATCTTATTATCTTAGTGCTACAACGTTTTTCTGACGTTCCTTATATTTCATATAAGATAGCACCATAGCCGCTAGTTCGTTTTATATATATTGGTTCATATATACGAACCGGTACTGTTAACTCAACAACAGAAACTAATAAGCAGCTATAAATATACAGTTCATGCATATTAATTATCACATTCAGACAAACAATCTTATCACAGATCACACAGAAGTCTGAAGCTGAGGAAGCCCTCAGAGACACCGAGACACATAACAACATACAAGTTATATCAACCAAATCCGAGTCCAAGGAGCAACCTTAGGACAACTCGGATCAAACCCCTTTACATACCGTTCACCCTGACTGTATTACGGTGGAGTATGAATCAGCAAGATCCTACGCTCCGTGCAGTCCGTTAGCTCGTCAAGTCGTCCTTGTCAGAAGTGTACTCTAAACGGTAATAAAATATAAACTATACATACTATGACTAATACATCCGGTATTTCCGAATTATAAGTACCCCCGACAGTTCACCCCTGTTTTCTACAGTTGTTGTTACAGGTTTTTCTAAAACAGTCGGCTTTGTTACTTAAAACGCGTACGTCAAACTATTTCAACTGTTAAGTTTAATTCCTTATATTTCTTTAATCTATCCGCATCTTAGGTACGTAACCCATAGTTGCATGTATGCATGCATTCTTATATTATATTGCATTCTAAAATTCATAACTTATTCGTTTGTAACTATTTTTGTTTTAAAATAACCACCACCATTAAATCATATGGTTTTCAACCAAAATATATTTATCCACCTTATATACATTATTCTTGTGTATGTTATATTTTTACCACGTAGGTAATTCTCATGAGTTTCATAAACTCTCATATTTTATGTTACATTTTATCATCTTATGTTAGATGATTATTCCCATTAGTTGTATTGTATTGTACAACTTATATTAAGATTATTATCCTAACATCATGTAACATTTTATGTTGTATAATTACAACTCCTAAGTTTATCCATAAACACCTTAGTTTATAAATCTCATTTATTTATAGTTTGTCACATCATTTAATGTGAATACCCTATTTGTATTAATTTCATTAAACCACCCTAATACCAAATAATTGTTATAATATTTATAACATTATAGACCTTAGTCTAAAATTCATTTTCCAAACTCTATCAATTCGGTAAAGCCCTTGAATTCATTTAAATTCTATTTTGACCACATAACATTATGTAATGCTATTCCATATGCTAATATCATTTGACATGATATTCTTATTCCTTTAACTAATAACCTATGGTTTTATACCCAACTATTTATTATTGCCCACATCCATGGCACCATAACAAAACCATATTCTTTTTCACAAACCATAGTTTCCTTTATTTACAAAATCACCCATTAATTTATACCATGTTTATTTTCCATTTAATATAACATTCTAACTTATAAAAGAGTATAACCTATGGTTATTTTTTGTAAATTCCGAACAGCCCTTGTGCTATTCTATAATTGCCATTTGGCCCTATTTATAACACATAGTTCTTCCATATCATTAAAACCATATTTTATACACATATCTTAATAAATTCTCTTAATAGTTCTAAAAATCACCAAATTCCACCAAAGGGTTATAAATATCCTTATTAACCCATATACTTTTGATATTTACCATTCCACCATCTATTTTTCTCCAAAGTGTCATAATGACATATTAACTATATATTATACATATATAGTTTATTTTAATTCCAAAATCCACAAATAAATTCCTAAAAATTCCTAATAGCCCATGGGTGTTTAAAATACCATTTTACACCCTTAATTTTCGGTAATAACATATTCACCATATATGTCATAAAAATATTACCATAAGATACCTATCTTATTATACAACCTTAAATAAGTTATTTAACTTATCTAATTTGGTCAAAACCTAGCATATGGTCAAGGTTGACCACCTTAATATTTCCTTGACCACCAATTCCTTATAATTACGGTTTAGTACCCAAACTTTCTAGAAATTACCATTTAACCCAAAAACTTATAAAATCTTATAAACTTTATTTTAACTCCTTTTTAACTCTAATTTTCGGCCTTATTATTCTAAAGCCCCCAAATTTAATTTAATTACACTATAACCCCTTATTCATTTCGGTAATAATTATATACCACCTAAACTTAAATAAAAGCTTGTAAATGCATAAATAAAATGGCCTAAAATACATGGCCTTATTACAAACATTGTCTTGCAAAATAAATTACACATAAATGTCCCAAAATACATATAAATTTCGGCCTCACCATATATTCTTCATTTATTTACCAAACTTCCACATAATGTCTTAAATTTGACAATTATGCTTGTTTAATTAGTTATAAAATTTATTAAACCATTCCTTAAACATTTTAAGGTCAAACAAGACCTTATTTTACCCTTCACTCACGGCAATTTAATTAGGAGTAGTTTAAGAACATATTAACTTAGCAAAGTTAATGTTTAAGTGATTTATACCTTGATTTAGCTTAGGTAATCCTTGTTTGGTTCGGCCACCTTAAGTAGAAATTCTCCACAGCTTGTTTTACATGTTTTCAAACAGAAAAACAAGGCCTAGTTAGTCTCCAAGCAAGATCTAACCATAAGAAGTAATTTAATGTAAGATTTAAGGCAAAAATCACCTTAAGAATGCAAGGAGAGTTCAAGATGGTTTCGACCTGAATCAAACACACCACAAGGTGTTAGATCCACCATATTGACATAGGAAATAGCTAGATCTCGAAATGCTACCTTGTTATTAGGTTTTACCTTGGAAAAATGCCTTAAAAGGGGGTATTTCCTTTGTTCTCGGCCATCCTTGCTCCAAATGGCTTACCAACAGATTCCACATGAAAAGGAGAAGAAGATGAGGCTATGAGCAAAGTTCACAGCCGAATTTGAAGGGAATCAAAAGTTATGAGCTTAAAGCACATTTTACCTTAAAATGAGATTTTGAGCAACCTTGGTCTCTAAACTTGTTTCATTCGAATTTTATTGATGTTCTAACCTTATAACACTGAGAATAAGCCATAGGAAGTGATTAGTCACGAGATCTAAGCATAGGTGGTGAGGAGATGAAGAAAAGAGCCAAAAACAAGCCTTAAACCATTAATTCGAAGCTTAGAAGTTAGGTTTACCTTCTTGGCTCATGGAGTTCGATGGAGAGAGCTTAGGAGAGCCTTAGAGAGCAGCTTCATCGGTTGGAATGAAGCTAGGAGAGAGAAGAAGCTTGGTATTGGTATTATTTGCTTAGAAAATGTAATTTAGATTAGTTTAATGTCACATTATTGGAGGTGACTCATCAAAGGGATAAGGAGGGGACATGAGGTCGGCTGGTGGTTGAGAAAGGAAGGCTCCACCGAATTTTGAGGCTGGTGAGTCAAATAATGGAGTTAATGGAGTGAATAAACTATTATAAGGCAAAGTTAGTCCTTAATTTAAGGAAGCTTTTGGAATCTTGCTTATTTAATGTGCAAGTCACGAAATGGGAGCCTCCTAAGCTTGTATATGCCGATCTCACTTGGTCTAAGGGGTCAACTTTGACCTCTTGACCAATCTTAGTCAATGTTGACTCATGTGGGCCCCCTTTTAGGGTTTTTATTAATATTAATATTATATTTGTAAAAATTTGTAAAATTTGGAATTAAATTCCTAATATGATATAATGTGATATAATATCATATTTAAAGATATTTATAACCTTTTAGCCCATTAAACAATTCAGAAGACAATCTCACAAAAACGTGCTTTAAGGAGTTTTAGCGCACATTTTGTGTTGCCTGGTGTTTCTGAGCTTAGTTTTCTTTGACAACGGTTTTGTTGTGTCCCTTACATGATATTTGATCATGGTATCCAATTTTATATCATTTAGAGGCCATTAGATTTTTAAGGTTTCTTAGAGCACCTTTTTGCTCTATTTGACCTTGAAGCATGTAAGTGCTTGTTCTTTCTGTTAGAGTGTTTTCCACAGTTATATATGTTTAATATTATGTTAATAAACTTAGGACAAATTTTTAGGTCCTAAGAAGTTCATTTGGGTATTTATTTACCCTTAACAGTCAAAGGTGCAACATCTTGTTTTGTGTTGACCACTGTTGTTCTCAGTTGACTTTTAAGGCATGTTTAGGCCTTATTTAATGTGATTAATATTTAACCCATGTTTTATGAATTTGGGGTATTTCACCATTGGTTAGGGACTCTCTATGCTTTTGAATTCTGTCTGTAAAGCTAGTCTTGTATTAGTCAAGAATAGGATACTGTGTGCTGACCTCATCCCGATGGAGATGACTTCTTTTGATGTGATCCTGGGCATGAATTGGCTTGCTGCGCACCATGCCCACATCGATTGTGCTGCTTCGAGAGTCACCTTTGAGGAGCGGGTCAGCCCCGTTTGATTGTAGCAGGGAATGGACTCCCGTGCTCGCCGCCAGTCATATTAGCGATGCAGGCGTTCCGCTTTCTGAGGAAAGGATGCCAGGGATATCTGTGCTACATCCCTGAGGTTCGCAAGGATGCAAAGTTGGAGGAGATTCCAGTAGTCAGAGACTTCCCAGATGTGTTCCAGGATGACGTACCTGGGCTTCCCCCTGTTAGAGAGGTGGAGTTCTCGATCGAGCTCGCACCTGAAACTCAGCCGATTTCTAAGGCCCCATACCGGATGGCGCCTGCTGAGCTTTAGGAGTTGAAGGTCCAGTTGCAGGAGCTGCTGGATAAGGGCTTCATTCGCCCGAGTGTGTCGCCTTGGGGAGCACCAGTGTTGTTTGTAAAGAGGAAGGACGGTAGCATGCGGCTGTGCATTGACTATAGGGAGCTCAACAAGGTTACCATTAAGAATTGGTATCCTCTCCCGCGCATAGATGACTTGTTCGACCAGTTAGCAGGAGCTAAGGTGTTTTCGAAGATCGATCTGAGGTCGGGATATCATCAGTTGAGGATTAAGGCACGACGTGCCTAAGTCCGCTTTCAGGACTCGTTATGGACACTACGAGTTCCTAGTGATGCCATTTGGTCTGACGAATGCGCCTTCTGTATTTATGGACATGATGAACCGGGTGTTCAAGCCGTTTTGGACTAGTTCGTTGTGGTGTTTATTGATGACATCTTGGTGTATTCCAAGAGTGCTGAGGAGCACGAGGAGCATTTGAGGACCGTTCTCCAGACTCTGAGGGAGAACGAGCTGTATGCGAAGCTGAAGAAGTGTGAGTTCTGATTGGACCAGGTGGTATTCTTGGGACATGTGGTCTCTAAGGATGGTATCTCCGTGGATCCGGAGAAGATTCGAGTTATTACTGAGTGGGCCAGGCCTACTAATGTTGGGGATATTCGTAGCTTCCTTGGATTGGCGGGCTATTACCGCAAGTTTGTGGAGGGCTTCTCCAAGTTGGTGATTCCGTTGACTCGTCTGCTTCAGAAGGATGTGAAGTTCGAGTGGAGCGATGCCTGTGAGCAGTGTTTTCTGGAGCTGAAGAAGAGGTTGACTACTGCGCCGATCTTGACTCTTCCAGAGGGGACCGAGGGCCTGGAGGTTTTCTGTGATGCGTTCCATAGGGGACTTGGATGTGTTCTGATGCAGCAGGGGAAGGTGGTTGCATATGGCTCTCGTCAGCTTAAGCCATATGAGAAAAACTACCCGACCCACGATCTGGAGCTAGCTGCTGTGGTGTTTGCTCTGAAGATTTGGAGGCACTATCTGTATGGAGCAGCGTGCCAAGTTTATACGGACCACAAGAGCTCAAGTATCTGTTCACTCAGAAGGAGTTGAAACTTGAGGCATAGGAGGTGGCTGGGTTATTGCATGATTATGATCTGGAATCCTCTACCATCCTGGTAGAGCGAATGTTGTGCTGATGCGCTCAGTAAGGAGGGGTCCGTCTGGGTGACCGTCTGTGCTTTGTCTGGTGTGCAGAGGTCTGCGCTGGAGTTGCAGCGCATGGGTATCTGGGTCGTCCGACCAGAGAGATCTGGGATGTTAGCAGCATTACAGATTCAGCCTACCTTGATCGACAAGATCAAGGCCAGTCAGGAGCTTGATGTCAGTTGGGGAAGATCAGAGATGAGATAGCTGCGGGTCAGGAGTCTGAGTTCAGGGTTTCAGAGGATGGCTGTCTGAGGTTCCGAGACCGCGTCTGTGTGCCTGCTGACGATGCTTTGAGACGTGAGATCATGCAGGAGGCTCATGGAGCTCCTTACTCGGTGCACCCAGGTGGTGTGAAGATGTACCGGGACTACGTGAGACATTTTGGTGGAGCAACATGAAGAGGGACATCTCCGACTTTGTATCCAGATGTAGGACCTGTCAGCAGGTCAAGGCAGAGCATCAGAGACCAGCTGGTTTGCTTCAGCCTCTTCCCGTTCCGGAGTGGAAGTGGGAGAGCGTCGGTATGGATTTTGTTATGGGACTGC
The DNA here is from genome assembly GCA_023374045.1 of Limonium bicolor. Lineage (NCBI taxonomy): Eukaryota > Viridiplantae > Streptophyta > Magnoliopsida > Caryophyllales > Plumbaginaceae > Limonium > Limonium bicolor. The sequence continues at coordinate 265,779,826 of CM041779.1, forward strand.
CTAAGACTCCGAGGGGTTTTGATGCAGTTTGGGTCATTGTGGACCGGCTCACGAAGAGCGCTCACTTCCTACCTGTCAGGAAGACCTTCAGTTTGCACCGCTTGGCTCAGTTATATGTGGATGAGATAGTGCGTCTGCACGGAGTTCCAGCTTCGATTGTGTCTGACAGAGATCCGAGGTTTGTGTCCAGATTCTGGCAGAGTTTGCATCAGGCTTTGGGGACGAAGTTGTCTTTCAGTTCAGCTTATCATCCTCAGTCAGATGGTCAGACAGAGAGGACGAATCAGGTTCTTGAGGACATGCTCAGAGCATGTGTGTTGGACTTCGGGGGCAGCTGGGATCAGCACGTTGCACTGATAGAGTTTGCGTATAATAACAGCTTTCAGACCAGTATCGGGATGGCTCCGTTTGAGGCCTTGTATGGCAGGAGGTGTAGATCACCCATCTGTTGGGATGATCTGAAGGAGAGAGCTGTGATTGGTCCAGACTTAGTTCAGGATGCTGTGGGCAAGATTCAGTCTATCAGAGAGCGTCTGCTTGTGGCTCAGAGTCGTCAGAAGAGTTACGCCGATCAGAGGAGATGACCTCTAGAGTTTGAGGTGGGCGGCCATGTGTATCTGAGGGTTTCTCCGGTTCGTGGAGTTGTCCGGTTTAGGAAGAGAGGCAAGCTTAGCCCTCGTTTTGTGGGTCCTTTTGAGATCTTGGAGAGGATCGGACCGGTTGCCTATCGTCTGGCTTTGCCTCCATCGTTAGCAGCAGTGCACAGTGTCTTCCACGTTTCCATGCTGAGGAAGTATATTCCGGACCATCTCATGTGATTGACTTCAGTCCGCTTCAGTTGAGGGAGGACTTCACGTTTGAGGCAGTTCCTTTGAGGATTTTAGCGCGGGATGTCCGCAAGCTCAGGAGTAAGACCATGCCCTTGGTGAAGGTGCAGTGGTCGGGGCAGTCCGAGGAAGAGGCGACCTGGGAGGTCGAAAGCGAAGTTCATTCCAAGTTTCCCGCTCTCTTCGAGCAGTAGGTATGTTTAATTTCGAGGACGAAATTCTTTTAAGGGGGAGGTGATGTTATAACCCAAAGTTCGTTACATTCTTTATTTCGTTCCACGTTATCCTAAGTTAACTTACTTTACTTAGGACAAGGAAGTCCTTCTTAAAGAAGTTGAGGACGAGGAGGTCATTTGTTTTTCCATCAGTTTAATCAGGTGAGGAGGATAATACCCTTAATTTATTTTTTTTCCTCACTAATTATCCTCTCTTCTAATCACGTTTCCACGACGTTTATTCTTTCCCCTCACTCTGTCAGTTTTGAAATATCGTCAATACGCTCCTCTCTTCTCCGTTCTCTCTCTTCCAAAGTACGTTCAATCAAGTGCCCAAGTTCTGCTGTGGTGTTCTTACAATTCGAGTTCTGCTGCGGATTCTTCTCGTCGTTGCACTCTGGTTCAGGTTAAGGTAAGGGGCGGTTGTTCTTGTGTAAATTATGCAATTGGGAAGCCAACTCTCTTCTGATTTAGGTTTCTACAGTCTGATTGTCAGGATCGTCAATCCTTCTGCGTGGCTATGTTCGGACTCCCCTCTGCGATTCCTTGGCTATTGATTCAGGTACGGATTGTGATTTCGTGGGCAATGGCAGTTTCTGATTTGGGAATTGGGTTCTGATTTCGGTCTGTTATTTAGTTGTGAGTTGGAGTGAATGTTTGGTGTAATTGTCGTTCTGCATCCGGGAATTTTGTTCATTGGTCGGCTCTGCTGTTCGGATTGTGGGTCGTCTCTGCTGTATTCGAGGTAGGTGGCTTTCGGATTCGATCCGTATGTTCAGCTTGGGGAGTTGGGGTTCTGCAAATTAACTCAATGATTTGATCTTGTGTTTGTGTGTGGTTCATGTCTGTTTAATGCCATTTCAATGGATTAAACCCCCAAGGTTGTTTTGTAAATGTGTGTGTTGATTTGAATAAGTTTTGTGCTTCTGTTCGTGCTAAATTCGCTTCTGTTTGCTGAGTTTTTCGGTATGTCTGAACGTCTGTCCGAGCTTTGACGTTGGACATACCCTGTTGCGCTTTCAATTTCTAAAGTCTTCGCTGTGTCTGAACTTCCGTCCGAGCTTTGAAGTTCGGACACAGCCTTCTGCTTTCTCTGATTTGGCTTCGACTTGTGTCCGAACATTGATGTCCGGACGCAAGTTCGGACTCTACACGTTCTGATTTCCGAAGAACGTCCGAACATCCGTCCGAACTTGGATGTTCGGACATCTCTGACTTTTGTTCTGTTTTGAAGTTCGACCTGTGTCCGAACTTCGTAGTTCGGACACATGTTCGGACATCTGCCTGATTTCGACTTCTGAGTCTCGACTTGTGTCCGAACATTGATGTCCGGACACAAGTTCGGACATGCCTCTGTTTTGACAATAACTTGCTCGTTTGAGCTCCGTTTTGACTTCCGTTTGCGGGGTTGGATTCCCCATCTGATTTCCAAGCCATCTATGTGCTTTCTGGTGCCTTTGGTGCACATATGCTTATCTGTATTTAAGCTTCTGTTTTGGGACCTAGTTATCTTTGTGCCTGAGCCTTTGGATGGCTGGTTACGCTGTCTCGTAGCGCGCTATGTAGGATCCTTCTGTTCACGGGTGATGTTCCCCATTCTGTTCACGGGTGTTTACACCTCTGTTTACGAGTGAGGTTTCCTCGTTCTGTTCACGAGCTGGTTGCTCGTTCTGTCTGTATGCTGTGATCACTAGTGTCCCACTCTGTTTTCTGCTTCTGTCTGCTTCTGCTCTGTTTAGTCCCTTAACGATTGGACTTCTGTTTCTGATTTCAGACACGTTTATGGATTCTTGGACTCCTTCTGATTTGTCAATATTCTGTAAATGTTTTGAGCATGCTGGTTGATGAAGTGGTCATCTACTGGGCATAGTTGTGTGCTCATTCCCCTACTTCTAACGCTTTTGCAGATTGATTAGCGAGGATCGTCTCCCCTCAGCTTCTGGAGTTTAGTTGCTTCGTTATTTAGCTTCTTTGAGACCTTTGTATTGAATTTGAGCCTTTGGGCATATTTCGTTAGCTTCCGGTTTTGACATCTGTTTGGTGGGTTTGTAATGACTTTTGGGATGTTACGACATCATTTGATTATACTTTATTTAAGTATTCCGTTTGGGCCTTATTTGTTATCTGTTTAAGTTTGCTTATTAGAGTCTTGCGTTATTATGTAATAATACGCGGCGTGTAATACCCCTAACTCCTAGGCCAGTGTTGGGGGTGTTACACATGTGTTTCACATTTCTCAGCTAAGGCAGTATGTACCTCACCCATCACATATCTTAGAGCCCGAGACACTTGAGCTAGATCCTACGCTTAGATATGAGGATACCCCAGTTCGTATTTTAGAAGACTTCATGCGAGACAAGTATCCAGCACTTTTCTCTTAGTTTTGTGTATACTTGTGGGGGGTACGTGGGCGTAACCCTTTTTAAGGGGGGTAGAGCACCACATGCGACTTGCATATCGGTAGTCTATACTGGTTTAGTATTTGGTGTTTGTGTTTGATTGTTATGCATGTGTGCAATTGGTTGAATGGTTATGGATGTGTTCTATGTAACACCTGGTTATTGATATGTCCTATGTGACACTTGGATGTTTATTGATATGCCCTATGTGACACTTGGATGGTTATTGTTGTGTCCTATGTGACACTTGAATGGTTACGGTTGTGTTCTATGTAACACTTGGTATTGATGTGTTCTATGTAACACTTGGATGGTTAATAAAAGTACACTTATTTATTTTACAGTAGATTCATTCCTATTGCAATCACACAAGAGATTTACTGCCAAGGGTTTACGCCTCTGCACTCTGTAGAACTGAGTGTTTTGGTATTGCACTTGTGCAGTGATGACCTAGTGGGATAACTAGGAAGTTGGGACACTTATTTGCTTTACAGTATTTATCAAGTTACTTATGTTGTGATACATTGGTTATCACGAACAAAGGATATGTGTTATTCGAGTTACATACACTCGGATTACAGATAGAATATAGAGGTGTCAATATAGTATTGATACCCAGAATGATAAGTATACAAGGAATAGATACGAGGAACTTGATTCCATAGGATGAATAAGTATAAGTTATGACTTCGGGACGAAGTCCTTTTAAAGGGGGTAGACTGAAATACCCCTAACCTTTATATAATTAAATAATGGTAAATAAATATTATTTAAGGGATTATTAAACCCTAAGAAAGCATATAAACACTTAGGCGTTAAAAACGTACCTAAACTCTTTAAGGTAAAAAACGTGCGCTAAAGCCAACCTTAAGCTAACAAAGTTATATAAGCTATAAACCTCATATGAAGGTAACCTAGGATCATTATATGACCTTTGGAATACAGGACCTCATCTAAAATGGTGTAAAAATATAGAATGCTCGGGAGTTCCATTAAGGGCCCTAAAGTCCCGAAAGTCACGAAAATACTTTCTAGGAAGGTGTAAAGCATTACACTTAATTCCAAAGCACCATAACACTTTATTAAATATATAAGATGAAGTCCTCATGAGAAATTCTCAGTTAAACGCAAAGCGCTCGGAGGTTCCCGGCGAGGGCCCGATAAACCCCTAGGAATGCCCCGGAGGAGTGCCAAGGTGGTACAAAGTCCAATAAAAATCATTCTTAGAGTTCATAAAAATTATTCATCATTCTAAAGAGAATACTCGAGCTACTTTTTCAAAAATAAACAAAGTGCTCAGGGGAATTTCTTAACGCTCCTTTTTGCCCCGGGAGTGTCCCGGTAGCCCGGAAATTATGTCTTGAGTTGATATAACCCCATATAAACTCAATGTAACACCTTAACATATTATTATTGACTGTTAAAAATTTTTATAAACACTTGGAACTCATAGCGACTACTTATTTTCTAAAATATCCTTAAAGCACAAAAATACCTTCGGGTGTCACAAAAAATGTGTTTTACGCAATTGCCTTGAAGTTTTTGAGGAGCCACAAGTTGATATATTAAAAGGGGATAAACTTACCATCTAAATCAATTAATGCCAGTACTAAATTAATAGTACAAGTGGGGGCGATTTTTAAGTCAAAAAGGTACCTAAAATCAGCATTTTTACCTTAGAACTTTCATCCTTTACCTTGGTATAAATGTACCAATTCAATGTTGTGACTTATAACATGTTATAATACGGTCTTAATACAATATAGTGTGACAGGAATCAAATTAAAAATCAGTCCCATTTGACTCTATAGTGGGCGCTATTTAGGGTATATTTGACTTGGATTTTAGCTCAAAAATTGCCTTATGGAATGGTGACTCATCTAGCATGTGCCATATGATAATGTGTCAATTAATTCCAGTCAATTGAATCCTTCATTACCGTAAGTCCTGCAAGGAAATAAGAGGAGATTAGCTTATACAAAAGCAATGAAATTAAAATACATAAAAGGACAACCTAGATATACTATACATGTGCAAGAAAACAAACAAAAACATCCCATGTTACTACCTTGTGGCTGCCGATTTCACATGAATAAAGGAGGTTGATTACCTTACAATAATCAAATAAGACATATACCTACTAAGCTAGCTTCCTATGTCTAAAATGACAAAATCAATGACATGTTACATCACTACATTATTGATTTCAAGGGGAAAAGAACAAGTTTGTTGATTGCTCTAAAATTAATCAAATAAGACACCTAGCAATCTTGCAAGTTCTTATGTTCAAAAGACAAAGAAGAAATCATTTCCCACTCATACATACACTACCGTAAATGACTAAGAAGAAGACAACAATTAACATAGAATTATACTTAGAAAATTCAAAAAAAACACCTACCTACATTTGCTCTTGTCCTCTTCTTTCAAATTGTCAAACAAAGACTCCTTATTCTCTTGCCAATCAGCCGAGAGAGCCTTAATTATGGGCATATTCTTGAGCCAAACAAACAACTAATAAACAAAGGAAAGACTAAACAATTTGACAACTATTGGGTCAAATAATTCTACCCTTGCCTTCCTTATTTCCTACGTAAGTTAGGCTTCATTCTTTCCTTGCCATTCACCAGCCGATTGTGTAAGACCTCTCAACTCTCTCTTTTCTTCTTCATTTGTTAGTTAATTCCTTAGAGCATCAAAGCTCCATTAATGGTGTTTTAAGCTCTAACACCATTTCTATGTAATTTCCTAGTTAATCTACTAAGTCTTGAAGCAAGAAATCATCCTAGCAACCCTTACAATTTTCGCCAAGCTTAAGTGTTCCAAGGAGATTCCTAGATTCAACAACAACACAAGGAACAACAAGATCAAGTTAAGGTATATTTTCATGTTGAAATCCTAAATAAATTCCTTAAGGTTATTACCGAAAATTTAGAACTTCTAAATCTATATTTTGTTCATTATTTCATGAAGGAAACTTGGATCTACAATCATCCCAAGGTGTATCAAAAATACCTTGTGAAATACCTAAGGTAAACTCTTGTAAAACTACTCCAAATCTTATTTATAAATCCTGTTAGAAGTCTAACAAATGGATCTCTTAAATATGTGCAAGGAGGCCAAATTCTCTTCATCAAAATAGCATTAGAAGAGCTTGGAATTCAAGGATAAATCAAGTACAAGAATTATCTTGATTTAAGGAGTAAGTTATATGATTAAGGTTTTATAATTTTAAGTTTGGTTTAAGCTTCAAACTTTGGTATAAAAATATTGTATAACCTTTAAATAAATTAAGGCTGAAAACATTGAGTTATAATATCAAGAAAAAATGTATAACATATAAGGTAAGATTATTACTTAAAGGTATATATTTGTGTCACAAAAATTAATTATGTTACACATATAATTAAACCGAATGGTCTAAGAATTAAATTTTCTATTTTGAGTTTATAATCATTCTAAGTCATTAGCATAATTTTTAGAAGTGTTATATGGCTTATATACATTTATAAGTACATATTATGAAGTTAAATCAAGTTTTAAAAACTATATAGTAAAGTATTATTAAAGCCGAGAATGAAATGTGTTAATTGGTGATTTTTGAAGTATATAAGTATATTAGCTTATATTATAAATTTTGGGAACATTAAAATAGCTACAAGTATTTAAATGGCTAGTTTATAAAGTTATGTGGTTAAAATATAAATTTTGAAAAGTTTAGTGTACAAAAGATAATTACCGAGACCTTAAGGAGTTGTTTGGTATTATTATGTTACAATATAAGATAGGAATTAATATTATGAATTTTGGTGAATTTAAATAAGTGTTAAGTGTTAAAATATCATTTTATAAAGTTTTGGACTATTTTTGTAATTTTTGGAAACCATAGTATATAACCGAGAGTTACTTATGATTTTATGGGTATATTAAAGTATTAATTATGAAATTAAGTCTTGGTGAAAGTGTTGACCAAAAACTTTGGGTTAAAATGATTTATGACGTAAAATATTAAGTTTATAAAAGTTTAAGGGTGAATATGTAATTTATGAAAGTTTAATTGTGAAACCAAATTGGTTAAGGGGCGGAGATGTAATTGATAAAAGTATAAGGGCCTTTTCGATATTTTAAGAAAATTAAATATTAAAACTATGGTTTATAAGATAATATGTAACTTATACAAAGTTTTGGGGTTAAATTGTAAATAAAGGAAAGATATTTTAAAAACGAAATCACATGTGGCCATATTGTAATTTAAGAAAGTTATTAGGTATAAAATATAAATACCGAAAGTTAATATGGATATTTAGTGAATTACAAAAGTTATATGGTTATTTGGTAATTTATAAAGATAATGTGTTCATTATGTAATTACCGAATTTATAAGGTTGGTTTTGTGTAATAAAGAAAGGAATTAAAACTAAGAGAATAATGTACTATGGTGAAATACCCCAAACCTTGGTATGTTGTGTAAATGATAAACTATGGTATTTAAAGGCTAAAAAGTGCCTTAGGAACATCAAGAACCATTAAAACCATGGTAAACACAATAAAACACTAAGACACGGTTTGAGCAAAACGTGCGCTAAGCTTGGAGCGAACTTGGTTAGGACCCAAAGAGCCTACCAAGATTTGATAATATTTAATTATGATTTTATAAGGCTAATTAAGTCCTTAGGAAAATTGGTAGACAATGAAACCAAACAAAACACAAATAAATACCTTAAGGTCAAAATGGGCTAAAAAGTGCTCTAAGCTTGGGATAAATCTGCATAAGACCTAATGGTCATACCTATACCTTATAAATATGTTAATGAACATATTAAATCAATACCAAAGAAAACCAAGCTTGAAAACAAGTTAAGACACAAAAAGTGCTTTAAGGAGTCTTAAAGCACGTTTTTGAAAAATTGTCTTGTAAATGAGTTTTGGGTGGCTAGATGTCCATCATTACTCTTAATAAGTATGTGTACTATATAGTATCACATTTGGGTGGCTATATCATAGGAAATCAAAATGTCACTTCTATGTGCCTTGTTTTGTGAATAGTGATTTTATAAGTAGTTTGTAACATATGTTGTATAAGTAATTAAATTGACCAACAAAGACTATAATACCCTTAGTGATATAAAGGGGGCCGGTTTTTGTAGTAATGAGTCACAAAAAATGTAACTTGTTAAGTGAATAAAGATTGACTCATAGGGTACTATTTGCTTTAAGTTATAAATATCTTCAAAAAGCAAAAAACCAATACTCATTTCTCCCTTCCTCCTTCATTCACACGCTTCATAAGCTCTTTCTACCCTCTCTTGATGTTCTCCTCACGGTAATACAGCACCACCACCATGGAAGGCCATCTTTGATCTCTTGTAAAATCTAGCTCACTTATCAAATCAAAACAAACACCACCATCTCTTCCTCTCATCAAGCTCTTCATTCCTATCTTCTTAATAACTTCAAGAGCCCATTTCGGTGCCATGGAGTTCCACCATTGATGGAGCTTGAGCTTGTGTTTCCACATATTCTTGTTCTCCTTTGCTTCAAGGTAAGGAAACTCAAAGAAAAATGACATTTCCTTCATGTTTTGTCATGTCCGAAAATCACTCTTAATGGAGTCATTATATTACTGTTTTCTAGCTTCATTCCAATCATTCAAGGACTAGGTGGAGTCCTCTCTTGATAGATATTCAAAATCCCTTCAAAGATCAAGGTAAAACAACTACATTAATGTTTTTGAAACAATGTAAACCTAGGGTTTACAATGAGATGAAGCTTAAAGCTTGAATACTCATTATGATGTTTGTATATCGTTTAGAACTTGGCAAGGAATCAAATACCTTACCGGTTTTTATAGGAAAACAAGAAAGAAGTTGGTGTGGAAAAGAGGTAAATATACTAACCTAATGTGGTTTAATGCCTTAGGAGAAATGAGCTTATAATGCTTGCTAAAACTACCTAAAGAGCAAATGGTGAATGATTTAGTAAGGTGTTCTCAAGGAGACTAGTAAAGGAACATATGTCTTGGTGTGTGTAATTGCAGGTCAAAGGCTTATATATTGTGGAAATTCAGTGTTTAAGATTTATGCATCTTAAGGGCCTAAGAGCCATGTCATTTAAGGGCCTAAGTGCCATGCAATCTAAATTATGCACTATATTGTGATGTGGTGCTATATGAGTGAAGTTTATGTATAAGAAAGTGCTTGATGGATTTTAGTGTATTGGTTGTTTGTTGGTGAAAACAATATGTTTTGGTTTAGGAATGTTCTTGGAGAACCTATGTCGAAATTTAGGTAATAAACGAGAAGTTCTAAGAGTTTAAAATGAGTTTGATAAGTTAAGGAGTATTTAGAATGGTTAAGTGTTTTCCTTGTGAAAGAAACATGCATTAAGGTGATTTAAGATGTGAGAAGGACTTAGGCATAATCTTGAGGTTTAGTATGTACCAAAGTCATTTTGGACTTAGGTAAAGACTTAGGCAAACTTTGGTAAAATAAGGAGAAAGTGTAAACTTGAAAAAGGACTTCAAGAACATAAGGAATTAGTTGTGAGAAATGATGCTTAAGAGAGAGATGAGTTAAGATGAGGAGAAAGCATTTTGGGATAGTAGTTATCATAGGTGAGAAACACCATTTAGAAACCTAGTATAAAATGTTGTAAGTGTTAAGGAATTTTACAAGGAATAAGTAAAGGCTTAAGGAATTAGAAAATGAGTTTCATGGATGTTGTATGAGGATATGAGGGTACCAAATGTTGTTAGGAAACATTAAGGGCTTTAGGGGAGTTTGGTGAAGATTTGACAAAGTTTGGGTAAGTTTAGGGACGTCCGACCCAGGGGTCCGACCCAAGTTTGGGTCGGACAGCCTCTGTTAGACGTCAGGAAAATGTTCTGTAATGGTCCGACCCAGAAGGGTGGGTCGGACATGGGTCGGACGGTCATGTTTCAAAGGAGGGAAAATGTTCTGGAATGGTCCGACCCAGTCGAGTGAGTCGGACGTGGGTCGGACGGGCATGTTTGTAAGGCGGGTAAAATGTTCTGTAATGGTCCGACCCAGAAGGGTGGGTCGGACATGGGTCGGACATGTATGTTCTGAGGTCGATGAATTTCTCTGGAATGGTCCGACCCAGGAGGTGGGGTCGGACATGGGTCGGACAAGTTAAGTTTTTCCAAACCCGAAAACCACTGGAAGGGTCCGACCCAGTTGTGGGTCGGACGGTGGGTCGGACATACCAAAACTTGTAAAAAAAAATGTGTGACCTATGTAGTTAAACCTAGGGGGTATAATGAAGGTAACCTAGGGTAAGTTAGACATTTAAACATGTCAAATAATCATGTTAAATACTTAGTAAGTTGGAAGTTAAACGAATAATTAACCGACGTTACTAATGTGTTAGGATTCTCTCAAGGTGGGAATGAAACGAGGCAAGGACCGAGGTATGGTTCTTGCAACCTGTGTCCTACCGGATACACCGGCTTGTATGCCAATGTGTTTTTTTTCAGAGTGTTTGCCACCTTGTAAGATTAAAACATGTAATGAGTTTATAGTAATTCATTTATGTGGCGAATTTGGCTCCGATACCATTTAACCTCAAATATGTGTTAAACCTTAGCTAACCAAATCTAGGAACACATGAGTGATCGGTATTTGGAGTTAACGGCCCAAACCTTGGGAACGTTCTAACCACGGCTATGTGTGAGTTAGATGGATATTGTTGTTGTATGCAAGTGTGTGAACCTCCTTGTGTGCTTAACTCGGTTATGATACCGTATGGTGTGGGATGTGGTAGGCTCCATAATGGATCTCTAACTACTTATTTATAAGTATATATCTACTAATGGGGGTGAGGAGTCCGGTTGTTCCGGCCACAGTGTACTGTGTGAGGACGGGAGTCGATGTCATATCCGGTTCGGCTCTCTTGGTGTATGTATAGGTTGTATTCCAATTGGTCTCAACCTTCCCTTAGCTATCCAAAGCTAGTTTACTGACTCACGTCAGGCCACAGGGGCATACAAATGTATTTCGGTGTGCTTGGGATACTATATCCGACACACCTTGGGTATAAGTTAACTGTTCGATATACCGGACGGTAACGAGGTGGTAACGAGCTCAGCATGAGATGGCAATAATCTCTAGGCTCACTATGTATACTAACTATGGTGGAAGGTTCCTTGGGTGAACCGATCTTATGGTGTTTTGTGTTGTATTGTGCTAGGCAATTTCCTTGCTATGCTATGATATGTATACGTTAGATGTTTAAAATGAATGCGATGTTATCATGTGTACGTAGAAATGAGGAAAGTGTTGTTAGTTTTGTCATGTGAGGAATGTGATATGTTGTAAGATATGGAGTGTGTGGATCATGGAAATGAATCCCAGTTTGTGACAAGAGGCGTTTAAGGATAACCCAATTTAAGGGTAAGTGTCGTCTATTAAGGAAGTAAGCTCCATTAGGGAGAAACACTCTAAGGATAATGAATACCATGAGTGACTTATCAAGTAAGGATGTATTATCCGTTTGTTGAGCCCATTGAGGCGAAATGTTTTGTGGTTGTGTGTTTATAGTTGTATGCATGATTTAAATATAATCAATTGCATGCTAAGATGACAAATAGTTGTTGCGTGGCCCGGTAGCATGTGGGCTGCGGGATTACCATACCAGCAAAGGTGCTGAGCCCTTGGGGGCAACCTTTTCTTCTTTTCCTATTCAGGTACAGAGAGCTGGAAGCCGTTCGAGAGTAGGACGGGGTAGACATTGCACATGGGTAATCATTTAAGTGTATATATACAGTAGGTGTAGTAAGTCCGAAATGTTGTCGGCGTCAGTTTATAAATACTCGGTATAGTTGAAAGGTGTACGTTGTTGTTGTTGTTAATGGAAAGGGATGGTAATGTGTAGTCGCTCGGGAATTTAGCCCATCAGACGGTACAATGTATGTGTATTAGCCTTGTTAGCCGTGGGTGGTTAAACGGCGTGTAACACCATTGAAATAAGTATGTGATGAGTTGAATTTTCCACTGCAGTTTGATGTTAAGTGTACGGTGGTAGTTGGGGTTTACATAGGTATATTATGGAGTATAATATAAAGTTTATAAAATAATTGTGGTTATAATAAAACAACCAAATGGTATAAGATAAAGAATAAGTGGAAACAATTATGAGTATATAATTGAAGAAATAGAAATATACTACAAGGTAGAAATTCATTATCACATGTAGTATCACATAAAATAATGAAACTCAGAACTACCCAGAAACCACAGTAAATAATAGGGGAAATAAAGAACATACAGAGTTAGTATACTACGGGTATATAAACTCTACAGTAACAGTACTGTAATATTTAGTGAACAGCTGTATTAATATTACCGGTATTGCATGTATATATAACAGCGTACGGGAAGGAACTACTGAACAGGAATTTGTCAAGCTAGCTGTTACTTGGTAAACGGTATGTTAATTGTGTGGTCTGAATGTCTGAAGGATTTTCCTAAGGTCCAGACGTTGTGTTTAAATGTTAAGAGCGATATCTGTGATTTATGTATATGATATTGTATACTGTATTGCTCGACACCACTGCGTTTATTTTACACGAACGTCTTATGAATGGAAGTTATACATCTAAACTGGAACAAGACTAACTGACCTTTAGGTATTATTGAACCTAACTGATGGTCAACTGTTAAAGTCTTAACTCAAGGAATGGATATTGTATCACTGACTAAGGGCTAACTTATAAAGAGAGGAATCCAGACGTTTCGAATTTTGGTTGCGCATCGTGATCACTACGAGGGACTTCTATGGGGAGTCTCTCAAGGGAATCCATCAGTCACATTCGATGATGGCGGAGGGCACTACCGTTGGTGCACAGGTTTGACCGAATTGGTCATCTTTCAGACATTTAAATTATCCAGGGCCATAAGGTCAGCAGGTAACAGGTTCCTTGGAACCCAGGGGGACTAATGTCCATTAACAAGTTAACAAGGGTTATCTTAACATGACACCTGAGGTGAAATTTAATTGGAAAAGGTTAAGTGATTGGTTTAAAAGATAAGGGCTAGGTGGCCAACTAACAAGTACAGTTTAATACACGTACCTTGTTGATTGTTGTTATGGATTATTGGTGTTGGAATATTGGTTGTTGTTTACTATTATGCACTGATGTTACAGGTGAACTGTTATGTGCTTGTTTAGCATTTACAGTTATTACTGTTTATTATTGTAAACCGGTATTTCATGTAAAGAATCTAATATCGATATGGCTAAAATGACTTAAGGAATCTAGATGACTTAGGACTACATTTAGCATACCCGCATTTCGATTGCTGAGCCCTTCAATGGGCCAAACATTTCAGGTTACTGAAGAAGACTCAAGCCGGAGTGCGGGGCACGGGGTAGCTGATGGGTTTTAATAAAGACCTCTTTAAGTTTATTAAGTATTGTATTAAGGAGATTATTGTTCAGTTAGTTACTCATTTAGTTGGATTTGGTTTGTAATAATTAGGGTGCTCAGTATCTCTTCATCACAGCGTGAGGAGTTAAGGTTGTTGGATGGAGTAAGGATGTCTTGTTACTCACAAGGGTGAGTAACGACATGTAACACCAAGGATAGATAGTTTATTTTTCCGCTGCGAATTATTATTATGCTACCGACTTGCGACGTTATTACAGGTTTAGGATTAGGGGTGTTACAGCTATGTATCCCTAGATTGACTATTCCTATACCTTTTGATTTTCTAAAATTCGATTGAATAAAGTTATTTTCCTTGCTTAAATCCTTTAATCGTTATATCTGGCCAATTATAAAGATTAGTATTTTGTTAGCTTATAAGTGACGATTGCGGCTTTCAATTGAATACGGGAAAATAACCGGTTAGTATAGAGACGGTAATTCCTCTAAATTGTTAATTGACCGTTAATCTAGATTGTTCTTAAGGCGGTTAGTAAACAGTGGGTTCGTAACGAGAGTTAGAATTCGGTCTTTACTAGCTAGAATTTGCTAAGCGGGAGACCGGAGGTAAATTATCTTTGTTCTAGGGTGTTATTCAGAATTGTATTGGAAATCACTTAGGGATAGGAATTACATATTTAAGGAAAAGTAGTAAACCCGAATTTCTTTCTCAAATTAGTTTCGAAACAATTATTTTATTGCTTTTACTGTTTACATTCTGTCTGCAGCTTTACTTATCATCAAATCAAAACCCCCAATTTCCTGTTTTAATTTGTTATTTAGTCTTGTTATTCCTTTCCGTTTAGTAAAGATTTAAACTAGACATCGCCTCCTCTGGTTCGATACTTAGGGAATACTCTCTATTAAAACTTGCTAGAATTGACCAGTACACTTGCCGTTAGGTTTTATCCCAACAGGCAGCACCCACATCCTAGATTGAGTGGTCAACCGATGGTATCCCTACGTACGGTATGTTATTTTCCTAATCACCAAAACTTGGACCCCTCCCCTAGCTCAATGGCATCCACTAAGTAAATATTGACATAGTATCTGAGAATAGTATCATCCCCATCCCATAGGGCTAACCACGTATAGCTAGTAGTTTGCAACCATAAAAATCATTCACACAACATAGGGGTTACAGGTGAAAGTTAGGAAATTGAGTAACTCCCACCACAACATTTAAAATATTTTGATCTTTGTAAAACTTCAAGAAAACAATACCATAGCAACATTGATATTCATACACATAAACATAGCATAAGCATAACAAGCTAGTGCATATTGCGCATAAAATCATAGAACGTTAAAGCTTGTTACCTTCCCACTAACCATAACACAAAGAATATAAATGTACATTTAGAGAAACAATACCAATTATCATCCACTAAATCAAGATCCATGTCAAACAGCAAGTACCATGACAAATATCAAGTTCCACCATAATTGCCAAGTGTCATAAAACTTCCACCGTCATAGTACAATTTCCACCTGTCCTCGGGCACAACGGTCTTTTGACAAAGAGCACTGTGACTCTTGGCCCCTCAGATAATCCACCTCACCCCATGTCCTTAAGTGTGCACACATCCTAAGGTAAACCTTTACCATAGAGTATATCATGATGGCTTATCTTTAATACATTGGTAGGAGCAATAATCAACTCTAATACAATGATATGAGTAATAATCAATGAACAACTTTTTGTCAATTTGGCTTAAACATTTCCTTGTCTCTTTCCACACTTCCATGTACAAGAAATACATGTGATAGAATCAAACTCAGTCAAGAAAACAATCATATGAATCGCTGGACACAACTATCACAAGAACTGCAACATTTACAATTTAACAACAACCATATTTTTCCATTGTACACTTATGTACATTTATCCAAATCTAGGTTATCTCACCAAGTTTACTCAATATAGTTGTTCATCCAACTTTATATAGTTAATTCCAACCTTGATGATCGTTAAAACACAAGAAAATTAGATTATACAACCACCACCCAAATTGGCTATACTGGAAACGACAATAATATGTACAACCAAAGTTTACAACCAGGTTACCTTTGAATTTGTCATGAAAATTAACCATCTTTCTTACCTTCTTCAATCTGTTTATAAAAAACTAACTCAACAACATCTTTATTGAGCAAGATAAGCTAGAAAACAGAAGTACTTAACCAGTACACATGCACAAATTTTCGGTTAACACATAAAGGGTTTTAAAGCACATTTTTTACTCCTTTAACCTTGTTACACTTACCTAACTTACCATCAGTCAATACCCACGAAATTTACAGAATAACATAAGGATATAACCTCCAAAACTTTTCTTGAACTAAGATTAACAATAAAAAAGATTAGTAAAAGGTTAGTACCGAAAATGGCAACTAGAAATGGGACGAAATAGTTTGCCTGGCAACTAGAAATGGACGCCAAAAGTCCAAGCAGACAGACCAGAATCGAGTTACCAGAGACAGGCATCACCATCACGAAACAACTCCCCACAAGCACAGCCTAGCCGCACTGAGGGGTACATTAGCCTGGACTCCTCGATCATCATGACAGAAAAACTAGACAGAAGCGTAGTCTTAAGTACCAGCACATAAATGGAACTGTCAGAGCTTAAGAGGCATCTGAAGAACTGGGAACAGGAATGGGATGAATGAAATAGTTTGCCTTTCAGACACTAAGTACGTGGTAACGTTTAACTCTCACGAAAAGGCGGACAACTTCCTTGTATCGGAGGAGCAAGGCTGGAGTAAAAGGAAATGGCACCCTGTAGATCGTCTTGGTAGTAGATCCACATCCCTAATAATCCGAGGAATCCCTCTTCAAGCATGGTCTGCATCCACAGTTCATCAGATTACAAGGCACCTGGGAGTAGTAGCAGAAATCTCCACCGATATGAGTAGACTCCTGACTTTCCTCGAAGCGCACGTCCAACTGATAACAATGAAGAGATCTATAATCAATGAGGAGGTATCAGCCGAGGGGGGAGGCATAGTGTCCAAGTCGGAATAATTGAATTCTGGTCTGAAGAACTCACACAACATGCCCAGGAGTATATCCCACCTATTCTAGTTTCACCGGCACCACCGCAGGCGGCGGAAGACCAGCGCTCCCCTTTGGCATCTCCCAGGCCAAGTCATACAATGCGTTTTGAGATTTCAGGACAGGCAGGGTCTAAAGAGGACACAATCAATCCGCAGTCGCCTCGACATCCGCACTCACTGGAAAGCGTGAAAGATCCCCTAACCCTCGCTAAAAGCAACTTCTCCTCTTCCATGGGCCGCGCCGGAATTAATAATTGGGTAATAAGGACTCCAAAAGGAACATTCATCTTTCTGGAGTCAATCCGAGGCAGTGTAATATTTTCACCTCTCCAATATCCCTGGCGAGAGTCGTTAAGCCCCCTGTGATTAAAATAGTGCAGCCATTAATTATGATTGCAGATCTCGAGGGTAGAATTCTGACAGACCCCCCCCTTCCCCCATGAAGTCACCACAGTTGAACAGGGCATTGCATGCCTGATTTCGGAAATAAGGAGAGAGAGGATTTCGGAAATAAGGTGAGAGAGGAACATAATGATGAAGGAGTTGCCGCTCTTCCCCTCTCTCCCCCTGACCCAGTCCCCCTTTTCCTCAGCCTTCGACATTCCTCTGACAGCTAACGAAATCATCCCCTCTTCCCTCTCACAGTCCCCCAGAACCCCAGCAGTAAGCCTAAGCCAAGATCTTTCGTGCAACAAACCCTAACGCCACAAGATTCATTTTCACAAGCCTTCTCAGCCCCTCCACAGCCACGTGGCCATGAAAACCTCACCCCTCTATCTCCCGCAATCTGTGTAGAAGTGGTCCTCACCTCTGATCAAAATATTCACAGCCCGTCCCTCATTGCTGCCCGTAAATGTCTAGATTTTGGAAGAAGTCTTAACTGCCACTTCCCCAATCCAGAGGCTACCATCTATCACTATTCGCAAATCCTCAGAAGAAGCAAACGAGTAGAAGAAAGGCATAGTGCAAATGGCAAATCTAATTTGCTTCCAAAACATCAGAGGATTCAACAGAAGGGAGAAATGGGCAATTGTACGAAAAGAAGTTCGGAATCAGGAGCAAACATAGTAGGTCTAATGGAGACTCATCACACCGGCTTCTGGATGAAGATCAGGGACTTTGGGGACCGAGAAATAATTCAAACTCAATTAAAGTCCCCGCCAATGGTCACTCAGGAGGCTTGATAGTAATGTGAAACCCTAACCTAATCAACATTCAGAGCTCATGTTTCGGTAACCGTTGGATCGTAATAGAACTAGAATGGCCGCTGAAAGCATCACTGGGATTAATTTTCCTATATGCTCCGACTCAGCAAGACGCTAGAAGACGTGTGTATTCCGAATTGCTGGACAAAGCGTTTGGCAAACCCGTCTTAATAGCAGGAGACATGAATGAAGTGGTAAAAGGGAGTGATCGCAAAAGAGGAAAGGACTCTCAAAGTACTAGAAGCATGGAGGATTTAAAGAATGGATTCATCAACTGCAAACTAACCAGAATTCTTTGGTGCCGCATACTGGACTGGTGGGGTAATTCCTTCATCTTCTCTCAAGCGCCATTAGACTGTTTCTTAGCCTGGCAAGGGCTAGCTGGAAAACAGAAACGCTACCGGCTCTGGTCGTCTACTTTCTTTTATACATTGTTGGCAATATGGACTTGCTGAAACAAGGTGATCTTTGAAGGAATAAGGCCAGATTGGGACGAAGTGGCGGAAGCAGTCAAACACTCTAGCTTGGAATGGAGCCAACAACATCTGAAATGGCCAGTTCACGTCATATTATCTTCAAGAAATCTTTACGCTTTATTATATTGTTAATGTTTTCACTATGTAACCGGCGAGAACGGCATCCTTGCCATAGTATTGTCAAACAAACTGGAACTTCCAGTCAACTATAAAAAAAAAATGAGAGTTACCTAATTTATCTTAGCCATTTCTTTCTTAATCCTCTAAGAGTTTCACAGCCTAATGACCCCACCTTCTCCTTCTAAAATTTCCTGATCCAGCACCTTGCTTCTTCTTCTTTTTCTTACGCAATTCAACAACAATTTCCACCAGCTTGCTCTCGGTTTGAAACACCTTTCTATAGGATGACTCCTTTCTTGTTTTCCTTTATTCTCTTACGTGAATAAAGGGACATGAAGTGAGCCTACGTGTGGGGAAGAATGACCTGATCAGTGGTCATTTAAGTAGGTGAAGGGGACAATATCAATCAGCTAGGTAATTTTACAAGGTGATGAGACATGTTTGTCTTGGTGTCCAGCTCCTAGTGGCTAAGGTGGTTGGTTACATAAAATGAAGACATCTAGCCTATGACTAAGCAAGGGAATTCGGCAATCTCATTCTGATAAATATTAGTATAGGATGAATAATAATAACATATGACAAATAGCTACTTAAGTAACACATGTAATCGGTATTGATGGATATGAAAACATTAATTGATGGTGGTTGTACAAGGGCATGTTTGGCTTGTTTTGCTGTCTACTTAAAGCCATGTGTGGTCTACTGAAAATAACATGTTACATTGTATAATATTCTAACTAAATACCTTAGGTTATATAGGAATAAAGAGAAGACAAAAGTAGCTAGTCATTTCGTGCATAATCTAACACCTAGTGTTAGATTTTTTATAGATTAGGGTACCTACCTCTTGAGCGCAACGGAATTATATGGATCGTTCTTTCTGTTCGTTGTCAACGGATTGTCTCCCTCCGACAACTATTGAATCCTTCATGTCTACCAGGTGGAGGAAGCCACAACAGCACTCCCCACACTATCCATGACCTAAGAACCCTAACACGGCTCTCTCTGTGTATTCTGTGGGAACTAGGGTTTCTGTATATTGTCTCTCACTGGAAACTAATTCCAGAGTCTCTTTATATAATAATAACAGAGAGATAATAATAACAAATATTCTTATCAATATTATTTGACGTTGGTTGTAACTAATATTTAACAAATAAATATTATCTTTTATTTATTACTAAAATAAAATAACCAACACCTAGTGTACATTGTACTTGTTAGAAATTACATTGTATATGTTAATAATTTATTAACTTCTGTGGAAGAAGATATGATTACTATAATGTCTTAGTATTCATAAACTACATATATATATTTCTAACACTCATGGCTACAACTAAAACCTAATGTAATAACTTATGCTGATTCTGAGTAAATGACAAGTATACATACAATAACCTATGATGACAATAAAATTGGTCATGGAGAAAGATTACCTTTGGATCTAGGGTTTTATACGGTGTTTCATGTTTCACTTACCATGTAAGGAAAAAAAAGTTGGGTTACTAAAATTGTGAAGATACCCGCTCTTAGATCTCTATTTTATGCACTATCTTACACTTTTGTGGTAGCTTAAAAATTTTCTTTGGATGTCGAGGTTCACCCTATCTTGGTAGTAGTTGAGAGTTGATGGTTATCTCAGTTTCATTTTACTTTACTTCTCCTATTGTCGACCTCCTCTGTATTTGTTTAGATTTATTTATGTACAGGTACGATCTTGAAAATTTATGAGTGTCTAAGGCGAGAACCTAGCGACATGCATCTGTAAGGTTCTCTTTCAACCCATAAATTCAGCTAGTCTTGTCAGTGATCTTTGGTTGTGTTTCAAAGTTTATTTGCAGGAAATTTTAACTATTCTCCTTTCGGTATTTATTCTAACCTAATAAGTCTCAGGCACTTATTAAGAATATTACTACTTCCATGTCTCACCCAAAGCATGTGCTATACTTTGCCGATCATGTTTTGCTTTCCTCATTCAGTTGAACACGCACGAGCATGCAAACTCTTCAACTTATTGTGATCTATCCTTTATTCAATTTCTAAATCAGAGTGCATGCGAACAAAAAGGATACATAAAATGGACTTAGGAACTACAAATTTAGGTTATATGACAGGCTGTTTTGTTTGAATGCTACGTTTAGAGCTTTTTAACCAAAAAAAGAGAGATAAAATGAAAAGGAAAAGGATAATAAAAAGGATTAGCAACCATGATTAGGACTCACCATCACCAAAAACCAATTCATTTGCCTATAGCTTGATTACCGTAAAAGCACGAAAACAAACATCTAGGAATTTTTGAATTTAAGGTACCATGTTTTAGTTTACTTCTTTAGGGTTAGATGAGTGTGTTGAATCTTGTTAATTGTATCACCTTTTGTTAAAAAACAGAAAAAGGTAGAGTAAGATTTAATTATGCAATAGGGTTTCACTTGTATATCATGTATGAGCTGATTGTTTACTCCTTCCAAGTATACATGTACTTTAAAGTCTATATATATACTTCCATATAATGTGTAACACCCTAACCATAAACTCCACACTTAACTATTAATCGCAGCGGAAAGTATAACATAAATGCTAACTCAAAAGGGCGGTGTTACACGCCGTTAGCCACCCACGTGGCTAACAAGGCTATTACTTACAAAATATACCGGTCTGATGGACAAGATTTCTGAGCATAAGAAACAACATTCTACAAACTTCCATGTTTACACTAAACCGAGTGATAATGTACAAAAATCACATTTCTAATCTAGTTTCACCATAGTATACAACTGCGAGTGTATAGGCACATCTCGGGTTCACTATCCAAAAATAATCAAAAGAATTATTTTTACTCCATGCTAGAGCGACTCCGCTTCTTCGATCCTCATCCTGAAAAATAATGGTGGTGCCCCAAAGGCTCAGCAACCCTTGGCTAGTATGATTACGTGAAGCCCGCCGGCTACCGGGATTCACGCAACTAATTCTCATAATAAACATGGGATTGATTTTAACATTCAACATACATAAACACAACAACTTTCATCGCATAACAACATACATACAACATAAATCAGGAATGAGTCATGTGAGGAATCAAACCGAATTAAGAGTTAGTCAATTTTATAGAGCCTAGAGAATGATTTCATTCTCATGTCGAGCTCATTATTTAACATGTTATCGTTCTGTTTATCGAACGTAAAACTTACATCAAGATGTGTCGGATATAGTTGATCCAAGCACATCGTACATAATTCCCCCTAACCCGAACTTAAGTCAAGGCAGGAGAGCCATTTAAAAGACTTGTGGGAGATTGAATTCCAAGAAGGAAAACAACCAAACATGGAGAAAGTTAAATCTGATCCAGATATCAACTTCCATACATACACGCGTGACCGGACACCCGGATTTCTCACCACAGGTTATACATTGGTTAAAGCTCCCATTATGGGACTTATCACATCATGTCAAATTTTGTTATTCAAGTCAGTTAGGCACAGAGGGAAGTAAGACACATTCACACATGACAATCCACAATTAACACATGAATATCCGTAGTTAGAACGTTCCCATAGGTTGGGGACGTAAATCCACATACCGATCTCTTATGTGATCCTAAAGTTGGTTAGCTAACGAGGTTAGCACATACTCGAGTTTAGACGGTATCGGAAACAAAACGTGGCATGTAAATCAAATACTGTAAACTCATTACATGCTTTATCTTATAAGGTGATAAACATCCATATAACAAACAAAAACATACAAGCCGGTACAAATCGGTAGCAAACAAGTTGCAAGAAAACCATACCTCGGTCCTTGTTGTGTTCGTTGTCCACTGAATGCAGCTCCTATAAATAATTAATCAGGTCGGTTAATTATCGTTCTTACTTTCCGGTTAACTAATTACTTCACATTTTCATGTTGTATACTTTTACACTTAAACGTCTAGTTATTCACCCTCCTAATGGTCTTTACATGACATAAGCAACTCAATAAAACCTATATTTATCCATTACTTCATTCCCATTCATTTCAGACTCAAAAGCACACTCACGGTTCAAAACTGGTGTTGGTCCGAGACGTTGTCAGGGTCCTAACTCCCAGACCAAAACAAAAGAAAACTCTTGGGTCTTATTTAACACTGGTCTGGGACTTGACATTGACCCTAAGTCCCGGACCATCACTGGTTCATACTCTCGGCTGTTTTTTTATGGTGGTCTGGGACTTGTTCCTTACCTTAAGTCCCAGACCATCTCTTGTGACTAACTCTTGGGTGATTTAATAAGTGTAACACCCCAACTAAAAACTTCAGTCTTAACAAATAATCGTAGCGGAAAGTACATCATAAACACTAATCACAAGGGCGTGTGTTACACGCCGTTAGCCACCCACGTGGCTAACAAGGCTAATACTTGCACAATGTACCGGTATGATGGACAAGAATACGAGCACTTACACTTACATTACAAATCCGTTTCTAAACTGAAAACAAATATAATTACAGTCCAATCTGTACCGAGTCTATTACATTTCATTACCAATAACACTTCCGGTCTTACATTATTAACAACTACAATGTTTTAAAGGTTGATTAACTACCCAAACATAACAGCTACCTCATCATACTCTCGAACGGCTACCAGCTCCATTGTACCTGAAATGTAATGGGTGGCCCCAAAGGGGCTCAGCACCTTTGTTGTTATGGTAAACGTGTAGCCCGCATACTACCAGGCCACACACAACTAATTGTCATGTGAGCATGTAGTTGATTTTTATTTAAATCATGCATGAAATACTATAAACACACATTACGTTCACATACAATAAGTTTTCGAGCAATGAAGTACATTCAACAAGTATAACACATTAATGTCCATTTGACCACATTACCTTATTCTTTCGCCATGAGGGTTCTTACCTCAAAAGCCTCATTTTATAGTCAAACACTTATCCCTTTTAGTCGGGCTTTACACAATACTTCTCATAATGATATGAACTTGATTTCACAAATCAATACACATGAACATAATACTTCTCAGGGATGAAGCACGTGAGGATTCGAACCGAAACAAGAGTTAGTCAACATTTATAGAGTAGAGGACGATCAGTCGTCATGTCGATCTTAATACATAACACATTGTCGTTCTGTTTGTCGAACGACTAACTTACACAAGGTGTGTCGGATCTAGAGGATCCAAGCACACTGTACACTTATCCCCCTAACCCCGATCATAAGTCAAGGCAGGAGAGCCCCTTAATAAGGCTCGTGGGAGATTGAATTTCAAGGAGGAAAACAATCGAACAGAGAGGAAGTTGAATCAGATGTAGATATCAACTCCCAAGCACACGCGCGCGACCGGGACTCCCGGATTCCTCACCCCAAGTTATACACTAGTTAGAAGCTCCATCCATGGGGATTATCACCACAAGTTACATTATAATTAGTCAAGTTTGGTTAGACACAAAGGGGAGGTAAGATACCATCCGCAACATGAACATAACATCAATCGTTACACAGCGACATACTCAAAGGGGCAATGAAATACCGCCAACATAGATATGGTGGTTAAGTGATAAACGAAGATATAAGGAGGCTAATAATGCCTTAGAAACATTAGGAAACAATTTAAATCAAAGAAAACATAAGGAAACACCATAAGAGCAGTTTAAGCAAAAAATGTGATCTAAGCTTGGAGTAACTTGGGTGAGCACCCAAATATCATTCTTAGACCTTAGTAATGTCCTAATGGTCATGTTAAATCAATTACCAAAGAAAACCAAGCTTGAAAACAAGTTAAAGCACAAAATGTGCTTTAAGAAGTCTTAAAGCACATTTTTGAAAAATTGTCTTGTAAATGGGTTTTAAGTGGCTAAATGCCATTATTACTCCTTAAAACTTGTGTACTAATTAGTATCACATTAGGAAGTCTAAATCAATGGGAAATCAAAAATTTCACAAATATGTGCACTAATTTGTGAATAGTAACAAATAGTGCTAGTTTAGCATTAAGTCAATATAAGCTAATTAATTGGTCAACCAAGACCATAAATGTCTTGATTATTAAGGGGGTGGCCGATTTTTAGGTGGTGAGTCACCAAGGGAGGCAGCCAACATAAGAAAATAAGAGGAAATTAAAGAAGTTACTATTTACTTTTAAAAAGGAAATCTTACCTTTTAAGTCGTCTCTCTCCTCCTTTCTTCATTCTTCATTCTCCACCGGTTTCTCTTGCTCTCTTCCTTCTCCATTCACGTAAGAGCAGCCCCCATGCTAGCTCCATCTTCCTTTGCCCACATCTTGCTCATTTTAGCTCTAAAATCAAAACAAAATACATATTCTTCTTAGTTAGCTCAAGCTCTCTCTCCCTATCTTTCAAAACTTCAAGAGCATCATTTTGGTGCCAGGCCAAACCGCAATTAGAGGAGGAAATATAAGTTTGAGGAGTTCATGGCTTTCCATTCTCTTAAGGTAAGAATATGTAAGAAAATCTAGGTTTCTACCATTTCTTCCCTTGTCTGAAATTTGTACTCATGGGACTCCATTTTTATGTGTGTTCTAGCTTGTTTTATATTCTCCAAGGGATAGAGGAGGTCCTTCTTGATTCATATCCAAGCTTGTCTGAGAATCCAAGGTAAAACATTTAATTTAATACCTTATAAAACATTTTTGACCTAGGGTTTGCTCCTTAAGGTTAGTGCATTGCCTAGCACTCATTAGAATCATTGATTATTGAATAGTACATTGGAGTTGAGTTTGATTTGGTGACCGAGATTGATCAAGGGAAAACTAAGGAAGAAGTTTGTGAAGCTTGAAAAAGAACAAGGTAAATGTCTTACCTAAGGTGTTTTAATGCATTAAGGGTGGGATTGAGGATAGGTGATAAGTTTAGCTTAGAGTTTACATTAGAAAAAGGCTATATATAACCTAGGAGAAATAATGACTATGTTTGAGAACTTGTGACTAAGGAGCCAATGAGAAAAGAGATAGTTTAAGAATGTCAAGGTGAATTACAGAGCATTTATATTTCAATGGGAGCCTTGTTGTGTGTATTTGCAGGTCAAAGGCTAATATATGTGGAAATTCAGTGGTTAGGCTAAATGTCATTTAAGGGCCTAAGTGCCAAGCATTTTAAGTTATTGCACTATATGATGTTATGGTGTAGTTTGATGTAAATTAGGTGTAAGAATGTGTGGAAAGAATTTTGGGTGTTAAAGATTGTTGAATGGTAAAAACCAAGTGTTTTGGATGTAGAAATATACTAAAGAAGTCATGTCAAAATTTAGTGAGAAAACAAGGAGTTAAGGTGTATAAATGAAGTTTGATGACCTAGAAGGTACTAGGAATTCTTAGGGCTTAGAATGATGAAAGAAAGTGAGCTAGAGTGTTCTTGAGTGTTTTAAGGATTTAAGAGTTGTCTTGAAGGGATTAGAGTTCAAATAAGTGAGTGTGATGCTCAAGGGATATGGAGGAAGTGTGAATAAGTCTTGTGCAAGTTTTGTAAACAAAGGAGGAATAAAGCCTTGTGAGGATCTAAGTGTAAGCTTGAGAAAAAATGGTAGGAGTTTGAGTAAGGAAGGTGCTGTGGAGAAATAACGCTTGGAAGTGGTGATAATGTTTGTGAGATAGCATTTTGGTTAGTTTGAGTTGTAGGTATGATATACCACTAGACAACTTAGGAAAATAGAACAAGTGTTAAGAGATTATGTGAGAAATTGGGTAACAAGTTTAGATGAGGAATTAGGCAAGGTAAGATGTATTTTGGAGGTTAGAATATTTCTAAGATCTAATATGGACCTTGGGTAAAGCATGGATGAAGAGAACAAGTGCAATCACACTTAGAAAAATGCAAATGGTTAAAACCTGCAGCTGGTCTGGGACCTAGGTCCAGGGTAAAGTCCCGGACCATGCCTAAATTAGAGCCGAGAGATCATCCAGCACCCTGGCCGGACTTGACTCTTGTATAAAGTCTCGGACCACCCCTAATTTACCCCCGAGAGTTTTAGCTTGTATTGGTCCGGGACTTGGGTTCCATACAAAGTCCCGGACCACAACATAAATCAGCCGAGAGTTTAACCAAGTGTTGGTCCGGGACTTAAGGTAAGGACAAAGTCCCGGACCACTCTAAAAATGGTGTATAAGCTTGGGAAAATGTTAGGTAATGACGGGGATTGATATATATTGACGTTATAAAGTTTTTAAGGGCATGTTTGGAGGGTGTAATGACTACTAAGTGGGTGAACAAATGTAATAGATAATGAGGAAATGAGTGTGCTCAAGAGTTTAAGTTGGATTATAAGGACTTAGTGAATAACAATGGGTAAATATTAGTGCCTAGGGAAGTTAAGTAAATTGTGATAAGTCGAGCTAAATAATAACCTAAACTGGATGAATTTTTAGGACTTGTGAATTGGGACTTGGAGGGAGATAAACCAAACAATCGCCGACGATGAACGGTACAGTCTTTCTTGTGACCTGCTTGCTAACGAGGTGTCCCTCGGCTTGTGTGCTATCTGTTTACTTGCTATGACTAAGTTAAGATAAAGCATGCAACGTGATATACTTGTCTCGTTGTGATTGTGTCTTCTTACACTAACCCTCGAGACTTGAAACTTACTACTAACTAGGCTTAGTACTTATTGAGTTAAGGAGAGGAATTATACATTGGTGACTGTTGGTTAATACCCGTTAAGGTTTAACTAACACATGATAATTAAGACTTTCACTAACCGTAACTCGGGGTGGGAGTGAGGAATCCGGAATGGTACCGGCACATGTGTATTGGGGGAGGTCGGTATCTGAATCAGATCCGACTTCCAAATAAGACTTGTCCTCGGGCTCGTCGCCTAGGATCAACAAACCGACCCGACCACGTGGACTACTGTTTGAGGTGGGAGGCACATTAAGGATGGCGTGAGGGGATCAAGCCTACATCCCCAACAATTAAGAAAGGTTGCTTATTGCTGGTGAGTGCACTGCTACCGGCTAGGGTTAACCAAGCTCTACAAAAATAAGCAACCAATTAAGGGCTAACCAATCTAATAGTAGAACGGTTGGCAAATATAAGATTAAGGAGAATGTGGATCTAAGGAGTTAAAACTAACTCACTTGTTAAGGGAACGCCTGAGTCGTTCATTTGTGTGTGAGCTGCGTATGTTCATTGTGGTGTGTTGATTTGTTGCATTTCATATTATGATTGTGAGTCTAATCAATTTCCATGCTATCGACAATTAGTCGTCGTAGCCCCGTTAGCTTGGGGGCCACGAGAGGGTCGTACCTGCATTCGTGCTAACCCCCTTTGGGGGCTGTTTTTACACTTGCAGGTAAGCGGCCCATGAAGTCACACCACGAGAGTAGGAGCGGGTAGCCCTATGTGGGACTTTATTTTGAGTACGGGTTGCGCCTGTGCACCCATCTGTTGATAGTTAAACTTGAGAAATGTTATGTGATTTTTGAGATACTTATAACTCGGTTGGTGTATGTATTTTGGATATTCGGTTGTAAATTTTAAGAAATGGTATTTCTTGTTGATCAGACCGTGGCAAGGTCCTGGTGTTGGTTTATTTCCACTGCGATGTTTATGTATTAGTTGTTAAGTTTACAGTAACCACGATTGGCTTAGGACGGGTGTTACAGGCAAACACACATCATACACAACCACAATATACAACTAATGCACGGATAGCCGTAGTTAGAAAACATTCCCGTAGGTTGGGACGTTTAAATCCGAATGCCGATCTCTTATGTGATCCTAGAGTCGGTTAGCTACGGTTTACACATATTAAAGGTTAAACGGTATCGGAACAAATACGCCACATAATTGAATTACTATAAACTCATTTCATGCTTTATCTTGCAAGGTGACAAACATACAGAAAAACAGATTGGCATACAAGCTGGTGTAACCCGGTATGACACAGGTTGCAAGAAAACCATACCTGTCACCAAGGATTTACTCTAACGCGTCAACTCACGCTCCTCAGTTAGTTCTCGAATCACTGATAACATTCAAATATTTTCTATCAACACTGAGATATTACGGTATGTAAACAATTGTACTCCCGTATATTACCCGTTGTCCCGTTAATATTATCTTTACACACTTGATTTTAAGTTCACAACTTATGCACTCACTTCTAGCACTTGTTTATACTTCCTAGGACCTTTACATGTCACCAAACAAGGCCTAAACATCATCTAATATCATAACCCATCAATCCCCCATCTTTAGAAGCCTTTACAACACATTTTGTACAATTTTTGGTCTAGTCCAAGCCTTGGTCCGGCCCTAAAGTCCCGGACCAACGCTGAAATGCGTTCTCTGGCGGTTTTTTTCACTTGGTCCGGGTCTTGGTCCTGGACTAAGGACCCGGACCACTTACAAAACACACTTTCGGCTCATTTTTAAGGGTGGTCCGGGACCTTATACAAGGGCTAGGTCCCGGACCCTACTAAAAAGCTACTAAAACACCATTTTTCAATTCCTAATCCAACCTTAATCCTCACCTAATCTTTTCCTAATCTTTCCACATGTTTCCAAACATGTTAAAACACCTTAAACACTCATCAAACCTTCTTAAATCATTGATCAAACTTATCACCCCATTCTTGCTTAATTATAACAATTTCAATTCCCATTTCCACACTTATGTACACTAGTGCATTACCAAACATCCCTTGATAGTTTACTACCTTCTACCAACATTACCATTTCACTATTGACCATAACCACTCATTCCTAGCCATTTGCATCTCCATTAACCAAGTTCACTCCCCATTTACAAGGTCATGCACACTAGCTCCTTTCTAGCTCTTCCAAGGCACTAAACATCAATTTGCTACAGATTTTTGCACCATTCAATATCCTTCTTCAACTAACAACTAACACTTCAAGGTGTTTAATTAACTCAAACAAATTACTTTCCACTCCTAGATAGCCTTAGGCCTCCAAACTCATAACAACACCTAATTCACTTAGATTTTTACCGAATTTCGCCATAACTTCGTTACTATACTAACACATCTAAATTTCATCATCTTCACCACCTAAAGCAAAATAGTCACAATTCATACTAACCAAACCCTTAGTGGGTTCTAACAGCACACAATTTCAACACATTTACATAAATCTTCACAAAACACTTCAACTTAAATATCTTGGCCCTTAGGCCCTTAATTCAAAACACAACTCACCATTGCACCAAACACTAAACATCCTCACAAATTATCCTCTTATAATCACCAAACAAATATTCCACATAGATTTTTAATTCATTTTTTTATTTACCCATCCCAAGATTTTTGAAAACATTATAAATAGACATCAAGGTAAGTTGGTTACCTTAAGTCCTCAAGTCCATCTTTTCACTCCTTTCCTCCTCCTCTCTTTGTTCTTGATTTCCAACCGGTCATGGGGTTATTGTTAAACTAAAAACCAATTCTCAAAGAACAACAATAATCACTAAACAACATCTAAAATCTGGAATAAACCCTAGAACACAAGGGAGTGTGTTAAAGCACAAAAAGGAGGGAATTACCTTCTCACTTCTAAATGAAGTACTTTGGCAATATACCAAGCATGCTCCAGAACTTCTTGAAAATTAAACAAAGCTAGAACATGAAGAGAAATGGAGTTCAAAAACAGGGAAATCGGCCATGAGAGAACTAGGAAGAAGAAGGTGTTTTTGAAGCTTATTTTTACCTTAAGACAACAAGAAGATGTCTAGCTCTAGAAGTGGTGTTCTTCTCTTCAATTTGAGCTACATCCATGGAGATGAAATTCATCTTTTTGAGATTTGGAAAAGAAGGAAATGATCTCCAAGATGAGGGAGT
This sequence comes from Limonium bicolor, assembly GCA_023374045.1. Taxonomy (NCBI): domain Eukaryota; kingdom Viridiplantae; phylum Streptophyta; class Magnoliopsida; order Caryophyllales; family Plumbaginaceae; genus Limonium; species Limonium bicolor. The sequence continues at coordinate 265,810,385 of CM041779.1, forward strand.
AATAATATGTATTTATTTGTTGTTTGAGTTGGTTTAAGGCTTGAAAATGGAGAAGAAGGTGTGATCTGGTGAGGGTACTTGTAATCTCCATTGGAGGGAGTTGGGAAGAAAAGAAATTCTGGGAGGAAGAAGAAATCGTGAGAGAGAGCTGAAGGAATGGGAGAGAGAGAATAGAAATGATATTTGTACTTTACTTTTTGCTTTTTATCCTTTTGTGACTAAAGTAGAACTTATTTTTTATACAAAATTGATAAAGGGTATTTGGTCTTTTACTATAGCACCCTTAAAACCCGAATTTGCACTATTCACTAATCCGGGCCCGTTTTCTGGATTTTTCTCGTTTCTTTAATTTAGTGGTTCTTAGGCTCCCATTAACATTTAATTATATTTATATGATCAAATATATTTTTACAAGTTCATTTGACCACTTAAAGTCATGTTTTTGGGTTTTCTCAAAAAACGTTCTTTAGACTCTATTAGCGTTTTTAATCTACTATATGGATCTGTTTTCTTCAAGAATTTTCCCACATGTATTTAGGCATAATTAAGCCTTAAGAATCCAATTAGGACCCTATTTTAGGTTATATACCTCCTATGGTTACACAACGTGCGTTTTCACGTTTTGTGACTTTTACTTTCCGCATTTTCCTTATTCTTTTGGTTTTCTCCTCTCACCAATGTTCTTAAGGACTTAATTAGGCCTTAAGAATATCATAATAACACAATTTATTACCATTTAAGTTCAAGGTATTTTCCATCTACCCCTCTTAAAAGAACTTTGGTCCTCAAAGTTCCATAATTCCCATGCATCCTTTAATTAGAATACAAGGATTACTTTTGCAACATAAATCTCACATTATCAACATACACCTGATATAAACCTTCAGACTTTAAGGTCTGGATAACATAACAACCTTTTGACTCATAGGTCTGGATAACATAACAACCTTCAGACTCATAGGTCTGGATAACGTTTATTACACATACCATACAACATGTCTTAGCATGTATGGCAACCAAAAATACACTTTTACATCTCTCCATGGGCTCGGTCCGAAGACTATAAGACATCCCAGTCCTCGAGTCCCATGTCGAGTACTATACACTGTGATCCCGCAGACCGGTCGCTATGGACAGTTTCCGGTACCCGGTCCTTTGGAAGATCAAAACAATCACATACATTTTGTTGTATTCTCCTCATGTCATGTCACCGGTCCGAAGACAAAAGGCTCATACGTCCTCGGCTCGTGGGCAAGACTAAATAACAAGAAATCCTTTTTACGAGGCTAAGTAGAAGGAAATCCTTTATTTTAAAAAAAATACCATTTGAAAATCCTTTTTAAAAACATAATACAACTCCAAGTCCAATTTATGCTAACTGCATCTTATTCTTAACGTGATTATTTGTGACCACTTATAGGGAGCTTCAAGAGTCATCCAACCCTGATGTGATCAGTATCAGTGTTGAACTATCCTTCCACCCCAATTTGTGTTCAGTTTCCCTTAAGCGCATGCAATCAAGTTCCGCCTCCCACTTCTATTTCAAACAAGCAACTAATTCAAACATTTACCATTTTCTATCTTTTTAATCCTTCTAGTCATAATCATAGAGCAAGACATCTTTAAGGGATGGAACTCTGTCCATCAATTATTTTCAATTTTCCTCTAGTCAACTTACCTAAGGAATCCTATTCTCACTAGGTTCTTCATTGGTTTCATACCGATTCATACATCGCAATACTATATATATATTTATCAAAATCATAATACACAATACTATATTTGATCTCAAATAAACATATACTATCGGGGTTTTAGTTCCCCAGGAGTTTCTCTACTCCTTACACTTGTACTCTCACACCAATGTTAACAAGGTAGGTACACTTATAACAATGGTATATGTATCTTATGTGCGCTATGACCACAACTTAACCATGAATGAATACTTATGTTTATATACATACGTACCAATCATCATAATACATTCTTTTGTGCTATGCACACCGTAGTTCACGTATAGTGTACGTAAACATACGCTAACGATTTTTCACTCTACCCCCTATTAAAAGGGATTACGCCCACTTAATCTATCACCGAACATTGGTTTACAATGTTCTTCCGTCATGAAGTGTTTTAACTTCCACGCGGTCTGTTATACAATACGTTCTGGTTAGAGAATCTTAACCATAATGGCGGTTTAGTCGCTGAACCAAGAATTCTTAACCGGTTTCGGTTCTGGCCTGTGTTTCTGGGCATTGATGATTAGCTCTACTCGTATTCACTGGTATATCAACTTTAGAATTATAGGCCCACTAGCTTCTGCTACGTGACTCTGATAACTTAAGAGCCTGGTTTGCTCTTGTCAAAATTCTTAGTGTACTATACAACTTCCTTTTATCCCTTTTTATTTTGGGAATAACGGTTTATCAACCGGCGCGTGGTATCTCTTACCATATGCGAATTGGTGAGTTCTAGACTGTCTATCCAGTTCTCTGGAAATCTATTGTGTTTACTATTATGTATTTCACGATCACTCACTTGTTCTTCCGACCTTTTATCGGTTGAGGTCTAGCTACTACTTGATATGTAGTGCTTTCTCTTTGTTATTCTCACACTTGAGGTATATTCCATACCGGTATTTGGTATTCAGTGCTTTTATAGTCATTGATTCCTAATCATGCCTGTTCATTTGGTTTTATACAAGTATTCTTTCATTTATACGACCTACACTGGTGGAAAAAGTCTTATAACACAGGGCTTTATACCACGGCTACAACATAAGCGTGTTATATAATATATATACACGTCTATCATGCTCATATAACTCGGCTAAGAAATAGCCGTGTTATAAGATCCTCCGTCCACAATCCCGCGAAAAATAAACAATAAACATCATCATTTTGCTTTGTCTTATAACATGGCTACTTTAAGCCATGTTATAAGATTAGAGAATTTGGCGCTACAAAATCCCGCCAAACAAAAACAAAAAATAGTTATATCTAATAACACGGCTATGCATCAGTCGTGTTATAAAAAACCCAATTTTATACCACGGCTATATAGGTAGCCGTGTTATAAGATAAAAAAATTAAATATTTTCGGCGCTGAAAATCACGCTTAAAGAAAAAAAACAAAATTTTTTGATCGTAAGTGAAAAAGAGTGTAAACACCAAACATGTCGAGTGTAGGTTAGGAAACACCAAATCAAAACATAAGCCTTGAACTTGAGAGGACGAGACACGTTCACACATTTAATCAAAGAAAATACTGGGGGCAATCGATCGTTCCGATCAATCGCCATGAACTCTAGCTCAGATTGTCATAAGGAAAAATACTGGGGCAATTGTTGGTTCCAACAATTGCTATGATAACACCAATTGAAACCCAAAGCTCGAGCACCACCATCTCACCACAGGCACATATAAGCCCTTACCTCCACATCAAACATCTTAGGCCCACATGAGCCCTTACCTCCACATCAAACATCTCAGGCCCACATAAGCTCTCACCTCCACACAAACGCCACTTCAACACCTCAAGATCATCACTCAAAAGATCTCCACATCAAACATCTCACTCCCGCCAGCGGCATGTTCATCCTCTAAGAAACTAATTGTAGATCTAAAATTCTTGGTCAGGAAATGATTATTTCACTCTCCTTTTTCAGCAGAGTTTTATTTAAGCATTGCCACGTTTGGCACATTTTCCAGCAATTTCTTGCTTTGAACAAATTTCATCATTGCCATGTTTGGCACATTTTCCATCAATTTCTTGCTTTAAATATCATTGCCATGTTTGGCACATTTTTCAACAGTTTCTTGCTTTGAACAAATATTTTACATGCACTGTGATTACATTTTACAAACTTTTGCATACACCTCATCATCGCCACGTTTGGCCCTTTTACAATTGGTTTTCACCACATGCATCTGCACGAGACCATTATCTTTCCAACTCATTTTTAGTTCGAGACCCAGAATCAGTGTGAGGTCTAACCTTTAGGCTCGTCATAAGACCTAGATCCAACCTTTAGGCTCGTCATAAGACCTAGATCCAACCTTTAGGCTCGTCATAAGATCTAGTACCATCCTTTAGGCTCGTCATATGACCTAGAACCAATCTTTAGGCTCGTCATAAGACCTAGTTCCAACCTTTAGGCTCGTCATAAGACCTAGAACTATCATTTAGGCTCGTCATAAGACCTAGACCATTCCTTAGGCTCGTCATAAGACCTAGAACCAATCTTTAGGCTCGTCATAAGACCTAGAACTATCCTTTAGGCTCGTCATAAGACCTAGAACCATCCCTTAGGCTTGTCATAAGACCTAGAACCAATCTTTAGGCTCGTCATAAGACCTAGTTCCAACCTTTAGGCTCGTCATAAGACCTAGAACTATCATTTAGGCCCGTCATAAGACCTAGAACCATCATTTAGGCGCGTCATAAGACCTAGAACCATCCTTTAGGCTCGTCATAAGACCTAGTTGCATTCCTTTAGGCTCGTAATAAGACCCTTTAGCTTACCCACTCTCATCAAACACATTGCATGTATCTCATTAATATAGGCTCGTCATAAGACCTAGTTGCATTATCCAGGCGCGTCACATGACCTGGCGACAGAAAAGTTGGCGAGGTGATGGCAATAAGCTTGCATTTCCTATGCATCGGTCCTTATAGCTTTTATAGTCTCTTTCCGCCTTTCTTGCGGTGAGGTTCAACTACTGTGACGGTTGGTATTTCCAACTGTTTTGTTTCTAGGTCGTCGCTTAACCGACTTGCGTCATATTCATTGGTGCGTTTGCACGACTTCTGTATCCAGTACGTGTTGGTTACTTAGCAATCGGGTATTCTCATCTCGAGGTTTATTACTTCGCTTATCATGTTAATTTAATAGGAGTGCACTTCCATTCCTTATGCAATTCATATGGTATAGATTCATGGCTTTATTGCATAATCTGCTTACCATCTCTTGCTTTTCGTCTCCACTGAGTCTAACTCAAATCCACTTGCTCTCCATATCATTGTTTTAACAATACTCGTACAACAGTTGCTTACTGCACACCGTGTTCTTACTCATTATGCAAAATCAACTTACATGGCATCCACTATTATGTCAGTTTTCGCTCATGTATTTCCGCCATTTCGCTATGTTTCGCCATTTACTTGGCTGATTACTGAATACGCTATTCTTCAAGTCTTTACACTCCTTGAGCATTGTTCACTCTATACTTCGCATTATACATATAGTGGTTGCTACTAAATTGACTACTCTTCCGGTTTTCCACAATGCTATAAAAGCTTCTTTTTCGTACTATTCTGATTCAAATTATTCCTTGGAAATAACAACATGGTCAAACTTCAACATATTTCTTGAAGGTTCACATAAGTACCGCTCCCGCGGTCTCACAATATTGAGAGGTATCCCCACTCTTAAAATTGGTTTATTCTCCGCTCTATTCACTTATATAACACAAACTTTTCCCTTACTGGTGCCATTTCTGGAAAAACACCTTATGATTTTATTTATGTTTTGTAATCAATTAAATTTACGTAACGCATTTGGTTTGTGGCTTATAAGCCTCCTTGCCTCGAGCTCTGCTCATTGTAGGTTGTTTACACAAATTTTACTTCTCTCCGTACACCATCACAGGTTTTGGTGGTGATTCTGGGCTCCCTTATAAGTCGTTGCATCACACTTCCTTTCATGGGAGGCCCCTTAGGAAGGTCAGGATGCCTCTTTGGCGACTTAGGTAACTACTGTTAAGTGGGTTCCCTTCGGTGTTCAAACCGAGTATTTGTTTCAACTCTTATGTTTCTATCACACGATATTTCGTTCAACTTTTGTTGACCCAAACACCCTTCAAGGATTGCTCTTGGGTGTTGCTAAGTTATGCCATTACATCTTGCTTGTACTTATGGGTATGTTTAGTTAACTACGCTGCTTTGGGTTTAATATCCTCTTTATCAAAGATCGACATTCCCCGGTAGCATTGGTGATTCTCTGGGAATTCTATCTCGTTTGTTGGACATTAATGTATCCATGTTAGGCATCTGCCTTACTGTGTTTAGGCTGGGTATTCATCCCGCTATCTTGTATTCCTTACGCAAATCTTGAGACATATCGGATGTCCGTACTTTACAATTTGTGCTCCCCGCACTCCCTGACTCTTAATCATTTTCCTGAAACGAGTTCTTAAATTACTTTAGACTCGTTAGCTTCACTGAGTTCTTTTAATTGTTCGCGGTAATCTATTACTCTGGTCTATATTTGCTCTGCTGACCATAGTATAGAGTCGACTACTCCCCGTGTTCCGTACTCCACTCGTATACATATGTGGGGCACCCTACTGATACATTACTACTTACACCTGACTAACTCATGAATGAGTTTGTCAGGCCCGCAAGCTCCTCGGGAGTGCGGTTGTGAGCCTCGATTTTAAACCCTATCCTATGTTGATTAAGTTGATTGGGATCTAGCCAGGGTTTAGGTCCACTTATAACCTAAGATTAATAACTATGTCATATAACAATAACTACTGAAACCTAAGCTAGCTCACTGGAACCTGTTATGAGTCACCACCTAATTTTAACCTAGAGTAAATTAGGAAAGGTAGATTTCAGGTTCGGGGGCTTGGTATTCGACTTATTTAGGGTTCAAATTACTTTTATTACGCTTCCTAGGTCGTTTTCCTCTACTTTGTTTATTTACGGCTTACTACAAAGTCGTTTTTAACCTAAGTGCGCGCTTGTGTTTTTTTTTGTTTTTGGCATTTTTTGACAGAAAATTAAAGTGAAATTAAAAGCTACCTAACTAGGGTTTCGGAGGCAGAATTAGGTCAAATTTTAATTACGTCCGTAGCCACGGACCTAATGTCCGAGACCACGGACCCCAATTGAATTGAATGATTTTGAAAACAGCACTAAAATAAAAACGCAAACTTGAAAAGTTAGGGGCCATGGACAGGGTGTCCATGGGCCCAGACATTATTGATAGAAACCCTAAAATTTGAAAAATATGAAATCCCGCCACTGTCCGTGGGTGTCCGTGGTCACGGACAACCCGTCCGTGGTCCCGGACAATGCGTCCGAGGTCACGGACCACCCACTGACAGTGGTTTTTTGATGGTTCCCAACGGTTTTTTGAGCTCAAATTTTATGGGTGTGTAGCCTGAAAGATGTACAAGACGTTAGTGATTGAAAGTTTTCAATTTGACTACGAATTAAGGACGAAACTTACTGAACAAGTGATTGGACAAAAGCTTAACACACAGCAACTTAGAAGCTATGAAAGGTTAGTTTGCACTCAAAATTTAACAGAAGACCAATGAAGTCGTAAGGAATCAAAAGGAGGAGGTTCCAACCTGTTTTCCCCTCTGTGTCAATAAGATTCTTCACACCGGGAATCTTTCGGTGCTCCGTTGAAGCCGTTCCCGAATTGGATTCGAATTTTGCTTCTGGCCCTTGAGAATTGGTGCTGTTCTTCACGTTTTGGTGGTGGTTTGAAGGTGTTTTGATGATTGTGGATGTGATAGGAATTGAAAAACGTGTTTCGGTGTTGATTTTGGTGGGATTTCGGTATTGTTTCGGTGCTTGAAGGTGCAAAAACGTAGGAGGCTGGCTATAGATAAGAGTTTTGACTGCCTAGGGTTCTAAGAGCTTGTGATATTCTGCCTTTATCAAAAGACCTATCCCTTTATATAGACTTTCTTAAAGATAAAGAAAATCTAGTAAAAGTAAGATTTTTCGGCATTTTAATTAAATGACTTCCCAAAGGAATTTTGCTGTGAAATTTTAACCACGTGTCAAGGATGGCAATTATGATTTTTCTGAAGTGGAATCGAATTTTTTAAATGTTGGAATATTTTTAAATTCAATTTCTCGTCAGATTCAATCAGAAATTACTAGAAAATTATTGGAAATTTGAAAAATCAAAATTCCAACGCCATTATGCTTAAAATGTCATCCTCTATCATGGGATAAAATTTCAAAGCATTTCAAGTCGATTTGAGCATCTTTTGAAGGAGAGAGAAAGCCTATAGGAGGTCTTAGGAGCCTTAAAAATTACGAAAACGCCCCTAACAATGACGAAATTGCTCCCTATGCCCCGAAATGCGCTGATCGAGCCGGAATCTCTCACTACTGTGCCCCTCACAACACTAAAACCTCATGGACCCTAACCAGGGTGGTCAAAATTTTGGGTATAACAGATTGCCCCCCGTCAACTAGACTGTAATGGATGTGAAAAGTCTGGTTGATGCTTGAGTGATGCCCCAAATTTTAGATTCCACAAAATCCTCCACATTGTCCGAAACCGAGTTGACTACGTCCAGCTATTCGAAGGCGCTGACTACCTAAGCAATAAAACATTGTCGAGCTATTCTAAGGCGCTGACTACCTATAAGTGAAAAATGTGCCAAGCTATTCTAAGGCACTGACTACCTAGGTGATGAAAATGAAATAATGTCAAGTGGTTCTAAGGCGTTGACTACCTATAATAAATGAAATGATGTCAAGCTATTCTAAGGCGCTGACTACATATAATGAGTGAAATGTGCTTAATGTGATGATGAATTGTATGACCTGGGTGCATCTAGGGACCAGAACCTATTCCGAAGTGTGTGTAAAAGGTTAAGGACTGAGAGTGCCAAACGTGGCAGGTGCTAAGGAAGTGGGTAAGACTTATGACGAGCTTGAGGGTGAGTTCTTCTACTCAGGCGAGAATTTGTATCTCTAAAGAATATGCATCTTCGTGGTGAGAATCTGTATCTCTGAAGAATCTGTATCTATGGGTGAGAATCTGTATCTCTGAAGAATCTATATATCTTTTGGTGAGAATCTGTATCTCTGAAGAATCTGTATCTTTGTGCTGAGAATCTGTATCTCTAAAGAATCTGTATCTTCGGGTGAGAATCTGTATCTCTGAAGATCTGTATCTTCGGGTGAGAATCTATATCTCTGAAGAATCTGTATCTTTGGGTGACAATCTGTATCTTCGGGTGAGAATCTGTATCTCTGAAGAATCTGTATCTTTGTGGTGAGAATCTGTATCTTCGGGTGAGAATCTGTATCTCTGAAGAATCTGTATCTTCGGGTGAGAATTTGTATCTCTGGTCTATGATGAGGAGTCTCGTACGGATGGATGCAAGGTAAATTTTATGCAAATGATCATGATGAAAGTTGATTATGAAAGTGCCAAACGCGGCAATGATGATGTGCATGTCAAAATACAATCAAAGTGTATGTAGGAAACTTGTCCAAAACAAGAAATCGTTGGAAAATGTGCCAAAAATGGCAATGTTAAGGATCAAAAGATGTCCAAAGCAAGACATTGCTAGAAAGTGTGCCAAATGTGGCCATGATGAGGTTTATGAAACTGAAGTGTTTGAAGGAAAGTTGTTCAAGACAAGAAATTGTTGAAAGAGGTGCCAAACATGGCCGTGTTTGAAGAAAATTCTGTTTACTGATAAGGAAAGTGAAATAATCATTTCCTGACTATAGATTTCAGACTTGTAATTTATCTCGTAGGAGATGAACATGCCATCGGTGGGGTATGGTGTATGATGAACATGCCATCGGTAAGGGCTTATGTGGGCCCGTGTAGTGGTGGTGTGGAGGTGAGGGCTTATTTGGGCCTGTGTGGTGTATGATGTGAAAGTAAGGGCTTATGCGGGCCGGTGGTGTATGATGGTGGTGGTGATGTTTGAGCTTTGGGTTCCAATTGGTGTTGTCATAGCAGTTGTTGGAACCAACAATTGCCCCCAGTATTTTTCCCTTAAGACAATCTGAGCTAAAGTTCATGGCAATCGATTGGAACGATCGATTGCCCCCAGTATTTTAAATCGTGCAAACGAGTGAAATACCCCGAACTTAAATATGGTGATTAAATTATTTTAATATGGTATTTAAGGGCCTAATAGTGCCTAAGTAATTTTGGTAAGGAAAATAATTCCAAAAGAAATAGAAAACGCTTAAAAAGTGAAAAACGTTAAATAAGCGTTAAATAACCATAGGAGGTATGAGACCTCGGTTAGCGTATTACGTGGATTCCTAGGGCTTAATAAGAGCAAAATAATATATGGGAACACTCCCGAAGAAACGGAACCAAATATGTATTAAAACGCTAATAGAGCTTTAGCGCACGTTTTTCGAGAAAACCCGAAAACGTGATTCTAAGTGGTCAAACGAACCCGTAAAAATTATAAATTATTAAATAACAATAATTAAACATTAAAGGAAGCTTAATAACCTATAAAAAATTAAAGAAACGAGAAAATTCCGGAAAATAGGCCCGGTTAGTGAATAGTGCTAAACTAGGTAAATAAACGAGCGTTTTTTGTAAAGGATGAAAAACGCTCCAGCTGGTACTAATATAGTGAGCCGGTTTAATTAGTAAGCAGCCCCACTCTCACACACACAAATAAGCTAAAAAGCAAAAAAAGTAAACAAAAGAAAAAAGGTACAAAAGTACCTTTATTTCTCTCTCTCCCCTCATTTCCTCCTCCTCCTCACGCACTGCCCTCTCTTCCCTCCCTCTCTCTGCCGATTTTCTTCTTCTTCTTGCCCCATCCATGGCGATTTTGCAGCACCTCCAACCCTCCACTTCTCTCCCTTGTACAAGCTAGCTTCATGCTCCAAATCAAGAAAAAAATATATATTATTGCTCCTCTCTCCTCACGAGCTTCATTTCTATATTTTCAAAATCCCCATTGGTGAAAGTTAATCTCCATGGTTTTGCTCATTTGAAGAGAAAAGCACATCATTTTGAAGCTTGAAGCTCCCTCTTTCATCCAAGGTAAAAATCTCCAAAGAAAATTGCATTTTCCTTCACCCTCTTGTGTTGGCCGATTTTGGCAAGTCTTAATGCCTTGGTTTTCCTTGTTTGAGCTATTCTCCAAGTCTTCAAGGGTGGTTTGGGAGTTCCCCTTTGATTCTTGATCAAAACCCCATCCTAGGGTTTCAAGGTAATCACCGACTTTAGAGCTTTAAGTATTCCTAATTAAGGAGGTTAAGTGTTTTTACTTAAACTCATTCCTTGCTTTGTATATTGATTTGGATATGGGCAATTCTCGGCCTTTGGCCGATATCCAAGCAAGAGAAAAGAGAAGAGAAAGAAGTAGAGTGAAAAGAGAAATGGCTTGTGTACATGAGGTAAGTAATTTACCTTGGAGCCTAGTTTAGTGATTTTTGAAATTGGGATGGGAAAATAAATAAATAAATGAACCCAAACTTGTGTTGAGGTATGATTTGTTGATGTGAGGAAGAGTTGTGGTAGTGCTTATGTATTTGTGAATTAATGCTTGATTTAAGAGCCTAAGAGCTATGCACTTTATAACTTATGTATCGTGTTTCAATTGGAGGATTGATGAGTATTAAGGGATTTATATGTGTGCTGATAGAACCCTTGTGGTTTTGCTAGTTTTAGGTTGAATTAAATGGTGGTATGCGTTTTGGGTGATGTTAGAAAAGTAGCCAAGTTATGGCAAAATTTGTATAGGAATTTAAGTAGTTTGAGTAGTATTGTGAGTAGGAATGACCTAGGGAAACTAGGTGTTGATGAAGATTGATTTGGGTCAAGTAATCTCCATGTAAATACTTATTTAAGGAGGAACAATGAGGCAAGAAAATCTGTAGCAGTGGAGTTGTTTAAGTGCTTTGGGAGTTTTAGAAAAGAATGAGAATTTAAGGCCTTAAGAGTAGGCATTAACTTGCATGAGGAGTGCATTGTCTTGCAATGTTTGGAATGGTCAAATAGAGTGAAAACAATAATGCAAGTACCAAGGGGTGAAAATCTGTAGCACAAGTGTGCATAAGTGTAACAGAGAAAAGGAAATTCATGAATTTGAGCAAGAATTTGAGTTGGGATTAAACCTATGTTTTGAGGAGGTTTAGAGCATGTTTTAAGGAGTTTAAAAATGTAGGAAACATGTGGAATGATTAGGAAATTATTAGGGGTGAATTAGGGGTTGAAAACTGGTGGAAAACTGTAAATTTTGACAGTTCCAGGGTTGGTCCAGGTTTGCAAATTGGTACACAAACCCCGGACCATAGCAAAAACGTAGCAGAAAGTAATTTCAGAGGGTGGTCCGGGTCTGTATACCCGGACATATACCCGGACCACATGAAAAATGTAACAGAAAGTGAAATCCGTGGATGGTCCGGATTTGTAACCCCGGACACAAACCGGGACCAGTGTAAAAACATGCCAGAAAGTACTTTTAAGTGTTCTAATGATGGGGAAGTGAATGGTATTGGTTTTAGAAGTTGTTAAGGCCTTTTTTGGTGATATTTAAAGGCCCTAAGAAGTGTAAACAAGTGTATGAAGTGAGTGAGAAGTAAGGACATAATCCGACATGAGTTAAACTAGTATAACGGGACAGCGGGGTAAGTACGGGAGTAGTAATTATTGATGTACCGTAAGACCATGGCATTAATAACAATGTTTGAAACATTACCAGTGGAACAAGTGTGAACCAAGGAATAAGGGAACACATGGTAAAGCTAACTCCAGTGAAAGGTATGATTTTCTCATGCCCCGTATGCTAACCGAGTTACGTTGATTTGTGTGTTGTATGCCGGCTAATCAAGACTAAAGCATGAAAACGGTTTATTGCCTTTCATTGTATGTCTTGTTGTATGTTGTATGAGCCAACCCTTCTTGATTGATTGTTTGGCTTCACTTAGTGCGTAGACCGACTCATAGATGAGTCTTGTTGTTTAGTGACTCGTAGTACGAGCTATGTTGTGAACTAACGGAAACGTAGAAACGCACTAAACTAACGAACCAACAAACGATAACGCAAACCAATGAACTCACTGGAACGTGAGAGAGTGCACGAGAGTTGTAACCTCCTGATAACGGTAGGAGAACCGAAATGAACAATCCACACAATAAGTAGTGGAAGCATATAAATAAACCCTATAGAGGAATTAATGTTGGTGCAGGTCATGAACCATGAGAGTAGTAAAGAATGATGAGGGATCTTCAAACCCCTTAGCAAATTAGTCGACCCACTATGAGAGGACCCGACTGATGTGAGTAATGTCCCGAACATGAGAGTATTCGATACGTTGGAGGAACCCTTAAATCTGAGAATACTAGACGGTGGCAATTCTCTAAGGTAGTGGAGGTTATCGAGAGAGATACTTCTAGGTTAAACCATGAGATGGTGAGATACTCTCCAGAGAGGAGTGTTGGGAATTTGATTAGTCTGATAAAAATGGACACTTGTATATTTGAGGAGCTAAGTGTATAGCCTTTGAATTTGTAGGCCCGGTGGCGAGTCTTGTGTATGACCCCGCCCAGGGACCAAAAGTAATGAGTATTGAGTATTGCGTATGTATGAGTAAGTAATGAGTAATGAGTAAGTATGAGTACGTAATGTGTAGCGAGCAATGAGTAAGTATGAGTAAGGAGAAGAGTATGGGTACTGAGTATGCGAGAGCAAGTGATGAGTACTGAGTAAGAGTATGCAATGGTAGAAGTGAGTACTGAGTAAAGCATGAGTGAAATAATGAGTAAGGTACAGAGTGTAATGTGAGTAGAACATTGAGTAAGTAAGATTAAGCCTGGTGAACCCGTGTAAGGAGAAAGAGAGCATCCGACAAAACCGGATGAACGAATAACTAAATGAACGGTGGACTAACAAATTGTTTTCCTTGGTAGATAACGAACCTTGTATAAGTAAGTAAGTATTGTTGATTGTATTGTGTAGTAATAGTATGTATGTATGCATGTAAAATGAACTCCATGTATATCCGACCCAAAGTAGTCGGTGTACCGCGGTTAGCACGCGGTATATGCGAATTTCATATGCAGCAATTTTGATGAGCCCCTAGGGGCGACGTTTTTACTTTTTACAGGTATTCGAAGCTGACCACCATTCGAGAGAGTATGACGGGGATTGCTATGTAAGCATGGGTAGTTTAATTATGGGATTTGTATTTGTGTTGTAATGCGAATTTGGAAGTCCAAACTATATCGGTAATTTAAGGATTGTAGTTGACTCGGTATAGTATTGTATTGGAGTTGTAATTGAAATATGGTTGAGTATGAAGGGAGAGTAATGTATTGTGTAGAGTACTCGGTACGTTCAATTCATCAGACCGATATTATGTAGTAGTGTAGCTGGCCTTGCTAGTCACGTGGGTGACTAGTGGCATTGTACACCCGCCGTTGTGTATGTATTATCCGCTGAGAAGGTAAGTAGTTGTACAGTAATGACGGTATTAGCGGTAGGGGTGTTACAAAAAGTGGTATCAGAGCAAAGTATCGCTCTGATGGATGAAATACCAAGTTTAGGAAAATACCGAGTTAGGAATTAGAGACTTAGGGCTAAGGTTGAGTGTTAGCGTGTGAGGTACGCTAGATAGGAACTTCCGTGTGAACCGGAAACCTACAACAACCATATCCGCCCTCCGCAACCCACAGTATTAAGTTGGGATAAGAACGCCAGGGAGATGGAAAGACCTCTCACACTCGGGTAGAACCCGATCTAGTAGTTGCAAGAACAAACTTAGTAGAAAAAGAACCTGTCATTCGGTAGAGTCTAAGAACTGGGAGTCCCGAAGACGGTTCCCGTGAATGACAACGACCGCACTTAATGGTGGAGCAGTGAAGATCCTAAATGAAGGACAATCGAATTTATGGCCCATGGGGCGTGCTCTGCAGTCGCGAGAACCATGAGTAGCCAGCAAGAAGAGGAGCACAACCGCGCGATGAAGCGAGGAAGATAAAGTAACAAACCCAAGTTAAGAGAGTCTATGGACTGTAATGTTTGATAATACCAATGACGGTATACAAACCGACTAAGGAATTAGTCGAGGTTGGATTAATACTAAACCTACGCGCCAAGAGGCTATAACAACCGAACAACATGGTTTAGGTAACTATGAAAGTATTCATAAAACAAACGCCTATAGGACTACAACGTGGTTCCTAAAGATAATTTAAGTCTCGTTAACCACAGTGAAGGTGTGAGACACCCGGATGGACGACAACCATGTCAAGTACACTGAGAAGTGACTCAGGAGAATGATCACCAAGATCAAAAGATCAAAGGATCATCTAATAAGACCACACCAAATATGGATGAAACGATACCGTAACCGGTATACGTTAACCAAAAAAACAACCTACCCACGCACTTGCCCAGGGCAAGTGCAGCAACTACAAGACGGTTGGAAGACTTTTAACAACCCACAAACACTTGCTAAAGTACCACTATGACGAATGGAGCGACAGAGGATCACTAATCCTAAGAATTTGAAACAGCGAAACTTGAAAGGCCGAGGATCCAGATTTTTACAAAATGACTGAGGGGCATTTTGGTCCTTTAGCAACTAACACCCCATAAGTCCCCGTTTGGCACTATTAATCAATCCGGGACCGTTTTTCCGGATTTTTCTCGTTTTGTTTAATTTTATGGTTCTAGAATTTCACTAATGTTTAATTATAGTTATATGATTGACTATAATTTTTACGAGTCCATTAAACCCACTTAAAGTCACATTTCCCAGGTTCTCAAAAAACGTGCTTTAAGGCTTTGTTTGCGCTTTTAATCCACTAGATGGATCCTTTTTCTTCAGCATTTTTCCCACATGTTCTTAGTGCGTAACTAAGTCCAAGGAATCCATTTAGGACCTTAGTTGAGGTTTATATCCTCCTATGGTTACAGACACGTGTTTTTAAATGTTTTTATGACTTTTACGTTTTTCCTTTTTTTCTTTTGGTTTCTCTTTCTTCACCAATGTTCTTAAGGACTTAATTAGCCTTAGAATATCATAATTACATAATTTATTAACACATATAAGTTTGGGGTATTTCATAATGTGTTGGGTTGGGCTTTGTGGGGTTGATATGATCTTCGGCCCAAAACTCATTTCAACTTCGATTCAAGCCCGATCCATGGCTAGCCCAACCGAGCTAGAACAAACGGCTCTAGAAATCAGCCCATAGTGACCAAAGCCCTTAGGATAGTGGGTGTCCCTCACCGAAAGTGGGTCATGATCCTTACTTAGTGAAGATGATACCCTCACCCACAAACCACAAAACTGTAAAGTCCAGAAAAAAATTCAATCTTGAATAAATAATCATTTTTAGACCTTCAAAATTTATGAAAAACTCAAAAAATCCATAAACAATTTTAACTCCCTTCAGTTCATCCTCCTTCGAATTCAAAAAAAAAGAGAAACACAACTAGAGAGAATATTTAATCTCTCCCATCTAATTTCTCACTCAAAATTACTTCCAACCTGTAAAGACAAAATCCATTCGTAATATCAAAATTGTCTCTCAAAATTTACTTTCATTCCAAAAGTCCCTCAACATTCAAGAAAATTATAATTTCAGAATTAAAAAATCATTTCTAAGATTTCAAAAAAAAGACCTTTAAATTTGAAATTATTTCTAAATCCTGAAAATCCACTTTTCAATTTCCAAACTCATTTCGAAAATTATCCCTGACTTCAAAAATCATTTCAAATTCAAAAATTGTTACAAAAAATCATTTCAAAATTACAATAAATCATTTATGACTCCAAAATTATCCTTTGTAACTTCAAAAATCAAACTCATTTTGACAATTATCCCTGACTTCAAAAATCATTTCAAATTCAAAAATTGTTATAAAAAATCATTTCAAAATTACAATAAATCATTTATGACTCCAAAATTATCCTTTGTAACTTCAAAAATCATTTCTAATAAAATCAAACCAAACAAAAAAAATTTGAAATTAAAACCTTCAGAACCTTTACCAAATTCGCCAAAAACCTCCAAAACCTTTATTAAATTCTCCAAGAATCCCTCACAATCATCTAAATCTACTATTTATCTTCAAAACACTCAAACAAAAAGATGAGACAAAAATCATTTTGAAATCCCAAAGATTCTTCAACATCTTCTAAATTTTAAAGAATCATTTAAAAAGTTTTCTTTAAAATTCCAAATCAAAAATTTGTCTTCAATTCTGAAAAATAATAATAATAAAAATCATTTTGAAATACAAAAGCATTTTAAAGTCTAAAATAATTACAGAAATTCAAAGAAAATTCTTCTCATTATAAAAAAACTCTCTCACACAGTAAGACCATGAGTGATAATCTCATCCTTAACTTTGAGAAGAAGGAGTCACCACTTCCCTTTGAGTCATCATAGGAGAGTGCCACCATTAATTTCAAGGAGCCACCTTTCTCCGAAGTTGAGTTTCACGAAGGCTTTTCCTATGAGCCACACCCCAAAGACGAGGATTATTACATCCTCAAAACCGAGGAGGGGGAGGAGGATCCATCTCCCTTTGATCTTCACCTTGAGGATCACGGCTTTTCCCACTTGTGCTTAAATGAAGTAGGGTGGAAGCTCAAAATTCACCCGCTAACTAGACCTGATCAAGAAGACAAAGTCCGCCCCGGAGTTCTCCTTGCACTGCTCAATGAAGATAAGGGTGTCTTCATCCTTAAGTTCGAAGAGGGGGCTCCACCAAAAGATTATCCTCGCACCAAGGATCATCAACCGACGAATTTGGGCCACTCTTCAAGGAAAAATGATGCCCGCCTAACCCACTCGTTATAGCCCACTTCAACATTCATTTTTTGATCTTTGAGGACTTCAATGTGGTATGGTCAACTTAAAGAAGGGCAGCTTCCCGGGAGGCAACCTGGATGCATTTTCTCATTTCACTTTATTTTAATTTTTCAAATTCTTCTTTGATTTTATTTTGCTAACTTTTAACCCCGGTTATAGTTTGGTTGGTTTTAGTATTTTAAGCAGGTGCAAATTAAATTCCACACTGCATCCAAGTTGCGCAAATTGAGGCTAAAGATCAAGTAAAGGGGAGTTCCTACACGGCAAGCAACAACAATCTTAGAGGAGTGCTAGTTTCTTTTATTTTGTGTCTCTTCGTTCTCCTTCATTTTGTAACTGTTTGAATCTACCACGGGGATAGATTATGTGCTGAATTGGTTGTGTGTGTCCCTTATGCTTTCTCTCATGTCTACTTCTTGAAAAAATCTTCTAAAACATTTTCCGGTTTGTCTGGTGAACAATGAAGACATTGTCCAAATTAAGTGTGGGCGAGTGACCTTCTCAGTGAATGTATGCTTAAATGCTTATTCCTTATGCTTATCTTGCGTTTGTCCAAAACAAAAACTTGGATCCTTGTGATGCGGGTTGTTCTCATTAGAACAAATACTCTTATGAATTATGGGTAAATGCTCAAAAAATTCTTTTTATTGCTTTTGAGGAGCATTTTTCATGTGGTGTAGCCAAATGATCTGTAATGGTTGCATTTTTATTGCTTAGGGGTTTCTTTTGTCTTCTCACATCGGGATTGCTAAGGGTTGCTTCTTGGTAAAATTCTTTAAGGTACTTGTGAGACGCCATTGGTAACCAACAATGATTGTTGAGTGTTTTTAAATGAAAAGTCTACATGCCCAATTTTAACTCCTTATCTCTTATGCAAAAGTATAACAAATGAATAAATCTATTTTTCCTTTTATTTTCTCCTTAATGCCCATTCTTGAGAGAAGTTGGTCATGGTAAAAGTTCTCCAAGTTATCATTCCTTACAACTTTGAAGAACTTCAGATCTTACCCCGAAACTCTAGATTTTAGTTTTCCCTAAGCACACCCCTGCCATCAGTAAGTAATGGTTCACACTCCTCTAATGGTTTAATCACTTTTTGCTTCTTCTCTTATCCTACAATTCATGTTAGTATTGGTTAGCTTTGAGCATTTCCTACTTGCTTGGGTTCATGGTTTTGCTTAAGTACAAGTAAAAAGGTAATTTTGTGGTGTGATGGGTGTCTAAATGAGCATGTTTTAAGGGTATATTTCATATGATTTATCAACACTTATCATGCTCATTTCTTCACTTTTGTTAGTTTTTCTCTAGTTTGTGCTTTAGTGGATTTCTTACACATATATAATTCAAACATGAAGAAACCTATCTCGAAACAAAGTAGATGAAAGAGAAACGTGTGGGAGCAAACGGATCTTAAATCAGAGTTATAGCGAAGAATTTGGGGCCTAAACAAGTTGTGATTGGACACACACGCGTCCGACCTTGCATGTCCGGGCACAATGCAAGAGTTGCTTGACTTATGTCTGGACATACAAGTCCGGAAATGGCTTCAAAAACAACAGATTTCACGTTTAAAAATGGGAAAAGAAGAAGTTGAAGCTCCCCCTCCATTAAAGCCCTTCTTCAACCTCTCATGGCTATTTCTTCTCATTTTTCTCTTATTTGTGCTTTAATGGAAGCATAAACTCCCTTGTTGCTTGAAATGAGGATAACCCTAAACCCTCTCAAACCTCCATTGTTGAACGTTGAACTTGTGTTATGCTTTATTTTAGTCCTTGTGTTTAATAAATGATGATTATTATTAGGTATATGACCCTTAACTTGTTATTCATGATTTGGGGATTTGTTTAGAGTCTTATCCATTTGGTATCTATGTGTTGGAATTAGTTGGTTTGCTCTAAAATCTATCGATATAAGGGCTTGAGATGAGTTCTAGGTTGCCAATTAGTCTAACACTAATGTGGGATTCCATCAACATGTGACTCTGAGATAGAAACCTATACCGCAGGGACTAAACCAATGTACTCGGATTTTAGTGATTTTGAGATTAGACAACTGATAAGCCACAGACTTATCATATTTTACCCATTAGATTTAGTATTATATTTATCTAAATAAGGTTATATATATGTTATTTGTTCTATATTATGTATTAAAGTGTTTTATTAGTTCAGTCTTATGTTTTTATATGTTTTTATGCAGGAATGATTTTCTAGGCAAAAGTTCAGTTTGATGCCAGACTCAATGCCGGGTTGATCCTGCACGGCATAAACACGGATCAGAAAAGGGGCTTTGCCAGATGAGATGCCGGGTAAATTCTATCCGGCATAAGTGTAAAGTCGCTTTGGTTGACCATACGACAGCACATGTGTTCCACGTGATTTCCAACCGCTACCTGGTATGATGCTGGGTATCTTCTACCCGGCATATGCACTGTCTCGCGTGGAATTGGCGGTTTTGACCGTTAACAGTTGGGCACATTTCCCACGTGTGCCGGCTATTGATGATCCGGCACGACGCCCGGCAAGAGGCATTTTGAAGCCCTATAAATAGGCCGAGAGTCTACATCATTTGACACACTTCAACATCACATTATACTCTATTCACGCACCAAATTCCGCCCACATTCCATTATTGGTGTGCAAGGCATTTCTACGGATTCATCCACGAAGAAGAAGAGAAGATCTTTGTCAGGGTTGAGGCTATGACCATTCTTCTCCCCCTTATGTATTTCTTCTTTATTTGAGTGGATGGTGAAGTAGGAATCCTTGCTTGTTCTTGGTTAGGGATGAATTCCTTCTTGTAAACAATATGATTTTCTCAATACAATTTCAAGCGTTCATTAAGATCTTGGTTCTTATTGCAAGAGAATTAGTTGATCACTCATTCTTTTTATGCAAATTCTACTTGAGGGAGAAACCCAGGAGTAGGATAGGTTAGACAAATCTTAGTGGTCTTTGATGTTTTCATCTATGATTTAGGGTTAGCATGAGAGATTACGAATTAACCCATCTTCCTCCATTACTTTGTTCTTTCGTGGCATGACATATGCTCGATTTGGGTAATAGGTGATGAGTTTCTTGTATTCGTTCGCGGAGCAAAAGAGTGGCATTTACAAATTGAACGTGTCGGGTGTACTACCGGGTCTCCTATGTCCGCACATTCAACGTCTTTGAATATGTCGTGCATCTGGTGTCTGGTAAGATGTCCGGCTCTTTCATGTTTGTTGGTTAAGTTCGAGCCTTGAAGTTTGTTGCATGATCATATTGTTACTTGGTTGATTTAATCCCGAATCTGGGACAAATTATTATTTAGTTACGAGTTTTAGTTAATTATTTGTTAATTACTTTCCCCCCTTTTTATTATAGAATTGGTAGTTACCGGGATTATGACTAGTTTTCTATAAGTCCCTTGGGTTCGATACTCTCGGTCGTAATATACTTACACTGTACTCCGGCCGGGTTTTATTTGCTACCCCTAGTAGAGTTGTAGGTTTATTTAGGTTTAGTTATTTATTTTACTCATTTTGTATATATTTTTATCCTACAAATTTTCAGTTAGAAAATTGGCGCCGTTGTTGGGGACTTGGAATTAGTCCAAGTCCTAAATTCGGTAAAACGCCCTATTCTTTATTCTTTGATTCTTTGATTCATTTTTTCCATTTTGTTTTTCGGTTGAACATGCTGGGTTGGATGCCCGGTAACCGATGCCCGGCAGATTCAACAATTCTTATTTTCTTATTATTTTATTAGTTGTTTTAAATTGTTTTCCAGGTTGAGCAGGCCGTGCATTATGCCGGGTAGGACACATTCGTCATATTGGAGGAAGTCCTAAGCCGGACTGGATCTATCCGGCGCACAATCCGGCATTTAATCTCAACTTTTATTGTGCATTTTTCTCTCTTCGAATCCTTGATTTATTTATAAATACTCCTTCCCTTTGCTCTTTAGTTAACTTCCTTTTCTCTTTCTCGTCTTATCTATTTTTTTTTCTTTATAAAGTTGAACGCGCCGGGTAATATGCCGGGTTAATTCAATCCGGCATTAGTGGAGGAAGTCCACTGCCGGATACCAGGCGCTCGGCAACTTGACCGGCACGTTCAAGTTTTTTTTTTCAAATTTTTTTTTTTTATCTTAAATGTTACGAATCCGCATAATTTTTGTTGCACCATTCATTATATCTCTCCCCTCTAACACATCATACGCTTTGATCCGCTTATTTTTTTCGGATCGAATAGGCCAGGTCTAATGTTGGGTATGGTACATCCGACATTATTGGAGAAAGTCCAGCGTCGGATACGATAGACCCGACACTGAACCCGCATACACAAAATTTTGTTTCTTCTGTTATTTTTCGTAATTTAATTATTTCACTATCTTAATATTTATTTCTACGTTATAAATTCTACGAATATATAAAAACGTGTTGTTTTGCTCCTCCTAAATATTTAAAAGGTGAATGCTTCTTCGGTCAACGAGTACTCCTGAAATTTCGCCAACTTTGATCCGGAGATCGAAAAAAACCCTGCTTCATACTTTAAGGCAACAACGAACCCCTACAAGAAGCATATCCTACACCAATGGCAGCACCTACCATCCGAAATATAAACCGGCCTTCCAACCAAGGCCAAAAACCAGCAATCGACCTTCCCCCATCTTGCCAAAATGAGTATGATGATGGCAAAAAACTCAAGCCATATCATCCTCAGATTAGATGCATAAAGGAGTTGGGTCTGTTCAACGGTACAAACTCGGACGATGCTTTGCTCCACATCACCAAATTTTTGCAACACACAAACAGCCTAACCTCCACTAACAATGTCCTCCAATACGCCAGACTTTCCCTCTTCCCCCTTAGCCTACGGGGAACGCCAGCAAGTGGATCCATAGTCTGACCCCCAGTACCATCACCACATGGGAGGACATGGCAACCAAGTTTTATGACAAATTCATGCCTCCAAGTCGCACCCTGGAGATGATCGCCGAGATATACAATTTCAGACAGCCTAGCTCGGAGAACATCTGTGAGACTTGGGACAGATTCAAGGGGTTGCTGCGCACATGTCCTCACCAAGGAACAACTATCTCAGGTGTTCTATAAAGGATTGTCAACCAATGCAAGACCATGATCCTATCCACCCTTGGTGCTGACATATTGAAGAAGCCTGGAGATCAATTCCTTAGTGGAATAGAATCTCTTTGTGAAGAGATAAGAGATTAGGCCACGGGTGGAACCAGGGCGGTACCGCTGGTTTGTATCAAGTGGGCGAGGGAGACACCAAATTTAAAAAATTGATGCAAAGTCATGAGTAGTTGTTGGAGAGCAATGCTCAAACGTCCACGAAGGTTAGCGCTCTACAGAAGGTGGTGGAGCAACTAGCAATGAACAAACTTCCTCAACAGGCGAACGTGGTTAGTGCACGACCACACGCTCCGAGCCCTGACATGCCAGACTTTCAGAATGTTGAGGAGGAAGTCAATTATGTGAGTAACCAAGGGTATCAGCAGCCATGGCAACAGGGGAATCAACCCCTCAACACTTTCAGAGTCAAGCCGGTTACCAGGGAGGTCAGAGGCAATACCAACCATCCCACCTGCATCATCATCAGAGGCCGAGATGGCTGAACTGCGAGACATGATGTCGGCTCTGATGAACAAGACCCAGGACACTCACAACTAGATCTCGACCATTCGTAAGGAGCATAAAATGTTGCAGTTGCAATTACAGCAACTTCTGACGCAACCACGACAGCAAGGCCAACTCCCATCCCAAACGCAAACTAATCCAAGGGAGCATGCGAATTCGGTCACTATCCTGCCCAGGATCTCAGATAATGCCAAATAGCCTAAGTGTAGGGCGGGTCCTCCTCACACCTTCAATATCAAACAGGGGGGCCTTTCTTACCATAAAATTTTTCTCTTATTTTTATGATTTGTTTTTGTAAGTGCTTTCATTATTGTTATTTCAAGTTTCTTAAAAAAAAACAACTCAATTTTTTTTCTTTCGTATTTTTGAACACCGGGGACAGTGTTCCTGCCAAGTGTAGGGCAGGGACCCCCCTTAAAAAAAATAAGTTTTTATTTATAATATGCATAAGTTGTGAGTTTTATTAATGTTTTACTAAACTTTTTGCAAGTTTTTGATTGAGATAAGATTAGGAATGACTAAAGGCTTGTTCTCTCAAGAGGTAAGCTCTATAATGACTTTGTAGATTCCTGTTTTTAACTTTTTGATTCTTTTTATTTAACATGAGTATATGATCTTTCTCCTAATTCTTCCCTTTATGTACTTCTGGGTTATTTTCTTTCCTCGTTTCAAAATTGTGAAAAATCTTTTGGGTGAAAATCTTAAAAAGGGTTTTTGTGAAAAAAAGAAAGAAGAAGAAGAAAACAACAGGAAAAAAAGAAAAAAATATATATATCTTCTTCCAAAGGAAAAGCATTATATTCCTAGAGGTTGCAAAATGCCTCAAAATAAAAGTAAGAAATGAGAGTTTATCCTTTTATTTTTCTCCTAAATTCCCCGTTCTTCAATGCAAAAAATCATGGTTGATTCAGAAACCCTTGCAAAATAGGGCTGAATATAAAAACCATCGATGAGTGTCTTGGCCACATTCAGAAATTCTTGAAAATAGAGCTGAATGATGGAAACCGGAAAAAGGAGAGATTCCAAATCTCTTATGCAAAATAGCCCAACATTTTTTGATCGGTTTTGAAATTCTTTATTTTATACCGTTAGTATGTTTGGATAGATAAGGTAGATTAAGTGATACTTGTGAATTGAGTCAGGCGGTTAGAAATGTTTATCTAATTGTCATTCTAAAGTTTATCTGTTTTGTGCATAAGTAATTACTCATTTCTAACCTTGTTTTGCTCGAGGACTAGCAAAAGGTAAGTGTAGGGCCTTGATAAGCCGCAGACTTATCATATTTTACCCATTAGATTTAGTATTATATTTATCTAAATAAGGCTATATATATGTTATTTGTTCTATATTATGTATTAAAGTGTTTATTATTTCAGTCTTATGTTTTTATGCAAGCAATAATTTTCTAGGCAAAAGTTCAGTTGATGTCAGACTCAAGGGTGCAGGGTTGATCTTGCACGGCATAACACGGATCAGAAAAGGGTCTTTGCCGGATGAGATGCCGGGTAAATTCTATTATATCCGCATAAGTGTGAAGTCGCTTCGGTTGACCATACAACAGCACATGTGTTCCACGTGAGCTGCCGGGTATGATGTCGGGTATCTTCTACCCGGCATATGCACTGTTTCGCGCGGAATTGACGGTTGTGACTGTTAATAGTTGGGCACATTTCCCACGTGTGCCGGCTATTGATGATCCGGCATGACGCCCCCCGACAGAGACATTTTGAAGCCCTATAAATAGGCCGAGAGTCTACATCATTTGATACACTTCAACATCACATTATACTCTATTCACGCACCAAATTCCGCCCAATTCCATTGTTGGTGTGCAAGGCATTTCTACGGATCCATCCACGAAGAAGAAGAGAAGATCTTTGTCAGGGTTGAGGCTATGACCAATCTCCTTCCCCCTTATGTATTTCTTCTTTATTTGAGTGGATGGTGAAGTAGGAATCCTTGCTTGTTCTTGGTTAGGGATGAATTCCTTCTTGTAAACAATATGATTTTTCAATACAATTTCAAGCGTTCATTAAGATCTTGGTTCTTATTGCAAGAGAATTAGTTGATCACTCATTCTCTTTATGCAAATTCTACTTGAGGGAGAAAAACCCCAAGAGTAGGATAGGTTAGACAAATCTTAGTGGTCTTTGATGTTTTCATCTATAATTAGGGTTAGCATGAGAGATTACGAATTAACCCATCTTCCTCCATTACTTTATTCATTTCGTAGCATGACATATGCTCGATTTGTTAATAGGTGATGAGTTTCTTGTATTCGTTTGCGGAGCAAGAGAGTGGCATTTACAAATTGAATGTGCCGGGTGTACTGCCGGGTCTCCTATGTCCGGCACATTCAACGTCTTTGAATGTGCCGTGCATCTGGTGTCCGGCAGGATGTCCGACCCCTTCATGTTTGTTGGTTAAGTTCGAGTCTTGAAGTTCGTTGCGTGGTCATATTGTTACTTGGTTGATTTAATCCCGAATCTAGGACAAATTATTATTTAGTTAGGATTTTTAGTTAATTATTTGTTAATTACTTTCCCCCTTTTTTATTATAGAATAGGTAGTTACCGGGATTAGGACTAGTTTTCTATAAGTCCCTTGGGTTTGATACTCTCGATCGTAATATACTTACACTATACTCCGACCGGGTTTTATTTGCTACCCGTAGTAGAGTTGTAGGTTTATTTAGGTTCAGTTATTTATTTTATTCATTTTGTATATATTTTTATCCTACAAATTTTC
Source organism: Limonium bicolor (assembly GCA_023374045.1). Taxonomy (NCBI): domain Eukaryota; kingdom Viridiplantae; phylum Streptophyta; class Magnoliopsida; order Caryophyllales; family Plumbaginaceae; genus Limonium; species Limonium bicolor. The sequence goes on from CM041779.1 coordinate 265,836,357, forward strand.
AGTTAGCAACAACATTTCAACTTAGGGGAACTTGAGCTCAGTCCTATCATTTGACCCAGGGCTTAGCTGATTGAGAAGTCTCGGTTTAATCGGTTAGGATTAGTAAGCCTCGATTAGGTTACTAATTAAGTGTTCCTATTGTTTAGTTATAAGTTCAAGGGTTGACAATCGGTGCTAAGGGGAGGATTGGTGTAAATATGCATCGCGGGCTACATTTATCATACTACCTTTGTTTTTATTTATGCACAATGACTAATCTTATAATTAGCTAGATAGTTACGAAGTCCCTGTGGATACGACCTTGTAGAGCTACGAGTTTTTGGTTCCATTGTCGGGGATGTCGGTTCAACTATCTTGTTTATTTTTGGTTTAGTTTTTGTGCATATTTTTTATTTCCTTTATTTTCCCATTTTGAGTATAAATTTTTGTTTCTTTTATTTTTAGGTACTTAATTCTGATGAATGGTTACTATAATCAAGCAGGAGGTTGGTATGGCTACTCCTGTGGCGCAGAGAACTACAATTAATATAGTGCATGCCAAAGGTGCGAGGAGTACCATGAGAGATCCCAATGTCCACCAACACTGTAGTAATTGAGGGAACTCATGAAGGACTTAAATTCAACTATCAAGCTAAACCCCACTGAACAAGGCACCAACCATTGGATTGTTGAAATACCCCTGAACATTTAAACGCATAAAATCATAACGCGTTTTATAATTCGGACATAAAATAACGTACGAACAATTAAATTTAGTATATATACATGTCCGAACGCGTGACGACATTATATATTAATATAGTCACGTACTTGAACTTAAACTACATGTACGTAACGTTACGACATTGTAACGTTGTAATAAAAATGATAACGTCGCATAACTTCGTAACAAAAAATAAATAGATAAACGCGATATATTACATGGTCTTACATATATAAACAAGCATGTATAACTTATAAAAAAAAGAAGAAAAAAGGAGCAAAGACGCTCCCGCTGAGGTTCGAACCCCGTACCTCCCGTATACCTAGTGAAAGTCTTAACCGGTTGAGCTAAACTCAAATTCAGTAATAGATACTCACGAATTAAAACTAGTATGAGACTACTTAAGTAACTGCAAAAAAAAAATATAGAAACATTACAGCACACGCTGTTTTTCTTCCTGATCAGACGCACCCAAATCCCCGGACAGCAACAATTCCTTTTTGGCCTCGAGCAGTTCAATACCAACATGCTTGATCACGTGCTTCCAATTCCAATCCCACCATTTCCTTATTCCGTTGGTTGTCTCAACTTCCTTTCACGTGTTCTCTGTGGCATCGTGAATCAGAATGAACCACAGATTGGAGCAGGAGCATTGCTGATGTTCAAACTCAAACAAAAAAAAATATACAATAACCGTGGACAGTAGAATCGGTACTGTAGATTTTTTTTTTTGCATACAATGCCCTCCGTTCCCTTGAAACCTGAGACCACGCCACTCCATTGGAAATTGTAGTCACCAACTGCCTCAACTAGTTATTCTACCCACCATCCTTTTCCCCCATTCTTGCAAGTGCCAGTTCCTGCATGTGCAGAACTCTAGGAAGGTAAATGAAAGCAGCTTCTGTGTAATCTCTCCTCTGGTGTGATACCCACGCGTGAAGGTAAGGCCAGTCCTGCATGGTTGTGTTCTGTTCTTGTTGACTTCTTCCCCCCTTGATCAAAGAAAAAAACTCTACTCTCTCATTGTAACAGGAGCTTGCTTGCACGCCACTGCGCTTCATCCAAAATCAAACTGATTAGTAACCAGCAAACCTGGTTGAACATTAGTTTCAGGTAAATTCCAACGAACCCTGCTATATTGCCCTCCTAATCTTCTGTTCCTGATCCCTTCTTTCCTGATAAAAAAAACCCACACTCTCACCATTTCTTTCTGTATCAGTAGGTTCAAGCTCTTGCGATTCCCTTAGTCCCTTGCCACATTGTGGAGTTCCAGCTGTTGTAGAACCAGGAGCAAAGCCATCCCCAACCTAAGCTATGACGCGGTAAGGGAATCAGTAACCAAACTGGTCCTCATGTCCTTACTTGCGGGTCTGAAAAGAAAATACCACATTACTCACTCCAGTTCTCCTTTTTGCTTTGCATAAATATCCCATGCAACTTTACCCATGAAGGACCCAAGCCATTTCTCCAAAAAGATCGGTCGGTCCTGTGCTGTTGAAACAGCTCCTCAGGTAAACTCCCACCTGATAATAGATTCGAATTCTGTAACATTGTTTCAGTATACTAAGTGTCCAGGAGTAGTATAGAGTTGGGGTTGGTTGACTTATGAACTTAAAGCACATCTAAAACATCTAGTCAGGATTAGTAAACCACTTCAAAAATTCTGTAATATCGGTATTCTGTACATAAACCTTCAGGGAGAATGCAGGAGGGGTATTGCTTAGACGATAAATTGAGAACCATGCTAACACGCTTAACTTGGGTTGTATAGAGTTAAAACCGAAATTAAATACATAACCAAGCAACTCAACAAGCTGGGAAAACTAGGAGACAGACTAGGTAGCAGAAACAAAGCAACAGAGAATATACATCAACTTCGGTTTTGTTTTTTCAGAGTTTCAGTTTGTTTCAGTTCTAGAATTTCCTTGCTTCAGTATAAAGATGATGCTGTAAGATTCACAAGTTGGGTGAGATTTAAGATTGTAATAGAACACTTAATCATGAGAGCAATTGAGGCTGGAGAATCTAGAAAATCAAATCAGAAAAACAAAACAGAAGAGATAGACGAGGATGTAGCAGTTTTATGTTTCGGTTTCAGATTTCTGTCTTGTTGGTGATCTATGTCACTTTGAGTCTGTGGAACCTAGAAACTATCACACCCTAAACTACTGGATTGGTAATGAGAGAAAACTGAAAAGAATCAGCTCATGAGCAAACCATGTTGGAAAACAGGCAGAGAACAAATAAGGAAAATGTATCAGGTTGTAATTACAGGATTCATTTATAAGTTGTTTCTGGGTAGTTGTGTTGCAGTGGGGTTAAGTCTGTTGTATTGGTGTGGAAATTGATTTAAAACTCTGCTATCATACCTACCTGCAAGAGGGAACAATGAAAGAAAGAAATTGAAGACAAGTTAATACAATTATAGAGAGATCAATAGAAGGTGTTTCGTTCTGCATGCTTCAGTTTTTCATTTCTGTCAGTTCGGTATGATTTGGTACAGAGGGATTAGAGGAGGTTGTAATGGCTCGATAATGAATCCAAACTAAAGATAATACACTTAATGGGGTTTGTAAATAATTGGGACAAAGTTATGAATCAGTTTAATGCTTTAAAACAGAAGTAGGAAGGTATGGATGCACACATGGCTATTTCAGATTTCTGAAAATCGTGTTTCTGTAAAACAAATTTCCAGAGGTATTGTCAAGGTTGTTTGGGTTTTGTTTGGGGTTGAGAAACTCCCTAGAACACTTAAATAACTGAGGCAGAAATCTGAGAGGAATTGAAAACCCAACTCGTTAATAAACAGAGAACAAAAGAAGAAGATAGTACACCTGTTTCATGATCTCAGTCCCTGCAGTTTCCTTTCTGCTCCAGTATACTGAGTACATCAGTGAGGGTACTACGATTGTCTAGATAGTTGTGTGGGTTTAAAACATAAGCTAAACACATAACTAAGTAAGGGAGTACATGGGACAGATCAAAAGACAGATTAATACCCAACAAAAAAAAGAAACAGGAGAGAAAGTTATCAGTTTTTATGTTTTATTTTCTGAAAATTGTTTTCTGTATAATTTTGTTATAGAGAGTTATGAGGGATTGTAAAGAGTGCGGTATAGGCTTAAAACCCTTCTAAGTGACTTAACCAATTGTGGTAACACTTTGGAGAAAACTGTGGATCGATTTAATGCATTTACAGAGTGGCTAAATGAAGGTTTACACAGCTTGACGCATCAGTTTTTCCTGAAACTGGTGTCTGCAAACAGGGAAATTGTCCTACTAAAATTAAAGTAATAAACCTAGAAATTAATAAAACGAAGATCCTGTCGGGTTGCAAAAATCCCGGTCACTATAGTATAGAAAGTTAAGCAACCAGATATCGAACCGCGGGACTTGAATAAATAAGCCCAAGTCCTAAGAAAACTGGAAATTCAGGGGGGTTGTGAATTGTTTTTGTGATTGAATTGAATAAATGCAAATCGAAGCTTAAATAAACAATTAATGCAAATGAGTGATGAGTTTGATAAAGTGAGTGGAACTCCGGGTTCGGGTCGTTCTTTACTAGTTAAATATAGTAAAATCTACAATTCAATTATGAGAAACGGAAAGGCTAATTCTTTCTATCTCTTCAATGCTAAATCCTAGTTCATTGAAGAGCTCACCTATCAGAACATGTCAACTCTAATCTAGCAGTTGACAAAACACATATAGGCGGAATAAGTGTGAAGAATTGTTAGCGTTTGTAGAAGAGATTATCTATCCGACTAATCTTTCCCCAAATCTCCAGGTTAATTCGAACTACCTATTAATCACCTTGTCTGATCTTAATAGGTTTCGCAGAACAACTCTATAACTCACGAAATTAATAGAGAAGATGAATGATAATCATTAACCTAGAAACAATCCATTACAGTCTCATAATCAAATTGCAGAATTCTTAACTACATTGTATCCATTACGAACAACCCTACCCCACAGTTAATCCCTACTAGCCAGACATTACAAAGAAGCAGATAAATACAATCAACATAGAATTCATCTAAAGGAAGGAAAACCCTCGAATTGAACGATTATCTAGAATCAATGGCTGCAGGCGCAAGGTTGAAGATGATGGACTGACTCCCTTCTGTTGATGCTCCTCCTCAATGATGATAGAATGCTTGATGAATGGGGATGAAGGTGAAGCTGATGCTGATGGAGTGGATGAGTGGAAGGAGCGTTGTTTTTTTCAGCGTGAGAGTGTTGTGAAGTAGTGATAGGTAATGAATGATGCTTCTCTCCACTGATTAGGTCACTTAAATAGATTTTCTTCCTCTTTCTCCCTTCAAAATGCCGAACTTCTGCTGAATTTTTAGTCGCGTCCGAACATTGGTCCGACCTTCAATGTTCGGACACATTGCTTTGAGCGCTTCAATTCCAAAAATCTCGACTTGTGTCCGAACTTTGATGTTCGGACACAAGTTCGGACATGCTCCGTAGGTCAGACTTCCGACTTTTCTCATTGCGATTCTCGAACCATGTCCGAACGTCGATGTTCGGACTGAAGTTCGGACATTCCATTAGGCACAGCACACGAACTCTCGACTTACGTCCGAACTTGGAAGTTCGGACATAAGCTCGGACATTCCTTCAAAATCCTCTAAATTCATCGTTCTGACTCCAATTCGACCCCCGTTTGTTGCATCATCTCTCTTGTAAGTTAATCTACTGTTTCCTTGTCTTCTCTCTGCATTTTAACATAGAAAAAGGTATCAACCCTTAACAAACAACAAACCAAAGGAAAACGTATGACAAGTGTGGAATATTATCCATGTATGTAAGAAAAATAGGCATTAAAGATCACTAAAGCCAGTCACATTTCCCACTCATCAGTGTCCGGTTTGAATGACTTTCCAGAGGAGATAAGAGAGTTGTGTTGGAATAAAAACGAACTCGAAACAATGCTAATTCACCTAAATAATTGTATGAACCTTTGGGTAAGGTGGGAAGTCAAGCTTGGAAAACATACAGGAAGGAAAGAAAGGGAGGGTAGCAGGTTTCGATATTTCAGTTCATAACTCTACTGAAACTTAAGTGTTCTGTGTATAGAGTTTTCATGGACATTGTCTAGGCTATTTTGGTTGGGCTCCCAATTTCGAAAGCTTTATAACACACTCAATCACGTGATAAGATGGGTGAGAGAATTTAGAAGTCAGTTTGATCAATTAAGAAGTAGGTGAAAAGAGATTACACAAGCTATTGTCTCAGTTTGTTTGTTCAGCTTCTGTCCTCTGTATAATGAACTTCCAGAGTTGTTATCAATGTTGTTTTGAGTTGGGTTGAGTTTAAAACATTATTAACACCTATAGCTAGTTGGGTAATACTGTGGGAAAGAGTGAAACATCAGTTCAACTCAAGGAAAACGAGAAACAAGAAGGAACATTTAGATTGTGGTTTTAGATTCTCATTAATGTTATAGTTTCTGTATGCCTAGATTACCGGGGCATTATAAGGGTGATCATAGTTTGATAATGAACCCAGACCAGTACTAACATACCTAGTTAGTTGGTGGAACATTTTGGGGTAAAGTAAGCCACAGTTGATACATTAGAGGAGAGGTTAAGTGGTATTCAATACCGGAACTATGTGGCAGTTTATAAATTTTGGGACTCCTGTATAAATGGGTTTTGGGGGTGGTACTTTAAAGACTATATTATTGTGATGCTAGGATTAAACATTGATGACCTAGTTAACTAAGGAGGGAATACACTCTAGACAAGTTAAGTCCATCTTAGATAAGCTTGTTACATATTGGTGATTAAAAATACTCTAGGATAAGAGTAAATATCCTAGAAGTTAAATAATAATAAGGTGGGTGCTTGGGGAGTTCTAAAGTTAGAACAAACTGTACATTCCATGACTCACCTAAGGAATAACACCCTGTATAAACGAGATAAACTAGAAAAGTGTCATCACATGAAATCATGAACTGACACGTTATTTTTAATCAACGTTAGGGTCGTAACGAACGCCAATCGAGACCCCATGTGTGAGACGTCACGTGCTTCTGAATAAGGTATGAACATGTGTGGTTCGTATGTTGCCGTGTTACACGGCTTGTGTGCTGTGTGCCTTGTTTGATTATGACCACAAGACTAATGCATGAAAACGGATGTTTGTTTACTGTGCTTATTTGTCTGTTGTGAGCTTGTGTAAGGCATGTGAATGGATTGATTATTTTCCTTACTCACCTGCTTGCTATTATTGTGCATATCGCTTGCGCGCACACAGTAGTGTAGTCCCTTCTCGTTGATGAATCCTTGAGATGAAACACAATGAACTTCGTAAACAAACAAAGGAACTACATAAAGGGAAACTCCTCTTAACTATGAAGGACCTCTAATGTCACCCACTACGGTGTCGAACTATCAAAGATAATGATAAGCCAATTCCCGTTAGAAGTGAATAGGGAGACAGACCCTTTGTATCCGGGGTATAGACCAATAAACTAAAAAGGAATAAGGAGACGGACCCTTTGTATCCGGGGTAGAGACCAATAAACTAAAAAGGAAAAGGGAGACGGACCCTTTGCATCCGGGGTAGAGACCAATAATATTAAAAGGAATAGGGAGACGGACCCTTTGTATCCGGGGTAGAGACCAATAATGTTAAAAGGAATAGGGAGACGGACCTTTGTATCCGGGGTAGAGACCAGGTCATTAGAAGGCATAGGGAGACGAACCCTTTTTATCCGGAGCAGAGGCTAGTAACATTGAAAAGGAATAGGGAGACGGACCCTTGGTATTCCGGGGTAGTGGCTAGAAACATTTAAAAACAATAGGGAGAGAGAGAGAGAGAGAGCTATCCGGGAATGGAAGTTTGGCTATGGACAAGACGTTCTCCAAATTGTGGTGATGAGAGAACTCACAAATAATCCTTAAAGAACCAAAGAAAGATTGGCACACATGGTGCAAGGGAGGAGAAAGAAAACACACATATGAGAATAAATAAAAGAAATGAAAACACGCAACGTTCGAATGATCCTATAGTGAGGGTCATGGGTATAACATACCCGTGCACACGTTTTATTATTTTTATGAGTGTTGTGGCTATACTAGCAACTTGTTGTGCTTGTTGGTGTTGTGTTTGATTTTGCTATGGTACTAGTATGTTATGCTTGGTCGTTGTGCTAATGATTGCTACCCTGGAGTGTGTACGATATCACGATGTATTGTGTTGTGCTTTACTGCTTATTATGGCATGTAACTTGGAATTAATAATATTTGACCAAGTAGTCGTGTAGCCCGGCAACATACGAGCTACACATATTCATACTCAGCATAGTTTAGCTGAGTCCTTTATTTTTACAGGCATGGATCTGGACGATGACGGAGAGTAGGCAGGGTGACTACCATGATGGTAGTCCATCTGGGCAAGACCTTTTAAGTAGTATGTTTTCTTATGCATGGGTTGTGACTATGTACCACTAGACCCTTGTTGTATGTTTCGAGTTGTGTTATTTAAGTAAGAACTTATGATGTAGACTCTCGGTACTTGGTTTGGATTTCCCCGTTTGTATTCGGATTTGGTTATGGTTTTAATTCCAGTCATTCAGACTGTAGCTTGATATTGATAGTGTTATTGTGTCAACCACGTTGGTGGTTGGCGTCTGTGACACCCAAATGGAACTGTGAATCCACTGCTTAGACTTTTGTAATATCATTTGGTGCAACGTTCAGACTACTGTTGGGCTATTTGGGGGTGTTACAATTGTATACCAAGAGTGTGGAGGTGACCACGAGAGTGCTCACTGTCCTGTGATCATAGTAAAGACTAATTCACCCAGTTTGAAAGAGCTCATGTTAGTGTTATCTCGTCTTTCAAGCCTAACCCAACTGTGTAACACATCTTTAACATGAAGCAAGATTCCATAAACATGAACCAGCTGGATAGCAATGCTAGAATCCTAGCTAAGCTATAGCATATTGTGAGCCTCGATTTTAAACCCTATCCTATGTTGATTAAAGTTGATTAGGATCTAACCGGGTTTAGGTCCACTTATAACCTAAGATTAATAACTATGTCATACAACAAAAATTATTAAAACCTAAGCTAGCTCACTGGAACCTATTAAGAGTCGCCACCTAATTTTAACCTAGATCAAATTAGGAAAGGAGAGTTCGGGTTCGGGGGCTTGATATTCGACTTAATTAGGGTTCAAATTACTTTCATTACCCTTCCTAGGTCGTTTTTCCTCTACTTGGTTCGTTTACGGCTTTCTACAAAGTTTTTTAACCTAGGTGCGTGCTTCTGTTTTTTTTTATTTTTTAACATTTTTTGACAGAAAATTAAAGTGAAATTGAAAGTTACCTAAACTAGGGTTTCAGAGGCAGAATTAGGTCAAATTTTTATTCCGTCCGTGGCCACGGACCTAATGTCCGAACCCACGGACCCCAATTAACCTAATTACACAAAAAAGTCAAATTTAAACAGAAACGAAATTTTGAAAAGTCCGGGGCCACGGACAGGACGTCCGTGGGCCCGGACATGTTTTATAAAACCCTAACTTTTGAAAATAAAATATCCCGCCACCGTCCGGGGGCGTCCGGCTTTCGGACAGAGCGTCTGGGACCCCGGACATAGCGTCCGTGGGTGCAGACCGACCTCGGATGGCGGCGTTAAGGCTGTTCCCGGTGGTGTTTTTGGCTCAAAATTTATGGGTACGTAGCCTGAAAGATTCTAAACATGTTAGTGATCAAACGTTTTCAATTTGACTACGAATTAAGGACGAAACTTATTGAACAAGTTAGTGGACAGAAACGCAAACAAACCTTAATTCAGAAGCAAAGAAAAGTCAATTCGGTTAGCAATTTCAACCAGAAGTGTATTTAGACCAGAAGGGTTAGAGAATTTGGTTTTTACCCTGTTTTGATTTCGAAAACTTGTTGTTCCTTCACGTCGGGAATCTCTGAAAGCCTCGTTGGTGGCCGATCCGGTTCGACTTTGACCCGAGCTTCTGACCTCTTCTTCCTTGTGTTGTTAAGCACGTTTTGGTTCTGTATTTGTGGTGTTTTGATGCTTGGAAGTTCAATGGGAGAAGAACGAATGTGTTTTTGGATGATTTCGGTAGAGTTTCGGTGTTGGGAGTGTTGAAAACGTGGGAGGCAAGTAGACGGCTGTGTTTTCTGACTATGGGGATGATCTCCCCTGCCCTAGTTCATTTTGGGGGGGTCCTTTTATAGAAAGAGCATGGTCAAATTGATAGAGCAAGATCTTTATCTAAAAGACTGATTTTGTGCTCTAAGGGAATCTGATTTTTTAGAATATGTTGCAAGCCGATAAAAATTATGAAAATTTAACTGAAGGTAAATAATGATTTTTAGGAATTTTGAGAGTTGGAATCGGATTAGTTTGATAAATAATCGAATAGATAAAAATATCACAATCTCGAATCTCACATAATTCATAACATATTATTGGAAAGTCGAAATAACTAAATTCCAACGCCATTATTCTCTAAAAATCATCCTCTATCTTGTGTTAAAAATTCATGACATTTTGTTTTGATTTCGGTATTTTCCAAAGGAGAGAGAAAATTGTAAAAATGATTGAATTTCTCTTTTAAATTTTGGGCTAAGGTTCCAAATGAGATAATTTCAGGTTTATGACTGTATGTAGTCATGCTAACCATGTGACAATTTTATTTTAATTTTGGAAACCTTTTAATTTCTATTTTGAGGCTATTTCATGTGTTAATTATTAAAGAAATTAGCTTATAATATGAATTAAAAGCTAAATTTCCAGAATAAATATTATCAGAAAACCATGAAATACCTTTCATAATGACTATGATATTTGGAAGTGTTTGGAGATAATGAATAAGTCATATGAAAATAGAAAATCCCGAGAATGTCCTTGGAAAATCCTACATTGGTGCATTTGGACCACTTTGCCCTTTGTAACACGTATACCTTAGAGACTACTCCGGGGGGGTTGAAATTTTGGGTATAACAGATTGCCCCCCGTTAACTAGGCTTTGTAATGAAGATGAAAAGACTAGTTGATGCCTGAGTGATACCCCAAAATTTTGGATCTTAAAAGGCCCTATATGCAGATTGCGTCGAGCTATTCTAAGGTGCTGACTACCTATGAGTGAGAATGAAAATGAAAAGATGTAAAGCGATTCTAAGGTGTTGACTACCTAAAAACGAAATGATGAAATAAATGTCAAGCGATTCTAAGGCGTTGACTACCTAAAAATGAAATGATGAAGTAAAATGTCAATCGATTCTAAGGCGTTGACTACCTAAAAATGAAATGATGCCAAGCTATTCTAAGGCGTTGACTACCTGAAGATGATGAAAGCTAAATAATGTGTAGATGTAGGAATGCTGACATGCTGGCGATGCTAATGATGCTAATGATATTGATGATGTTGATGATGATGCTGATGATATTGATGATGTTGATGATGATGCTGATGATGCTGATGATATTGATGATGTTGATGACGCTCGGATGCTTCTGGGACCGAAACCCGTTCCAATGCTCCTGGTTGGTATACTATGGGGACTTATTGCCTCTGCCCACCAACTGGGGTGCTGGGATAACTTCTAGATTACCAAGGGGACTTATTGCCACTGCCCACTAGTTGTTTCTCCCAAGAAGTTGACATGAAGATGGGGACTTATTGCCTCTGCCGCGCCAACTTAGATCACGCTCTGTCTCGTACTTGTCTCGCACTGAAGATGATACTAGGTCTCGTACTGGTCTCGCACTGGATGATGATGCTCGGTCTCGCACTGATGAAGGTGATAGGTCTCGCACTGATGAAGGTGATAGGTCTCGCACTGATGAAGATGATAGGCCTCGCACTGACGAAAGTGATGGTATCGCACTGATGAAGATGCATGGTCTCGCACTGATGAAGATGCATGGTCTCGCACTGAAGTCTCGTACTAAACGGATGAAAAAAAACCGGATTTCGCACTGATTCTGGGTCGCGCACTGAATGAAGATGTCTCGTACTAAAGTCTTGAAAATGATGGGTCTCGCACTGATTTTGGGTCTCGAGCTAAAAATGAGTTAGAAAGATAATGGTCTCGTGCAAATGATGAAAAATGATTACCGGAGTGCCAATCATGGCAATGTATGCAATCAAAATATATGAAAGATACTCGTTCAAAACAGGAAACTGTTGGAAAAGGTGCCAAACTTGGCATTGTTGAGGTGTTATGCAAAAGTTGTAAAATGCAACTAAAGTGTTTGTTGGAAGCTTGCCAAAACAAGAAACTGTTGAAAAATATGTCAAACATGGCAATGCTTGAGAAAGACTCTGCTGAAAAAGGAAAGTGAAATGATCATTTCCTGACTAAAAATTTTATATCCGCAATTTGTTTCTTGAAAAATGAACATGTCATGGGTGGGAAGTGTGTGGTGTTTGTTGTGGTGCTGAAGGCTTTTGCCGGTGTTCAGGATTTGTGACAGGCCTGGGATTGGGTTGTGATTTTGGATGGAGGTCAGGGTTATGATGGGCCTAATGTTTTTGTGGAGGTAAGGCCGATGATGGGCTTGAGAGTGTGTGTGTGGTGGTAAGGGCTTATGTGTGTATGGTGGTGTTCAAGCTTTGGGTTTCAATTGGTGTTGACATGGCAATTGTTGGAACCAACAATTGCCCCCAGTATTTTTCATTAGGACAATCGAGCTAGAGTTCATGGCAATCGATCGGAACGATCGATTGCCCCCAGTATTTTCTTTAATTAAACGTGCGAACAAGTCTCATCCTCACAGGGTCAAGGCTTATGCTTTGATGTGGTGCTTCCTATCCTACACTCGATGTGGTCGGTGTTTGCACTCATTTCTCGCTCATGGTCATAACTTCCAAACCATTCGATATTCGATGGATTTACGCATTTGATCTGTTACTTTCACGTGATTGGACACACAACTATCAAGTCGGAAGTCTTTAAAGCTTATAACGTGGCCATAGGGTGTGATGAAAGACGACGGGATCATGGAGGGATATTTGAGGTATGTGGAGCTTAAATGGGTGACCAAAGCTGCAACTTGCGTCTTCTCTCGGATTCATCATCATTGTCTTGAAGTCATCTGGCTGCTTCATGTTGACGTTGTTTTCGAGCTTCTGGACCTGGACTTTTGGAGTTGTCCTTTACACCATTTCTCTTTTTTTGTCATTTGGACTTCTTCGAGGCACTTCGGGTTTGCCTTTTTGTTTTATCCTTTCTTGACTTTGCCTTCGGGGTTCTTGTGTTTCCCGGTTTGGGCTTCGTGAGCTGTTTTGATGTGAGCTCTATTGATCCTGTGTCATTCTGGGACCATTTGTGGATCGCTTCGTCATGCTGATTGTGGCATTGCTTCTTTGGACTGATGAGAATGTTATCTGAGAGTCGGGATCCTCGCTTCCTTTGGTCACCGGGTCGGACATTCATCATTGGCTGGGTTATTTTGTGGAGCATAATATCGAAAAGGGATATACGAAAGGCTCAACGGGGGTGCCTAGGGTTTAATGATAGGGTTTACAAACTTTTGGCTATGTGGTGCTGTACCTAGGTGCTTCGTCATTCCTGATAGTTGTGTATCCGTTCCTTGTTACTTTTCGCAGGTCTAAGAGTAAACTTACAAATTATCTCCTTCGGTCAGAGTTATGCCATTTACCTCACCTTTGAATGTGGTCTCACCAGAGTCGTGTAAAAATGACATGCTCGTTCGCTCATGGTTTTTCCGCTCAAGACACTCTCGCGAGATTTTTACTTGGGAACTCGTTCACACATTTAAACAAAAGATGACGAACTTAAACTTAGATTGCCCCCAGTATTGATTTGGGGCTTGCGACAACAATTCGATAGATGTGGACTTTGAACCTCTTTGTGGGTTGTTTGGATATTATGGGTGAGTTGTAGTGTTTGGTTAGGCATGTTCAAATTTTAGAAACAAGAGACAAGCCGTTCCATTGCATAGTCAGAAAATGATTGCTTCGTGATCCTTTTCCTTAAAAAACAATTGTTTTTTTTTTCGATGAATGAAAAATGGTTTGTACAGGAATTGTGAAAATGGAACTATGATTTTATTTATGAATCATGAAGGAAACGTAAAGATTACAATCTGAGGTGACTGCAAACTAACTAATAAGCTACTAGGAAAACTTGAAGATGCAAGAAAACGATCTGCACACTTAGAAAAATTGGACTCCTTGCTCGAGGAGGTCTTGAATCTTGTGCTTCAATGCTCGGCAATTGTCAGCATAATGGCCAGGCAACTGATGGTAGTGGCAGAATTGATTGAGATGCCTCCCCAAATGAGTGGTTCCTGGCCGAGGAGCCAGGGGCTAGGGGCAGTAGAGGTTTCTCTTCTGAAGCTCTTCAAACGCCTGACTTGTGCTCGGCCAAGTTGGGGAATTCCCTTTGCGATGAGTCTCGGGCATGGTAAGGGTACTGTCCTAAGGTTTTGATGCGGAGATCTAGGTCGTTGAACCATATTCACTTCTGGGAAACTGCTTTGAGCGCAAGCTACTGTCTGAAGATAAGCCTTTTCTGGTCCTGGCTTAGATAATTTGGAGCCACTGCCGGAGTTTCTTGAGCACTCGAGCTCCAAACCTTCCTTATGAATCCTTTCCTCTAGAATACCGACTTGTCCCATCAACATGTCCAAACTCGGAAAGTACATAAATTTTAGCTCATGGTTGTGTTGTTTTCGCATGTTCTCAATTATCATGCGGATTTGCTCCTGCTCGTCCATTCTGGTAGGCATGGCTGCAGCCTTTCTCGTCCAACGCTTGATGAAGTCAGACATGGACTCACCATCTTTCTGTCGAGTTCCTGCCAGATCGATTCTGGTGACCTCGAGGTTCCTAGCATACTCGAAATGATTTAGGAAAGCCTCGCAAACCTCCTCGTAGGTTTTGGTATTCATCTTCTGAGTGAGATACCAATGCTGAGGAGTCTCGTCTAGATAGCGTGCGAACACTTTGGCTTTTTGCATGTCATTGAGCCCCAAGATGGACATTTCCCGGTCGAACATAGCCAAGTGAATCTGTGGATCCGAGGAACCCTTGTACAAAGCGAGTGTAGGTAGCTTCAGCTTTAGGGGAAGATCAACTTCAGGATACGACGCCGTGGAGAAATAATCGAAGCCAGCTGGTTTGTTGGCTTTCTCTATGCGCTCAATCCTCTTCAAAACCCTTTTGACCTCTGCAGCTAGTTGGTTGTCAGGAACCTCCTTCCCCATACTTGTTTGAGGATCTTGGGCCCTAACAGAGTCAATCTCGATGTAACTACGATTAAGATTTTCATCCACAAGCTTTTCCAGAGTGTGCTGATTTGTCTCCTGGAGATTAGCCTTACTCCTCAATTCCTCGACAATGGACTCCAAGACCTTGCACCTTTGCAGCACAGCGGCCAACTGGGCCTCGGTGTTGACCGGATTTCCTTCTTCCGCATATCTGGATTCGGGCTTGCCTGTTTCCAAGAAGTCCATTGTTAGCTAACAAGAGGAAGTGGGTTGAAAGACACTAAGGTGAGAATGACACTTCACAAGGTAGATCGAAACAGGCTTAGGCTGAAAGCAAATGGGCCAGGATACCCAGAAAATGAGGTGTTTGGGCTGAAGTATCTTTCAGACTATGAGCTGGAATTTGGACTGAAATCTACACAGATGGCTTTGATTGGGCCTGAGAGGTGACACCTAGATCTAGGGTTTTGGGTTAGGGTCATGATAAGAAGTCTACCTAGACTGGAATGAGTCTTTGGGCCGGAATGTATTTGGGCCTGAAGTAAAGCGCATGCGCTGGAATGGTCCCTAAATCACGAATGGGCCTAACTTTCTTTGGGTCAGAGAAGATGGTTGCCAAGCCAAAGAAGGTTTTATTTTCAGGACTTGTGAGTAATTTCAAGTTCAGGTGAATTTCTTTTTTTATGGGCCAAGACCTAATTGGATAATTCAAATTGGGCCAGAAGAGAAATCGCCTAAATCTAAACTTTTGGGCCGAAGCCCGAACAAATAACTCACACATTCAAATCAAGCAAGGCCTTTGGGCACACGATAAAGTTGCGATATCGGGTTGGGCTGAGTTGATGTAGGAAAAGTTCCTATCAATTTCTAGGCTGGGTAGTGGGCCGATCATACAGGTAAACAAGGCCCACACAAATTCAACATGTCCTCCCTTGACGTTAAAATCAAACCGGGTATGGATCGATCCGGAGAGGTGCTTGGGGCATGGGCCCAGGTCGCCACAAAGGAATAGGGCTTGCACGCTATTCTCTTTGGGCTTCCCCACTTTTTTCACATCACCTGAAGGTGTGCGTCTACGGTCGGGTCTTTGACTGACCAAACAATGGGCTAGGTAAGGGCACTGCCAGGAAAACGCTTGGGGCTAAAGCCCAGGTATTAAGGGGATGTGGTTAGACGGCATCCTCCTCTTTTCCCCGCTTATTCACATCACCTAAAAGGTGTGAGTCCCTGACAGGGGACCCTCAAACGGGTCCCCGGGTGAAATTGGTTTGTGTGGACCCTCGCTCTCATATGATGCAAAGGTGCAGAAATTAAAGTGCGCACAAAAGTAAACAAACAAAGTAATAAAGCCATAAATAAACATTTTTTCAAGTTAAGCCCTCTTTCTTAAAATTAAACAAGTTAATATTAAGAGTTTGTCCCCAGCGGAGTCGCCAGTCTGTGAGCCTCGATTTTAAACCCTATCCTATGTTGATTAAAGTTGATTAGGATCTAACCGGGTTTTAGGTCCACTTATAACCTAAGATTAATAACTATGTCATACAACAAAAATTATTAAAACCTAAGCTAGCTCACTGGAACCTATTAAGAGTCGCCACCTAATTTTAACCTAGATCAAATTAGGAAAGGAGAGTTCGGGTTCGGGGGCTTGATATTCAACTTAATTAGGGTTCAATTACTTTCATTACCCTCCTAGGCGTTTTTCCTCTACTTGGTTCGTTTACGGCTTTCTACAAAGTTGTTTTTAACCTAGGTGCGTGCTTCTGTTTTTTTTATTTTTAAACGTTTTTTGACAAAAAATTAAAGTGAAATTGAAAGTTACCTAAACTAGGGTTTCGGAGGCAGAATTAGGTCAAATTTTTTTTCCGTCCGTGGCCACGGACCTAATGTCCGAACCCACGGACCCCAGTTAACCTAATTACACAAAAAGTCAAATTTAAACAGAAACGAGATTTTGAAAAGTCCGGGGCCACAGACAGGACGTCCGTGGGCCCGGACATGTTTTATAAAACCCTAACTTTTGAAAATAAAATATCCCGCCACCGTCCGGGGGCGTCCGGCTTTCGGACAGAGCGTCCGGGACCCCGGACATAGCGTCCGTGGGTGCAGACCGACCTCGGACGGCGGCGTTAAGGCTGTTCCTGGCGGTGTTTTTGGCTCAAAATTTATGGGTACGTAGCCTGAAAGATTCTAAACATGTTAGTGATCAAAAGTTTTCAATTTGACTACGAATTAAGAACGAAACTTATTGAACAAGTTAGTGGACAGAAACGCAAACAAACCTTAATTCAGAAGCAAAGAAAAGTCAATTCGGTTAGCAATTTCAACCAGAAGTGTATTTAGACCAGAAGGGTTAGAGAATTTGGTTTTTACCCTGTTTTGATTTCGAAAACTTGTTGTTCCTTCACGTCGGGAATCTCTGAAAGCCTCGTTGGTGGCCGATCCGGTTCGACTTTGACCCGAGCTTCTGACCTCTTCTTCCTTGTGCTGTTAAGCACATTTTGGTTCTGTATTTGTGGTGTTTTGATGCTTGGAAGTTCAATGGGAGAAGAACGAATGTGTTTTTGGTGATTTTGGGATGATTTCGGTAGAGTTTCGGTGTTGGGAGTGTTGAAAACGTGGGAGGCAAGTAGACGGCTGTGTTTTCTGACTATGGGGATGATCTCCCCTGCCCTAGTTCGTTTTTGGGGGTCCTTTTATAGAAAGCATGGTCAAATTGATAGAGCAAGATCTTTATCTAAAGACTGATTTTGTGCTCTAAGGGAATCTGATTTTTTAGAATATGTTGCAAGCCGATAAAAATTATGAAAATTTAACTGAAGGTAAAGAATGATGTTTAGGAATTTTGAGAGTTGGAATCGGATTAGTTTGATAAATAATCGAATAGATAAAAATCTCACAATCTCGAATCTCACATAATTCATAACTTATTATTGGAAAGTCGAAATAACGAAATTCCAACGCCATTATTCTCTAAAAATCATCCTCTATCTTGTGTCAAAATTTAATGACATTTTGTTTTGATTTCGGTATTTTCCAAAGGAGAGAGAAAATTGTAAAAATGATTGAATTTCTCTTTTAAATTTTGGGCTAAGGTTCCAAATGAGATAATTTCAGGTTTATGACTGTATGTAGTCATGCTAACCATGTGACAATTTTATTTTAATTTTGGAAACCTTTTAATTTCTATTTTGAGGCTATTTCATGTGTTAATTATTAAAGAAATTAGCTTATAATGAATTAAAAGCTAAATTTCCAGAATAAATATTATCAGAAAACCATGAAATACCTTTCATAATGACTATGATATTTGGAAGTGTTTGGAGATAATGAATAAGTCATATGAAAATAGAAAATCCCGAGAATGTCCTTGGAAAATCCTACATTGGTGCATTTTGACCACTTTGCCCTTTGTAACACGTATACCTTAGACTACTCCGGGGGGGTTGAAATTTTGGGTATAACACTATTAAGCAACAATTGAAATAAGAGGTTCAAGAGGCGGAGCAACCTTCTAAGGACTTGAATCTCTCTCTCTCTCTCTCTCTCTCTCTCTCTCTCTCTTCTCTCTCTCTCTCTCTCTCTCTCCTCCCCTGGTCGTCAAAGAGTCCACCACCACAACCGCCAACTTGATTATGAAGTCAACTCATTAGAAGAGAATTTCCAGTTTGACTTCATGGAGTTCCCTCCATCTGAGATCAACTACCAGTATGTCTCCCTTCTTCTTCATCAAGACAATGAGGATAATCACATCTTCAAATTTGAAAAGGAGTAGTCACCAATTCTCTCTGAGCCATTAGAGGAGAATGCCACCATCAACTTCAAGGAGCCATTTCCCTCTGATGTTAATTTTCACCAAGACTCTTCCTATGAGCCTCACCCCAAAGATGAGGATTATTATCCTAGAAAATATAGAGTAGGAGGAGGATCCATCTCCCTTTGATCTTCACCTGGAGGATCACGACTTTTCCCACTGTGTATAATAATGAGGGGTGAGAAGCTCAAAGCTCAGCCGCTAAGTGTGGAGGCCACCTTCCCGTTTGATCCTGTTCCATATCTAGAAGACAAAGTTTGCCCTAGTGTAACACCCCTACCGCTAATCCTCTAATTATCGCCTAATCACCTCGGTCATTGTAACACCCCAACTACAAATAACCACTTAACAACACTTTGCAGCGGAAATCACAAC
The DNA here is from genome assembly GCA_023374045.1 of Limonium bicolor. Lineage (NCBI taxonomy): Eukaryota > Viridiplantae > Streptophyta > Magnoliopsida > Caryophyllales > Plumbaginaceae > Limonium > Limonium bicolor. The sequence goes on from CM041779.1 coordinate 265,855,475, forward strand.
TCACCACATAACTCAACTCTTTGGTGTTACACGCCGTTAGCCACCCACGTGGCTAACAAGGCTAACATACATACATTGTACCGGTCTGATGGACTAAAATCCCGAGCAACTACACATAAATCCCGTTCCATGTCCAACAATCATTATACACTTACATTACAACTGTACCGAGTAAATACCAACTAACGCTGATACATTTTCGGTCTTACTACACCTATAATACATCCATAATTCTCATGACTACCACGTACAAACACTACCCCGTCCTACTCTCGAACGGCTTCCAGTTCCTTGTACCTGAAAAGTATGGGAGCCCCCAAAGGGGGTCAGCACCTTTGCTGGTATGGTAATCCCGCAGCCCCATGCTACCGGGCCACGCACACTATTTGTCGTCTTAGCATGCGGTTGATTTTTTCAAACATGCACAAACTCACACACATATCATGCTTATAAGCAAACATCCATTAATAGAATACAGACACAAGGTTAACACACTCAACATAACAACACACTTCACTTTATAACATACACAACTTAATTTCACTCTTCTTAGAGTACATGAACTTCACTTAGGGAGTGCGGGGTGATATAAGCCCGAGCACAACATAAATACATCTCCTTTACTTGAGTGGCGGCCTCATATAGGACCGATCGCAACATACATAATTTCCCCCTAACTCCAATGATGAGAGGTAGGTAAGCCTTGGTTAAGCTTGTGGGTGTTGTAATTCCTGAGGAAGAACAACCGTAACATAACAAAGAGGGAGTCAAAGCGAACTTAGGCATCGACACCACCAACATTATACATAATTCCCTCCTAGCCGATGTGGAGGTCGGGGAGTAAAGGGTAGGTAAGCTTTGGCTAAGCTAGTGGGAGGTCGAAATCCAATGAAGGAAAACAACCCTAACATACCAGGATGGGAGTTAATTCTCATATATGTATTAACTCCCAAACAACCCGCGTGACCGGAACAACCGGATTCCTCTCCATACATAACATATACTTATTAGTTAGAGGTTCCCTTATGGAACTTATCACATACACACTTCACATAGTGTTACTAACTCGGTTAGACACATAAGGGGTGTATATCCCTTTTTAACAAACATGGATAACTGTATCCAATAACAACAACAACATATCCAACAAGCCACATACATCACACATAATCACAACATACACTAACGCACGGATAGCCGTAGTTAGAACGTTCCCATGGGTTGGGACGTTTATTCCGAATACCGATCTCTTATGTGAACCTAAAGTCGGTTAACTATTATTTAACACATAACTAAGGTTAAGCGGTATCGGAATTAATTACGCCACAATAATGAATTACTGTAAACTCATTTCATGCTTTATCTTGCAAGGTGGCAAACACACAGAAAAACACATTGGCATACAAGCCGGTGTAATCCGGTAGGACACAGGTTGCGAGAAAACCATACCTGTCACCGAAGGTGCACTCTAGTGTGCCATCACATGTTCCTTGAAGATCTTTGAACAACTGGTAACATTATAACTATCTCCATTAATAGCGGGGTAATACAATTATTTAACGTCTAATGCGCCCATGATTAACCCCGTTCGGTAGTTTTATAACTTTACATTTTTATTACAACTTTTCACCACTCAATTACCATTATAACTCACTTTATTTATCCTTAACAACCTTATAAACATCATCACATATTAATCCCCATCATTGGATATCATTTCCTACCCTAAACAAAGTTTTTGCTCAAAATTACCCTATGTCCGAACTTGTGTCCGGGCTTTGAAGTTCGGACGCAAGTCGAGACTCAAATGGGTGAAAACTGACGAATGTCCGAACTTGTGTCCGAGCTTCGAAGTTCGGACACAAGTCGAGGCAAAAACCAAAGAAAAATTCTACCTGTCCGAACTTGTGTCCGAGCTTCCAAGTTCGGACACAAGTCGAGGCCAAAACTGAAGAAAACTTACAGGCGTCCGAACTTGTGTCCGGACATCGAAGGTCGGACACAAGTCGAGACTAAATAGCCTGGGAAAATCTTTCGAGTGTCCGAACTTCCAAGTTCGGACGGAAGTTCGGACACAACTGAAATTCCGAAAATTTTATAAAACGACGGGGCATGTCCGAACTTCCAAGTCCGGACGGAAGTTCGGACGTACCCAAAAACACAGCTAACAGAGGCAAATCTTCACCCATAATTGCACTTCCTAAAATCCATACTCCCTCCTTGAAATCCCAAATCATCTAGCACCATTTTGCTATCATTCTTGCACTCTCCTAACACCATTATTTATCCACCATTACAAAACCAACAATCCACTCTACTCAACGTTAATCACCCATTTGAATACCTAAATTCTCTCATCCATTAAACCATCATCAAACACTCATTTTTCATTAAAATTTTGCCATAACCTCCCCATATCCTTACACATTCATCCTCATCAATTTACATTATTTTCATCCCTAATCTAAAACACACCCTTTCAAGGGTCCTAACAGCACATGTCACAATCCTCAAATCTCATCAACAATAACATAATCACCAAAAATCCTCACGAACACAATATAAACTCAACTTCAAAACACTTGGCTCTTAAGGCTCTCAATTCAACATTAATTCACAACCCTCTCCAAAATCAACTAAACCCATTACAACATAGATTTCAACTCACAAATTGGGTTCATTAAATTGTTTACCATCCCAAACACTTAAACAATTACAATAAGGTTTAAGGTAGTTTTTCTTACCTTAATTTCACAAGTTTCCTTAGTTCACCTCTTGCTCCTCATCTCCTCCAAAAATCGATTAAGAGGGTATGGAGTTTCCAAACTCCATCCCAACATCCAAGAACACAAAACACACTCAATTAATTATCTAAACCCTTGGAATATTTAAATTCAATCAAAGGGCTAGAACACAAAAATTAGGGTTTACCTTTGTGAAGATTTCAAGAGGGATTTTCACCCTTGAATCAAGAGGGGAACTTCTCCACCATTGAAGGGTCAATTTGGAGCTCAAGAACAAGGAGAAAAACAAGGTATCAAAATGGTGAAAAATTGATTACACCAAGAGATGAAGGAAAAATGACTTTCTCTTGGAAATTTTTACCTTAGAAGAAAGAGGAGACTCCAAGCTTCACATTGGTGCCATTTTCTCTTCAAATGGGGAAAACCCATGGAGGTCAACTTCATCCTTTTGAAATTTCGAAAAGAGAGGATGATAGAGGAAGATGAGAGGAAGAAGAATATGCGATTTGTTTTTGATTTGGAGCTCAAATGGAGCTTGGGCATGGCATTGAAGTTCAAGAAGCCATGGGAGAAAGGGGAGAAAATCGGTGGCTTGGAGAGGAAGAGGGAGCCGGCTGGGAAGAAAGAGAGGAAAGAGAGGAAGAGAGAGAGGGAAAAAAGAAAATAAAGAGAGGAGAGAGATGGGTGAGGGGTATTTGTGCCCTTTGTTATTTTGGCTCTCTCTTGACTTAATTAACTAGTTAACTAGTCATGTGTGAGTGAGCTGTTTACATAATTAAAACCAGCCCACCAATATAAACACGCTGGAGCATTTTTCGTTTTTAACAGAAAACGCTCGTTTATTCACCCGGTTTAGCACCATTCACTAACCGGGACCGTTTTCCGGAGTTTTCTCATTCCTTTAATTTTAATGGTTATTATACTCCCATTAATGTTTCATTATTGTTATAAAATCAACTATTATTTTTACGGGGTCATTTAACTGTTTAAAATCACGTTTTCGGGTTTCTCGAAGAACGTGTTTTAAGATTCTGTTAGCGTTTAAACACATTATTTAAATCCGTTTTCTTCCGGGATTTTTCCCTGTATCCTAACTTGGTTACTCTGATTTGTGTGTTTGTGTGTTTATGCAATCACCTAATCAAGATTAAATGCATGAATATGTTTAATGGTATTCCCTTATATATTGTGTGCTTGTCTTGCACCCAATGAACTATGTCTTGAAAGACTAGTTTGTATAATTCATGAAATGTTTGAATGAGAAGATTTCTTGTGTTTGAGACATTCTCACTAACTCACTAACCTTCTGACTTACCTAACTTCGAAATGGTAACTGAAGTTGAGAGGAGACCGATAGAGTGTCGGCCACGCGTGAGAATTAGGAAGCAAGAGAGATTGCTTACCGAGTTCTGGCCTAACCTTCCCACCATGGTTCCGACCGTAAGGTCGCAGCCCGGGGAAGTAAGCCAAACCTAAAGCCCGATGGTGAGATGGGGTGTGTATGCCACATCTCTGCCCGGAGGTCACCCGACTTAACTGAGTAATTATTTCAAGAGATAAATAATGGTTAAGTGTGATCATGCCTTGTGCGAGATATATGATCAAGAGATAAGAGATATGAGCATCTGTTTAACCCGGATGAGAATTTGGCTAACACGAGATGAGTGTGTGAAACTTGAGGGAGAACCTCAAGGCCTCAGTGACCAATGTGTGGATGACTTGTAATGTTTCCATTGTGTGATATGCTCCATGTGTGGGTATTGTTTTTGCTTGAAACTATTGTTGATTATAATAGCATGCTTGTTTGAATAATTAAGAACCGCATGCTGGCGACCAAGTAGTTGGCGTACCCTCGCTAGTACGCGGGGTATGCGATTACCATATGCAGCTTTAGCTGAGCCCCTTCGGGCACCGTTTTTCTTATTCTTACAGGTACACGAGACGGTTGATAGTCGTGAAGACCGGGGTGTTATACTTTTGATTCTTAGTAGTAGATGGGGCGGTGTACCGAGTTGTACACGGGCTTGTAGCCCTAGTATAGTCGGTGTACTATGTGGTACACCTGTTGCTTTTGTTAGGAGGAACATGGCGTAGTCGAGTAACAGTTAACTCGTATTCTTTTGACGGGCTTAGAGCCTTGATGTAAACACACTTAGTACTCGGTAATCAGGTGTTGTAAATTATGTCAGTTAAGTTGGTATTTCTTTTATCAGACCGGGACTGTAAGTTAATGTAGTTTGGACCGGTAACCATATGGGTGGTTATCGGTATTGTACCCCCCTCGGTAGTTAGAGTTTTTCCGCTGCGATTAGGTAATGTCCGTGACGTTTAGACCGTGGTTAGAGGAATTATCGTATGGGGTGTTACAAAAATGGTATCAGAGCGAAGCCTCGCTCTGATAGAAAGAAATACGAGTGTAGTGATTACCGAGTTAGGAAACCTAACCCTGAATGACCGTTTAAGTTAACGGATACCCTCTAACGTCTATAATGACGATACAAATGCTTAAACTCTAGACCATTTGGTCGCATCACCTAATGTAAATTGTTAATGGTTCAGATGTCCGGAAGAGGACGAGGTCGAACCCGTGGGGGGGCTGCTGGGGAGCCAGAGCCGCAGACGATAGCTGAGATCGTCACGGCCACGGTGGCGCAGATGCTACCACAGGTTATTACCGCTATGCAGCAGACACAGCAGACTCAGCAGACAGACTGAGCCCCCCCCCACCCAGAGAGACAAATTGGGTGAAAGCTGTAGCTGACCTACGACCCGCTTGCTTCAAGGGTGAGAGCGATCCAGCTAAGCTCGAGGCTTACATCTCCGAGATGGAGACGGCCTTCGAGACCCTCGAGGCTCTTGCTGGAGTGAGGGTGAGAATAGCTGCCTATTATCTGAAGGGTGCCGCTATGGACTGTGGAAGCTAGTCAAGGGCGAGCACGTTGCTGACCCTGCATTCGACTGGAATGCCTTCACTGCTCTCCTACGTTCCAAATACTACCCCGAGCACGTGAAGACGAAGAAGCGGCTCGAATTGGATGCTCTGAAGATGACGAATAAGATGACCATCGATGAGTATTATACCACCTTTACTTCTATCCTTCGACTGCTACCCGACTCGGGTATACCGGTCAGGTTTTGGTCGACCGCTTCTATGGCGGCCTGAGCCATCACCTCCGGTATGGCATGGGATACCCGGTTCACCTCTCTACAGGTAAATGACGGTTTGAGTCTTAATGCCATAGTCAATACAATTAGTGCCCTTCTGTGTGAGAATACCAACTAATGTCCTAATATCAGGAGTGTTACCATGCCGCATCGAGAGTTGAGATAACCGTCCAACTAAGGGACGAGGAGAATGCGCAGAAGCGCAAGATCAACAACAAGGGTTCTGGCTCTGGTGAGCAGACCCAAGGAAAAGGATGGGGAAAGAAGAAAGGGAAGTACACCCACCCGACCCCAAACCCAGAAGTCTACCACTGAAGAGAGCGGTGCCCATGCTGAGAAGGGCAAGGCAGTTGAGCCATTACGGCTCGCCTATACCGCGCCGGTAGCAGCAAAGCCGCTAAGGTCTCACCCACCTAAGGGTAAGATTCTCGATAACCGACACTTGTGTGTTCCCAAGCTTAGTATACCGAACTTTGCTAACTCTCAATGCTTCAGGTTCTGGATCTGGCTCAGGCAAGGGCAACTCTGATGGACGGGCCTACAGTTGCAAGTACTGCAAGAACGACCACCCCGGCACAGATTGCTAGGGAAGAGAGGTCAGGTGTTATAGCTGCCACAAGATGGGGCACCGTGCCTATGAGTGCCCTACCAAGAAGGGCAACAGCCAGGAGTTCAAGCAGAGAGAGGGCAAAGAGGTAGCAGCTGGCGATACTCAGACCAGTATGGCCAGCAGGGGCAGGGAGCTAGAGGTGCTCAGAAAGGTGCACCGCAGAGACAGTCTGCCCTTCACATCATAGATCGCTCAGAGGGAGCTGGTCAGAAGACCGGTTCAGGTACTTACACACACCTTTAATCCTTGAGAGCATGACTACAGTCTTAATTACCTGCATCAGTGAATGACATAGAACTAACATATAGTTAGAACATGAATTGACAAACAAGACTAGAACTTATAAGTTGAACTCACCACTTAGGGACCTTCCACATCTGCTATCCTATACCGACTGAACCAACCCCTAAAGAGTCCGACATCACCACACACCACTACACCATCGATCAGTGTCAGGTTATCCGCCCAGGTATGTTATTATTAAGGGGATACCTGACACCGAAGCTCAAGTCGCCATTATCCGACGATGCAATGAACTCGGAGCAAGGCCAGGAGGATTTTACACACCAGAATACCCGGTGGAGCAAGAATGAAACTAAAAATGATGTGCATGGTGAAGGATTGGAATCCTTACACCCGCACCTACCACAAACAACGAGCAGATGATGAAGCAACACCACCTAAAATACCTGGAGAATTCCAAACGGTTGTTACACAAGCCGTAGAAATTGCACAACAGCTTGAAGCTGATCCCGTACCTGCACTTGAAGCAGATATTTGTATCGGCAACTTCTATCAAGAAGGAGGACGACTTGGTTTACACCAAGATAAGGACGAGACAGCGGGATCCCTTGAAAAGGGAGTGCCCGTAGTGTCTTGGTCCATTGGTGACGACGCCGAATTCCTGTATGGTGAGCAGAAGCATGCAGACCGCGCGGAGAAGATTATCCTTAGGTCAGGTGATGTCTTGGTCATGGGTGGTGAGTCGAGGATGTTGTATCACGGTATCAAGAGGATCAAGTTGAATACGGCACCATCGACTGTGATTAATGCCACGCACATGAAACCAGGGCGCCTGAACCTCACCTTTAGGAAATATTAGTCAAGTAATCCCATGTAATATCCTAGTAATGTTGTAACAAACACCATGTGTACCTTGAATGGTTTTAATAAAGCAGTGTCTTTATCAATCTTTCCATTTACTTAATACCATCAACTCATTAAGCTTATGAATAATAGGACGTGGACTCGGTACGGAAGGTAGCCTGAGTATACTTACTGAGGCACAGGCCGGTGAAAGTGGCACGATCCTCACGGGTACCTTTCCGGTTAATGGCATTGATGCCTCTGTGCTATTCGACTCCGGCGCCTCTCACACCTTTGTCTCGCCGTCATTTGCGAGAAGGTTGGGGCTAGATGCGGTTGAGTTACCCGACTTTATGGTTATACTCCCATCGAAGGAGCGAGTGCGTTGCACGAAGTACTACCGAGATGCCACCATCCAAATCAGGGGCGAGCAGTTCCCCATATCCTTCATCGAATTCAGTGGTCTTGGCTTCGACTTGATAGTTGGGATGAATTGGTTGGAGCGGCATAAGGGGAGAATCCTTTGTGCCGAGCATAGATTGCTGCTCAGGAGTCCGTCTGGGGTTGCAGTTTCATACCGCCAGAGGCCCAGAGAGCCTTCGACTAGAGTCATCACCGTCATGGCCATGCACCGAGAGCTCAGAAAGGGGCACGAGGTATTCCTATGTTACGTGCAAGACCTTGAGAGAGACCCTGATTTCAGCACCGATATTCCGGTAGTGTCGGAGTTCACGGATGTGTTTCCGAAGGAACTTCCCGGCATGCCACCTCAGAGGGAGGTTTGAGAGATCGAACTACTGCCTGGTACGGACCTATTGCCAGAGCACCGTACCGATTGGCACCGGCAGAGATGGCCGAGTTTGAGAGTACAGCTTCGAGACCTGCTCGACAAGGGGTTTATACGCCCGAGCGTATCACTTGGGGTGCACCAGTCCTCTTCGTGGAAGAAGAAGGACTGTAGCCTCCGTCTCTGCATCGACTACCGCGAGCTCAATGCGGTCACCATCAAGAATAAGTACCCGTTACCACGTATAGATGATCTGTTTGATCAATTGAAGGGAGCCTCTATATTCTCTAAGATTGATCTCAGATCCGGATACCATCAGATAGCCATCCGAGAGCAAGACATTGAGAAGACAGCGTTCCGTACGAGATATGGCCACTATGAGTTTACAGTGATGCCATTCGGACTGTCGAATGCGCCTGCGAAGTTTATGGATCTGATGAACCTACTGTTCAGCGACCAGCTAGACACATCGGTTGTGGTGTTCATTGATGATATTCTGGTATATTCTAAATCCAGAGAGGAGCATGAGAGCCACCTGAGGCAAGTACTCGAGACACTCCGCATGAACCAACTGTATGCGAAATTCCAAGTGTGAATTCTGGCTTGATCAAGTTTCATTCCTTGGGCATGTGATATCAAGCGCGGGTATCTCAGTCGACCCGGCTAAGATTGAAGCAGTTCGCTCGTGGCCTAGACCCAGGAACGTATCCGACATCCGGAGCTTCCTTGGGCTAGCCGGTTACTATAGAAGGTTCGTGAAAGATTTCTCAAAGGTCGCCAAGCCTATGACAGCTTTGATGAAGAAGGACGCACAATTTGTGTGGACCGATGACTGCGAGATTTCCTTTCAGAGCCTGAAGGACTCGTTGACCTCTACGCCCGTCCTTACCATTCCTGAGGGTTCAGAGGGATTCGAAGTCTATTGTGATGCATCAGGCAGAGGCCTTGGATGCGTACTCATGCAGCACGGCAAGGTAGTTGCTTACGCCTTCCGCCAACTGAAGAAGCATGAGGAGAACTACCCCACCACGACCTCGAGCTGGGAGCCATCGTCTTCGCATTGAAGATATGGCGGCAAATCTTTATGGGGTTAGTGTTCCATCTACTCCGACCACAAAAGCCTGCAGTATGTCTTCACGCAGAAAGAGTTGAACCTCAGGTAGAGGAGATGGATGGAATTCCTTTCAGACTATGACATCGACCTTCAGTACAAAGAGGGAAGGCGAATGTCGTGGCAGATGCACTGAGTCGTCGAGCAACTCGCTCCATTCGCTACTCGCCTCTTCTAGCTTGGTTGATGAGGTGCGAGACGCTCAGATGAAAGACCCGTATATGAGTGAGATCAGACAGAGTATCATCGACGGCACATTCGAGCACAGGAAGTATGACTTCAAGCTCCACGACAATGGTTTGATCTGACTGAATGGCAGATTATGCGTTCCCCGAAGCAATGCTGAGCTGATGGATCGCATTCTGCGAGAAGCCCACTGTTCCACATTATCTGTCCATCCAGGAGCCTCTAAGATGTACAAAGGTATGAAGAGGTATTTCTGGTGGTCGGGAATGAAATCTGATGTGAATGAGTTTGTCTTGAGGTGCCTCTCTTGCTAGAGAGTGAAGTTGAGCACCGTCGACCTGGAGGAATGGTACAACCTATGCCGATTCCTGAATGGAAGTTCCATGATATATCGATGGATTTTGTTGTTGGACTCCCATCTGCTAGGGGAGGACTCAACATGATCTGGGTGATTGTCGATCGCCTTACCAAGGTGGCCGCTTCATACCGATGAGGGACACTTGGAAGGTAGCAAAGCTTGCTGAGATATTTGATCGAGAGATTATTCGACATCATGGAGTTCCTAAGACGATTGTGTCTGACCGCGACACCAGGTTTCTTTCAAGATACTGGAGAGCCACACGTGAAGCGCTTGGTACCGAGTTGAAGCTCAGTACAGCCTTCCATCCACAGACTGACGGTCAGACAGAGCGGACCATCCAGACACTGGAGGACATGCTGAGAGCATGCGCCTTAGATTTCCAAGGGAGTTGGATTGATAAGTTACATCTGATCGAGTTCTCTTGTAACAACAGCTACCACGCTTCGATCAAGATGTCACCCTTCCAAGCCTTGTATGGCAGACCGTGTCGCACTCCACTGTGTTGGGATGAGTCCAGTGAAGCGGTCATTGTTGGACCGGAATACCTTGAGCAGATGCAATCTGAAGTGCAACAAATTCGAGCGAATCTGAAAGCGGCCCAGGATCGACAAAATTCTTATGCCGATGTGCGACGACGCGACCTTGAGTTCGCTGTGGGCGACCAGGTGTTTCT